>CAMRHE010000084.1:4371299-5576732 GCA_947044405.1 Leptodactylus fallax | reverse complement strand
CCTCTTAACCCTAACCAGCGCAAATTAACCTCACCTCGTGCACACCCCAATTGCCTACCATCTTGCCGCACCGCCGCCCACACTGCGCCCCAGAACACAAAATAATGGCCCATCAACCAAACCAAGCACGGCTCAGCACCTGGAAAATACCGAAAATAATATGAAAATAACAGGCCGTACGCACTAACACCCACAATCGAACAAAAACACCCCTTCTTACTCGCATTCCCGCAGACCTCCTCTGTTATTAAATTTTTTTTGTTTAGACCAGTCCCCCCCAGGCGGACGTATGACCTAAAACGCACCGATTCCCACCGGCCGATGCGCCGAATTACGTCCTCCCCCAAACCTCTCCTGGCCGCCTTCGTAGCTGCCCCAATACGAAATGAGTGACCGCTGAAATGCTCCTCCCCCAAACCCAGATAATCCAAACAGCGTCTAAAAACTCCTAAAAATTGAAACCTGGACAAAAACGACCCATCCTCATGGACCAGGAGGGGGCCCACCACCCGACCCCTGCCCGAACAATAAGACCTCAAGCAGCTAACAGGACACATCTGACACCCAGGCACTGCAAAAAGCCGCACCGCACAGCCCCGGCCTTCCTGGTCTGTCTTCGAGCGCCTTATCCTAAATTCCAGCCAGTCCTCATACAGGCTCACATCCTCCCCCCCCACCACCCCCCCCGGACGAGTCCTGGATGCGCTCACCAATTCCCCCAACCGCAAGGCTCCAAAAAAGGCCAGCGAAAACGCTGCTCTGAACAAAAGGACCTCCCATGGACTCGACCCCACCGTCACCAAGGCGGAACCCAAATCCAGCAGTATTGAAAAGGACACCGGTCTGCGAGAGTCATTCGCCGCCTTAAAACGGCGCCACCCTTTTACCGCCTGCCGCACCAAAAATGACTTCGTAAAGTCCGGCAATCCCCTACTCTTAAACCCAAAGGTCAAACCCGCTAAACAAGTATTCAACCTAGAAACTGTCCACCCCGCCTCCTTACAATGCCCCACGAATAACAGTAAAGGCATCTCTAAATCCTCAGTCTTCACCCCCAAAGATTCCAACCACTGCTCCCACTGTTCCCAAGCTTTCGTATAGGCCGCCCAGGTACCGTCCACCAATGACGCCCGAATCAAACTTTCCACCGCCCGACCGGCACGGTCCACAACTCTGTCGGCCATCGCATGCCGTTCTCGTCCGCCTCTGGCACCAACCTCCTGAAACGATCCCACTGCAAACGAGAGAGGGCATCAGCCACATCATTCCGGGACATGGACCGTTACAATCCAAGTGTTCAACTTCAAACATTCCAAAACCAATCGCTGCAAGACCCGAACCACCGGTGGGGACGTGGCAGACAACCTATTGATCGCCTGAACTACCCCCAAATTGTCGCAATGAAAGCGAATCTTCTTGTTACGGAAAAATTCCCCCCACACCATCACTGACACCAGAATGGGAAATAATTCCAATAAGGCCAGGTTCCTAACCAGCCCCTCCCCGGCCGCGTCCGTAAAAAGATCCCATTCCCCTGCCACAACCGCCTCTTCCATCCACAGAGATCGCCCATTATATTGCTCTAAAAATGAGTCCCAAACCCGCAAATCCTCTCGCAACTCGCCCCCCAACCGAATAAAATGCACGGGAACGGACACACCAGCCGTTGCCGCTGCCAACCTTCGAGAAAACACCCTCCCCATCGGTATAATCCGGCACGCGAAGTTCAATTTGCCTAAAAGAGACTGCAATTCCCTCAATCGCAGCTTCTTTAGCCGACACGCCCTCTGAACCTCCGCCCGCAGCCCACATAACTTGTCCTCTGGAAGACGCCACTCCATGCGGACCGTGTCAATGGTAATACCCAAAAAACTTAGAACCGTCGCCGGACCCTCCGTTTTGTCCTGCGCTAGCGGCACCTCAAAATCCGCCGCCACCCGCTCCACCGAATGCAACAAAACCGAGCAGGAGGAATTCCCCGGACCAATACAAAGAAAGTCATCCAAGTAGTGAATGACAGAGGCACGCCCAGAAACGTCCCAAACTACCCATTCCAAAAACGAACTAAACTTTTCGAAATAGGAACACGACAATGAACAACCCATTGGCAAGCAACAGTCTACAAAAAACATGCCCCCCCAAAAACAACCCAACAAGTGCTGGCTGTCGGGATGCACCGGAAGCAGCCTAAATGCCGCCTCGATGTCAGTCTTTGCCAACAACGCCCCCCCGGCCAAAACGTCGGACCCAGAAAATCTCTGCATCAAACGAGGTATATTCCACCAAACACAACTCAGGATCGATCCCATCATTAACCGACGCCCCTTTTGGGAATGACAGATGGTGGATGAGCCAAAACTTGTTCGGCTCCTTCTTCAGAACAACCCCCAAAGGAGATACCAGGAAGTTCGGCAGCGGAGGCTCCGGAAAAGGTCCCGCCATGCACCCCAAATCTACCTCCTTCCTCAGCTTTTCTGAGACCACCTCTGGATGCTCCCGCGCCGATCTCAAATTCCTAGCCACCCCTGAAACTGCCACCTCAACAAACGGTATCCGAAAACCTGACCTGAACCCCTCCGTCAACAAGGCCGCCGCTTCCCTATCCGGGTACCTACTTAGACATGGCGCCATCCTTTCCAGCCGGACCAGAGTCGCCCCCTTTCCCAGCCCCTTCTGAACCCTTCTGCTTGGAGCGGAAGCACCGGTTGGCTCCATGGGCGCCCCCACAAGAGGAGCACTCATGCTTAAACTTACATTTGGAGCCGAACTTACACCCCCCCCTCATTCTGTGCGGTGACTGCCCTCGCTTGAGCCATAATCCTAAGCCACAAACCAATATCTTTGTGGTCCCAGCGAATGCTGGACCGAACCGCTTTCCGCTGACGAAATTGTTTGTCATAATGGAGCCATGCCTGACCCCCATACGTCCTGTGCGCCTCACCTATTGCGTCCAAATAACAGAAAAGCACCGCACAATTTTCCGGCGCCTTCTCCCCTATTACACTTGCCAATATAGCGAACGCTTGCAGCCAATTAGCAAATGTCCTAGGCAGTGGCGTAACTAGGAATGGCTGGGCCCCAAGGCGAACATTTGACATGGGGCCCCCCCCGAACCGCTGCCCCCAATCGCCCCCCCCCAAAAAAAACGCATTCCTGCGCACACTATTATGTGCCATAGTGGCCCCTGCACACAGTATCATGCCCCATAGTGGCCCCTGCACACAGTATCATGCCCCATAGTGGCCACTGCACAAAGTATCATTCCCCATAGTGGTCTCTGTACACAGTATTATATCCTATAGTGGCCCCTACACACAGTATTATATCCCATAGTGGCCCCTGCATACACTATTATTCCCCATAGTGGGCCCTGCACACACTATTATTCCCCATAGTGGCCCCTGTACTGAGTATTTTGCCCCATAGTGGCCCCTGCACACACTATTATATGTCCCATTGTGGACCACCCATGAACAATTATTATACTCTGGGGTCTTTTCAGACCCCAGAGTATAATGATCGGAGACCCAGGGGAGGATAGAAACATAAAAAAACAACGTTGCTTACCTGTTCCTCGCTCCGGTCCACTCCCTGCTGCTTCGGCCGCCTTAAATGTTGGACCAGGCCGGCGTCACGTGATGCGGGCAAGGCGTCGTGACCCAAAATGACGTCGGAGAAACAGGCAAACAGGCCCGAAGCCTGGAGAAGCGCAGGAGAGGTAAGTACATTGTGTTTTATGTTCCCTCACCTTCCCTGGGCCTACTCCGGGATCTGAAAATGATAGCAGTGATTGTGGGGTTCGGCCCGCGTCCTCACATACCGATTCCCGTACTGCTCACAGCTGCCTCCGCAGGATCGGAAGCGCAGGCGGCCGTGAGCGGGACCCCGGGGAGCAGTAAGTATATAGGGCCCGTTACCAGCAGGTAACGGCCTATTAAAAAAAAAAAAAAAAAGCATTGTGGGCCTGCGGGGCCCCGTAATGTCCTGGGCCCTGTGGCAGCCACTACCGCTGCTAACCCGGTAGTTACGCCCCTGGTCCTAGGAATAAGACGGTACCGCCTCTTCCCCTCCTTCTCCTTCTTCTCTTCCTTCCTAGGCTTGTCCAAATTAAAGCGCTCCAAAGACAAAAGCGAAAATATGTCTACATACTCACCTTTCCAGATGCCGGACCACTTCCGCTAACGCCTCCATAAACGCCAACATACCCCTGCTTAGCTCCCTGGGGTTCCCCTCTAAACCCCTCCCCCCTGGAACCGCTAACAAGGGCCCTGCTTCAGAAAAAGACCGCTCACCTGGGCGCCTGGGTGCTGTGAACCCAGCGGCCGATGAATCCGGGGCCTGTCGTCCTGTAGATGTCCCACCAGGACCCTCCTCACCGCAATCGACGTCGGACCCCCTGGACAGGGCATCTGTGAAGCTCCGCCCCCCAGCGCCTGTGCTGTGGGCGCCATCTTGACTCAATGCCGCGCTAGGCCCAGCCTGCCGCTCTGTCACCGAAGGTGCCAGCCCCGCATCTCCCCCACGAACAGGGACTGCACCGGAGATCCTCCTATGAACCGAGGGCTGAGCCGGAGTCACCGCCGCCGCCGGAAGGCCCACCTCTTCGAATCCCGACTCCCTCGAGGTCAGTGACGCCGGAGGGGCAACTCCCTTCCCCTGCTGCAGGTCCCACCATCGTCGTGGATTCCTCCCGGCCCGGGACTGCCGCTCAGCAGCGCGCCGAGCGGTGCCCTGGATCGGAGGGTCCCGTGAGGGGCTCCGAATTTGGCGCCGGACCCGAGGGGTCTCCTCGGGACTGAGGCGCGCCGGAGGCCTAGTCCTCCGCGGCTCTCTTCCAGAAGGAGAGGGGCAGCTAGCCGCCTCTCCAGACCCCTGTAGCAATCCCTGCAGCTGGGATTGCAGCCACTGCGGCCCCCGAACATCAGCTTCAGCCCTGAGCTGGGCCAGCATTTCTTTCACCTCCGACATACTGGGCAAGATCTGAAGCCCGCAGAGTTGTGTGGCTTCTCTCACTCTCTGCTTTCTCAAAAGCTTTCTCTGCTTATGGCAATGACTATGCTATAAAGCATATAACTAAATTGCTGTGAACAGAAGAGAAGCTCAGGCAAGATGGTAACACCCTTGATCATGTACAGATAAAACAATTTAAAAATATGCAATCAGAAAATATAAAAAGATTAGAAAAAAGTGCTTTACAGTGCCTTGCGAAACTATTCGGCCCCCTTGAACTTTTCAACCTTTTGCCACATTTCAGGCTTCAAACATAAAGATATAAAATTTTAATTTTTTGGTGAAGAATCAACAACAAGTGGGACACAATTGTGAAGTAGAACGAAATTTATTGGTTATTTTAAACTTTTGTAAAAAATAAAAGACTGAAAAGTGGGGCGTGCAATATTATTCGGCCCCTTTACTTTCAGTGCAGCAAACTCACTCCAGAAGTTCAGTGAGGATCTCTGAATGATCCAATGTTGTCTTAAATGACTGATGATGATAAATATAATCCACCTGTGTGTAATCAAGTCTCCGTATAAATGCATCTGCTCTGTGATAGTCTCAGGGTTCTGTTTAAAGTGCAGAGAGCATCATGAAGACCAAGGAACACACCAGGTAGGTCCATGATACTGTTGTGGAGAAGTTTAAAGCTGGATTTGGATACAAAAAGATTTCCCAAACTTTAAACATCCCAAGGAGCACTGTGCAAGCGATCATATTGAAATGGAAGGAGTATCAGACCACTGCAAATCTACCAAGACCCGGCCGTCCCTCTAAACTGTCATCTCAAACAAGGAGAAGACTGATCAGAGATGCAGCCAAGAGGCCCATGATCACTCTGGATGAACTGTAGAGATCTACAGCTGAGGTGGGAGAGTCTGTCCATAGGACAATAATCAGTCATACACTGCACAAATCTGGCCTTTATGGAAGAGTGGCAAGAAGAAAGCCATTTCTCAAAGATATCCATAAAAAGTCTCGTATAAAGTTTGCCACAAGCCACCTGGGAGACACACCAAACATGTGGAAGAAGGTGCTCTGGTCAGATGAAACCAAAATCGAACTTTTTGGCCACAATGCAAAACGATATGTTTGGCGTAAAAGCAACACAGCTCATCACCCTGAACACACCATCCCCACTGTCAAACATGGTGGAGGCAGCATCATGGTTTGGGCCTGCTTTTCTTCAGCAGGGACAGGGAAGATGGTTAAAATTGATGGGAAGATGGATGGAGCCAAATACAGGACCATTCTGGAAGAAAACCTGTTGGAGTCTGCAAAAGACCTGAGACTGGGACGGAGATTTATCTTCCAACAAGACAATGATCCCAAACATAAAGCAAAATCTACAATGGAATGGTTCACAAATAAACGTATCCAGGTGTAAGAATGGCCAAGTCAAAGTCCAGACCTGAAGCCAATCGAGAATGTGTGGAAAGAGCTGAAAACTGCTGTTCACAAACGCTCTCCATCCAACCTCACAGAGCTCGAACTGTTTTCCAAGGAAGAATGGGCAAGAATTTCAGTCTCTTGATGTGCAAAACTGATAGAGACATACCCCAAGCGACTTGCAGTTGTAATTGCAGCAAAAGGTGGTGCTACAAAGTATTAACTTAAGGGGGCCGAATAATTTGGCACGCCCCACTTTTCAGTTTTTTATTTTTTACAAATGTTTAAAATATCCAATAAATTTTGTTCCATTTCACAATTGTGTCCCACTTGTTGTTGATTCTTCACCAAAAAATTAAAATTTTATATCCTTATGTTTGAAGCCTGAAATGTGGCAAAAGGTTGAAAAGTTCAAGGGGGCCGAATACTTTCGCAAGGCACTGTATTTCACTGGTAAAAAATTGGAGATACATTCCCTTTAAAGGGGTATTCCCATGACTATAACCATATCCATATATGTAGATAATTAAAAGTTAAACATTTTTGCAAATATAAATAGTTAAAAGTTAAAGAAAATCTTTAACTATCTTAGTGATGACTATCTGCTGTCTTGATCGGTTGCCAATGGATACGACCACAAATGCAGAAATTTTGTATGGTCCTGGACTTGTCAGAAACCAGCCATGATTTTCTTATTGTAGCTGGGTTAGGGTGCGTTCACACCTGCGCTTGAGTCCGTCCGCTGCCAATCCAAGTGAAAATCTTGGGGAACGGGATTGGCATCGGATACCGACAGGTTAGCGACGCATTGGTTAAAAACCCATTCATTTGAATGGGTTTTTAAAGCAATGCACGGGTGTGCGCTTACACCCTCTGCACTGCAAATCCTTTTTTTTTCGTCGGAAACAAAGTCGGACATGCAGGACTTCGTGTCCGACGAAAAAAATCGGCTTCACAGCGCAAAGGGTGTAAGCGCATTGCTTTAAAAACCCATTCAAGTGAAAGGGTTTTTAACCAATGCGTCGCTAACCTGTCGGTATGCGATGCCTATCCAGTTCCCCGAGATTTTCACTCAGATTGGCAGCGGACGGACTCAAACGCAGGTGTGAACCCACCCTTATCAGGCAGGGACACTACATGTATGAGAAGATATCCCAGCCACAATAAGGACATCATGGCTGATTTTATAACCTTAGAAAACCTTAGAACCTTATATTTGCAAAAATGTTTAATTTTTAATTATCTACAAATTTAAAAATGGTTATGTTCGTGGGAATACCCCTTTAAGGCTTGTTTAATATATAGTGTTGTTGTTGTGTTTAAAATCTTTTAGGGGCTAAAGCATTTTTGAAGGTATTGTAATTTTTTGTTTTTTTTCCATAACTTCTCAGAAAGAACTTAAAAAAAAAAACTTTAAAAAACTTGTACAAAAACGTGACGCAAACTGAGAAAAGCCACTAAAAATGATTTTTTTTTTTACATTCATATAAGATACTAATAAAACGAGAAGCAAATAAATGCACAAACACATCAATTTTCTATAATTTTAAGCATAATCTACTGCTTTACAGAATTGAAACTTGTTTTTGTGTATTGCTAAAACAAAATGGAAAGCCTGGTAAAAAAACAAAAAAAAAAAAACCTTGAAACCAATAATAAAGAGATAATAAATATTATGAGAAAACCTTTTTTGCTATATACTGAGATAGAGTTGATCCTAAATATAAAGACAAACTGTGTAATATAGTTAGTAAGCTATCACTAAAATGTATGGGTGAGAACTTGAAAACAATAACATACTTTGTATGGTATTGATACCCTTTACAGACCAGAATATTTCTGCCTTGCATTTAAGATAAGAGCTTGAAAGGTTATAATCCTAGTTAAATGAGCAAATTTCCTATTTGTTGCAAAATTTGCTAAATGGTGATAACAGCAGAAAAGTTCAAAAGCTGTTTTCTTTGCCTTTATTTTTATTTTACAAATGTTATGATTACAGTATATACAATAGATAAGAGTTACTATATTGGATTGTATATTGGATTAGACCCCTGCATTTGCCTAGTAAAACAGTGATAGTGATGTCTTGTCAAAACATACAGTTGTGCTAAAAAGTTTACATACCCCGGCAGATTTTTAGTTTTTTTTGCATTTTTTCAGAGAATATGAATGATAACACAAAAAAATGTTCTCCACTCATGGTTAGTGGTTGGTTGAAGCCATTTATTGTCAAACTTCTGTGTTTTCTCTTTTTAAATCATAATGACAACCAAAAACCTCAAAATAACCCTGTTCAAAAGTTCACATACCCCAGTTCTTAATACCATGTATTGCCCTCTCTAACATCAATGACAGCTTGAAGTCTTTTGTGGTAGTTGTGGATGAGGCTCTTTATTTTCTCAGATGGTAAAACTGCCCATTCTTCTTGGCAAAAAGTCTCCAATTCCTGTAAATTCCTGGGCTGTCTCGCATGTACTGCACGCTTGAGATCTCCCCAGAGTGGCTCGATGATATTGAGGTCAGGAGACTGGGATGGCCACTCCAGAACCTTCACTTTCTTCTGCTGTAGCCAATGACAGGTCAAATTGGCCTTGTGTTTTGGATTGTTGTCATGTCGAAAAGTCCAAGTACGTCCTATGCACAGCTTCCTGGCTGATGAGTGCAAATTTGCCTCCAGTATTTGCTGATAACGTGCTGCATTCATCTTTCCTTCAACTTTGACCAAGTTTCCTGTGCCTTTGAAGCTCACACATCCCCACATCGTCAGTGATCCACCTTCGTGCTTTACAGTAGGAATGGTGTTCCTTTCATCATAGGCCTTGTTGACACCTCTCCAAATGTAACATTTATGGTTGTGGCCAAAAAGTTCTATTTTTGTCTCATCACTCCAAATTACCTTGTTCCATAAGTTTTGAGGTTTGTCTCTGTGCTGTTTGGCGTATTGAAGGCGAGATTCTTTGTGGCATTTGTGCAGTAATGGCTTTCTTCTGGCAACTCGACCATGCAGCCCATTTTTCTTCAAGTGCCTCCTTATCGTGCATCTTGAAACAGCCACACTGATAGTTTTCAGAGAGTCCTGTATTTCAGCTGATGTCATGTGTGGGTTTTTCTTTTTATGGGTGGTTGTGGCCGAAATTTTGGTTGTTCTACCTGACCGTGGTTTGGTTTTTACAGAGCCCCTGAGTTTCCATTTGTTAATCACAGTTTGATCACTGCTGACTGGCATTATCAATTCCTTGGATATCTTTTTGTATCCCTTTCCTGTTTTATACAGTTCAACTACCTTTTCCCGTAGATCCATGGACAATTCTTTTGCTTTCCCCATGACACACAATCCAGAAACGTCAGTGGCTGGAGGAAAGATGCAACAGTCTGTCTGGATCCCAGAAACTCACTCAGCTTTTATGCACACACACTGATTACATGCAAACAGGTCACAGGTGAGGATATTACCTTTAGTAGCCATTCAAACCCCTTTGTGTCAACTTCTGGGCATGTTATCAGGCCTAAATCACCAGGGTATGTGAACTTTTCAACAGGGTCATTTTGATGTTTTTGGTTGTCATTATGATTTAAAAAGAGAAAACACAGAAGTTTGACAATAAATGCCTTCAACTAACCACTAACCATGAGTGGAGAAAAAGTTTTTGTGTTATCATTCATATTCTCTGGAAAAAAAAGGGCAAAAAAACAAAAAATTTGCGGGGTATGTAAACTTTTTAGCCCAATTGTATATATACGCCAATACAGATCCAGAATTAGAAACATGTCTGCATTCTTTGAAAAAGAGTTCCACTTCCTCTTCTCAAGTACTGACATCATGTTGGTTGGTCACATGGCCATGCTATAGCTCAGTCCCATTCAAACTCTTTCTGAAAGTAAGCAATAAGCATGTTTTCTAATCATAGTTAACGCCTTTAACCATGACAAAAGATGTGTTCTCAGGCTTGCTGGCTGTCATGCAAACCATTTTGTCACAGGGGAGTGAGGGGATAACAGGGAAATTTTCCCTTCTCTAACCACTTAGATGCCATTATTACTATTGATCATAACATAAGACCACAACAGACTTGAGAAAAGCTCATGCAGCTGAAAAATCGCATTGTTTCTTGGTTAAGAGAGTACACACATTTTTTCTTCACTATTTTAAGTGCTGCCTAATTTTAAGCACAGTTTCTGTCCCAGCTACATTGCTTCTCCAAATTATTAATTCACATCTCCGAACTGCAGAGCATTAAGGGGGCGTTCACACTACTGTGGTGACTGTCAGTAGTGTTCCTAGCTATTGTCCGTTACAAGATTTTAGCATTTGACACTAGCTGAACCGTCAGAAATCCGTTAAAATCTCCATTCATTTCAATGGGTTTTTATATTGTGTCCGTTTGTGTCCGTTTACACCAAATCCGTCAGAAGTCCATTATTTTTTCGCGGACAAAAAATCCTACATGCAGGACTTTTTGTCCGTTTGAAAAAAAAACGGATTCTTGACGGACAGCAAGTGTCCGTAATTTTTTTAACATTGAAGTCTATGGGTAACGGACTTCTAACGGACAGTAACTGATAGCCATCAGTTACTGTCCGTTATTTTATGTCCGTTTTTTTCCTGCGCATGCTCAGAAAGCAAAAAAAAAACAAATAAACGGACAGTGTTAAAAAACGGACACTAACTGATGCTAACTGATGCTAATGTGTCCGTTTTTTTTTAACTAATCCATTAATTGGATCAGTTAAAAAAACAGACACATTAACATCAGTTAGTGTCAGTTAATGTCTGTTATGATAGGTGTCTGGTTTTTTTTTTCTTTTTTTAACGGACACTATCAGAACGGACATCAACGGTAGTGTGAACCCTGCCTGCCTTAAAAAACAGACAAATTAACATTAGTTAGTGTCCGTTAATGTTACGATAGGTGTCCGTTTTTTTTTTGTCAATGGACACCTTCATAACGGATTCCAACGGTAGTGTGAACCCTGCCTAACTATATGGGCACCATAAAAGTATGGCACTTAGCAGGAAGGGATTAAGGGAGGAAAATTACTTAAAATACAATGATGTTATAAAATAGTAGTATAATAATGGTAGAATGATAGGTCTTTTTAATGTTGAGCTATGTTGAGTCTGAGACTTATTTACGTTGTATCAACATTGTATAATTTTTTTTCTATCATCACTTGAGTGTACTAACACAATAGTGCAGGTCTGCTGGAGAGAGAACACATAAAATGGAACATTCACAGAGTAGAGAGAAGGTGTTAAAATGACACAAAATGACACAGTCAGCCAACTGCCACCATCCTTTATTGAAAGAGAGCAGATCCTGTGTTGAAAGTGAACATAAATCACTTTTGAGTGCCTGCACTGACACAACAGTCTTATGCAGTGATAACACCAGTAAATGAAAGTGCTGTCACTTTACTTTTTCATTAAGCCTGCTAGGACTGGGCATATTGAAAGTGTCTGTGCAGCATTTCAGCGTATTGTCTGAAGTTATTCATTATATTTGTAACATTCTTTTTTTTTTTTAACTGTAGTTTTTATTAAAGTATTTCACAATAAAGTATACATTTAAAGAGGAAAAATCACAACAGATGAAGCAACATGGTAGCAAAATCCTCTGCATACATAGATTACAAAGATAATAAAACAATATCAGACATCAGACAAGGGGAAAAAAGGGAGAGAAGGGAAACAGAGAAGGGGGGGGGGACAGTTCGGTTGGAGTCAAAGGCCATGTAAAATAGAGTTGGAGTCCCAGTACGATCATATGGAATTAAAGGCCTCAACAGTGTGGTTCAAAGTAGCCGCCAAAAATTCAAGACTGCGGTTGTCCTTCATGCGGGCACACAGTTCAGTCCCCGTGGGAGGGAGCATATTTGTAACATTCTCATTAGAACCATGGGTAAAAATTCTGCAGCTTTCTCCCTGATAATGTTATACTGTAAATGATAGCTAAAATTAAGATTAGTACAAACTAAAAAGAAGCAATGGCTTTATGATAGCATCCACTGACTATTCATGGAGGGTTTGTGGTGTAAACTTCCATTGTAAGAGAGCTAAGGCATTTACTATTGATTTATTCTCTGTTTAAAGGAGATGTGTCATCATTTTTTTGTCATTATGTAATTTGTTTTATTAAAAAAAAGAAAAATATTAAAGTAATTTATTTATTATTTCACACAATATAACAATTATTTATTTGGTCTATTGTGGGCGCTGCCATCTTTATCAACATTTGTGTATGCATGACACATTCACAAATGCTATATAGCATCCAAAGGGTATAGGAGAGGGACTGGAGTGTAGGAACCCTATGATCTCCCTAGGATCTCCTATGCTGGTGCTGACCTAGCTTTGAACAGCGCCTACTCTGTAGCATACTCTGGGGACTGCAGAGCTGGTGGTTGCAGGTGCAGCCAATGCCAATTGCATCCACAAACAAAATTTTCATGTCAAATGACAGAGTCAAATATGAATATCAGGAGCCACATTCATTCATACTATGAATTTTGTTCCCGTAATGCTGTATATCAATCTGATCAGCTACTATTGTTCTATAATGCAGATTGGACTGCAATTTTATTCTGACAAGTTTACTTTCTTTTCTATGAGAGTTGCTAACCTTGCCCAAAGGAATGTGAGGAAAATAGATACTTTGGACCCTTACAACCCAATTTTAGTCTTTCTCCTAAGATAAGTGACTTGTGAAGTGTCCTAAAGTTGATTCTCTTCCCCTGACCCATTCAAATACTGCAAATTTTTGAAAAACGTACACTGGAATTTGACACTTTAACTGAGTCACATATGAGATTATTCTAATATTAGTAATCCTAATGACAGGCTGATGCTTCGTTCACATCTGCGCTTGGTGTCCGTCCGTTGCCAATCCAGTGAAAATCTCGGCGAACTGGATTGGCATCGGATACACACCGGTCAGCGACGCATTGGTTAAAAACCCATTCATTTGAATGGGTTTTTAAAGCAATGCGCGGGTGTGCGCTTACACCCTCTGCGCTGCAAATCCTTTTTTTTTTCGTCGGACACGAAGTCCTGCGTGTCCGACTTTGTTTCCGACGAAAAAAAAGGATTCGCAGCGCAGAGGGTGTAAGCGCACACCCGCGCATTGCTTTAAAAACCCATTCAAATGAATGGGTTTTTAACCAACGCGTCGCTGACCGGTCTGTATCCGATGCCAATCCAGTTCGCCGAGATTTTCACTGGATTGGCAACGGACGGACAGCAAGCGCAGGTGTGAACCCACCCTTAGTTCTATAGGACCAAGTGTAGTAAATGTGCTCATATTTGAAAAGGAGCCTAATACTAAGTTAATTGTAAGCTCGACCTACTGTGGGTTAAGGTTTGGAGGTTTTTACAAGAGTACTTTATTGATAATAGACTTTTTTCTTAATAGACTTTTCTCTTTTCCAAATCTCTTTTTATTGAAAAATTATAATGTACAGAATACAGTAACAGAGCATTATGTGAATAAAATAGGTAAAACATTGCCTTTGAGCAAAACAATCAGAAACCGAAGAATGAGGGAGTACCAGGAAGGGAAGAAGGAGGAGACAAATAATAATTCAAAATACAAAACGATACAGTACAATGCAATACAATACAATACAATAAGATGCAACAGAACGGTATTACTCGTGATGGTGTTAGATGGGGAGCTCTCATTGAGGACTGTTGCATCTGGAGGAGAGGCGGGGGAGAGGGGAGGGGGGAGGGGGGTCACGGGTGCTGCACTGAGATTAATCCAATCGAGCAGTGACAAAAATGGCGGGCATCAGGGTCCCTGACTACAGAGAATAGTGTGCAATGCTACCTTCAAAACAAGCAGAGAAGGTGGGGAATAGTGCACAGTTACGACCACCCATAGGTGTAAGTGAATAGCTAAATATATGAATAGGTAAATAAAAGAAATAAATATAAAAATAAATAAATATCTATGAGTGACCAGGGAGGGGGGAGGCAGGTAAAGAGGGGGAGACCAGAAATGAAAACGAAAAATGAAAAGGAAAGATGAAAAAGGAGAGAAGAAGGGAGGAGAGGGGAAAAAGGGCCCCCCCAACAAAGTCTCCTGACCCACTGCTCTGGAGGGGGAGGGGGGAAGCTCATGCTAAATTAAAGTTCCTTGTATAGCCAAACCACGGTCGCCATAAGGCCTCAAAGGATTGATGTTTACGTAGTTCCCAACTATGCAATTCCTCAAGCCGGGCGATCTCATCCACCTTAGTCACCCAATCGGTCACAGAGGGAGGCTCCTTCCCAAGCCAATTAAGCAAGATCACCTTTTGCTGGAGACCAATTCCCCGAGGGCAACCACAGCAAAACGGAGGCAGGGGTCAGAGTAATGTCCGGTGCCCCCACCTTACAAAGAATCCTTTCCACCTGTGACCAAAAGGGAGAGATAACCCTGCAGGACCAGAAGATATGCCCCAAAGAGCTGCCAGATTCCCCACATCTCCAACAGCAATTGTCGGATCTCAGTCCCATAACTGCCAAGTCCGCTGGAGTCTTGTACTATCTAGTGAGAATTTTGAATGAATTCTCCTGAATTCTTACACAAGGCGAAAAACCATGGGATCTACTATGTAAACGTGCTATCTCTGGTTCCATGAAGGAGTGGCCCAGGTCCCTCTCCCATCTACCTATATATGAGGGTTTAATATTAGGAGTCAAGGACAGAATGTAGTATAAGAGTAGGGAAATAAGGCCCTTAGAGGGTCTAGTGTGTAATAAAAGAGATTCAAACCAGGCAGGGGCAGGGGGTTGAGGATGGGCTCGCCTAAGTTGGGCATGTGATCTCATAAGGTCAGCCACCTGAAGGAAATTCAGCAGGCCACTTCGAGCCTGTACTAAAATAACATCTGATTGTAAAAGATCCTGTAGTCGATGCTTACCCAATGGTGCCCAGGCCGCCGACACCTCCACCACGCCAGGACGTAAGACGAAGGGGGGCCAGGTCACCCGGCAGCAGTGCTGGGGGTGAGCTCACCAGCGGACGCAAACATCCCACGTCCCTGAAAACCCTTGCCAATGCAGCAGAAATTTTGTAGGAAATCTCAGAATGTGGAGCAAGGCCCCAAAGGCCGGCCTTGGGTTGAGAGCCAAGGGAAGACTACTCTGCCAAAACATCTAGGGCCTGCTGGCCAAGTGTGTGTAGACGGAGCCAGGGTTTAAGCAGAACGGCTCTATAGTATGTAGCTATGTCCGGCATGCCAAATCCACCAAACCGCTTGGGCCGAATAAACCTGTCATAGGATAATCTCGCTCTTCTACCACCCCAAAGAAAGG
Organism: Leptodactylus fallax; assembly: GCA_947044405.1. NCBI lineage: Eukaryota > Metazoa > Chordata > Amphibia > Anura > Leptodactylidae > Leptodactylus > Leptodactylus fallax. The sequence goes on along the minus strand of CAMRHE010000084.1, from coordinate 5,561,050 downwards.
AAATGAATAGTGATTTAATGCCTTTAAAATAGGATTGAGGAATAAAGATAGGAACCATCTGCATCACATATAGGAATTTAGGCATAACGTATCTGCGGAGCAGATTCTTCCTCCCCATCCAGGAAACATAAGGGATGGAGAGAGAGGATAAGTGACTCCTCACCTGCCGCAGGAGAGGGGGGTAATTAGCTCAGAAAAGGGAGTTGGGATCCCTGCTTATTTTAACACCTAGGTATTGTATGCTGGAAGGTTGCCAGCTAAACGGGGATTGCGCCTGAAGAATGGAATGGTCAGAGTCAGAAAGGGAAATGTTCATTGCTTCCGACTTAGTATAATTAATTTTAAAATTAGACAACTGACCGAACCGGTCTAACAGTTGTAGTACCTGGGGAAAGGTGTGAACTGGGTCTGATACAAAGAGGAGCAAGTCATCAGCAAAAACTGCGCTATAATGGCTGGTGTTTCCCACCGTGATATCCCTGATATGCGGATGGTCTCTAATGGCCTGCAAGAGAGTCTCCATTACTAAAATAAACAGAGTGGGCGAAAGGGGGCATCCCTGCCTTGTGCCATTCTTTATAGAAAACGGCTCTGACAGGGTACCATTGACCCTAATTTTGGCTCGAGGTCTTGAGTATAGAGAAAAAAATAGCTTGGATAAAAGAAGGGGGTATGCCAAATCTGGTTAGATTACTCTCCATAAACAGTGAGTTGATTCTATCGAAGGCCTTCTCGGCATCCATGCCAAGAAGAACCAACGGCAGACGGGTCTTAAGTGCATATTGTACCAGTTGAATGACCCTACAGGAGTTATGGTTGCCCTCCCTTCCAGGGACGAAGCCACATTGTTCTGGATGAATCAGGGATGGGAGAAGGAGCTGGAGACGTGATGCTAGCACCTTCGCCCACAGCTTCACATCAACATTCAGCAGTGATATTGGTCTGTAGGTGCCACATTTGGTTAAGTCTTTACCTTCTTTTGGCAGAATCGTAATGGTCGCCTCCAGAGCCTGGGGGGGGGAAAGCAAACCACCTAGCCGGGTAGCCTCGCACCAGGCAGTTAAGTGTGGGAGAAGGGTGGAGCTAAATACATTGTATTACCCCACCGAGAGACCATCTGGGCCTGGACATTTTCCCAAGGGCATGGAAGCAAGGGTGGGCTGTACTTCCTGGTCGGAAACTGGTTGAAGGAGAAAAAGTTTGTTCTCTTCAGACAGTGTGGGCAGATGGAGATATTGAAGGACATTATCCATATGCTACGCAGTGGTCGAGTCAAAGGGGTCTAGGGCTGGTTTCAGATTATATAGGTTTTGAAAAGTATTCCTGAAACTGAGCTGCAATATCCTCCGTGCTGGTAACTGTAGTACCCTGATCAGAAACAATCTTGTTAATGAAGGTGGAGTCTTTCCACTTTTTAATTAAGTGGGACATCATCCTATTCCCCTTATCCCCATGGGCATAGAATTTGAACTTGGCATACTGGTAGTTTTTGGCATACCGGACATTTAGGTGGTCACACAACTGAGTACGAAGATCAGAGAGGTCTGATTGAACCGCAAGGGCCCCAGAACGCTTCTGAATGCACTCTAGTGCATAGTTTCTCGTCAATAGGTCATTAAGACGGGACATGCATTCCCTCTTGACCCTTGACCCAAAGGCTATCAACTCACCTCGAATGAAAGCTTTATGAGCTTCCCATGTAATAGCATGAGAGGTGTCAATAGCAGGATTTTCTACAAAGAAACGTTGGAGTTTAGTAGTCAGAGTGGCCACATGGCAAGGGCTATCTAGGAGAGTCTCGTTTAGTCTCTATGACCAAGTCCTTGCCAGCAAAGTATGGAGGGTGAGCGACATGGACACCGGTGTGTGATCCAAAATATTAAAGGATCCAATGTCCACTGATTTCAGAGCACACACATGTGATTTAGACAAAAATATGTAGTCCAACCTATGTGAAGAGTGGTGGACAGGGGATACGTATGTATAGTCCCTCGAGGATGGATTGAATATCCTCCAGGAGTCCAAAACATCCCCATCATGAAGAGCTTTCTGTAAACCAGCAAGAGCCCGCTGGGAGTGGACAGAGGTGGCAGTAGAGGAATACAAGGCCGGGTTTAGAGCGACATTGAAGTCCCCCCCGACCACCCTGATCCCCTCAGCAAAGTCCCTGAACCTATATAATGTGTGAGATAACCAATGCACTTGTTTCACATTAGGGGCATAAAAGTTACCCAATGACATCAGCAGGTTCCCCACCCTACCTTTCACAAAAATGGACCAGCCTTCAGGATCGGCACAAACCACCAGTGGGTCAAAGCTGACAGATTTAGCAATGGCAATAGAGACGCCTCTGGAGGCCTTAGCATTACAATTGTGGAACCAATGCTTAAAATATTTAGTGGAGAGTTTGAGGACTGACGTCAATTTAAAGTGCGTCTCTTGCAGAAAGCAAATTTCCGAGCCGAACCTCTTAAGGAGCGTCAGCAATTGAGATCTCTTTTGAGGGATGTTCAAAACACGCAAATTCCAAGTGATTTTAAGTGTCGCCATCCTTTTAAGGCGAGAAAGGGAGCACAGCAATAATGAGGGGAACCCGCTGATGCCAGGAGGGGCAGTGCAGCACCCGTGGACAAAACATAAAACACAAATCAGGGAATGACAAAATAACAAATATATCGACAAATTGCCAATGAACAAGTTGTAAAATACTAAGGGTGGGGAGCTGGTCAGTGCAGTTAGGATTGGGCTGAGAGGGGTATGGGAGGGAGTCGGAGGAAACATAAGACCACAACATGTGCATGATCCACCTGATCGTCAAAACCGTGAGGAGTACCGCAGATAAATTAAGCAAAAAACCAAACGTATGTCAACCAAACCACCCAGCATGGTGAGCGGTGAACAGCTAAACTACTGTCCTGCTAGTCCAGGGAGCCCAGTGAGGCAGGGACTGGGACTACAAAAATACACTCACAGCCTCAGGCTATAAATAGAAGTAGAAGTAGTCACAGTGAATTTGGAACTAAGGGTTGGTGAGCAGGCATCTTCTTAGGCCTTGTCGGTTTCCCCTTCCACACCTTCATCCACTGATCTGTAGCCGGCAGTTTCGGGAAATCCAAGTGCTGCTCAGTAACCGCCAGCCAGGATGGAATAGGTATAGGGTCAATACCCAGTAGCTCCCACGCCGCAGGTAAGTCATCCGGGACTCTAATGGTGCACCACTTGCCATCATATAGGAACGAGAGGCCGAAGGGAAAAAGCCAGCGAAAAAGCACTTTCTTGTCATGCAAGTAGGAGGTCAAGGGTCTAAAAAGGCGCCTCTTGTACAGCGTAGAAAGAGCTAAGTCCTGGTATAGCGAGACAGGGTCCCCATCAAGGGTCAGGCCCTTTACAGGCCCTCGCAGCACGGAAGACTGCGGCAGTATCAGTGTAACACAAGAGGGCGCAGATGACATCACGAGGAGGCTCGCCTGCCGGCGGGACAGGGCGCGGGGGCGTTATGGATACGCTCAATAGAAATATTTGCCGCCTATCCTTGCCAAGTAACTGGCATAAAAGTTTTTTTACCACCTCCGGTAGATCCTGAAGGGTCACCACTTCAGGGATACCTTTAAAGTGGATATTCTTCCGCCTCCCGCGGTTCTCCTGATCCTCTATCTTCTCCAGTGCCATATTGAGTGCATTGAGCTGCTGTTTGCAGCAAGACTCTGCCATCTTGCACAAAGTAATAATGGCGGCTTGAGTGGTCTCCACCGTGTCTAGGCATTGATCCAGTTGGCCTACTTCGGCCTTAATGTCTCCCAGTTCCCCAGTTGGCTTGAGAAAGGGCTCTCTTCAGGAAGGAGCGAAAGATAGGAACAGAGTCGCAGGAATCAGATGCGTCCGTGCCGCCAGTCACGCTGTCCTGATCGGAGTCGTCTGGCTCCTCAAAGCTGCGGGGGCTGGAAGCGGAGGCGTCATATTGCTAAGGCGTGCAGGAGACAGGGCCGATTTTTTACAAAGGAATCTCTCCATTTCCCCGCCATTTTTCTTAGACTTGGGGGTCTCTGGTCTATCCCCCGACCTATCCTTCAGGGTTTTTACCATTTTGGAGGCTGGAAGACATTAAATAAACAGGTACTCCAAGCGCTGAGACGGGAGCTCAAGATTAAGCAGCTGTCTTGTATAGCGGTCAGGCTCCACCCCTTAATAGACTTAATTCGATGTCAGAATCGGTTTATGATGGATCTTTACCTATTATGATCAGATTCTACAAGGGCTTAAGTTCTAGACTGGAGCTCAATGACTTCACGTTTCAAACTATTTTACATAAAATGTTGTTACATAAAATAGACATTCTTGGTGGGGTGATGTGTTGATGTGCCCTAAACAATTTTCATGAACATAAAACTACAATATGCAAATACAGTATGGCCAAGCTGTATTTGTTGGCTTCATAGTTGACACAGGCCACCATTTTTGATATCCTGCCCTTGTTGATTATGTATATGAAATTTTTTAAAGGGGGTCCAACTCCTGGGAGCCCCACTGCTCAGCTGCTATACATTGTGTATGAAATAACTCTACATCACTGGCCTCTGAATAAGAAGGGGTGCTCAACCATGTGCAGCTGCTGCATCAAGCAGCTGATCTAGAGGGTCACCAGTGTCAGACCCTCACCAATCACTTATCACCGAGGATAGGTCATAATATTTAACTCCTGGGAAACTCCTTTGGGCTAAAAGTCCCACGTTGTGGAAATGCAGCTTTTTTTGTTGCAAATTTTGTTGCGGTTTTTTGAGCCAAAGCCAAGAATGGCTACAAAAGGAATGGGAAATATATAGGAAGCTCTTATACTTCTACCTTCTGTTCAATCCACTCCTGCAACAATATCTGCAAAAAAAAGCTGTGTTTCCGCAACGTGGGGCCTTAGCCTTAAGCAATTTAAATTAACTATTAATTATTAGAATTTATTATTGTCTTTTTTTTTTTTTTATAAGATCAATTTTTGCCTGATCTGTTCCTGACTGTGTCAGCTTGTGAGATAAACACACATATTCTAAGTAATGCCATACACCAACAATATTGTGGATTTTGCTACATCATTTGTTAGGAATCTAAGTGTGCAGCACTGCTTGCTGCTGTTGCCTTAAGGTTGTCATGTCAACACATGCAGCTTTCTGCAGCTGTCAGAGCTCTGTTATGCTGAACCAATCATCAGTTTAGTAAGGATATTTAACCCCTTAACGACCTTGGACGTACTATTACGTCCTGGGCGCTAGGTACTTCGCGCACCAGGACGTAATACTACGCCCGAGGCCGGCCGCCCGCTCACTATCTGAGCGGGCGGTATGGGAACCGGGTGTTAGCTGTATCTGACAGCTAACACCCTGCTCCATAACCCCCGGTCGGCCATAACTTCCGATCGGCGGTTATAACCCCTTGGATGCCGCGGTCAAACATGACCGCGGCATCCAAGGGGTTCCGCCGTCTTGCCGACCCCCCCGGCACCCCCCCGCGGCGAGATCGGGGGGTGCCGATATCTCTAATCTGCAGCCCGGGGTCTGCCAAGTGACCCCAGGCTGCCTGGAGCCCCCAGTACCTGGTTGATCCTGCCGAGACATCAGGAAGTCAGCGCTGTGTTTCCATAGCGCTGACTTCCTGTATAGGCTGCAAGACACGTGTATGCTCGTGTCTTGCAGTCTATAGTGCTGAGCCAGCAATCAAAGCATTGCTGGCTCAGGTGTCCTAATGGGACACAAGAAAAAGTAAAAAAAAAGTGAAAAAAAAAAATTATAAAGTATGTGAAAAAAAATTAATAAAAGAATAAAGCCCCAAAAATTCCCTTTTCCTATATAAAATGAATTATATAAAAAATAAACCTAAAAATTAATAAAAACAATACATATTTGGTATCATTGCGTCCGTAACAACCTGTACAATAAAACTGAAACCATATTTAATGTACACGGTGAAAGTCGGGGGAAAAAAAAACGGAAAAAACCCGCCAAAAGTAACGATTTTTCGCCATCTCACCTTACAAAATATGCCATAAAAAGTGATCAAAAAGTCATATGTACCCCAAAATAGTACCAATAAAAAGCACAGGTTGTACCGCAAAAAATAAGCCCTAAACCAACTCTCTAAACTGAAAAATAAAAATTCTACGCATCTTAGAAGATGGCGATGCAAAAAAAATTAATTTATGTCCCCAAATGGGTTTTTGTTCTGCAAAATTGGTATTGCATAAAAAAACAGTATAAATGAGGTATCGGCGTAATCGTACCGACCCTCAGAATAAAGATAACATGTTACTTATGCTCTACGCTGCATGGTGAAAAATTTAAAAGATAAAACGCAGTGCCAGAATTGATGGGGTTGTTTTTTAATCCACCAAGAAAGAGTTAATAAAATTTATTTAATAAGTTGTAAGCACCTAAAAATGATGCCATTAAAAAATACATCTCACCCTGAAAACAACAAGCCCTCATATGGCTACATCACCAGAGAAATAAAGAAAATATAACTCGTACAATGTGAAGACAAAAACCCCAAAAATCGCCAAATCATTAGAGCATAACTGGCTGCGGCAGGAAGGGAATGTATAAGATGTGCGAGCGTATATTAGGGTACACCCCAGATTTAGAGCTTACGAGGGATAATAAACCAGAAGTGACCCCCAGAGTGACCCCCCAATAATAGGAACTACTGGGGAAATAGTAGGGAATTTAGTGTACCCAATGTACTACGCACAGATTACATATTCACTTTTCCCCATCCGCTGTGCAGTCACGTCTGGGATACTAATGCTCGCTACACCCCTTAATAAATTCTTTGAGGGGTGCAGTTTTCAAAATGGGGTCATTCCCTAGGGGATTCCACTTTACTGGTACTTTAGAGGCTCTGCAAACATGACATGGCATCCAGATCCCAAACATCTGAATCTGCGCTCCAAAAGCCACATAGCGCTCCTTCCCTTCTGTGCCCTACTGTGTGCCCAAACCGCAGTTTATACCCACATGTATGACACTGGTGTACCCAGGATAAGGTACTTAATGTGATATATGGGTATAAACTCCTGTTTGGGCACAGCCGGGCACAGAAGGGAAGGAGCGCTATTTGGTTTTTGGACGCCATTGCACTTTTGCAGAGCTGAAATGCCAGTACAGTGGAATCCCCTGACATGTCACCCCATTTTGGAAACTGCACCCCTGAAGGAATTTATCCAGGGGTACAGTGAGCATTTTTAACCCCCAAGTGTTGCTATAATTTATTATCCGTAAATGAATACGCAGCTGATGGTGAAAGGTGAAAATGACAATTATTCCAGGAATACGACATTTCTGTGCGTAATATGTTGTGCCCGGCTTGTATCAGAGATGAACGCTCCAAAAGCTGTTGTGCCCGGGATCCCCGATCACCAGTTTTTGGAGTGTGTGTCTGTGCAGACATAAGCTGGGCACAACATATCGGGCACTGAAATGGCGTATCTATAGAAAAATTTCATTTTTAACTTTTCATTATCAGCTGCGCATTCATTTTTGGAAATTAAAAGAATGCAACACTTAAGGATTAATAATGCTCGCTACCCCACTTGATAAATCCCTTGAAGGGTATAGTTTCCAAAATGGGGTGACATGTCTGCGGATTCCACTTTACTGACAATTCATGGTCTCTGCAAAAGTGGCATGGTGTCCAAAAAGCAAACTGTGCTCTAAAAACCAAAATAGCGCTCTTTCCCTTCTGTGCCTGGCTGTGCCCAAACAGCAGTTTATACCCACATATGGCATTGTTAAGTACGTTATCCTGGGTACACCAGTGTCATACGTGTGGGCATAAACTGTCATTTGGGCACACAGCAGGGCGCAAATGTGAAGGAGCGCTATGTGCTTTTGGAGCGCATATTTAGATTGTTGTTTTTTTGGACGCCATGTCACATTTGCAGAGACCCTAAAATTGCCCCTACAAAATGGGGGTCACTTCTTGGGGAATTCCAATTTACTGGCACCTCCAGGGCTCTGCAAAAATATCATGGCGACCAGAAAGTCCCTCTAAATCTGTACTCCAAAAGCTAAAAAAAACCACAGTGCTCCTTCCCTTCTGAGCCCTGCTGCGTGCCCAAGCAGCAGTTTATACCCACATATATAATTTTTTTGTCCCTGGGATAGCCCACTTAATAGTTTTAGGAGTTCATGTCTCTGATGCCACAAAGTGGCCGCAACGTATTAGGCACTGAAATTGGATATTTCTTTAAAAACTTTAATTTTCACTTTGTACATTAATTTTTGGGAAGCATTTTTAGGCTCTAAATGATAATACCCCTTGATACATTCCTTGAGGGGTGTAGTTTCTAAAATGGGGTCACTTTTGAGAGGTTTCCATTATATTGGTACTTTAGGGGCTCTGCAAATGCGACATGGCATTCAAAAACTATTCCAGCAAAATCTGCCCTCCAAAAGCTAAATAGCGCTCTTTCCATTTTTAGCCCTGCCATTTACCCATGCAGCAGATTACAACCACATATGGGGCATTTCTGTGTTCAGGAGAAATTGTGTAACGAACTTTGGGGTGCTTTTTCTCCTTTGTCCTCTTGTGAAAATGAAAAATTTGGGGCTAAATTGACGGTTTATTGGAAAAAAAGTAATTTTTCATTTTAATGTCCCAATGTTAATAAAATCTGTGAAACGAGGCCTGGTCCTTAATGCACTTTTGGGCTGGGTCCTTAAGGGGTTAAGGTTTGTTCTCAATGCACCATTTGCTTGCTATTAGTTGATTCACATTCCTGAGTTTTGTGCATAACTGTTTGTTTTGCTGTTATACTGACCTTGGCTTGTTTTCTGGATATTCCTTTGTCTTCAAATTTTGGCGTTGACTGTAAACTCTTGGATTGACCTTGGCCTGAATATGTTTACGCTTTTGATTCTGCTCTCCTGTTTTGATCTGCCCAGTGAGTATTGTTGTGGGTTCTGGTTTAAATTCAGATTGCAGAGCATATATTTATTGCACTGAGTTTCTGGGGTGATAACCTGGGTCCAAATTCAGAAAAAGTCCAAGGTAGTGTAATGTCTCTGCCTGTTCAGGTCTCTGCGCCACCCTCCGCTCGCAAGCTGCGGTGCTGGAGGTGTGTTCAGTTTGATTCCTTCCTTAAGGTTCTTGTTGCTCAGTCTGAACACTGTCCTAGTACTTCTACTCTATAATTGAATTTCAGCCACACCCGTCTCCTGCACCTTGTTTCTTTCTGCTCCTCTAACAGTTAATCTTATCCTTGCCTGTGTAATTGACAGCCTGTCTACCAATCAAGTCTGGGGCAGGTCCTGGACTTCCTATATACATGTCAACAGCCCACACAGGTTGGTGGCTATTGATGGCTATTACTCTGTCCTGTGACTTTGTCCTTGCTAGTTTCCTACTTGCTCTTGTATTATTTCTGAACTCTGACCTTTGGCTTCCCTTGTGACTACTCTTTTGGATTTCGATTTGGTATTTGTTGTCTCTCTGGTTTTGACCCTTGGCTTTCTGACTCTGCTTCTGTGTTGTTTTGTCTTGTCCTGTTCTGTGTGTCACTTATTCAGAGAAGGGATTGTCACCAAGTTGCCCTGCTACCACGTAGGGTAGCTGAGACAAGTAGGCAGGGACAGGGGCTGGGTTGACTTTAGGGCTCACTGTCTCTGTCTTCCCTTTTCAGCAGCAGCTCTAGGAAATTGCACAACTACCAATTCCCTTACAGGTAGCTTGTTCTATTGCTCTCTGGTATCTGCCAGCTCCTGCATTTTTAGGAATTGCTTAAGAGCCAACTCCCTAACAGCATTGATATACTGTAGAGCTTATATTATGAATATGTATCAGAAACACTATTACTCTAAAACATAAAATAAGTGGATACAGTTTATTGTACAAAGGATATATATCCTCCAGTTGTATTTGCACTTGTAGTATGGTATGTACATTTTTGCGTGACCTTGGGGAGTTGACATATTTGGAAAAAAACTTATGCATGGGGATTCCTTTAAAAGAAGCCGTCACAGTTCAATCTTTGTAATGAGGACAAGTGGAAAGAAATTGCCTCATCTTCAATTCACAATTGCCAATTTCATACTTGTCCCAACATGCTCCGTGTAATGTAACACAAGTATCAATTTACTTGATGCTGAGTGAGTATACACTTCAATGCAATACATTTCTGAGGGAAAGAAATGTTTTCAATGCCAGAGCTGGTTCACTTATAGTGATCAACAGTAATTGTTAAATGTTTGGCAGTTAGAAAATTAAATGTATATATTTCTGCTATGTCCAAATCTTTCATTTTTCAGATCATAGTATCTTCACACAAATTTGATGTGCGTTGTTGTACAATGTAATAAAATTTTTCACTTTAAAGAGGACCCTTCATCACCTCCACCAACTTCAGTTCTGCCCAACCTTTAACCCCTAAGCACAACAGGATGTATATATATTTCCTTTGTCACATGGGGATGCATGGAATCATCTCAGAAGTTGAGTGTGTGCCATAGCCACCAGGTCTCTCCTTTTTTGTTCTGAATATCACTTCCCAAAAAAAATAATAAAAAGTATTAAACACATCAGACATTCCTCAAAATAGTATCATTAAAAACTGAAACTTGCCATGCAGAGAAAGACCTCTTACATAGCTCCCTACACAGAAATCTAAAAAAGTTATGGGTGTCAGAAAATGGCAATGCATAGAAACTTTTGTGAATTGAAAGATAAAAAAGTTATGGCTTTTGGAAGGCAGGGAGTAACAAAATCGAAAATCAGGGGTTAATTAATAGGCGCTGCTCCACTAATTTCAGTGCCGTTCAGTTTTCTCTGTACCTCTCACCATTCCTGAGCAGTGCCCTTAGTTTTTGTGCCTGAAATGTTAATTATGCTCTCTACTGTTTAACCGGTGAAGGACTGGGCCTAAAAGTGCCTTATGGACCAGGCCTCATTTTTCAAAATTGACATGTGTCTCTTTATATGGCAATAACTTTGAGACGCTATAACTTACACAAGTGATTTTGAGACTGTTTTTTCATGACACATTGTACTTCATGTTAGTGGTAAACATTGATCAATATTTTTGTATTTTATTTATAAAAATTTAGAAAATTTGATGGAAATTTGTAAAAAAAATTGCAATTTTCAAAATGTGAAATGCTCTGCTTTTCAGACAGATAGTCATACCACCAAAATACATGAATAAATATTATCTACCATATCTCTGCTTTATATCGGCATCATCTTTTAATCATCCTTTAATTTATTTTGGATGTTAGAAGGCTCACAAGTGTAAGCGATTTTACAGATTTACAAGAAAATCTCCCAAACTAATTTTTTAGGGACCACTTCAGTTCTGAAGAGGATTATAAAGACCTATATATTAGAAACCCACATAAATCACCCCATCTTCAAGACTGCACCCCTCAAATAATTCAAAACAGCATTTGGGAAGTTTATTAACCCTTTAAGTATTTCACAAGAATTAAAACAATATGGAGGTGAAATTTAAACATTTTTATCCAATAATATATTCATTTATTCCTAAAACTAACACATTCACAAAGTGTTGAAGGAGAAAATACATCTCACAGTTTGTTGTGCAATTTCTCCCGAGCACAGAAATACCCCACATGTGGGTGTAAACTGATTTTTAGGCACACAGCAGCGCATGGAAAAGAAGGAGCGACACTTGGCATTTGAAAAGCTGATTTTGCTGAAATAGTGTTCAGGTACCATGTCTCATTTGCAGAGCTCCTAGAGTACCAGTACATTGGAAACCACCCAAAAGTGACCCCATTTTGGAAACTACACCCCTGACAGAATTTATCAAGGGGTATACTGAGCATTTTCACCTCACAGCCGTTTCACAGATTTTATTAACATTAGGATGTATAAATGAAAAATTACTAAAACATCACTTTATCCCCAAAGTTTTCATTTTCACAAGGGGTTAAAGGAGAAAAAGCACCCCACAGTTTGTTAAACAGTTACTCCTGAACACGGCAATACCCCATATGTGATCATAATCTGATGTATGGGTACATGGCGGGGCTCGCTATTTGGCTTTTGAAGGGCAGATTTTGCTGGAATGCATGTTGCATTTGCAGAGCCCCTAGAGTACCAATACAATGTAAACCCAAAAAAGTGACCCCATTTTGGAAACTACACCCCTCACAGAACATATCAAGAGGTATAGTGAGCATTTTGACCCCACAGCTGTTTCACAGATTTTATTAACATTGGGACATGAAAATGAAAAATTACTTTTTTTTTCCAATATACTGATAATTTAGCTCCAAATTTTTCATTTTCACAAGAGGATAAAGGAGAAAAAGTGCCCCAAAGTTCGTTACACAATTTCTCCTGAATACAGGAATACTCCCCATGTGGTTGTAATCTGCTGTATGGGTACAATGCAGGGCTCAGAATGAAAAGAGTGCTATTTGGCTGTTGGAGAGAAGATTTTGCTGGAATAGTTTTCGGGCGCATTTGCAGAGCCCCTAAAGTACCAGTACAATGGAAACCCCCAAAAAGTGACCCCATTTTAGAAACTACACTCCTGAAGGAATTTCTCAAGGGGTATGGTGAGCATTTTGACACTACAGCTGTTTCACAGATTCTATTAACATTGGGATGTAAAAATTAAAAATTACTTTTTTTTTTTCCAATAAACTGCCCATTTAGCCCTATATTTTTAATTTTTACAAGGGGATAAAGAAGAAAAACACCACACAGTTTGTTACACAACACAGAACATAGAAATTCCCCATATGTGGTTGTAAACTGCTGTAGGGGTACATGGTGGGGCTTAGAATGGAAAGTGCGCTATTTCGCTTTTGGAGGACAGATTTTGCTGGAATAGTTTTCAGGTACCATATTGCATTTGCAGAGCCCCTAGAGTATCAATCCAATGTAAACCCCTCAAAAGTGACCCAATTTTAGAAACTACACCCCTCAAGGAATTTCTCAAGGGGTATTATCATTTTGAGCCTAAAAATGCTTAAAAAAAAAAAAAAAAAAAAAAAAAAAAAAATTAATTTTTTAAATATAATATTTTTTTTTAGAAAATAATATATTAACCAATTAATAAAAAAAAAAAAAAAAAAAAAAAAAAAAAAAAAAAAAAGGAGAGAAAAAAAAAAAAAAAAAAAAAAATATAGAAAAAAAAGTTGGGGGGGCACAAAAGAGGGAAAAAAAAAAAAGAAAAGGACTTTTTTTTTTTTAAAAAAAAAATAAAAAAAAAAATTTTGAGAAGGACATTTTTTTTTAAAAAAAAAAAAAGGGGAAAAAAGAAAGCACAAAAGGGGAGGTGGGGGGGGGGGGGGGGAGATCTGTAATAAAAATATTTTTTCTTCTTTTTTTTTATCTGGTGTGTAACAGCGGGGGGGGCGAAGTTTTCCCCACCCCCCCCCCCCCCAGTGAGTCTCACACATGCTTTACACCTCCCATAGGATGGAATAGTAACCAAATGTCCAATGGGAGGACATCACCTGGGTAAAGGGGAGGAGTCAGCTGATCACTGGGTCCCCATGGTAACACCCCTGCAGGAAGGTCCTGTGTGTGAGTAGTGAGAAGTGTGGAGTGTTAGGAGGAGGTGAGGAGAGAAGTGTGGTGTCCTGTGAAGAAAACTGTGAGTTTAGTGCAGGTATCTCACGTCCTGGACAGGCCCAGGAAGGTTGGAGAGCTGACATACTCCAACTATTCAGAAGATCCTGTCCCCTGTCTGCCTAGCCATCGCCCTGAAGGAAGTCAAGCATCATTATCTTGTCAGCATGAGACTGTGGAGAGAACATTCTGGAACACTTGCTCCATAGCAAGTATCACAGGATCCAGAGGCCAAGGCCAGACCTGTGGAATATCCTGCCACCCTGACTATTGCACCCCGAAACTCTGAGCTATCAGGACCACATAACGTGAGTGGGGAATATTGTGTGCTAGTATGGTGGTGGGCATCCTCCTATGAGCCAAATAGGAACCCAGACGCACCTTAGGGCTGTAACACTGAAGTATAAAGGGCTAGGAACACCTTTCACTAAGTCTACCCTGCACCCCAGGACTTTGCTGTGTCACCAGGCGTACCCCGGTATTTTGTATTGAAGAAGCTGTTTAAGTATTTTTGCCTCCACACCCATGGAAGTAAAAGTTCAACTTTACAACCGTTTCTGTGTCTGACTCTGCACCAACAACCTCAGGGCGCCCCAAACACCACCAGTTGGCACAGTATAGGGGAAGCGCCCCGGGGGAACAATCACCACCAACATTTGTGCAGCCCCCTCATCACCGGTACCGGGGGGGGGGGGGGGGGGTGGGGCGGGGCGGGCGCCGCGGCCCCGGGGCCGCGGGCCGGGCGGCGGTGTTGGTTCTTCGCACTCCAAACTACAACCTTCTCTCTCATCTCCCTCCCCCTCCCATCAATATAAATTTAAAAGAAATAACCGTATCTTTTTAGTGTAGGGGTTTGGTTGGGTTCAAAAAAAAAAAGGGGTGATATACAAAATTTTTTAATTTAAACTTCAAAAACCACCAAACGCTCCTTTTCTTCTCCCCCCCCCCCGTTCTCTAAACTCAAGTTTTTGTACACATATATGAGACTAGAGAGTACAGAGGATAATATATTTTATGTTATGTGTGTATAAAATGGTGTTTGGGGAAAGCTGGGAAGGAGCGCTATTTTGGTTTTTGAAGCACAGTTTGGTTTTTGGACGTCATGCCACTTTTGCAGAGCCCCTGAATTGCCAGTAAAGTGGAATCCGCAGACTTGTGACCCCATTTTGGAAGCTACACCACTGAAGGGATTTATCAAGTGGGGTAGCAAGCAATATTAACCCTTAAGTGTTGCATTCATTTAATTGGAATAAATTAATGTGCAGCTGATAATGAAAACGGAAAATTGCAATTTCATTGCCCGATATTTTGTGCCCAGCTTATGTCAGCAGACACAAACACTCTAAAAACTGTTAAGTGGTTATCCTGGGCACAACAGCTTTTGGAGCGTTCATATCCGATACAAGCCGAGCACAACATACTATACATTGAAATTACATATTCCTGGAAAAATAGCCATTTTCACCTGTGCATTCATTTCTGGAGAATAAATTAATACAACACTTGGAGGTTAAAAATGATCACTGTACCCCTGGATAAATTCCTTCAGGGGTGCAGTTTCCAAAATGGGGTCACATGTCAGGGGATTCCACTTTACTGGCATTTCAGGAGCTCTGCAAAAGTATCATGACGTCCAAAAGCTAAACTGTCGAAATCTGTATGCCAAAAACCAAATATTGCTCATTCCATTCTGTGCCCAAACAGCAGTTTATACCCACATATGACATTAAGTACGTTATCCTGGGTACACTAGTGTCATACATGTGGGTATAAACTGCAGTTTGGACACACAGCAGGGCACAGAAGGGAAGGGGCACTATGTGGCTTTCGGAGCGCAGATTCAGATGTTTGGTATCTGGATGCCATGTCATGTTTGCAGAGCCTCTAAGGTACCAGAAAAGTGGAATCCCCTAGGGAGTGACCCCATTATGAAAACTGCACCCCTCAAAGAATTTATCAGGAGGTGTAATAAGCATTAGTATCCCAGACATGAATGCACAGCGCATGGTGAAGAATTAATATGAAAGCTGTGCGGACCACATTGGGAACACGAAATTCCCTACTATATCCCCAGCAGTTCCTATGATTGGGGGGGTCACGTTTAGTTTATTTTCCCTTGTAAGATCTAAAATTGGAGTGTCCCCTGATATACGCTCGCACAGCTTATACATTCCCTTCCTGCCGCAGCCAGTTGTGTTCTAATGATTTGGTGATTTTTGGGGTTTTTGTCTTCACATTGTACAAGCTATATCTTTTTTTATTTTCCTGGTGATGTGGCCATATGAGGGCTGATTTTTTTTTCGGTATGAGATGCATTTTTTTAATGACACCATTTTCTTGGGTGCCTATAACTTATTGAATAAATTATATTAAGTCTTTTAATTTTTTTTTGCCGTGCAGCGTGCAGCATAAGTAACATGTTACCTTTATTCTACGGGTCGGTATGATTACGGCGATACCTCATTTATATTGTTTTTTTATGCGCTACTAATTCTGCAGAACAAAAACCCATTTGTGGACATAAATTAATTGTTTTTGCATCACTATCTCCTGAGAGGCATACCATTTTTAATTTTCGGTTGACAGAGTTGGTTTAGGGCTTATTTTTTGCGCGAGGACCTGTGCTTTTTATTGGTATTGTTTTGAGGTACATATGAGTTTTTGATCACTTTTTATAGCATTTTTTTGTAAGCGAGATAGCCAAAAATCATTACTTCCATCGTTTCTTTTTCGGGTTTTTTTTTTCGACGTTCACCGTGTACGTTAAATATTGCTTCAGTTTTCTTGTACAAGTTGTTACGGATGCGGCGATACCAAATATGTATTGTTTTTATTAAATTTTTAGGGTTTATTTATATAATTTATTTTATATAGGAAAATGGATTTTTTGGGGCTTTAAACTTTATTAATTTTTTTTTTACATGCTTTATTTTTATTTTTAAACTTTTTTTTACATTTTTTACTTGTCCTATAAGGACACTTGAGCCGCGGCATCCAGGGGGTTAAAACCCCCAATCGGAACTCAGTTCCAACCTGGGGTTATGGAGCAGATTCCTTTCACAGTGTCTCTGAAGTGCTGGCCGTAAATTTATGGCCGGCGGTCGTCAATCGGTTAAGTGGAGGGTCTTCGATCAGTGCAGACAAAGGGGCATGATTCTGAGCTCTGAAACTGTCCATCCCTGATTAATCAGAGTCAAATAACTCAAAAGTATGCCTCTATACCTGCTTCTGCATGATACCACTGCCCACTTGACATAGAGTCTAATTGGCACATGAGACACCAAAACTAAGTGTATTGATTGTTTGGGAATGGCGAGGACTAGAGAAAAACTGAACTGCACAAAAATCAGTAGAGAATTGGAGTTGGTAGAAGTAGTGCAAGGTCTTCTTTCAGCATAGAATCGCAAACAGTTACAGTCACAAACAACATGAGGATGGGTTTATAGGTCATCTTTTGGCTGAAGAACAGCATGCGGCTGCGGTACTGAGTAGCACGTTACTATGCATCTTCCTTGTACAGTAATGACCGTTAAACTGAAAACCTTTGGTGTACATCCTGTTATTGCACAGATGACATGCATAGTAACATGTGCTACTCATTACTGCAATTAACTCCTTAACGACCAGGATCGTAAATAATATCTCATTGGTCGTATGCGGATGCCCGCTGCCAACAGCTGCAATCGGTGCCGACACCAATCACAGCTGTTTACACTTTAGATGCCGCAGTCAAACGCAACTGTGGCATCTAAAATGCCATGAGTGCCATCATCTTTTACCGATTGCCACCCTCCGATGACGTTCCAGCAGTCGGTTGCCATGACAGCCGGGAGCCTATTAAAGGCTCCCAGGCTTATCATTGCCATAGTTCATTACCAAGTGAATGGATTTTACTATTCACTGCAATACATTAGTGCCCATAAACGCCCAAACTATAAAATATTTATCCCATACGGTGAATATCATAGCAGGAAAAAGTCAAAATAGCCTCCTTAAAAAAATTGAATAAAAACCTTCAGACCTTCCCCCAAATGGTATAAATAAAAACATAATCACCATACCCAGCTCCATACTTGTAAATATGAAAAAGTTGCAGGTGTCAGAACATGGCGACACAAACATTTTTTTCTATTTTGCTAAGTTTTTCATTTTTTAAAAGGTATCAAAACATTGCAAATACTATATAAATTTGGTATCGCCGTAATCGTACTGACCCACAGAATACAGGTAACATATCATTTTTACCACAGTTAACACGGTAAAAATTAAACCCATATGAAATTGGCGCAAATGCATTTTTTTTGTTTCCAATTCTACCTTATTCTGACTTTTTCCAGCTTTCCAGTACATTGCACAGGATATTGAATGGTGCCATTACAAAGTATAATTTGTCCTGCAAACAATAAGCCATCATGAAACTCTGTGGACCGAAAAATAAATTATGGCTCTTGGAACGTGGGGAGGAAAAACGAAAATTGGCTCGGTCTTTAACCCATAGGCAACGAGTGCTGTACTATTATGGCGCAGCTGCCTGGGTCTTATGGCTACGCGCCATAATAGTATGGCGCAACACACCAATCACTGTCAAGCATCGGGGGGGGGGGGATGCGGTGACGCAACTTCCCTGATCGCTGCAATTGGTCGATCTGTGCAGACCGACCAATTGCAGACAAGGTAGGAAGTTTAAACCAACGGTTACTGGCCTGCTTGCATCACTCCCTCTGGGATTGCGAGAAGAACAGTACCTGTACTGTTACTGTGAGTAATATTTACTGTTTGTTCCTCTGTAGTTCCTCCTGGCAGATCGAGTTGTGTCTTCAACCATCTCCCTCCATTCTTGCCTCCTATCTTCTGCAGTCACATGTATTCAAACAGTTAACTTATGTGGCACTACAACAACCAGCATTTTCTTCTGTCTTCCACAGAAAACACCAACATGGCACCATAGCCTTTCACATAGACTGTTTGCAATATCCAGCTTCTACACACATTGCTTACTTTCTTGCCATCAGCAAGCACTTTAAAGACTTCTGTGCCACAGTATACACAAAGTCCATTCCCTGGATTCCTCTTCCAGAGTTTTACTTTCACCAGTTTTTGCACACAATTTGCTATGTTGCAGTTCCACTCACCCCCTCCTGGGTTTCTCAGTTAAAATCACAGATTTCTTCCAGCTGTAGGCCACAATGCACACTTAGCAGTACTGCAGTCACCAAACACTTGTCTTCCAGGACTTGCACCATATGTGGTAATTTGGGGGGATTTAGCCTAAAAGGTGGCAGCCTCCTGGCCTAGACAGCGGTGTAGGTAGTACTGGGTGCCGGAGAAGCAGCATTCAGACGGTGCTATTCCAAATTAAATGGCTTTTATTCAGCTTTACCAAAGGTACATGAACAAAACAATAAACAGCCTGACCCACACATAGGGCACTAACTCACTACTTGTTCCTTTACTAGCCTCTAGGGCAAGAAGCAGCCCGGCTCAATCAGTCCTTTTAGGACCCCAGTCCTCTTGGGACAGACCGACTGTCTGTCCCAGCTGGTTCCAGCGTACACCTGCTACCTACAGGTCTCTCCACAGCAGTATCTCCTGCTGTACACACTCTGTCTGGAGGTGAGCCCCCACCGATAGGTGTGGCTGAGGACCTTTTCAGGCCTGACCCTGGGTCGCTCACTAGTGCCCTCTGGGTTCATACTCTCACACTACATATATCTGTATATATATCTAGATAGATAGATAGATAGATAGATAGATAGATAGATATAGAAAAGATAGGTAACTTTTAGGACAGGGCATTCTTTTCTATTGCCGCAACCCAGATGGAGGAGACCAGAAAATGGGAGTTGTAGTGGCTGAGGATCTGCCACCTACTAGGCTGAGCACACTCATCAACCACTCCAGCCCCACTCCTGGGCTGGACAAAGTCGAGGGGGGTCCTACAGCACTACCGGATGGTGGTGGTAGTATTTGTTTCCCCCGGGGCGCTTCCAGTTGGAGAGGGAACCTCTCCTCTCTGAGCCGATGTGGTGTTGGTCGGAAGGGCCCTGATGGTCATGCAGGCACGACTCAGGAGTCAGTGGTGGAGTTGAACCAGGAAAACTGTTTTTATTGAAACAACTGGAACAAAGGTAAACAGAAGCTTCCAAATGGGGGTAGTAGTACAGTGTCCAATCCCCCAGCCTTGGTTCTAGGAGGGTTCCCAGGAATATTACAGGCTCTGCAATTTAGTCCACCTCCAATCCTCCTCTCATGCCTCTCCCAGCCCAGTATACTGGGGATGGAGTCACAGGGAGTCCTGACAGGGATCTGGTTACCTGTAGACTAGGCCCGAACGAGTCCCTCCTGTCAGGGTCCTCTCCTGCTCCTGCTGGCACGGCACCGAATAAGTCCAGCAGCTTATACAGTTACTCTCCCTTGCTCAGGGCTGTCTCTGTATGAGCCTGGGGCTGATGATATCCCTCCTGGGGCTGTGGAGGTGACCATTGGGCCTCAGTCCAGCTTGTGGTGGCAGGACCACTCTGCACACCTTCTCCAGCTAACTGCACACACTTGACTAAAGACCAACCGTCGCCAGAGAGACTAGGTCTCCTTACAACCCTGCCCAGTGGCCTTTGATAGGCCAAGGCTGAACCAAGGCAAGGTTTGAACAATGCAGGGGGGAAAATACAGAGGATAGCTTCATACAATTACATTTAACATAGAACGGAACATGTCAACACAATCCCAGAGACAAACAAAAAGCAATAGCCCTTGGGATGCTGCACACCCACTTATTTTAACCTGAGCCACCCTCAGCGAATCATAGCCCAGGCTAGGGAAGACAATAGAGCGGACAAGACAGACAAGGCAAAACAAATGAAATATGAAAGATATGAAAATAAAAAATACAATATACAGTATACAGTAAAGGGAAACATGGGCGAAGACCTGGTACCTGAGGCACAAGTCCATTAGTGTCCAATCTCAGGCACCAGCAAAACACAGGGAGAAGGGGCGTCGACATCTCAATAAAGGTCCCTGAGGCACAGGTGCGTCAGTGTCCAAACTCAGGGCCTCAACAAGATGGCAAAGGACCTCCAGGGCACAGGTGTGTTAGTGTCCATTCCTGGAGCAAAGGGGACAGGAGAAAACAGGGAGGATTGGGGCAGTGTCCACAAGTTTGCGCTGGGGAAGTGTCCCAAGAGTTTGGCACCAATACAAGGGGGCAAAAACATGGTGCTATGTACAATGGTAGGAGTTCAAGGGAACCACCCTGGAGAGCACAAAGATTAGAAGATCTCTCCAGCCAGGAAGGCTTGAGGGCACAAAACTTAATCTCCCCCGTCAGGTGTAGACTCGGGGGCACAAAACTTACTGGTGGCAACCTCTCACTACTCAGCTTCTGCAGGTGAAGGTCCTGATGACTTGGGAGTGGAGTGGATGACAAAGGTGCAGCCTCGGGCAACCCAGACAGGCGTTGCATCTCTAGGGCCTTCTCCTCCATGGGCCTGTAGAAGGCAGTGACGGTGATTGGGTTCATGCTGCATTTGTAGACAGGTGGCTCAGTCTGCTGTGCAGCTGCAGGTGTTGCAGTTTGACCTCTCACAGAGGGGGCATTTTCTAATGCAGCTGTCCATCTTAACCGAAGTGCAGATTAACCAAAGTGCACTTACACATGACACTTAAACAGGGCACAAGACAGGCCAACCATGGAAGAACACCAGGTAAACTTAAAACCAAAGCAACAAGCTTTATCACATGGTATGATATAGCTGCACTGTCACTTACTATGTTAGCAATTGTCTTCCTACAGAACTCCCCTCCATCTCTATCACCAGTGCACACTATCCATATCAGTCCTTCTCTTCTGCCTTCTCCCATGTACAGCTCTCACACACTTTTCACTCTCTTCAACCACCCTAATCCCTATACTGCTTTTAGCAGTGAAACCAAACATAAACATCCACATAAATCACTGAACCACCTTCTGTCTCTGTCCATTTTGCTCCTCCTAGCTGCTGGGGACATCTCTCCAAACCCTGACCCTCCCTCTTTCCCTAATTTTTCCTCTTCCTACACACACAGGAATCCTACAAACCTAATCAATATTTACCATGTTCCCTCTCTTTATCTTTTTCCTGTCTCTTAACTGTTCTCTCTGGAATGTCCGCTCAGTGTGTAACAAACTAGAATATATTAATGACTTATTCCTCAGTAAATCTCTCAACATGCTTGCCCTTACTGAAACCTGGATCCAGCAGTCTGATACGGCCTCCCCTGCTGCTCTGTCTCATGGTGGCCTACAATTCTCACACATCTCTAGGCCTGACAACAGGAAGGGTGGAGGGGTAGGGTTACTTCTGTCACCTTAGTGCACTTTTCAGGCCATCCCACCGGTACCCTCACTCACATTCCCCTCATTTGAAATACATGCTAATCAGACTTTTCCGCCCACTCTCCTTACGTGTAGCTGTGATCTACTGTCCACCCGGCTCACCCTACCAATTTCTGGATCACTTCGATTCTTGGCTTGCCCTCTTTTTATCCAGTGAAATTCCTACCCTCATCATGGGTGACTTTAACATCCCCACTGACACCCCTGTCTTCCCAGCTGCCTCACAGTTTCTCTCAATAACCACGTCTTTTGGTCTTTCACAACTTTCCTCTTCCGCCACACATGTAGATGGCAACACCATTGATCTTGTCTTCCATTGACTCCTCACAGTTTCTAAATTTACTAACTCTTCTCTGCCACTCTCTGCCCATAACCTTCTGTCTCTCACCATCAGTGCTTTCTCTCCTTCACAGGACACACCTACTCATCATACATATAGGAATTTATGTGCTATTAGCACCCAGCACCTCTCAGATACTCTACAGTCCTCTCTGTCCCCCATCTCTTCACTCTCCTGCTCCAATCTGGCCACCAGTCACTATAATGAAACCCTTAAGAGTGCATTGGATGAGGCGGCTCCCCCCTCCACTCGAAAGGTTAGACGCAGGAGGCAGCAACCCTGGCACACGCCACAGACACGTTTTCTTCAGCGGTGTTCTAGAGGTGCTGAACGTCTGTGGAGAAAATCACGTACAGTGGGGAAAAAAAGTATTTAGTCAGCCACCAATTGTGCAAGTTCTCCCACTTAAAAAGATGAGAGAGGCCTGTAATTGTCATCATAGGAAGACCTCAACTATGAGAGACAAAATGAGAAAATAAATCCAGAAAATAACATTGTCTGATTTTTAAAGAATTTATTTGCAAATTATGGTGGAAAATAAGTATCTGGTCAATAACAAAAGTTCATCTCAATACTTTGTTATATATCCTTTGTTGGCAATGACAGAGGTCAAACATTTTCTGTAACTCTTCACAAGGTTGGCACACACTGTTGCTGGTATGATGGCCCATTCTTCCATGCAGATCTCCTCTAGAGCTGTGATGTTTTGGGGCTGTCTCTGGGCAACTCAGATTTTCAACTCCCTCCAAAGGTTTTCTATGGGGTTGAGATCTGGAGATTGGCTAGGCCATTCCAGGACCTTGAAATGCTTCTTAGGAAGCCACTCCTTCGTTGCCCTGGTGGTGTGCTTGGGATCATTGTCATGCTGAAAGACCCAGCCACGTTTCATCTTCAATGCCCTTGCTGATGGAAGGAGGTTTGCACTCAAAATATCATGATACAAGGCCCCATTCATTCTTTCATGTACACGGATCAGTCGTCCTGGTCCCTTTGCAGAGAAACAGCCCCAAAGCATGATGTTGCCACCCTCATGCTTCACAGTAGGTAAGGTGTTCTTTGGATGCAACTCAGCATTCACTCTCCTCCAAACACGACGAGTTGTGTTTCTACCAAACAGTTCTACTTTGGTTTCATCTGACCATATGACATTCTCCCAATACTCTTCTGGAACATCCAAATGCTCTCTAGCAAACTTCAGATGGTACTGGCTTAAGCCGGTGGACACGTCTGACACTGCAGGATCTGAGTCCCTGGCGGCGTAGTGTGTTACTGACGGTAGCCTTTGTTACGTTAGTCCCAGCTTTCTGCAGGTCATTCACTAGGTCCCCCTGTGTGGTTCTGGGATTTTTGCTCACTGTTCTTGTGATCATTTTGACCCTACAAGGTGAGATCTTGCGTGGAGGCCCTGATCGAGGGAGATTAGGGCCTCCAATTATTGCTCCCACAGTTGATTTCTTCACACCAAGCTGCTTGCCTATTGTAGAACCAGTCTTCCCAGCCTGGTGCAGGTCTACAATTTTGTTTCTGGTGTTCTTCCACCATAGTGGAGTTTGGAGTGTGACTGTTTGAGGTTGTGGACAGGTGTCTTTTATACTGATAACAATTTCAAACAGGTGCCATTACTGCAGGTAATGAGTGGAGGACAGAGGAGCTTCTTAAAGAAGAAATTACAGGTCTGTCAGAGCCAGAAATCTTGCTTGTTTGTAGCTGACCAAATACTTATTTTCCACCATAATTTGCAAATAAATTCTTAAAAAATCAGACAATGTGATTTTCTAGATATGTTTTCTCATTTCGTCTCTCATAGTTGAGGTCTATCTATGATGTCAATTACAGGCCTCTATCATCTTTTTAAGTGGGAGAACTTGCACAATTGGTGGCTGACTAAATACTTTTTCCCCACTGTACATCTGCAGACTTCCTCCACTTTAAATTTATGCTTAAAATCTATAATTCTGCCCTTCACCTAGCCAAACAAGCCTATTTCACCGTCCTCATCTCTTCTCTCTCCTGTAACCCTAAAAGGCTATTTGAAACTTTTCATTCCTTACTCACTCCCAAGGTGAAGATGCCATTCACAGACCTTAGCGCAGATGACCTGGCCACTTATTTCCATGATAAAATTGATAAGATCTGTCAGGAAATAACTGCCTAATCCCCAGATGGCACTGACCCCCTCACCAGCCGCACTTCAGACTGTTCATTCTCATCTTTTGAACCTGTTACAGAGGAGGAAGTATCTCAGCTACTTTCTTCTTCTCGCCCTACAACCTGTAGTAGTGACCCTTTCCCCTTCTCCAGTCTCTGTCTCCTGCCGTCACGACTTACCTTACTAAAATATTTAACCTCTCTCTTCTGGAATTTTCCCATCCTCTTTCAAACATGCTGTCATAACCCCACTACTGAAGAAATCCTCCCTTGACCCGTCCTGTGCTGCTAACTATCGACCTGTCTCTAACCTTCCTTTTATCTCCAAAACCTTGGAACGCTTAGTCTATTCTCGTTTAATCTGATGACACCCAATTATATACGTCATCCCATGACATCACCCCTGCACTAATACAGAACACTAGTGACTGCCTCTCTGCTGTCTCAAATATCATGTCTTTGCTCTATCTGAAACTGAATCTCTCAAAGACTGAACTACTGCTATTTCCATCATCTATTAGATCTGTCCCTGATATCTCCATTGCAGTCTCTGGCCTTACCTTTCCTTCACCCCCATATCCAATCACTCGTATGCTCATGTCATCTCCACCTCAAAAACCTCTCCAGAATACGCCCTTTCCCTACCATAAATACACTGAAGACACTTATTGTTGCCCTGATTCACTCTCGCCTTGACTACTGTAACTCCTTAATAATCGGTCTTCCTCTTACTAAACTCTCCCCTCTACAATCTATTCTGAATGCGGCGGCCAGGCTCATCTATCAGTCTAGACGCTACAGCGATGCCTCCGGTCTGTGCCGGACACTACATTGGCTGCCTATTCAATACAGAATACATTATAAACTTATCACCCTCATTCACAAGGCTCTCCATAATGCTGCACCTCCCTACATTTCCTCCCTCATCTCTGTCTATCACCCAACCCATACTCTCTGTTCACTCAATGACCTAAGACTAACATCCTCTATTATCAGAACCTCCCAGGCTCGTATACAAGACTTCTCCTGAGTTGCACCACTTCTCTGGAATGCTCTATCCCGGACTATTAGATTAACCCCCAATTTCCACAGCTTCAAGCGTAAACTAAAGACATATCTTTTCAGACAGGCCTATCACAACTCCTAATGTAAACCCTTCCGTAGTTAGAATCCCTAAAACGTACCCTCTGTTCTCGCTCCCACATTACCTCACAGGATATGATGCTGTATCAGACTAACTTTATATGTCCAGGCACCATCTGCACGTTAAAGGACATGAATGGTGACAGCTCATACAGCTTTATATATGTGTAATGACAGTAACCTCTATCACAAAATTGTCTGACCATTGTACAAGCAATGCTACGTCTGTTGCCGCCCCTGCTACCTCTTGTGTCACCCCCTCTACCTCATAGATTGTAAGCTCTTGCGAGCAGGGCCCTCAGTCCCAGTGTGTGAATTGAATATTTCTTTGTAATGTATCATTTTTGTCAGTACTTGAACCCTACAAATTGTACAGTGCTGCGGAATATGTTGGCGCTATATAAATAAAAATTATTATTATTATTATTATGGTACTCAGGACAGCAGGCAGTGATGCAGCAGGAGCAGGGTGTGGTGGTGACACAAGTGCTGCCCCGGAGGGAAATGGACCATAGGCTAGACCTGCGGCTGTTGGCAGCAGGCAACCAGGGGTGGCTGCGGCAGAGTGTTCCCAGACCTCATGTTGTGGTGGTGGTATAGCGACCCGGTTAACGGTAGCTGCCCAGAATCCCTTAGAGCCAACTTTAAGGGTGAACTCGATTTTCTCACCTGGGTGCAGATTATGTAGCTATTCTGGCATCCCAGGCCTTTTCACCGACCTCCGGTTGACAAACACGTTGATCCGCTCGGAATCCTCTGCGATGTAGCCACAGCCATTACGTTGGTCAAAGACCATAATAATACTTCTCCTCCGGTCAGGCACCTCGCCCTCCACAGGTGGTTCCAGACCAGCCCGTCCACGGGAATATGCCTTCTCTTCCTCCACTTTCAACTTTTGGCGGCCAGCAATAGTAGTAGGCCTTCAGGCGTAAACGACAGGTGACGGTACAGCAACAGGTGTACTGGGGGCTCCAGCCGGAGTCCCGATAGTAGCTAGCACCGCAGCTACTGGAATCTCTTCCTATGCCTCCTCAGCTTCCAACTCTCTTCCCCAAACCCAGGCTGCAGGGTCCTGGTTAATACCCTTAAACGGTGGGGGACATGACATCCTGAAGCAGGATAACGTGGCTCTGCTTGCAGACAATGCACAGTCTCACTGCGTGGACTGTCTGGAACTTTCCAGGCACTAAACTTGTCATGGATGCTGGTGGGCAGTGCTACTACACATAGAACAGGATGTGGGTGAGACTCACCCATGAGGCGCCGCCGGCGCTGTCTTGTAGGAGGGGCTGTCCCGCTGATGTCAGTGGCTGCTGATTCGTCCCTTTTGAAAGGTAGGAGGAGCTTGACTGAGGCAACTCTGACGCAGGTCTTTCCCGCCCGAACACTGGTTTGGTGGGCTGGCAATTAACCTCCTCGGAGCTATAGAATTTCAAATGATGCAGCTCAAGACTGAGGCCGGAGTTAACCCCCCTTTCGGGCTGGGCTCACGTGCACCGGTGATGTCACAACACAATACACAGTCCGGTAACGGCTGATAGTCCTCTGGCATGCAATAAAGTGGTTTAAATTGGCAACAGTGCAACCGTCCACAGTCTTTGCAATTATAATCCAGGCAGGTAGCGACAAACAGTTCCAGGCACAATATAACAGAGTCCACAGTAAATCCACAAGACAGAGTCTCTCAATACAGCCAATAACGGTTTTCAGCTCACCCGATGTAGATAAGGTGTTAGGATCTTGACACTGTAGTTTGTAGATGTTGTAGGACACAGGAGTCTTGATCCTGCCGACTACGCCAAAAATAACTTGCCACAACCCAGATGGAGGAAACCAGAGGATAGGAGTTGTAGGGGCGGAGGATGTGCCACCTACTAGGCGGAGCGCACTCATCAACCACTCCAGCCCCACTCCTGGGCCGGACAAAGTCGAGGGGGGTCCTACAGCACTACCGGATGGTGGTGGTAGTAGTTGTTTCCCCCTGGGTGCTTCTAGTTGGAGAGGAGACCTCTCCTCTCTGAGCTGGTGTGGTGTTGGTCGGAAGGGTCCTGATGGTCATGCAGCATGACTCAGGAGTCAGTGGTGCAGTTGCACCAGGAAAACTGTTTTTATTGAAACAACTGAAACAAAGGTAAACAGAAGCTTCCAAATGGGGGTAGTAGTTCAGTGTCCAATCCCCCAGCCTTGGTTCTAGGAGGGTTCCCAGGAATGTTACAGGCTCTGCAATTTAGTCCACCTCCACTCATTCTCTCATGCCTCCCCCTGCCCGGTATACTGGGGATGGAGTCACAGGGAGTCCTGACAGGGATCTGATTACCTGTAGACTAGTGCCAAATGAGTTCCTCCTGTCAGGGACCTCTCCTGCTCCTCCTTGCATGGCACCGAATAAGTCCAGCAGCTTAGACAGTTACTCTCCCTTGCTCAGGGCTGTCTCTGTATGAGCCTGGGACTGATAATATCCTTCCTGGGGCTGTGGAGGTGACCGTTGGGTCTCAGTCCAGCTTGTGGTGGCAGGACCACTCTGCACACCTTCTCCAGCCAGGGCCGGTTTTAGACAAAGTGGGGCCCTGGGCAAAAATTTAAAGCGGGGCCCCAAATGCTGATATGCAAACAACACCATCGTCTTCCAGTGACAACCCCTATAATAACGCCTCCTTTCTGCCAACAAAAGAGTAATAACAAGCCCTATTTTACCACATACAATTCAAATGAGCACCTTTGTACCACCTAATAGATTTTTGCACTCAGTCATCAGTTATTATAGCGCCTCCTTATAAATAATAGTCCCTGCTTATAAATAATCTTACACCTTTATTAATAATAGCTCCCTTATAAATGATAAATAGTGCCCTGTATCAGTAATATCCCCCCTTATCAGTAACAGTCACCCCGTAAAAATAATACTGCTCCCTTAAAAATAATAGCTCCCTCATAAATAATAGTTACCCTTATAAATAACAGTCCCCATTATCACTAATAGCCCCCTTTATAAATAAGCCCACTTAACAATTATACCCTCCTTATAAATAGTTCCCCTCTTATAAATAATAGCCCCCTCATACTTAAGTTTCCCGATTATATATAGTAACCCATCCTTATATATAATAGTTCTCCATTATACAGTGTCGGACTGAAGGGCCTTAGGCCCACCAAAGGAACTTGTTCTGGGGCCCCACCCAACAGCTTCCTGCTAATAGCCTACACCACGGCTCCTTCACTGAAGTCTTACATATGTGCTGACTATCTGGTGTTACTGAGTATGTTCCCCGTATAGTCAGCCCCTATAGTACTGTGCAGGCCCCAATAACTCCATGGCCAGTTCATGCACAGTACTGTATGGGGAATGACATGGCCATGGGGCACTATACGTATGTGCAAGATTATTGTGAGGGAGCTGTGATGCAGACATAGCACACAGGGCTGCCAGCAGGAATTGTGAGCCCCCCCCCCCCACAGTATAATGCTCTACATGGTATATAATGCTCCACAGTATAAAATGCTCTCCTGAGCCCTCCAGTTTCCCCACATGGTATATAATGCTCCACAGTGACCCCACACAGTATAAAATGCTCCCCTGAGCCCCCCATTGTGGTCCCACATGGTTTGTAAGGCTCCACACAGTATAATACTCCACAGTGGCCCACACAGTATACTACCCCTTAGTGGCCCCAGACAGTACAATATGCTCCCCAGCAGCCCCACACAATATAATATGCTCCATACAGTATAATATGCACCCCACAATGCCCCCCCAGTATAATGCTCCACAGTGGCCTAACACAGTATAACATGCTCCATAATGACCTCCACACAGTATAATATACTCCCCAGAGGAGTTCCCCCAGTATAATGCTCCACAGTGGTCCCCCACAGTATAATATGTTCCCCACAGTCCCCCCCAGTATAATGCTCTACAATGGCCCCACAGAGTATAATATGCTCCCGAAAAGCCCCACACAATATAATACACTCCACAGTGGCCCCACACAGTATAACATGCTCCCCACACTGTCCATTCCCCCAGTATAAAGCTCCACAGTGGCCCATAGTATAATATGCTCCCCAGAGGGCCCCCGCTAGTATAATGCTCCACAGTGTCCCCTCCAGTATTTTGCTCCACAGTGGCCCCACGCAATATATTATGCTCCCCAGAGTGTCCCCCCAGTATAATGTTCCACAGTAGGCCCCACGCAGTATAATATGCTCCCCAGAGGGCCCCCTAGTATAACGCTCATTAGTCCCCCCCAAATAATGCCCCACAGTGGCGCCACGCAATATAATATGCTCTGCTGATGCCCCCCCCAGAATAATGCTCCACAGTGACCCCACTCAGTCTAACATGCTCCAAAATGGCCTCCACACAGTATAATATACTGCCCAGAGAGGTTTCCCCAGTATAATACTCACAGTGGCCCAAAACAGTATAATATGCTCTCCAGAGCCCCCCCAGTATAATGCTCCACGGTGGCCCCGCACAGTATAATATACTGGGGGGCCCCTCTGGAGAGCATATTATACTGTGTGGGGCCACAGTGGAGCATTATACTGGGGGGGGGGGCTCTGGAGAGCATATTATACTGTGTGGGGCCACTGTGGAGTATTATACTGGGGAGGGGGCCCTCTGGAGAACATGTTGTATTCTGCGGGGCCTCTATGGAGTATTATAAAGTGGGGGGGGCTCTGGAGAGCATGTTATATTCTGTGGGGCCACTTTGGAGCATTATACTGGGGGCCCCTCTACAGCGCATAATGCTCCAAAGTGGCCCCAGAGAATATAACATTATCTCCAGAGGCCCCCCCACCACGCACATTATAATTTTCCACAGAGGCCCCACAGAATATAACATGCTATCCAGAGGGGCCCCTTCCCCAGTATAATGCTCCACAGTGGCCCCACACAGTATAATATGCTATCCAGAGGGGGCCCCCCAGTATAATATGCTATCCAGAGGGGACCCCCCAGTATAATATGCTATCCAGAGGGGGGCCCCCAGTATAATATGCTATCCAGAGGGGCCCCCCAGTATAATGCTCCACAGTGGCCCCACACAGTATAATATTCTATCCAGAGGGGGCCCCCCAGTATAATGCTCCACAGTGGCCCCACACAGTATAATATGCTATCCAGAGGGGGGCCCCAGTATAATATGCTATCCAGAGGGGGCCCCCAGTATAATGCTCCACAGGGGCCCTACAGTGCTTTTATAATATTATATTCTGGGGTCTCTTCAGACCCCAGAGTATAATAATCGAATGCCCGGGGTAGGTAAGGTAAAATAACAAACAGTTATACTCACCTTGTTCTTACCTCTGCTGGGCCTCCTCGCGCTGCTCCGCTATCGCCGTCGGCGCTGGCTTCTTCTTCTCTGTGGCTGACGTCACGCGTTGTGGACGTCACCTCTGAGGCCTGTGATTGGGCCTCAGCGATTACGTGAGGCACGCCCCCACGTGACCGCTGAGGCCAGGCCTCAGCGCCTTAGCACTGATGTCCGGAACGCCAGCAGATGACGTCGGACGCCAAGGACAGGTGAGTAAAAATGTTTGTTATTTTTACTCACCTCGGAAAGGGGCCCTGTGATCCCTTTCTGTTATTGCTTTGGCCGGGCCTGACCTCCAAATCAGGGACTGTATTATATGCCCCCCACAGTGGCCCCCACCCAGTATTATATGCTCTACAGTGGCCCCACCCAGTATTATATGCTCTACAGTGGCCCCCACCCAGTATTATATGCCCTACAGTGGCCCCCACCCAGTATTATATGCCCTACAGTGGCCCCACCTAGTATTATATGCTCTACAGTGGCCCCCACCCAGTATTATATGCTCTACAGTGGCCCCACCTAGTATTATATGCTCTACAGTGGCCCCCACCCAGTATTATATGCTCTACAGTGGCCCCACCTAGTATTATATGCTCTACAGTGGCCCCCACACAGTATGATATACTCTACAGTGGCCCCCACACAGTATGATATGCTCTACAGTGGCCCCCACCCAGTATTATATGTTCTACAGTGGCCCACACACCAGTATTATATGCTCCCAACAGCCCCCCTCCACTTCAGTGCTATTATTATACTGTGGGGTCTCCTCAGACCCCAGAGTATAATAATCGGAGGTCCAGGGAAGGTGATTAAAAATAACAAACATTCATACTCACCTTGTCTTACCTTTCCTTGGCATCCTCGCTCCATCCTGCCGTCTTCAGGCCCTCTTCCGACGTCGCTGCCGAGGCCTGTGATTGGACCTCAACGGTCACATGGGGGCGCACTGACGTCATAACGCGGCCGCGCCCCATGTGACTGCTGGGGCCTAATCACAGGCCTCAGTCACATGATGGAGGAGCGCCGGAGAGAAAGCTGCGCCCAGGAGAGGTGAGAATATGTGTTTATTATTTTCAGTCACCTCCCCTGGGCTGGCATGTATTGGAAAGGGGCCTGCAATATGCCAGGGCCCCTTTTCAATAACATTATGTATAGCGGTCGGGGAACCAGGCTTTCCCCAACCGCTATCATAATGGTCCGGGGCCCGGCCATCTCCAGCTGGCCGCGGGCTCCGTAACCTGCCGGGTCCGTTTGTGGTCGCACCTCCTGCGACCGCGATCATTACTGGTTTTGTGGGGTTTGCGGTAGCATCTGCCACAGGGCACCGGGGCCCCTAATGTCCCGGGCCCTGTGGCAGCCGCTACCGCTGCTACCCCGATAGTTACGCCCCTGGTTGTGCAGCTTTCCCCTCGGCATTTCCCCCCTGCAGTGTTCAAACCCAGACTTGGTTCAACCCTGGCTTATCACAGGCCACTGGGCGGGGTTGTGAGGAGATATCTCCCCGGCGACGGTTGGTAGGGCAGTTCAGTGCATGCAGCAGACTAGACTTGGTGTGCGGAGCTGACCTGCCACCAGCCTCTGGACTGAAGGCCAACCGCCGTTTTCACAGCCCCAGGAGGGATACCATCAGCCCCAGGCTCAAGACAGCCCAGCGCAAGGGAGTAAAGATTTCCAAGTGGCTGGATTCATTTGGTGCCGTGCCAGGAGGAGCAGGAGAGGATCCTGACAGGAGAGACGCATTCGGGCCTAACATACAGGTAACAAGATCCCTGTCAGGGCTCCCTGTAACTCCATTCCCAGTGTACCTAGCTGGGAGAGGCAGAGAGGAGGAGTAGAGAAAGCCATCCTGTGGAGCCTATACCATCTTTGGGCACCCTCCTAGAACCAAGGCTGGGGGTTGGACACTGTAGGACTACTACCCCCATCTGGAAGCTGCAGTTGACCCTCTCTTCCAGTTGCCTTAATAAACGGCTGTTTGGTTTACCTGCATCGCTGAATCCTGAGTCGTGCCTGCATTACCATCAGGGCCCTTCCGTACAACACCACACCGGCTCAGGTAGGAGAGGTCCCCTCTTCAACTGGAAGTTCCCCTGGGGGAAAGAACTACTACCACTACCATCCGGTAGTGCTGCAGGACCCCCCTCGACTTTGTCCGGCCTAGGAGTGGGACTGGAGCGGTTTGGGAGCGTGCTCGGCCTGCTAGGTGGCACAGCATCCGCCACTACTACTCCCATCCTCCGGTCTCATCCGACTGGGTTGCGGCAATTATGCTGGCGTTTCCTCAGGCACAGACCGGAAGTGCCCCGGAGAGGATGCTGAGCCCAGGAGAGGTGAGTATAAGTTGTTTTTTTATTTTTAGTCACCTTCCCTGGGCTGGCATCTATTGGAAAGCCGGGGCCCCTTTCCATTAACAATATATATAGCGGTCGGAGAACCAGGCTTTCCCTGACCTTTTCCAGGTACCCTTCCGGGCCCAGTCGCGGTCGCACCCCCCTGCAACCGCAATCATTATGCAAGTGCTTGTAAGCCTTATAATATCTGAAAAAAATGAAAGGGTGATTAAAGTTTGATTGCAACATAAAACGGAGATATGGTAAATTATATTTATGAAGTAATTTGGGTAGTATGGCTATCTACAGTATATGAAAGGCATGCAATTTTAAAGTTTGAAAACTGCATTTTTTTCAAAATTTTCACCAAATTTCCTATTTTTTTATAATGAAGGACAAAACATTTTAACCAAAATTTACCAATGACACGAAGTACAATATGTCATGAAAAAACAATTTCAGATAACTTAAAGCATCTCAAAGTTATTACCACATAAAGTAACACATGTCAGATTTGAAAAATGAGGCTTGGTCCTTAAAGAGGTTGCCCAGGATAAACTATATTTTATCATTAGGCCGGGGGAGATAAAAAAAAAAAAAAACATACTCACGTGTCCCCGATGCTCCAGCATCCTCCCAGGGTCTAGTCGGCTGCCTTATAGTTGATGAATTTCTCGTTGGCTGTGACATTCTGAATCCCTTCTTGAAGCCGTTGATTGGCCTCAGCAGTCACGTGCGGCAGGTACTTCTGCCGGAAGACAACTGAGCTGCAGGAGTGGACTGCTTGGGGAGGTGCCAGAACACTGGGGACAGGTGGTTATGGTTTTCTTTTATTTTTTCATGTCCCCTGGCCTAATTAATAAATAAAATTTTAGGCCAGACAACCCCTTTAAGGTACTGTGTCACTAAGGGGTTAAAAACTGCATGCAGTTCTTCAGCAAAACAGCCATGTAAACCCATTGTAACCCTATATTCACATGCCCGAATTTCAGTCTCCTAGCAACATATTGTCTCATACTGTATAACTACCCCTGCATACTGTTTAGTCCAGTAAATCCGGTCAACACATTGACCGAGTTTCATGGTTTAAACTCGGTCATGTGAATGCGGAGTATGACTAGCATCACAAAAACACAACAGGTGCAAAACATCCGTGAAAAATTTATGTTTTTCATGGACATTATGCACCCGAGGAGCGGCTGTTTTCATGGATCCTCATACATTACAGTGTAATGGAGTGATCTGTGAAAATGGACAAAAATAGCGAATGAGCTATATTTTGATGGTTCATTACAATGGACTGTCAAAATATCAGTAATATAAATGTGCCCATTCATAGACATTGAAACTAATGCGGCCGCATGTGGTTGTTAAAAAGCCGGCTGTCAACCACCTGATGAATCCTGTCATGTGAGCCCTTAGACCTACTGCACACTACCAAAGTTTTTATCCGCAATTACGGAGATACAATTGCAGATAAAAGTATGGATCCATTTATTTCTATGGGCCCATACACATGATCACAATTTTTGGTAGCTCTTTGTCCCTGCCGTATTGAAAGACCGCAAATTATATCCTAATTTTGCCCACATTTGCCGCCTGCGCATATTCCGTTGCCATTTTGTGGTGGTCTCGTGTAAGAAGAGAAGTGAAGAGGAGGAGACACATCAGGAGCAGAAGAGAGAGGTGTAGCTGGAACCTATGACGAGCCTGTGCTTTGAGCATAGGGAGAACGCCCCCTGTACTTTCTGAAGACCAATTTGCATAACAAAGAAAAAAGACAAAACTCAAAAACGGCAGCGCAGACCTGAACAATAAAGGCAGGAGAAGAATAGCCTTTCTAAAGGCTATTCCAACATGCTTTTAGTTAAAAATCGAATTTTTAATGATAGAATCCCTTTAAAGGGGTTGTCCAGGATAACCTTTATATATTTTATATATGAGGCCAGGGAAGGTGAAAAAAAAAACCAAAACCATACTGCTCTGATGTTTTCTTCCATTGGAAGTCACCGCCGCACATGACTGCTGAGGCCAAACACAGGTAGAGACGTCCTTGGTCCTTTCCTTAGGCCACTGATTGGCCTCAGAGGTCAAGTGACCCGGAACATCATTATCTATGACGTCCCGTGTACTTTGCTAAGGCCGCTGATTGGCTTCAGCGTTCACGTGCGGCGGGGATTTCCACTGGCAGAAAACAACCGGAGCAGCAGGACCAGACTGCGCTGGGAGACACTGGAGCAACAGGGACAGGTGAATATGTTTTTTATTTTATTTTTTTTTCACCTTCCCCAGCCACATATTAATGCTGTATGTACACTAGCTCTTTAATATTGTTATGGCAGTATTTGTAATGAAGGAAGACATATGTGTCACAACCATTAGAACTCGCACTGTGACTTTGTGTATGTAATAGACATTCAATATATGAAGATTATTCTCTAAACTCCGTTATAATCGAATGACATATGCTGCACTCTGTACCTGTGCACTGTAGAGCCCAGGGCAGAGAAAATGTATTTTATTTATTTATTATGCTTTCTTATATAGCGCCATCATATTCCGCAGCGCTTTACAGAAGGGGTTAATGATTGTACTCCTACAGAGCAAGGCGCTGCGCAGCCCACTGCACAGAGCAGACACTGATTGGTTGGGGGCGCTGTCAGTCACGAGCAGAAGCCGGCTGGCCACATTGAGTAAAGGAAGAAACGGGAAAGCAGCGGCATTGAAACACATGGGGACTTGGACAGGCAATAGAAACACTCAGAGGAATCCTAGCCCCAGACAGAGATCAAGAGAGTTAACAGCAGTTGTAATTCTAGCCTTCTGCACTGAAAGCCACAGGGGCAAGCTTCATGCTGGATCCCTATAATAAATAGAGTTTAGCTACAATTCTAGCACCATACTATGTAAAGAATTCTGTTCTACTAGCTGAGAGCATTGAAGTCATTGGCATATAAATGAATTGTGTGTGCTCCTATGGCTTCTGCTTTTGATAACCATCACTGATACTTGTAATGCACTGAGAAGACTTCCAACAAAGATAAGGGAACTGCCTGGTGACGGCACTGCTTGTAGGGAGTAGATATGGCTATAAGAGGTGGCATATGTTCCCTACTGCTTGCACTTGCTTTATGTAAGGTAAGATTGGTGTCTTTTCCTTAGTGTATTCCCATGTGCCAGTACGATTAAATGAATAATGCATTTTTTTCTTTCCCATGCTGGTGATGTGAAACCCACCCAGAATGCACCTGTATGTGTCGCACATAGGACATCTGTGACAGAGAGGAGCCCTAGTACCTTATCTATGGCTCTGCACAATGATGTATTGGATTTTACTGCACATGCTGGTGAGTATCAGCCTACTCGTCCATTCATTTGATCTATGTGTATGCATGTCATTACACCATTAAGTATCTATCTATTATAGTACTTTACTACATAAAGAGTGGTAGAAGCAAAACATACAGTTGTACATAGATGTAAAGACTAAATATAACAACATAGAACATATATTTTTGTATATGATCTATTTGACTGGTGTGCCATCATATAGATTCAGTAGCCATTACATGGTCACTATAAACGCAAAACATTCGCCTTAATGGAATGTCGGAATTGTTTCCAGTACCATAGATGTATTCCTTCTCATTGATGATACTGACCACATTGCTTGGACGCTTGTTATGGCTATGGGCAGTTTAACAAAAGTGTGTGTCATGTTGATACATTATCCATGGGCATCAGCTGGTCATATTTCTTAAAGCAGTTGTAGTTATAACACAGTAGGTGGCCCAGAAAAAAGTAAGGAAATTCTTTTGAGAAAATACTTTATGCCTCTAAATATGACTTGTCAATTATTTGAGGACAGCTCGGTTTTTGTTAGTGGTTGGTTGACTCCTGACAGTAGTTGCTGTAGTAACATTCTGGGAATTCTGCCAAGACGACATTTATTTTTGCATAATGATGTATTTGTCTGCCATGTGTGTGCAGTTCAATAGATATGACAATTTACTAACAACTGTATTCTGAGGAAATTGATTATAAGGTACAATTCCGTCTCTAATTTTGTTGGCATTGTGTGTGTTTCGTACACATAGTTGAAGGGTATATGTCAACAATGTTGAATTGCAGCCTTGTTTAAAATGGCAAATTTAATTGCTGGTGTTTCATGTTGTGGTCCTAAAGTATGCCATTTATCAGCTTGTTAAATTAAGAAATTTGCTGCAAATGCTAGATGAATATGTTTTATGTACCCTAAAGTAGGTTGTGTGCATTTGTAAACATTGTGTAAATATTAAGACAAGTAACTTATTTTACTGTGAATTGTATGCCAAGTTTAAATATATATTTGAACTGAGGAAAGACCAACAATGTGTGAGACTAGCCTGGATTATGAGATCTTGCTATGTAGTTGAGTATAACATACAATACATTAACAGCACTAGAGGGCGCTCACAGAACTAGATTTTGTATCATGCGCACCCTGAAGTATGCCTGTATTGATTTGTGTCCCCTCAGAGGGAGGGAGATGTATGCATGTAGTTATTTTTGTGACATTATTTGTAGACAATCAGTTTTCCTTACATTTTCCCCTATAAATAAGTATAGGAAACCTGTAGTGGGGGACAAAAAATGCTGCAAAAAAGTTTCCTGGAAGCATAAATGCATAAAGATTTTTAAAAAAACAAGGCTTTAAATATAGTTGCTGTGCTTTTTTAAGTTAAACTGCAGAACATATCACTTAAAAAAACAAGGTAAAAAAACAAACAAAAGGAATGCTTAAGAGTTGTAACCAGCCTTAGGCCGGTTGCAGACTGTGCTGCAACCGACCTGTCATGATTTAAAAGCACGGGCTGCACACTGGGGACACGGGATGTCCTTTCATTAAATGAATAGGAACCACGGAAGCACAGGCTGCAAAATAGGACAGGAATAGGACGTGTTCTATCTGATGTGGCCCGCACATGGGACCGTGAAATTCACGGTCCAGTCGTGTGTACGAGCCAATAGAAAAGAATGGGGCAGTGTGCTTTCTGTGAATTACACAGATAGCACACTGACCCACACCATGGTCATCTGCAAGGGGCCTTAGGCTAAGGCTCCATGTAACAAACACAGCTAAGGGGGAGTACACACTACCGTTACTTAAGTCCGTTGTTGTCTTCTATCATAGGATGAAAGCAATGGAGTTTAGTAATGGTAGTGTGAACTCCTCCTAAGAAACCCTGCAGGAACAAATGTAGTGAAAATGGTTTCCATTTTTGTTTCGTTTTGGGTTTTTTTTTTGCCACGTGTGTTTTTGAGAAGGAAACTTTTCCATTTTTTTCCTGCAATGTGTGGATGAGTTTTTTTTGTTTTTTTTTAATATTGTTCTCTGCATTTCTGCAGCAGCCACAAATGCAAAATTTCCGGAAATGGCGCCTTAGCCTTAAAGTTTATTACTTCTGAATATTGCGTTGATTAGTTCTGATTCATCATATGATCAGAGCAAGAAATTTAAATTTAATTTTACATAAGGAGGAAATCTAGTTGTAACAAGCTGGGTTGAGATGTTGCATTTATGAAACATCTTTTGACACAGTTACAGTAAGAATCTTCTAAATTAAATCTTTATTCTGTTTTTGATTAGATCGATGGTTTTGTAAAAAGAAAACAAAAATGAAATGCTGCAATCATGAGTGAAATTGGATAGCTATTAGGATATTGAGTCTTCAAACAGCATTAACTGTGTGGTGATACCAGCCCACTTAACCCTCAAGAGGCTTTGGTCAAAACTGGTATCATTTTACTGGCGGTGCATTGGCGCCACCATTTTAGCTACGATCGCTACCCCCCTGTGATGAGGTTCAGGGGCGTTGATCCATTGCCTAGACAGCTGGGATCCAGTTGAAGGATCCCAGGTTTTTCTTCAATACAGTTTTAAGACAATCTGAGCTAGGAAGCCTGTAATAGAAGTGTATTGTATTAGTGATCAGACCCTGGAGTTCAAGGTCCGTAGGGGCCTAAAAATAAAAGTAAAAAAATAAAAGAACTGCAAATGCAAATCAACCCCCTTTCATTACAACACAATGAAAAATAAATAAAGTAAAAATTAGGTATCCCCACGTTTGAAAATACATGAACTACAAACTTATAAAATTATTTTTTCATACGGTGAATGCTGTAGCGGTGTCTTTTTTGCCTCCCAAAATAAAATTTTAATCAAAATCCCCCAATCAGAAATCCCCCAAAAATAGTATAAATAAAAAGTACATCTGGCCCTGCAAAGTAAAATGCCTTATACAGCGCCATATACAGAAATATATAAAACTTACGGTTATTAGAATATTGCGACTCCAAGAAAAATATTTTAAGGTGTTAATACATAGCCAAAACTATATAAATTTCATATCGCTGTAATCCTGACAACCCACAGAATATAGGTAACATCTAATTCTGGCTGCTCAGTGAACACCATAAAAACAAAACCATTAGTTCTACATACAGTTTTTCTCTAATTTCACCCCATTCTGATTTTTTTTTTTTTTTTTTTTACATCTTCTTAGTGCATAGATAGGATATTGCTACGAAGTACAATTTCCTCTGCAAAAATTAAGCCCCCATACAGCTCTGTGAATGGAAATTTAACAAAAGTTATGGCTTTTGAAAGGGTGTGGGGTAGTTAGTGTATATCAAAAAAATGAAAAATGGCTGCAGTGAGAAGGGGTTAATAAATTCAGCAAAACAAGTAAATGAACCAGATGCTGTAAACAACTAGTGTAGAGGGATATAGTGAATTAATAACCATGATTAATTATATATTAGATCACGCTAAGAGACCTGTTTTTATATCATCTTATTTTTATATCCTCATGATGAAGGTTTCTGCCACTGATCCAGTTGGCATACTTGCTATTAATTAGTAACTTGCACTTGGGGGGCTGTGCAGTATGTTTATCTGGTCCATGACTTAGAAGTAGAGGTGGATTTGTTGAGGTCCAATTTGTTAAAAGACTCTTTGAGCATTTTGTTAAGCATATAGAGATGAGATTGCATAATAGTTACCATCTGTATAACCTGCCCATCTCAGAAATAATGTACAGTACACAAATCTGATGGTGAAATAAAGTATCATTGAGAGCACAAAGCTTATATGCAAACTCTTTATCAGTTTGGTCTTATTTTGCTAAATGTCTAGATTTGATGTTTACAGAATCCTTATTTTCTGGTGGTCTAATAAAGTGAAGGGGTCAGTGTCACACTACTGTACACACTCACACAGGCAGTGAATACATGCTGCTGTACTACATGTATAGTACATATACACATATAGCTCTGATACACAGGGCTGTGGAGTCGGAGTTGAGAACAATTCTGGGTGGAGTCGGACAAAAGTTCCCGACTCTGGCTTCAATATAAAATAATTAAAGGGGTTGTCCAGGATCTCAATATAATTGATACTGATGACTTATCAGATCAATTGGGGTTCGACTCCCAGACTCCACACCGATCAGCTGATGCAGTCTTGTACAGTGTATACAGCTTATGGGTCCATACACTAGTGGTGCTGCCTAGAACTGAAGCCCTGCTCCTATTCAAGTGAATAGGAGCAGGGCTGCTTCCAGCAGTATACCTTCTATATGCAACCTCTTGAAGCTGCATCATTTGATTGGTGCAGGGTCTGGGTTATTAATATTGTATAGTTAACTAGATGGATTGTCTCTTGCATATTTACTTTCATAGGAATAGGAGGATCTTTACTGCTTCTGACTGACCATGGCTTATGTAGTAGAAATGCTACCCACACAATGCATCTACACTCACACAAAGTCTGCTGAAAATGGTACACAGACATACAAACAGCTCTGCTACTCATAATAAATGAGTGCTGGGTGTTTATGTAGCTAAAGATAGATAAAACCCTTTCACTGACCGATACCATAAGGGACTTTGACACTGATCCTTTTACTGCCACAGGCCGACATAATATTTACTATGGACTAGATATAGTTGAACCTCTCAAGATTTGTTTTGGGTTTGGCAGCTTGGGTTCCTGACCGAGGCGCCATTTTTCCGGAGATCGCCAGCATCCGGAGCAAGGTCCAGGGCCGGCATTCCGTTTCTATGACAGCCGGGAGCCTATTGAAGGCTCCCATGCTTGTCTGGCATTACTTTGCTTTGTGCAGACTGTCATACAAATGCTGATATTTTGCAATACATTAGCATTGTAATACATTGCATTAGTGACCAGACCCCTTGGTGTTCAAGGCCCCTAGGGGGTCTAAAAAAATACAATTTAAAAATAAATAAATAAAATAAAAAATTAAAAGTTAAAATCACCCACCTTTCCCTAGAATACATATAAAAGTTAAAAATTATTGTGAAACACATAGACACTAGGTATCCCTGTCTCTGAAAAAGCCAGGTCTACAAAGTTATAAAAAGATTTTTCCTGTACGGCGAACACTGTAGCAGGAAAAAAGATCAAAAGTGCCAAACCACAGTTTTTTCACTAATTTACAGCTCTGATAAAAATTTGAATACAAATAAAGTGATCAAAGCAATAAACATTCCCCCCCCCCCAAAAAAAAAAAAACGACTCCCTATACATCCCCATACACAGACATATAAAAAAAAATTATGCATGTCAGAATATGGCGACTTTCACAAAATTAAGGGGTTAAAACAGGGGTCTCAAACTCAATTTACCCGGGGGCCGCTGGAGGTAGAATCTGGGTGAGGCTGGGCCGCATCAGGTTTTCCACACCGGTAATATGCTCCATATTGGCCCCTGCACACGGTATTATATGCTCTACAGGGGCCCCCACCCAGTATTATATGCTCTACAGTGGCCCCCACCCAGTAGTATATGCTCTACAGGGGCCCCCACCCAGTATTATATGCTCTACAGGGGCCCCCACCCAGTATTATATGCTCTACCGTGGCCCCCACCCAGTATTATATGCTCTACCGTGGCCCCCACCCAGTATTATATGCTCTACAGTGGCCCACACACAGTATTATAAGCTCCCAACAGCCCCCCTCCGCATCGGTGCTATTATTATACTTTGGGGTCTCCTCAGACCCCAGAGTATAATAATCGGAGGCCCAGGGAAGGTGATTAAAAACAACAACATTCATACTCACCTTGCTTTACCTTTCCTTGGCATCCTTTCTCCATCCTTCCATCTTCAGCGTCTTCAGACCCTCTTCCGACGTCGCTGCCGAGGCCTGTGATTGGGCCTCAGCGGTCACATGGGGCGCACTGACGTCATTACGCGGCTGCGCCCCATGTGACCGCTGGGGCCTAATCACAGGCCTCAGTCACATGATGGAGGAGCGCCGGAGAGGACGCTGCGCCCAGGAGAGGTGAGAATATGTGTTTATTATTTTCAGTCACCTCCCCTGGGCTGGCATGTTTTGGAAAGGGGCCTGCAATATGCCAGGGCCCCTTTTCAATAACATTATGTATAGCGGTCGGGGAACCAGGCTTTCCCCGACCGCTATCATAATGGTCCGGGGCCCGGCCATCTCCAGCTGTCCGCGGGCTCCGTACCCTGCCGGGTCCGGTCGCGGTCGCACCCCCTGTGACCGCGATCGTTACTGGCTTGTGGGGTTCGCGGTAGTGGCTGCCACAGGGCTCCGGGGCCCCTAATGTCCCGGGCCATGTGGCAGCTGCTACCCCGATAGTTACGCCCCTGCTCCGGGGTCTGAAAAGACCCCAGAGTGTAATAATAGTAGTATTTGAGGCCCGCGGCTGCTCACAGCAGCGTCCACTTCCCTTTCTGCGTCCCATAGCAGAAGGGGAAGCGGGGGCGGCCACAAGCAGACGCGGGGTAGGTAAATAGGCCATTACCTGCCGGGGATACTCCAGCAGGTCACGGCCTATTTATATAAATAAAAAAAAACTTATCCTCACCTACCTGTGATGCAGCCGCCGCCTCCTCTTGTCCGAGACGTCTGTGTCTCAGCGTAGGAGGCGCGATGACGTCATTATATCGCTGCCTGCGCTGTGATGCGGACGTCTCGTAAGCCAGCCCAGGACAGGCCCCGCTCAGCGTTGTTTTTCTTTTAAAGCGGCCTGTCCTGGGCTGGTTTACATTAGATAGTAAAAAAAAATGCCACCACCCAGACAGTGCGCCTCTGGTGCCATTCGTATCAAACTCGGGCCGCACTAACAATAAACTTTGATATTGAGGTGGGGGCCGCAAACTATTGTCCCGAGGGCCGCAGTTGGCCCGCGGGCCGCGAGTTTGAGACCCCTGAGTTAAAATGTAAATTTGGTATCCCCAGAATCATACCGAAACATAGAATACAGATGAACGCCGTAAAAACGAAGCCTGTTAAAATGTTGCACAAATCCTCTTTTTCTCCACTTCCACTCCATTCTGAATTTGTTTTCCAGATTTCCAGTAAGTTGTACAGATAATAAATGGTACCATTATGAAGAACAATTTGTCCTGCAAACATTAAGCCCTGATATGGCTCTGAGAATGGAAAAATAACAAACTTATGGGGTTTAGAAGGGGGGCAGTCAAATTTGAAAAATTCCTCCATCGGGAAGGGATTAAGTGTGGAACGCTCTCAGGGCTATCCCATTTCTAGCTCTCTACCGTAAGGGAAAATCAGCCGAAGTTATGGCAAAGTGAAAGTGACATTATTATATTATAGTAATTTCACTTTATATTATTATATTAATAATATTATTAATATAATGTGTCAAGACGCTCAGCATGCCCAGTTCGCCACTGAGACACAGAGTCCTCAGTGCTGAGCCCAGGCCGACGAAGTCACAGAAGAGCGCCAGATGTCACTAGAAAGTGCCCCAGAGTAAATGAAAAAATTGCATATAAAAACCAATAGAGAGGTGACCAGGTTTCTGAGAGAATATGAGAATTACATATGCACTACAATGAACTTAAATAGAAAAGGCCACATGCAGTCATGAGACCCCTGTTCTGCCCATAGCTAAGGGTTACAGAAGTGACCTTCAACAGATATGTTATCATGAGGGTACAGAGCTGTAATTGCTGAAAATCTGTGACTGTAACTGCATTAATATCTTAGAAAAGGGGGGAGTTATTAAAGTCCTTTCCTTATAGACTTAAATGGGTATTACAGACTTTATTGAACTGGTTTAGGTGTAAAGTTTAAAAGGTGTCTGTCAGCAGTAAATTGGTTATAAATCTAATCTCAGTATCATGCAGATGTACAGTTTCCAAATATGCCTCTATATCACAAGGCATTATGGGAAAGGGAACTGGGAAGCTCATGCGCCCACTGTTGGATGTAACAGATCCTCAACTTGCTTTTGACTCACTGAGTCTTGAAACAGCAAATGGGATATTGGCCAAGCCAATTTCACTTATGTGCATACAGCGC
The DNA here is from genome assembly GCA_947044405.1 of Leptodactylus fallax. Classification (NCBI taxonomy): domain Eukaryota; kingdom Metazoa; phylum Chordata; class Amphibia; order Anura; family Leptodactylidae; genus Leptodactylus; species Leptodactylus fallax. Next base: position 5,516,449 of record CAMRHE010000084.1, on the reverse strand, counting down.
CGTTTCAGGATTTTTGTCCCACATCAGTGCAGAGCAAAGTGAACTGGCTGGCTTTGTGGGAGGCAATGAGTGGCTTAGAGACTGGAACATCTCTCCTTGAGGAGAGCACCAGTGAAGGTGTGTAGAGTTTTGTATTGCCTTTTGCTCTCTGTTAAGCATCTACATATCACAAGGCATTATGGGAAAAGGAGCTGGGAAGCTCATGCGCCCTCTGTTGGTGATAACAGCTTCTCAACTTGTTTTTGACTCACTGAGTCTTGAGACAGCAAATGGGATTTTGGCCAAGCCAATTTCACTTATCTACATACAGCGCCGTTTCGGGATTTTCGTCCCTCATCAGTACAGAGTAAAGTGAACTGGCTGGCTTTGTGGGAGGCAATTAGTGGCTTAGGGACGGGAACATCTCTCCTTGAGGAGAGCACCAGTGAAGGTGTGTAGAGTTTTGAATTGCCTTTTGCTCTCTACTAAGCATCTACATATCACAAGGCATTATGGGAAAGGGAGCTGGGAAGGAGAGATGTTCCCGTTCCTAAGCCACTCATTGCCTCCCACAAAGCCAGCCAGTTTACTTTGCTCTGCACTGATGAGGGACAAAAATCCCGAAACGGCGCTGTATGCAGATAAGTGAAATTGGCTTGGCCAAAATCCCATTTGCTGTCTCAAGACTCAGTGAGTCAAAAGCAAGTTGAGGATCAGTTACCTCCAACAGAGGGCGCATGAGCTTCCCAGCTCCCTTTTCCATAATGCCTTGTGATATGTAGATGCTTAGTAGAGGGCAAAAGGCAATTCAAAACTCTACACACCTTCACTGGTGCTCTCCTCAAGGAGAGATGTTCCCGTCCTTAAGCCACTCATTGCCTCTGTTATTCAGCTTAGGAGGAAAAAGTGCTTTTTGACTTAACTTGCCTGTATTTTAATCTCTGCTCTTGATTTCTGGGCAGATCATTATTTCCCCAATCCACAGGAGGGGTGAGAAGCACCTTCTCTCTATGAGCGAGACAGATAACATTTTGTGTAATTAATGCATTTTACCATGAATTATTTGCTGTAAGAGGTGTTGGGGGTTTCTGCTCACAGACCTTGCCTGATATACAGTGCCTTGTGAAAGTATTTGGCCCCCTTGAACTTTTCAACCTTTTGCCACATTTCAGGCTTCAAACATAAGGATATAAAATTTTAATTTTTTGGTGAAGAATCAACAACAAGTGGGACACAATTGTGAAGTGGAACGAAATTTATTGGTTATTTTAAACTTTTGTAAAAAATAAAAAACTGATATTAAGTACGTTATCCTAGATACAATGATATCATACACTACAGACCAAAAGTTTGGACACACCTTCTCATTCCAAGAGTTTTCTGTATTTTCATGACTATAAAAATTGTAGATTCACACTGAAGGCATCAAAACTATGAATTAACACATGTGGAATTATATACTTAACAAAAAAGTGTGAAACAACTGAAAATATGTCTTATATTCTAGGTTCTTCAAAGTAGCCACCTTTTGCTTTGATTACTGCTTTGCACACTCTTGGCATTCTCTTGATGAGCTTCAAGAGGTAGTCACCTGAAATGGTCTTCCAACAGTCTTGAAGGAGTTCCCAGAGATGCTTAGCACTTGTTGGCCCTTTTGCCTTCACTCTGCGGTCCAGCTCACCCCAAACCATCTGGATTGGGTTCAGGTCTGGTGACTGTGGAGGCCAGGTCATCTGGCGTAGCACCCCATCACTCTCCTTCTTGGTCAAATAGCCCTTACACAGTCTGGAGGTGCGTTTGGGGTCATTGTCCTGTTGAAAAATAAATGATGGTCCAACTAAACGCAAACCGGATGGAATAGCATGCAGCTGCAAGATGCTGTGGTAAGCACGCTGGTTCAGTATTCCTTCAATTTTGACTAAATCCCCAACAGTGTCACCAGCAAAACACCCCCACACCATCCCACCTCCTCCTCCATGCTTCACGGTGGGAACAAGGCATGTAGAGTCAATTCGTTCACCTTTTCTGCGTCGCACAAAGACACGGTGGTTGGAACCAAAGATCTCAAATTTGGACTCATCAGACCAAAGTACAGATTTCCACAGGTCTAATGTCCATTCCTTGTGTTCTTTAGCCCAAACAAGTCTCTTCTGCTTGTTGCCTGTCCTTAGCAGTGGTTTCCTAGCAGCTATTTTACCATGAAGGCCTGCTGCACACAGTCTCCTCTTAAGAGTTGTTGTAGAGATTTGTCTGCTGCTAGAACTCTGTGTGGCATTGACCTGGTCTCTAATCTGAGCTGCTGTTAACCTGCGATTTCGGAGGCTGGTGACTCGGATGAACTTATCCTCCGCAGCAGAGGTGACTCTTGGTCTTCCTTTCCTGGGGCGGTCCTCATGTGAGCCAGTTTCTTTGTAGCGCTTGATTGTTTTGGCCACTGCACTTGGGGACACTTTCAAAGTTTTCCCAATTTTTCAGACTGACTGACCTTCATTTCTTAAAGTAATGATGGCCAATCGTTTTTCTTTACTTAGCGGTTTTTTTCTTGCCATAAAACAAATTCTAACACTCCATTCAGTAGGACTATCAGCTGTGTATCCACCTGACTTCTGAACAATACAACTGATGGTCCCAACCCCATTTATAAGGCAGGAAACCCCACTTATTAAACCCGACAGGGCACACCTGTGAAGTGAAAACAATTTCAGGTGACTACCTCTTGAAGCTCATCAAGAGAATGCCAAGAGTGTACAAAGCAGTAATCAAAGCAAAAGGTGGCTACTTTGAAGAACCTAGAATATAAGACATATTTTCAGTTGTTTCACACTTTTTTGTTAAGTATATAATTCCACATGTGTTAATTCATAGTTTTGATGCCTTCAGTGTTAATCTACAATTTTTCTAGTCATGAAAATACAGAAAACTCTTGGAATGAGAAGGTGTGTCCAAACTTTTGGTCTGTACTGTACAAGGCATAAACTGTAGTTTGGGCACACAACAGGGAGCAGTTGTGGAGGAGCACTATGTGGCTTTTTGAGTGCAGATTTAGAAGTTTGGTGTCTGGACGCAATGTCATATTTGCAGAGCCTGTAAGGTAGCAGTATAGTGCAATTCCCTAGGGAATGACCCCATTTTGAAAACTGCATCCCTCAAAGAATTTATCAAGGGGTGTAATGAGCATTAGTATCCCAGACGTGAATGCACAGCAGATGGTGAAATATAAATAAGTAAGTTGCGTGGAGTACATTGGGTACACCAAATACCCTACTATTTTTCCAGTAGGTCCTATTATTAGGGGGTCACTGTGGGGATCTATTCTGGTGTCTTTTCCTCATAAGCTCTAAATCCGGGGTGAACCCTGATAAACAATCGCACAGCTTATACACTCTTTTCCTGTCTCAGCCAGTTTTGTTCTAACAATTTGGGGGTTTTTGTCCTCACATTGTGCAAGTTATATTTATTTATTTTTTTGGTGATGTAGCCATATAAGGCACCGAATATCAATTGCACCCAAAAATATATAGTGGAATATCAATAATCCCTTCACCATGCACTTTTAGCCTTCAATTTTTGGAGTGTAGTTCATATTCTTGGATACATGAAGTGTCATGCTTTTGACTGCTATACAGATAAATGATGTGAAGAATCCTGGTCTCCTCCGTTCCAGAACTTACTGCCTGGGTCATACCAATTCACTGCTGCGGGCTCACAGTGGTACATTCTATATATGCGAGAAACTATACTCTACATACAAACTACTGAATATACAGTTTGCAATATATACATATTAAGATAAGCAGATACAAACTATGTTCATTTTGTTGTGCTTCCAGTGGGGTGTTCTACTACCACAATGTAAACTCAACCTGCATAAGGAAGAGATAAAATGCATGTAGCATTTATAAAGATTATAAAAAATTAGAAGGTTTGATACCTACTTGTGTTACAAATTATTGGATCTTTTATCTTTCCTGATTCTAGCGAGGAAAATCCAGTGTGGGCTAATTTTGGTGAACGGTAGGGTACTCAAAAGCGAGTTCCATTACACATAACTAGTAGGATTGTTTCCTTTACAGTTAAAGCAATTTCTGAGCAAGGAGACATAAAGACAAATTCCTACTGCTGTTTTTTCTTGCACTTACAACAGAAAAGCTTTCTATTAAATAGAATAATATTCTCAACAAACCCATCCATAGTCATTCTCCATTTCATGAGTGTATTTAACCTCTTAGGAACACAGGACCTAATAGTACATCCTGACTGCCAATGCCTTAACGCAAATGGGTGTACTATTTCGTCCTGTGTCTGGACCTGCTCACTTTGCTGCTTGATAAATCCCTTGAGGGGTGTAGTTTCCAAAATGGGGTCACATGTCTGCGGTTTCCACTTTACTGGCATTTCAAGAGCTGTGCAAAAGTGGCATGGCGTCCAAAAACCAAACTGTCTAAATTTGTGCTCCAAAAACCAAATCTTGCTTTTTTTTTTCCTTTCTGTGCTGGGCTGTGTACTCAAACAGCAGTTTATACCCACATTTGATATAAAGTATGTTATCCTGGATACAACAGTGTCATACATGTGAGCGTAAACTGCTGTTTGGGCGCAGATGTGAATGAGCCCTATGTTCTTTTAGAGCGCAGATTTAAATTGTTTGTTTTTATGACACAATGTCAACGTTTTGCAGAGACCCTAAAATTGCCCCTGCAAAATGGGTCACTTATTGGGAAACTCCAATTTACTGGCATATCCAGGGCTCTGCAAAAACAACATGGCATCCAGAAAATCCCTCTAAATCTATACTCCAAAAGCTAAAAAGTGCAGTGCTCTTTCCCTTCTGAGCCCTGCTGTGTGCCCCAACCGCAGTTTTAGACCCACATATACAACTTTTTTGTACCTGGGATAACCCACTTAACCTTTTCCCTCTGGAGGAATTTTTTCCATTCATATGAGTCATATGAGGGCTTGAAGTTTGTGGGACAAATTATTCTTCATAATGGTACCATTTATTATTCTGTACAATGTTCTAGGAAGCTGGGAAAAAAATTCAGAATGGGCTGGATTTGAAGAAAAAGTGCATTTGTGTGACTTTCTTACAGACTTTCGTTTTTATGGCGTTCACTCTGCAGCCAAAATGACGTCACCTGTATTCTATGTTTCAGTATGATTCCAGGGATACCAAATTTATATAGTTTTATTTACATTTTAACATCTTAACAAAAATCTAAAACGTTGCAAAAAAAGTCGCCATATTCTGACAACCGACATTTTTTTATGAGGATGCATAGGGTGTTTTTTTTTTTTTTTTTTTTTTTTTTTTGCGGGGCCAGGTTCACTTTTTAGTTAGACCATTTTGGGGAATGTCCATTGCTTTGATAAGTTTTTATCAGAGGCGAAACAGCAAAAAAAAAAGTTGGTACAGCATTTTTGATTTTTTTTATTCCCACTACAGCGTTAACCATACAGAAAAAATATTTTTATAAGTTTGTAGACTGGGTGTTTTCAGACACAGGGATACCTAATGTGTATGTGTTTCACAGTAATATTTTACTTTTATATGTATTCTAGGGAAAGGGGGGCTTGAACCTGCTACATAGCTATTGAGACTGGTCATAGCCCAGCCTCAATAGCTATAATGCAATGACAAGCTTGGGAACCTTCATAAGGCTCCCCGCTGTCAGAGGAACAGGACGGCTCCTGCGATCTCAGCACTTGGGAGCTGGCCTGCAACAATAAAGGTATGGGGCCGGTAGGGACCGGCTCTAGCGGCCATTTTTTTATTTGGTGGTGGGGGGGAGGATCCTGGCCTGCACTGCCCACGAATCTGCATCAGAGCGACCACCATCTTTAAAGACCCGGCATCCGCTGTACTATTACATCGGATGTCGGGAAGGGGTTAAAAGTTTTGGGAGTGCATGTCTCTGTTGAAACAAAGTGGGAAGAACATATTGGGTGCTGAAATGGCATATTTCTTCAAACAAATTCAGTTTTCACTTTCTACATTCATTTTTGCAAAGCGCTCTTGGGCTCAAAATGATAATATCCCTTAACAAATTCTGTGAGGGTGTAGTTTCGAAAATGGGGGTCACGTTTTGGGGGTTTTCTTTGTATTTGTACTTTAGGGCCTCTGCAAATATGACATGGCATCTGAAAACTATTCCAGCAAAAACTGCCCTCTAAAAGCCAAATGGCACTTTTAACCTCACCAACACTGGAAAGATTGACCCTTGACTCTAATAAGAAAAGGAACACAGAGAGATTAAAGAGGACCTTTCATCGATGCTCATCGATGTGAAGCCATTCATTTCGGCACCGATGTCTTTCCACTGTCAGAAGAGTGGGCCTTACAGCCTAGTGTCATCGGGGGGGGGGGGGTCCTTACCACCTAGCGAAACTAACAGCACTGATATCTCTACCACCCGGGCACACACTGGGATAGCTGACAGTGCGTTGAATTCAGCACCCTTCCATCCCCCTCACCTCCTCAGTGTTTTCCTGTTCCTATTAGGATCAGGTCACAGAGAGTCCTTCTCCGATGAAGGTGTTGTCTTGGTAAAAAGGCAGCTGATGATCACTACTTACCAGATAGTCTTCCTCTATGGCATCTGCTGCTGGGGTCCAGTCTTCTAGGCTAGGGCTCCTTCTTGCCGGTGAACTGCTCTCCAGTGAAGTCTAAGTTCCCGGCATCATCATGCTCTGGCCACTGTTTCCCTTCTGCTCCTGCTGTGGTGTGCAGGCAGCACAGGTCCAGGTGTTGGCATGGTTGTGACATGGTGTGCACGCGTTGGCCCCGCTTGATGATGTCACAGACTGGGAAATTAGAAAATTTAAAATTGATGTACAGGTCTCTAAAGTAGTGAAATGCTTCTCTGCTCCATGATCCGATGGATAATAAAGCTGGTGGAATCCTTAGAAAGACCCGGGAAGCCACTACAGCTCTGCTGAAACCAAACATTGCAGCTGCTAGCGTGGTTAGATCTTTATATGCTTGGTTCTAGCAGTTGGAAGGTCATTTAGAGGGAAAACCTTCAAGAGATCAGATATTTAACCTCTATTCCTATGCTTAAAATGGCCACTGCCTTCTTAGCTGATGTTTTTGGCGGAATCTGTACGCTTTGCAGCAAGATCAGCAGTTTTATCCAGTTCTGCCAGACGTGCCCTTTGGCTTAAGTATTGGACCCAGAGAGATACTAAGTCTAAGGTGAAGTTATGTGATCTTCCTTTTGAAGGAAAACTTGTGTTTGGATAAACTGCTTGAAAAATCAGCAGATAAGAAGGGATTTCCTGAAGAAAGACCTAAGCCTAGGTGGAATTTTCGCCCCATTTGGCTTTACCAATAAAGAATCTAAAGGAAAAGACAAAACAGGGAGGCGGAGTTATCCCAAAGGGGGAAGAGGGAAGAGACTTCCTCCTCAATCCTAATCAACTCCCAAAACAACAATGACTTTTTGAAGGTGGGGGGGAAGGCTTTCTCAATTCGTTCACAGTTGGGAAAAAGATAACTCCTTGAATTTTGAAAACACTGAGAGAAGGCTACTTAATAGAGTTTGCCTAACCTTTTGCTCAGTCAGAGAGGCAATGTCAATTCTGGACTCATGACAGCATGCATTCCAGTTGTGGCATGAAGTCTGTTTCACTCACGCACTTTACAATGCCACAGTCTAAAGTCATGGGATAGGTCTCAGTTCTCAGTGGACAAATAGATGTTCCTACAACACCTACTAAAAAGATCTTTAATTTGGTGGGTTCAAAATCAAAACCTGAACAAAGGGGTTCCCTGGTATCCAGAACCGATAGTTATGATTACCACTGATGCAGTTCAGTAGGGTTGTGGAGCAAAAATCCAATCCACTCTGTTGCAGGGTCATTGGTCCCCCACATAATACTGCTATCCTCAAATTACAAAGAATTGAGGGCAGTATGGGAGACACTCCAAAGGTCTCAGCACCTTGTTGCCAATACGCATGTTAAAATTTACTCAGAAAACTTGACTGTGGTAGCCTTTCTCCGCCTTCAGGGAGGGACAAAGCACAGGTTGCTACAGAAATTATTTTGCTGGGTGGAAATCCAATGTCCGGTCTATTAGAGCGTACATCTGAAAGGCAAAGAAAATATAGTAGCAGACTTTCTCAGAAGGAATTACTTAGATCCTGGAGAATGGTCCCTAAATCAGGAAGTGTTTACTCTCCTCACCGAAAGATGGTTATCACATATATCTGTTTGCATCAAGGAAAAACAGAAAGATGAAAAAATTCTTCTCCCTGAGCAGAGCAGAAAACCCCACAGCAGTGGATGCTCTAGTCCAAACCTGGAACTTTAATCTAGGTTATGCCTTTACACCACTCCAATTGATCTCAACAGCTCTGCAGAAAATTCAGGGGGAGAACCTTCAAGTGATTTTTGTGGCCTCCTTTTGGCCAAAGAGGGGATGGTTCCGCCTTTTGCAGGATCTAGCATTGGAAGAACCTTTCCCTCTACCAGTAAGAGACGATCTGCTAACTCAGGGGCCTGTGTGTCATCTGAATCTGCCAAACCTTCACGTAACAACTTGGAAGTTGAGAGGTTGGTCCTAGCTAGTAAGCGTCTATCTACCACAGTAATTGATACTTTACTGTCTTCAAGGAAAAAGGTTATGTCTGCAATTTATCATAACATTTGGAATAAGTTTTTTTTCATGGTGTGGATCCTCTCCTCCTGATCTATCCAAGCCTAATATTTCTCAAATTTTGGACTTCCTCCCAGGCAGGTCTAGAGAAGGGTATTTCCCTCAGTACCCTCAAGGTTCATATTTCAGCTTTAGAGGTGATCTTCGACAGTTAGTTAGCAGAACATCATTGGATCAAGAGGTTCTGTAAGGTAGTTGCCAGATAGAAACCTAAAATATCCAACCTAACCCCATCGTGGGAGATGAATTGGGTTTTGTCAGGATTAATGCTGCATCCCTTTGAACCCCTACAAAGTGTTTCTTCCCAAGGTGGCCACTGAGTTCCACAAGAGCTGTTGCAGTATCCTGGCCTCAGAAATCCTCAGCATCTCTTCAACAGATATGTAAAGCAGCAGTATGGTCTACTCCCCATACATTCTTCAAGCACTACAGGCTGGACCTGTCATTGTCTCAAGATCTCTCCTTCGAGCATATGGTCTTGCAGGCAGCATTCCCTCCCTAATCTAAGTGTTATCTGGTATTTCTCCGGTATTGTTGCTGTCATAGTGGTGAGGTTAAAGGTAGAATTATGAGGTTTCATAAGCCACCATGACAGCATCGAGCAAGGACAGCACTGGCCAGAGAAGCAGCCAAGAGGCCCATGGACCCCCTGGATGAGTTGCAGAAATCCACAGCTCAGGTGAGAGGATCTGTCTACAGAACAACTATAAGTTGTGCTCTCCACAAATCTGGCCTTTATGGAAGAGTGGCAAAAAGAAAGCCATTGTTGAAAGAAAGCCATAGGAAGTGGTGTTTGCAGTTTGCCAAAAGCCATATACAGTGCTGGCCAAAAGTATTGGCACCCCTGCAATTCTGTCAGATAATACTCAATTTCTTTCAGAAAATGATTGCAATCACAAATGCTTTGGTAATAATATCTTCATTTAATTTGTCTTCAATGGAAAACCACAAAAAGAATTGTCAAAAAGCCAAATTGGATATAATTCCACACCAAACATAAAAAGGGGGTGGACAAAAGTATTGGCACCCTTTGAAAAATCATGTGATGCTTCTCTAATTTGTGTAATTAACAGCACCTGTTACTTACCTGTGGCACATAACAGGTGGTGGCAATAACTAAATCACACTTGCAGCCAGTTGAAATGGATTAAAGTTAACTCAACCTCTGTCCTGTGTCCTTGTGTGTACCACATTGAGCATGGAGAAAAGAAAGAAGACCAAAGAACTGTCTGAGGACTTGAGAAGCAAAATTGTGAGGAAGCATGAGCAATCTCAAGGCTACAAGTCCATCTCCAAAGACCTGAATGTTCCTGTGTCTACCGTGCGCAGTGTCATCAAGAAGTTTAAAGCCCATGGCACTGTGACTAACCTCCCTAGATGTGGATGGAAAAGAAAAATTGAGAGATTTCAGCGAAAGATTGTGCGGATGGTGGCTAAAGAACCTCGACTAACATCCAAACAAGTTCTAGCTACCCTGCAGTCCGAGGGTACAACAGTGTCAACCCGTACTATCCTTCGGCGTCTGAATGAAAAGGGACTCTATGGTAGGATACCCAGGAAGACCCCACTTCTGACCCAGAGACATAAAAAAGCCAGGCTGGAGTTTGCCAAAACTTACCTGAGAAAGCCAAAAACTTTTTGGAAGAATGTTCTCTGGTCAGATGAGACAAAAGTAGAGCTTTTTGGGAAAAGGCATCAACATAGAGTTTACAGGAAAAAAAAAAAGAGGCCTTCAAAGAAAAGAACACGGTCCCTATAGTCAAACATGGCGGAGGTTCCCTGATGTTTTGGGGTTGCTTTGCTGCCTCTGGCACTGGACTGCTTGACCGTGTGCATGGCATTATGAAGTCTGAAGACTACCAACAAATTTTGCAGCATAATGTAGGGCCCAGTGTGAGAAAGCTGGGTCTCCCTCAGAGGTCATGGGTCTTCCAGCAGGACAATGACCCAAAACACACTTCAAAAAGCACTAGAAAATGGTTTGAGAGAAAGCACTGGAGACTTCTAAAGTGGCCAGCAATGAGTCCAGACCTGAATCCCTTAGAACACCTGTGGAGAGATCTCAAAATGGCAGTTTGGAGAAGGCACCCTTCAAATCTCAGGGACCTGGAGAAATTTGCCAAAGAAGAATGGTCTAAAATTCCAGCAGAGCATTGTAAGAAACTCATTGATGGTTACCGGAAGCGGTTGTTCGCAGTTATTTTGTCTAAAGGTTGTTCTACCAAGTATTAGGCTGAGGGTGCCAATACTTTTGCCCGGCCCATTTTTGGAGTTTTGTGTAAAATGATCAATGATTTGACTTTTTTTTTCATTCTCTTTTGTGTTTTTTCATTGCAAGCAAAATAAATGAAGATATTATTACCAAAGCATTTGTGATTGCAATCATTTTCTGGAAGAAATTGAGTATTATCTGACAGAATTGCAGGGGTGCCAATACTTTTGACCAGCACTGTAGGAAACATGGCAAACACGTGGAAGAAGGTGCTCTGGTCAGATGAGACCAAAGTTGAACTTTTTGGCCTAAATGCAAAGTGCTGTGTGTGGTGGAAAAGTAACACTGCTCATCACCCTAAACACACCATCCCCACTGTGAAACATGGTGGTGGCAGCATCATGCTGTGGGGAGGCTTTTCTACAGCATGGACAGGGAAGCTTGTCAGAGTTGATGGGGCGATGGATGGAACTAAATATAGGACAATTCTGGAAGATAGCTTGTTGGAGGCTGCAAAAGACTTGAGACTGGGAAGGAGATTCACCTTCCAACAAGACAATGACCCTAAACATACAGCCAAAGCTACAGTGGAATGGTTTAGATCAAAGAATATTCATATGTAAGAATGGCCAAGTGAAAGTCCAGATCTAAATCCCATTGAGCATCTGTGGCAAGACATGAAAATTGCTGTTCACAGACGCTCTCCATCCAATCTGGCTGAGCTTGAGCTATTTTGCAAAGAAGAATGGGCAAATCTCAGTCTCTAGATGCGCAAAGCTGGTAGAGATATACCCCAAAAGACTTGCAGCTGTAATTGCAGCGAAAGGTGGCTCTACAAAGTATTGATTTAGGGGGCTGAATACTTTTGCACGTCACACTTTTCAGATTTTGAAAGCCATGTATCATTTTCATTCCACTTCAGAATTATCTGCTTTGTGTTGGTCTATCACTTAAAATCTCAAGAAAATACATTTAAGTTTGTGGTTGTAAGGTGACAAAATGTGAAAGTTCAAGGGGTATGAATACTTTTGCAAGCCACTCTATTATGGTACCTCTTATGGGTGATCCTATTAGTTATAAAACCACTGAGTATGTGAGAGTACTTTTAACCCCTTAATGACCAATGATGTACCTGTACGTCATTGGTGACATGAGGATGTATGGAGAGAGCTTAGGAGCTGAGCTCTCTCCATACAGGGTGGATGCCAGCTGTATAATACAGCCAGGACCCGCCGCTAACAGCAGCGATCGGTACCTTCACCACAGCGTCTAAACTGCGCAGGCGCCACAGTTTTTCACCGATTGCCACTCTCCAGAACATCATCAGAGGGCGGTGATCGGTTGCCATGACAGCCAGGAGCCTATTGAAGGCTCCCAGGCTTGTGATTGCATTAGATCTATTGCCTCTGGCAGCGTGAAATAGAGAGCTAGACATTTTTCTATTCACTGCAATACAGTAGTATAAACATAATTAGGTATCCCCGCGCTCCAAAATGCCCGAAGTATTAAAATATTTAAATATTTATCCCATACGGTGAACGGCGTAGCGGTGAAAAAAAAAAATCAAAATAGCCAAATAGAGTTTTTTTCAACACTTTGCCTCCTATAAAAAATTGAATAAAAAGTGACCAAACCATCAGATCTTTCCCCAAATGATATCAGTAAAAACGTCATCTTGTCCCGCATAAAAAGACGCCTTACCCAGCTCCATACATGTAAATATGAAAAAGTTACAGGTGTCACAATATGGCGACACAAAAGTGTTTCATTTCTTAAAAGGTATCAAAACATTACAAATACTATATAAATTTGGTATTGCCGTGTTCGTACTGACCCGCAGAATACAGGCACCATGTGATTTTTACCACACATTTTTTTTTCTCCAATTGCACCTCATTCTGATTTTTTTTTCCAGCTTTCCAGTACATTGCACAGCATATTGAATGGTGCCATTGCAAAGTACAATTTGTTTCGCAAACAATAAGCCATCATGTGAGTCTGTGAACTCAAAAATTAAAAAGTTATGGCTCTTGGAATGTGGGGAGGGAAAAACGAAAATGCAAAAATGAAAAATGACCCAGTCCTTAAGGGGTTAATCTCTGTATTTCTGTTCCTATTCATGTTCCTATTAGGGTCAAAAGTGTTGGTGCTGTCATGGTGGCTCGTGAAACCAAATTATCAGTAAGGCATAATTTCACTTTTTCCATTCAGAGTCCCGCAATGTACCCATACAGCACTTTACAACCATGTGTGGGGTATTGCTGTGTTCAGGAGAAATTGTGTAACGAACTGTGTAGTGCTTTTTCTCCTTTAACCCTTTCTTAAAATGAAAAATCTGTGGCCAAATTTACACTTTTTTTTTTTCCAATAAAACAATTTTTCATTTTCACGTCCCATTGTTAATAAAATCTGTGAAACAGCTGTGAAAAAGCCGTAAAAATGGTCACTATACACCTTGATAAATTCCTTGAGGGTTGTAGCTTGGTCCTGTGTGTGTGTTTTTTTTGATTTTTGTGTTGTTGTTGTTCAGTGTTTGCTACCTACTAACATGAAATACAATGTGTCATGAGAAAAACAGTCTCAAAATCACTTGGGTAAGATAAAGCTTCTCAGTTATTGTCATATAAATTGACACTTGTCGGTTTTGAAAACTGTGGCCTGGTCCTTAAGGCAGCCTTTGGCCGTGCCCTTAAGGAGTTAAAATTCTGCTCACTTAGCATTCTTTTACCAGTTGGTAACCCCTGTCTCAACACAGTAGAATGGCATGGCCCAGGGAACAGTCAGCCCTGTGTAATGCATCCATGAGCTAACTGAATAAGAATAAATGTGGCAGCAATCATGTGACCCCTGACATTCAGTTAACAATAAGGCTGTATGACAGCTATGAAATTACTGAAAAGAAATGTTATTATTGTTGTTCTTATTGTTATAGGTAATAGTAGTATTTATGTTTATTGCTTCTTTACTATGTGTTTAAATTTGTGTGCATAACTGTACTGCTTTTCCCTAAATGATTTAACTCTTTCCCGACATCCGCCATAATAGTATGGCAGATGCATAGCAACCGTGTCTCCGCTGTATTGTATGATCGCGGGCATTGCAGGCCAGGACCCCCCACAGTTAAAAAATAGCCTCCGGCTCCCACACGGCGAGATCGTTGGAGCCGACCTGTTCCTCCATCCTCCGACAGCTGGGAGTCTTTTGAAGAAAAAAGACGCCCTATGCATACACAGAAGTATAAAAAAATTATGGGTGTCAGAATATAGTGACTTTTAGAAAAAAAAATTTTTTGCAAAGTTTTAGATTTCTGTGAAGGGTTTAAAATGTAAATAAAACCTTTATAAATGTGGTATCCCCGGAATCGTACTGAAACATAGAATACAGGTGACATATAATTTTGGCTGCAGAGTGAATGCCATAAAAACAAAGCCTGTAAGAATGTCACACAAATGTACTTTTTCTTCAAATCCACCCTGTTCTGAATTTTTTTTTCCAGCTTCCCAGTACATTGTACAGAATAATAAATGATACCATCATGAAGAACAATTTGTTCCGCAAACATTAAGCTCTCATATGGCTCTGAGAACTGAAAAATAAAAAAAAAAAGTTATGGGGTTTGGAAGGTGGGGAATCAAAAAACGAAAATTGAAAAAAATGTCACCGTCAGGAAGGGGTTAAATAACGTTACTTGTAAAAAAAAAAAACCAAAAAAAAAAAAAAACACACACAACTCTCTGGACAATGTTGCCATGTTTCTAACTTTATTAGTTAGAAACATGGCAATAAAGAAACAAACTTTTTTAGCAACATTGTCTAGAGACCTTCAAAAACTGATTTTGAACAGTCTGGATTAAAACCCATTGATTTAAATGGGTTTTAAAAGTAAGGGTGGGTTCACACTTGCGGCAGAGTCCGTCCGCCACGAATCCGAATGAAAATCTTGGGAAACTGTATAGGCACTGGATAGCGAAAGGTTAGCTGCGCATTGCTTAAAAACCCATTCATTTGAATTCCGCCACAAGTGTAAACCCACCCTAATCCGCATGTATCAGTTTGTGCCATTTCTGTCTGGTTTCTGTTTTTTTTTTGTGCGGAGAGAAAAGTAGAACTTGCAAGACTTTGTCTTCGTACTAAAAATAAGGATTCCAGACGGACAGCAACCAGCCCTTTTTTTTTTTTTAACAAACTGATTACAAACTGATAGCAATCAGTTTGTGTCCGTTTTGCAATCCGTTTTTCCCTCTGCGCATACTCAGAGTGAAGGGGGAAGAAAAAAAAATGGATTGGTCAAAAACGGACACAAACGGTAAGTTTTTTTTTTTTTTTTTTGAACGGACACCCACTAAGGGTGGGTTCACACTTGTGCCGGAGTCTTTCCGCTGCGAATCCGACTGAGAATCTCGGGAAATTGTATAGGGACTGGATAGCGAAAGGTTAGTGACACATTGCTTAAAAACCCATTCATTTGAATGGGTTTTTAAAGCAATGCGCGGGTGTGCGCTTACACCCTCTGCACCATGAATCCAGTTTTTTCCGCTAGAAACAAAGTTGGACATGCAGGACTTTGTTTCCAGCGAAAAGACCACCCTAATCAGTCTAAAAAAACATAACCGTTTGGAATCCTTTTTGTACCAAACCGTTTTTCTCTTAAAACGGTTTGCAAGTGGACGGATACCAGACGCAGATGTGAACCCAGCCTTAAGTGTTTAAAAAAAAAAAAAAAAAAAAAAATCAACTTCATCACAGAACCTGTCACAATTGATGCTAAGATTATGCTGTAGTAACACTGTATATGTCCTTCACCTGTTCGAAATTGTTTAGTCTCTGGCCTGTTAAATAGGTATGTAATGTGAATTATGGTAAAGGGAAACTTTTTTTTTTTTTTCTTTACATTTGTTCATTGCAAGTAGTTGCCTAAATAATATGAAAGAACAAAGTATCCTTAGGAGCTTGCCACAACTATGGTCAGCATACCTATCACAGTCCAATGTCCCTCCCTTTCCTGGATGCCTAGCTGAGTTTGTAGTCTCAAAGTGTGATAAGAAATACCTATAGCTACAGCAGTGCATATTGTGCCCTTGGTATCTAGTGAGCTTTTAGTTTACCCAGGGTTCCCATTAACTATTCCAGAAGGTAGCATGAGAGATTTGGTCTCTTCAGGAGTGACTTGAATGCAGATAAAGTTCTGCCATTGTTTAACAAAAGACCTGTTGTATAACACGGTACCAAAATAACTGTTCCTGTGGGCATATCTACACAATTCCATAGGTCTGCTTTTGTTAGGGTACATTTTGGGCAGCTTTTCAGTTATCATTTCACTTTCACAATTGCCAAAGGGGTGATTAATGTGAAATAGCTGGATTGCCAGCGATTCGGGTGCCATGTGCAGCTCTAGCTATAACCGAGAAATCACTAGTTAAAAATAGTCACGAATGTGGTTAATTTTAACATATGCTACAATACATGGAACAATAAATGTGTTTTTTAAATAGTAATTTCTATCTTTCTATAAATGCATGAATAGAGAAATTGATTTCCTGTCCACGCATAAGATTATTGAAAGTCTCACATTGCACTATATAATACAACCTGAGTAACAATGGCAAACTATGTCACAATGCGCCGAGGCAATGCCTTGGTGAAATCGCACATGCTGGATTAATCCTTTTCCTATCGATTGACTGTTCTTGCAGACCAATGGGAGAACAGTCAGTGTGTGTCAACACTACCTTACGCTTTGTTGAAAACATCCTATAATGTATTGGGTGAGTTAGTTCTTAGCTGTGGGTTCCCATATTTGGAGCCACTGGTTGTCAGTAAGTTGGGCACAGAGAATGTGTAGCAACATATAGCGGAGGGATTTTTTTTTTTTTTTTTTATGGATACCAGAGGTCACATGACTGACACTATCTTTCATTTAGCTTAGTTATATAGCGCCATCATATTCTGCAGTGCTTTACAGAGTTATTGTCAACACTGTGCATCCTACTTAGGACAATCTATATTCCCTATCAGTATGTCTTTGGAGTGTTGAAGGAAACTGGAGTATCCAGAGGAAACCCACACAAAAACAGGGAGAACTTACAAACTCCATGCAGATGTTGTCCTTGGCTGGATTCAAATCTAGAACTCCATATCTTCAAATCACACAGTTATCATATGAGATATTACTACCATATGTTCTAATCTGAGGGTTATAAATACTGTACATATAAGTCATATTTCATTCTTTCACATGTATTGATTTTTGAGTTGTTTCACTTGTTGTTATACTTCTTGCACTGACAGAATATGATATTGTTGAGGCATATGAAGTGGACAGAGATGGGAAATATATTACACATGGCATTAGTCACAGACGCAAGAGATCCGAAGACTCCGACCTTGTTCATCTCAAGATACATGGATTTGAAAATGATCTTCATTTGGAATTAAACTATGTAAATAATTTAATAGTACCAGGATTTACAGTTCAAACGTTTAGAAATGGAAAGACCAAGTCTACAGAAAAGTACTCATCTCATGACTTCTGCTTTTATCAAGGAACACTTCTGTCTCAAAAGCACTCTGCAGTAGCACTTTCAACATGCAATGGCCTGGTAAGTAAGTGATCAGTGATGAAACTTAGTTTTACTGCTCAATGTTCATATTTTTCATAATTTAAATTGCAGCAAAATGTTTTACCATGTTTCATTTTGTGAGGATTATTGATACAGTAGCTTAACTAATTACTAAAAAACTAATTACACATATTTTTCATCTCCTCTGCAAAAGCCAGATGTTATGATAAATTAACACTCCCAGCAAAAATGTTAAGTAAGCTACTAATACAAGATAACATTAAGGCTAAGGCCCCACGTAGTGAAACGCAGCAAAAAAACCCCCAAAAAAAACACAAAGTCCGCAGAGGAAAACTCTGCTTTTTCAGAGTTTTCCTCTGCGGACTTTCTGCCCTTATTATACTGTGAGAAGTTGACAGGTAAAGTTCTGGAAGGTCGCTATATCTCCACCAGATTCCTCACTTATGTATGGTAAGTGAGGTTGCAACACGGATATCTGTAGCAAAACCTCAGCTGTGAGAAGGCTTTTTCTATTAACCACTTCTTGTCCTACTAAAGAGGGGCCTTCAGTCACAGGTGGGAACTGGGCCTCATTAAAGGCCTATAAAAGTTTTTCAAGCCCTCAGTCCTGGGAAAGAGGAGGAGCTGGGTTCTGTCCTAAGACCCTGACAACTGGTGAGAGACCAGTGTGAACTTTTTCTTGTGTTTTTGCCCTGTGTGTTGACTGTGTGGCTGAAGCAAGCCACACGTATAGTTAGGGCCTCTTTGTTTAGTTAGTTGCTCAGACGAGCAGGATTTCTGTTATCATTTTGCCTGAAGTTAAGGCTTATTTTGATTTGCTGTTTTGGAAAATAAACATACAGGGTACAACCTGTTTATACCTGAATTTTTTGTGTCTGTCTGTGTCTGGGTCCGCTGCTGCTACCACTGAGCCAATCCTCCCACAGTACTTATAAGGAAAATGCTAGTGTTTCCGCAGGTATAATTGATATGCTGCGATTTTCAAAAAACGCGGGCATTTTTGAAAACACAACTTTTCCACTGCAGATTTTTTATTTTTTTTCCTGCAATGTGTAGATGGAATTAACCAGAATCCCATTCACTTTGCAGGCACTGTAAAATGCAGCGTTTTTTGACACTGCTTTTTCTCAGCGGCAAAAACGCTATGTTTTTGCTACGTGGTACTTCAGCCTAAAGGGGTTATTTGGGTAGAAACCAAATCTCTAAAAACTGTGCGACTGCATTGTTTTCAAGGCAATGCAATTTTACCTTTCAGAAGATTGTACTGAGAGCTAATTCACATTGTTTACATGCACAAGTTTCGGGTATGTGCATTTCCAGCTGCTTAATCTCTGAATACTGTCCTGTACACAGGTGCTACAGCCCTTCGTCCCCCCAGTTTCATACATGGCCTTTCTTTACAAGGCCTGTCCCAGCTGTTTGATTTACGGACATGTTGTTAACCTCACTCTCTCCTCCTAACTGTCCGTGATCAGCATGCCCCATCCTTAGCCCCTTCCAGCTCCTTTTACAGCTGCCCCGTGCTTCAGTTCTCCACACTGCCAACTCATCCCCCTCTATGGAGTTTGATGGGGCTGCAGCGGAAGGCAGCGTGTGATCAGAGACAGGAGCAGAAGGTTGAGTGGGTGAAGCACACATTGGATATCAGCATGTGCATGTATCTAACAGCTGGGACAGATATATATATAATCTCCATCCCAGCTGCTAGACACATGCACATTTTGATAAGACTAGGTTCACACCTGTGCTCGATCACTGTTCGGGGGATTCCGTCCCCCATTCAGCATGAAACAGGCAGAGAGAAAAGTCCTGCAAGTAGGACCTTTCTGTCTGCAATTTTCAGGTGGAAGCCCGGTGGACCCCATTATAGTTTATAATGGGTCCTGCTTTTTAAGTGGATTTGGTTTCCATTTTTTGGGTCCCCAAGCTGACCCAGAAGAACGGAAACCGCAACGCTCGGTGTGAACCTAGTGTAACCTATGCGTACATCACCCACTCACCCTCTCCTCCTGTCTCTGTGATTAGCGTGTCTTGGCCACTCCCCCTCCCATTCAGCGGTACAGTTTCATTGCTAAGTAGTTGCTGCTGCTGCCCTGTACATACGTCTCACATGTAGAGAGGGAGGGGGGAGCTTTTGTTAAAGTCAGGGCAATTTGTGACACTAAATCACCCACACGTCCATATGGACCTGGGGTTTAGCGTCTCAAATCACCCTGTTATAACGCAATCCATGGCTGCATTAAAAATAAAAAAGCTTTATACTCACCCTGCCGCTGTACTCCCCACGCCTGCGCAGTTCTTCAATGAAGCCAGAAGAGTACTCCTCGGCTTCAGTGCGCATGCCCTGCAATTACACAGTGAAGATGGGGTGTCCATCTTTGGTTTCACTGAAGAACAGCGCAGGCGCTGGGAGGCGTGCCCCCTGAATAAACCGGACCATTCTCACCAAACAGTGTCGATCGGACCCTTAGCTGGGTAAGTATAAAGGTTTTTTTTTTTTTTTTAAATGCGCCTGCGGATTGCATTAAAACAGTGCGATCTGGGACACTAAACCCCAGGTCTATAAGGACCTGTGGGTGGTTTAGTGCCCCAGATTGACTTCATAGATTCCCTTTAAAGAGGACAATGAGCTGCTCATATGTGGGTGGAGGGGACCAGAGGTGGACTAAGCAGACTTACTTGATGACGTCCTGTGCCCAGAAGTATCTGCTGAGCTGGGCCCCAAAACGTCATAGTCTAGTGCAGTCATGTGATTGTGACTCACACCAAGAAAATGGTACAATAAAGTTAATGCAAGTACATTACAAAGTTGTGGCTGGGATCATGGGGGGGGGGGAGGTGTAATATAAAAGTGCTGTATATTCTGGAAATCCCTTTAAATAGGTGTATTGGAATTTCCTAAGGAAATAGCAGAAATGTTATCATTAAGGTACCTTTTTAGTGCTGCACCCATTTGACTTCATTTGCTGTTTTGGGGCTTTCATTGGTAGCCAAATTTCTGGGGAGAGCTCAAAAATCTGACAGGAATTTAAAGGGAGTCTATCATTAATATTATGCAATTTTAACTAATCCCATCATTATATAGCCTTTAGAAAGGCTATTCTAGGCATACCTCTCCTGAAGAAATCCATTCCTCCATTTTTCAAAAAAAAAAAAAAATGTGTTATCCTATATGCAAATGAGGGGCATTATCCCTGTGCTCCAAGCACACTTGCATCATCAGCAAGGACACTTCTTCACTGCTCCTTATTCAAATGGAAACTCCTCCTCTTCACTGCTTCTTACACTTCCTTAAAGAAGAAATCCAAGATGACACACAGAGCATGCACTGTACGCTCGGCCACTTCGGCTAAAATAAAATAAATTGGTGGTACATTGTGTAATAATCCTATTAATCTACATAAAACACACTAAAATCTTTGTTTATCCATTCAGCATATCTCAATTGTGTACACATGTGTATTGTTCTCTGGATAGCACTACTCATACAGGAACAAAGTGCTTTACTTTAAAAGTGAGCAAGCTAAACACATAAATATATTTCTGCAAAGTAAAACATTTGCTTCCCCTGGTTTATAAAGCGGTTTTCCGAAACAAGTGAGGTATATGCAGTTCCCTTTTAGGTTGCATTATTGACCACTGCTCCATTCAAATTGGGGACATCAGATACTCATTACCTATCCTATGAAGAGGTGATAAATATTGATTCAGAGAAACCCATTTAGATGGGAGTCTCACTGTTGATACCCCACCGAATCTGTGAACAGGAGGTGTTCTCCCCCCATTGTGCATTCTACCAGACCACAGACAGGCTGAATGTAGGTGCAGCACTTTGTAAATGGTGCTCCCATTCACTTCAGTAGAAATGCCAGAGATGTAGTGCTGTAATTCAGCTATCTCTGGTGCTGCCATTGAAGTGAATGGGAGCACCGAGTGGTCTCAGCCTGGCTGCGATCAGGATGTATGCCAAACTGGGGGAAACCCCCCCCCCTTCCCCCCATTCTCCGGATTGTTGGAGGTCTCTGCGGTTTAAACCCCACAAATAAGATATTTATGCTCTGTCCTATGGATGGTGGCATAACCCCTTTGAAGTCTCAGTATTTATATGTTAAATGGTTTGCTACTCCAAATCTTTGATGTTTTGTCTTTGGTAGCATGCTCCTGTATGGTCTTTCTTCCTTCATTGGAAAGAAAGATATACACGGCCAAATGTAGGGGGGGAAAAAGGATGAGGCAGATGAGGTAAATAGTGAGGTGAACAGTCAGCTTTTCTTTTTCTTTTTTTTTTTGACTGCTTCTTTGGTGCTGACCATAGCTCGTGGCTGCCTCTTATACAGTACCTCTTCATGTAACTTTTAAAAAGGGCTGTCCCATTACATGGATGTCATAGATTGGGTCTCCTCCGATATGTCAGAACACAAAGTCACTCTGTAAGAATATTATTGCAAACATTAGGTCTTTGCAAACATTGCTGCTTCTTAAACTCTTTAGCAAGATGTTGTACAAACCAAGATAATTAGTTTTGGCATATGAATTTTTCTGTTTTTAAATTTTCTAAGGTCTGTCCCTATAACACTTGTTCTATTTTGTATTCTCACTGTGCAAACAGTGTCCCTAACAATTCCATTTCCATGGGGACACCATAGTCAAAGACTATTCCCATGAAGTTGTCAAAAGAAATCTCTTCAGTGTATTTACTTTTCTAACAATGAAGCCACTAACTCAAATGTTTTGTTATGGTTTCTTTAAGAAAGGGATTAATCTTGGAGGTTACCCGGTGTTTCTTTCAGAGAAGGATCAGATGATGTTGTCTAATTTAATGTCTTGTGTAATTCATACTTGTTACTGTGACTTTAGCACTAGAGGAATAAGTCATTGAGTGGGAATACAGTAGTTGTGAGAGGTAGGATGTTTTATGTTTAATGTAAATTAACAATATCACTGTATAATTATTTGGCACACTGGACATTTTGTTTTTCTCTGCATCCATCTGTTTCAAATGAGTCACAAGCATAAATGTACTGGAGTTTGATCACAACGATCTTTGGGTAAAGTCATATTGGGCTAATATGAAAGTAGAATTTGTATACAAAGGGTAGATTCTTCAAGCTGTGGCACCCCATTTGTTGCAGAAGTACAACATCTTGACAGCTGGAGAGCCACACAAGTAGTTCAAAAAGGCATGCAACTCCTTCTAGCTATAGGATATTTTCTGATATACTCAAAACTCTTGTTACACTAAAATGTATGACACAACTTGCAACACAGTCATTTTCTAAGGTGCACTGGAGAACTGAAGTAACAACTGACTAGTTGCTATGGAATACATGAAAATTTTAATGGTTGAGGTCAGAGGCTTAAATTGAAGCTCCCGGGCCCCAGTTCAGAATTTGTAAAGGGACCCCTACTTTTCTTGTTCTATTTGGAATTGTAAAATATTTATCAGAGAGTCCTTGTGGGTCCTCCTCCGGGCCTGGTAGCAACTTCTACCTCTACAACCCCAATAGCTACATAGCTACACCTCTGGCTGAGGTTCACTGTGAGAATTAATATTCCTGCTTCATCTAGGTTTCCATAGCAGGGGAAAGCATTTTTACAAGGATAAAAGGCTGGAATAACACACAGACTGTTCTATAAATCTGCTCCTAAAAATAAAAAAATTGGTACCCATAACAACCAAATGCAAGGCAACTTTCATTTTTCTAGAACACTATATGAAGTGAAAGCTACACTGTTATTGGTTGGTAATGCAAGACAGGTGTGTGTTCTGTTCCAGAAGTGACGTCACGGCTCAGCTCCGGACCAGAAGCAAGAGAAGCCGGGTAAGTATTGTGTGCCAGCTTCCCAGACGCTATTGCCCTGCGTGGGGGACTGGCACCCAGAAGAAGAGGAGGTGGCCTTTCCTGGATGATGCGCCGGGCCCGGATCCAGAGGAGATGGTAAGTACAATGGGGCTGGGGGGGGGGGGGGGAGGCCTTTACACTGACTTAACGGGTCAGGATACGGATTGGACCGAAGATCCATTACATCAGCGGAAAGGTAGAAAATGTAATATATGTAGGTCACATGACCTACATATATTACTGAAAAACTATAGAATATTGGAAATAAAAAGATATATTAGAAAGTTGGGGGGGGGGCATAGTGGACTTAGAAATTTTGATTTATCCTGGACAACTCCTTTTAAGTAAAGGAAAAGTACTGAACAGATGTTTCGAGCTGTGTGAGGAAATTTGTCAGTTTCTAGAAAGCAAAGGAAAAGACACAGCAGAGCTCCAGGATAAAGAGTTTGTCTGAGTAGCATTTCTCTGTGACATGACATGTCATTTCGATGTTGTGAACTTGCAGCTTCAGGAGCAGTGCAGTGTCATCAGAGACATGTATGCTGCCATGAGAGCTTTTAAACCGAAATTGTACCTGTGGGAGACTTAGATGCTACAAGGAAATCTGAGCCATTTTCCATGCTACCAAACCATAAAAATGCAGAGCTCTACCTCTATGTTCCCAAATGCACAGCTTGCTGAAAAACTCTGCATACTCTGCTGAGTTTACCTGGTGATTTGCCAACTTTGATGCCCAGAAATGTAGGTTTGAACTGACTAAATAAACCCTTTGCAGTTAATGTGGAAGGTGTACCAACTAACCTCCAAATGCAGCTGATTGAACACCAGTGTAATGACGCCGAAGTCAAATTATGATACTGTGGACGCTGCACAGTCTCCGCATTACATCCCTGACACAATGCCTCAGCTCTGTACCCAAGCTGCTCAAATGCTCTCGGTTTCGCAGCTTTTATCTGTTTGAGCAACTATTTTCCTCAATGAAGATGAACAAAACCTCATACAGGGGTCGTCTCGCTGATGAACACCTTAACTCAATCCTAAGGATTTTATCAGCTCAGAGCCTAACCCCATTGATGAACTAGTAACAAAGAGATGACAGCTGTCTGGCTTGGACCGGTGTGCTTCAGAGTGTATCAAAGAGGTTGTCCGGGCACATTTTTTTATATTTTAAATATGCCAGGAGAAGAGAAGAGAAGAGAGAAGAAAAAAAAAAAATCATGCTCTCCTGTCCCCGGTGATCTGGAGACCTCCCAGTGCAGTTCGGTCCTTCTGCTCTGGCGTCTTCTCAAAGTGAAACTGCTCACTGGCTGTGACATCCCGGATCCCTTCTTCCGAAGTTGCTGATTGGCCTCAGGTAGTGACATCACAGGTAGTGACATCACATGCCCTTCGCTGAGGCCGCTGAGTGGCTTCAGCGGTGACGTGTGGTGGGGATTTCCGGCAGAAGATAACAATGGACTGAGAGGCCTGGAGCACTCTGGGAGGCACTGGAGCACCGTGGAAAGGTGAGTGTGGGTGTTTGTTTGTTTTTTTTTTTTTTTTTTTTTGTCCATTTTTGCCTGGACAACCCCTTTTAAGCTTTGCTTGTTCTAGATTCTATATTTAAGCAAAACATATGGAAACAAACTTATGAAAAGTTATAACTGATGAGAAGGAAAAATTTCCTCAGTTATAGACCTTTTGTCAATAAAGGTTGGCCAAAGACTTTGTGCAAGTTTTTTAATTATGGCCAACTGTATATTTGAGTTTACCTCCACACATTATGCCCCTAAAGTCACCCTAACACAAAATGTCCCTCCAGCTGCTTGAGAGAGAGCAAGGGAAGTGTGGGTGAAGGGAAGAAGGAAAGAGGAGAAAAAAAAAAAAAAAGGGGGAGCGGTCAAAGTCAAGGAATTCCAGCGACCCCCACCAGTGGAAGAAGACCCAACTAGCATACAGCCTACCCCACAAGATCTCTATAATCCTATGAGCCCTGGAAAAGAATCCAGTCGGTCAAGGTCGCGATGAAAGCCTAGCCCTTATGGGCGAACTCTTGAACACTGCGAGTCAGATAAGACAAGATTCAAGTCAGCCTCCCACTCGGTTAAGATCTGGAGCAGGACCTTTCAAACAGAGAGAGCAACCTGTCAAACCCTGCTGAAGGTGGCAGCAAGGACAGGAAGTGTGTAAGCTGAAGAGCTCTCTACAGATCTAGCGGGGGTATGAAAAGGGAGGTGAGTAGGTCTTTTCTGAACGAAAATGCATGGCTGTATGTCTGCCTGCCTCATGCCACACTTTGAAAGGGCTGGGCGTTAAGTATTCAGGGAAGACTGAAGTGGAGGGCAATACTTGAGAAGGCGCATTCCATTGAGATCCATTGCTTAAAGGGGCTATGACAGCCCCAATCCAAAACTTGTTGGAGCTTAGAGGCCTCATAATATCTGTGGGGTTGGTGGAGCCCCTACCCACCCATCCGGATGTTTCAGTAGGACAAGAATCGAGAGAGCCAGTCTGACTGGCTTTCGCCGCCATATGAAGTTGGTCAGGTCGCTGTACAATAATTTAAAAAACCTAGGGGGAGTTTGAATGGGGATGGTTTACATAGCATAATAGACGGGGCATGACATTCATTTAATAAATGGCACATCACCCGAACCATGTGTAGGTACTCTTGAACCACTGTTGTTGATCTGTTCTGATCACTTGGGAGGAACTGTACACTAAGAACTATTTACCGCTTCTCCAAGTCTCGGGAGATCCAGATCCCCAGGTATTTAACTTTCCCCATCGGAAAGGGAAGGAGATCTCTAAGGGAGTCTTAACCCGCGGGGAGAACGAGACATTAAGGATTTTTGGAAGTTGATCTAACAGTTTGCAATTTTTCAGAATTTGTGGAACTCCGACATTAAGTGGGAGAGTGAAGAGGATGGATTGGAGAGGAAAAACAATAGATTGCGGATAGCAGGATTGGCCCTGATGGTCCAAAGCAGGGGTTCTAGGGTCAAGGCAAAAATCAGAGGGGAGAAGGGGCAACCCTGGCACATGCCATTCCTGATAGGGAAGGGGGAAGATAGCACTCCATTAACTCTTGTCGATGCCAACGGGTTGCTATAGTGGGAAGAGATACATGACCTCATCTCAGGGCCTATGGCTATGTGATCTAGGATGGCAAATAGGAAAGGCCACCCCACCCTCACACATCAAAGGCCATCTCTGTGTTGGGGGAGAGGAGGCATAATGGGAGGTGATTGGTCTGAGCATAATGGATGGCATTCACTAATTTTACAGTGTTATCCCGTGCTTCGAGTTGGCACAAAGCCGACCTTATCGGAATGAATCAGGTCGGGCAGGAGGGGGGGCCAAACGCATAGAGAGTACCTTCTCAAATATCTTAAGGTCAATGTTAAAGGAGAAATATTGGCCGGTAGCTTACGCATGCTGCAGGGTCCTTACCCTTCTTATGTATAACAGCGATGTGAGCCAGAGTCATGTCCGGGGGAGGAACCACGCCCTCAGATATAGAGTTTAGGGAACGTATCAGGGCACCTAGTAGCAAGATTTGTACTTTTTATAATATGATGCCGGGAGGCAGTCAGGACCTGGGGCCTTACTAGGTTGCATAGACTGGAGTGCCAAGGCCACCTCTTCACTAGAGATTGAGTGGTCTAACGCTATACGTGCCTCAGTAGATAGTGCCAGTAGGTATGAATCGGTGAGATACCATTGGAGTGTGGGAGTTAAAGACGAGGAGGCAGGAGGAAGGGGAGGAGGGGTGGAGGTTGTATAGATCTTGGTAGTATTGGGCTAACTCCTCCACAATAAGTAGGGGGACGGACATACAACTACCCTCTTTGTTTGAAACAGAGGGAACGTAATTATGGGTTCTTTGCTCTCTTAGGGATCTAGCAAGCATCCGACTACACTTATTCCCAAATTTGTAGAAATTGCAGCGACCACTAGCCAGGAGGTATTTAGTACAAATGTCCAGATGCTCACGGAGATGTTTACTTGCCAGAGTCAGGGCAGCGTGAGTCTTAATCACATGTGAGAGTTTGTGGGCCTGTCCTAGGGAGGCAGTGTCCACAATCAAAGCCGCAAGTTCTCAAGAGCATTCATTCTTTATGCTGGAACCATGCTGCACAAATGCTCCCCTGATCACACATTTGTGAGAGGCCCAGATTGTTAAAGGGGAAACTTTGTTCATGGAGTTTTCTTTAAAATAATGTTTGAGAGGCAAACCAATATCTTGAGAGGCCTGGATGTCCTGGAGCAGAGGCTCATTGCAACGCCACTGCCAGGTCCATGGTCTGGTGCTGGGGGACAGGAGCACAGCATGTGTCATCACATGGTCGGAAAAGGTGATAGGGTCTTTTGCTGCCCCTCTAATTCGAGGGATGGCAGCATGTTTGAGGAAAAAAATTATCCGGGAGTAAAATGTGTAGCCCCAGTCGTCTGGGTGGGACGTACACGAGAGATCTATCATAATCTATATAATATTCGTATGAGAAGGAGAGGTGAGAAGATCAACTACAGAGTCTAGAGCTAGGTTAAAGTCTCTTCCCAGGACAAAGGTACCCTCTGTAAATTCCTCTAGCCTGGATAAGATACTCTCTAAGGCCACAAGCTTGTCAGTTAGGGAGATATACATTGGAGCGAGAGAAAACTGCGCCCGCCAATTCCCCTTTCACAAACAGAAGTTTACCCAAGCCATCCATGAACGCTGCCTTAAATCTCCAGGCAACATTACTTGCAATAAGAATGCTTACCCCCTAGACTTAGACTCAGAGTAGCAGCTGTGATATGCGTATGCGAAATTTTGAGGGGTTTCCATTGTACTGGTATTTTAGGAGCTCTGCAAATGCGACATGGCACCTGAAAAGTATTCCAGCAAAATCTGCTCTCCAAAAAGTATTCCAGCAAAATCTGCTCTCCAAAAGCCAAATAGCGCTTTTTCCATTCTGAACCCCACCATGTACCCTTACAACAGTTTATGATCACATACAGTGGGGAAAGAAAGTATTTAGTCAGCCACCAATTGTGCAAGTTCTCCCACTTAAAAAGATGATTCCGGCCTGTAATTGACATCATAGGTAGAACTCAACTATGAGAGACAAAATGAGAAAACAAATCCAGAAAATCACATTGTCGGATTTTTTTAAGAATTTATTTGCAAATTATGGTGGAAAATAAATATTTGGTCAATAACAAAAGTTCATCTCAATACGTTGTTATATATCCTTTGTTGGCAATGACAGAGGTCAAACGTTTTCTGTAAGTCTTCACAAGGTTGGCACACACTGTTGCTGGTATGTTGGCCCAATTCTCCATGCAGATCTCCTCTAAAGCAGTGATGTTTTGGGGCTGTCGTTGGGCAACACGGACTTTCAACTCTCTCCAAAGGTTTTCTATGGGGTTGAGATCTGGAGACTGGCTAGGCCACTCCAGGACCTTGAAATGTTTCTTCGTTGCCCTGGCGGTGTGCTTGGGATCATTGTCATGCTGAAAGACCCAGCCACGTTTCATCTTCAATGCCCTTGGTGATGGAAGGAGGTTTGCATTCAAAATCTCACGATACATGGCCCCATTCACTCTTTCATGTACACGGATCAGTTGTCCTGGTCCCTTTGCAGGGAAACAGCCCCAAAGCATGATGTTGCCACCTCCATGCTTCACAGTAGGTATGGTGTTCTTTGGATGCAACTCAGCATTCACTCTCCTCCAAACACGACGAGTTGTGTTTCTACCAAACAGTTCTACTTTGGTTTCATCTGACCACATGATATTCTCCCAATACTCTACTGGAACATCCAAATGCTCTCTAGCAAACTTCAGACGGGCCCGGATATGTACTGACTTAAGCAGGGGGACACGTCTGGCACTGCAGGGTCTGAGTCCCTGGTGGCGTAGTGTGTTACTGACAGTAGCCTTTGTTACGTTAGTCCCAGCTTTCTGCAGGTCATTCACTAGGTCCCCCCGTGTGGTTCTGGGATTTTTGCTTACCGTTCTTGTGATCATTTTGACCCCACGGGGTGAGATTTTGCGTGGAGCCCCTGATCGAAGGAGATTATCAGTGGTCTTGCATGTCTTCCATTTTCTAATTATTGCTCCCACAGTCGATTTCTTCACACCAAGCTGCTTGCCTATTGCAGATTCAGTCTTCCCAGCGTAATGGAGGTCTACAATTTTGTTTCTGGTGTCCTTCCACAGCTCTTTGGTCTTCAAAGTGGAGTTTGGAGTGTGACTGTTTGAGGTGGAGGACAGGTGTCTTTTATACTGATAACAATTTCAAACAGGTGCCATTACTACAGGTAATGAGTGGAGGACAGAGGAGCCTCTTAAAGAAGAAGTTACAGGTCTGTGAGAGCCAGAAATCTTGCTTGTTTGTAGGTGACCAAATACTTATTTTCCACCATTATTTGCAAATAAATTCTTAAAAAATCAGACAATGTGATTTTCTAGATATGTTTTCTCATTTCGTCTCTCATAGTTGAGGTCTACCTATGATGTCAATTACAGGCCTCTATCATCTTTTTAAGTGGGAGAACTTGGACAATTGGTGGCTGACTAAATACTTTTTTTTTCCCCACTGTATAGGGCATTTTTGTGTTCAGTATAATTGTAAAAACTTTAAAATATAGTGCTAAATTGACAGTTTATTGGGGGGAAAAAAAAGTAATTTTTCATTTTCACGTGCCATCATGTACCCATACAGCAGATTATGTCCACATATGGTGTATTGCTGCGTTCATGAGCAATTGTTTAACAAACTGTGGGGTGTGGTTTTTTTGGTTTTTTTTTTCCCCTCCTTCAACCCCTTGTGAAAATGAAAACTTTGGGGATAAAGTGACATTTTAGTAATTTCTCATTTACACATCCCAATGTTAATAAAATATGTGAAACGGCTGTGGGATCAAAATGCTCACTATGCCCCTTGATAAGTTCTGTGAGGGGTGTAGTTTCCAAAATGGGGTCACTTTTAGGGGGTTTCCATTGCTTTGGTACTGTAGGGGCTCTGCAAATGAGACATGGCATTTGAAAACTATTCCAGTAAAATCTTTTCAAATGCCAAGCGTTGCTCCTTCCCTTCCATGCGCTGCTGTGTGCCCAAACATCAATTTACACCCACATTTGGGGTATTTCTGTGCTTGGGAGAAATTGAACAACAAACTGTGAGATGCATTTTATCCTCTTAACCCTTTTGTGAATGTGTTAATTGTAGGGCTAAATGAATGTATTATTGAAAATTAAAAAAAAAAATGAAATGTCTACATTTCACCTCCATATTGTTTTAATTCTCATGAAATGCTTAAAGGGTTAACAAACTTTCTAAATGCTGTTTTGAATTATTTGAGGGTGCAGTTTTGAAAATGGGGTGATTTATGGGGGGGGGGGGTTCTAATATATAGTCCTTTATAATTCTCTTCAGAACTGAAGTGGTTCCTAAAAAAAAATTAAATTAACTTGGGACATTTTCTTGTAAAATCGCTATTACACTTGTAAGCCTTTTAATATCCAAAATAAAGTAAAGGACGATTAAAAGATGATGCCAATATAAAGCAGAGCTATGGTAGATAATATTTATTAATGTATTTTGGTGGTATGACTGTCTGAAAAGCAGAGTATTTGACATTTTGCAAATTGGGTTTTTTTTTTTTTGTTTTGTTTTTTTCAAATTTCCTATTTTATTTTTATAAATAAATTCAAAAATATTGATCAATGTTTACAATGAACATGAAGTACAATGTGTCACTTGTGTAAGTTTAAAGCATCTCAAAGTTATAGTAAAAACGCTAAAATATAGTGCTACATTGACAGTTTATTGGGGGAAAAAAAAAAGTAATTTTTCATTTTCACGTCCCATCATGTACCCATACAGCAGATTACGACCACATATGGTGTATTGCCGCGTTCTTGAGCAATTGTTTAACACACTATTGGGTGTGTTTTTTTTTTTTTCACTCCTTCAACCCCTTGTGAAAATGTAAAATTTGGGGATAAAGTGACATTTTAGTAATTTCTCATTTACACATCCCAATGTTAATAAAATCTGTGAAACGGCTGTGGGGTCAAAATGCTCACTATACCCCTTGATAAGTTCTGTGAGGGGTGTGGTTTCCAAAATGGGGTCACTGTTAGGGGGTTTCCATTGCATTGGTATTGTAGGGGCTCTGTAAATGAGACATCGCATTTTGAAAACTATTTCAATTAAATCTTTTCAAATGCCAAGTGTTGCTCCTTCCCTTCCATGCGCTGCTGTGTGCCCAAACATTTCCATATAAAGTGACACATATATGATTTGAAAAATGAGGCCGTGTTCATAAGGCACTTTTAGGCTGTGTCTTTAAGGGGTTAAGGCTAAAATGTTAGATTGCTAAAGGATTTAAAATACACATAAATCACCGGAGTTGTGCCGGTAATATTTGAGGCATAAATTTATAATCTGCAATAAGTAACACTTTCAGGAGGGTTTTTGCAAATTTAATGTGACTGTTATGGGGTTAAGTCAAAATTGGCCACTTTGTCAAGGGGGTTTACTGTATTTTGTTTCTATTACAGTAAAGAAAACAACAAGGTCTAAGATTGCTTTTTAGTATTAAAAAGGATTCATGGGAGTGAGAAGTACACCTCTATATTATTTATACGTTGCTGAAATATTTGAAATGCAACAGTGTTTCTGAAATACCACATACAGCACATTAGTTTGTTTAAAGGGGCTTTCCAGGCAAAAAAATGTGCTGCTATAGATTAATAAGTACACCCAAATACCTTTAGCAGTGTTTTGAATGATTTCTGGGGTTTTCTGTGAGCTTCTGCATTTGTTTACATGGCCATCTTCCTGTGATTTCCTACCATGATGCATTGTGCTTTACTCAGAGCTGACTCACACCACCTCCCGCTCTCACATACTCCCCCCCTCCCAGTTTCCCTAGCTAGCCTGTCAACTACACCATCAGCAGCTAACTTTAGACTCCTAGTTCTCACTCACTCAGTAACCTTCTCCTTTGGCTATAATATTGAAATCACCTCTGTATATCATTACTACAGTCACACAGAGAAAGCTTCAGGACAACAATGAATTCATGTGTTTTTTGGCATTTGTACAGTATATAATTTTTGTAGATTTCGAGAAAACCCATTTTGAAACATTATATAGATGAGGCAGTTGGTGCACTGGGGGTGGGCCTTCAGCTCACTGGAGCACTGCTCTTTTTTTCTCAGACCCATATCATATTCTGTCCTATCCTACGTCCGCAACAAGATCAGTGTTCCCAGGGTTGAAGGCCAGCCCCCAGTGCACAAATTGCTTCATTTGCATATCAAGCTGTTTTTCCTCTCTATCATGACAACACTCATAGAGAGAAGAGGATTCCCCTCCATGTACCTCCATATGACTGCGCTCACCCCTCTGCTACCGCTATAAGGCCCATGCCTGCTTGTATGTAATGTCACCTGGTAGCATACGAGAGAAGCTCCAATCCATGGATGATATGCTTTGGCCTGTCTGTGCATCTACATGACTCTGGCCTGCTGGACTTTTGATGACTTGCTGGGCAAAGCTACAGCTAAAAATAAGGTATTTTCCAAGTGCAGTAAAAAGCCATAAAAACAGGGACTTAGAAGGAAGGCAAGTGGAGATTTCCAGGTAGGGCTGGGTGATTTTTACCAAAAAATGAATCTCAAATGTGTTTGTTTTTTGTTTTTGTTTTTTTAATTTGAGCGATTTTCGACTTTAATCTCAATTTTCTTGTGTGAAGAAACATTATAGCTGGTGGCTGGAGGAGAAAACCATCATGGAGTATATCGCTGGCTAAACGGGCTGTGGGCGACCACTCTGATGGAGGGTGTGATGTAGGACTTAAAGGGGTTGTGCTGTTAGGGACACTTATCTCCTACATACAGGACAGTGGATAAGTTTATAAATGCTGGTGTCCACAGTGATTAGAACGCGGGACTGAAAGCCTCCTTGTGAATGGAGCGCCAATGCGCTTCATTCACTTCTATGGGGTTGCCAGGACTGTAATCTCTGATGGCTCCCACAGCCCCATAGAAGTGAATGGAACGCCAGTCACACAAGCGCACAGGTTCTCCATTCACAAGAAGACTTTAGGCGGACTTTCTAGTCTTCATTTTCCTCATCGCTGGGGAACCTTGTGGTTGGGCCTCCAGCAATCAGACAATTCTCCCCTTTCCATAGGAATGGTGATCTATCCTTAATGGCACAAACCCTTTAAATGGTGCCATGTGGTAATGCTACACCTTATAGTTCACAATTTAAACCGCTTACTGCCAGAACCATTTATTTACTTTTTCTTGCTTTGGCACTTACCCTATGAGATATATCAGTTTATAATTTTGTCCAGCATTTAATGACAGACGCCAAATGCATTTTTAGTTACTCTTTTATATTCCTTATAGCGAAGGGGGAAATGATTTGTCTTTTGTAGATTTTTTTTTTTTTTTTTAAGTTTTCCCCTAGGGAGCTTGAACCAGTGATCATTAGATTGTTTTACCATACATTGCTCTACTGTACCATGGTAAAATTCTTGTATAACTATTGGAGCCTAGTAGGCAGACCTCAAGAGTTATATATTTTGACAAGCATGGGAGCCATTAGAAGACTCTTTCTTGCCCTAGAAACCAGATGGTTCTCATGATTTTGAAGCATAGGAGCTGTTTGGAAGTTTTAGGAGGGGGAAGTTAAAGCAATGAAGTGACCTCAGCACCTGAGGTGTCATGTCCCAGGACTTGGTTTAATTCACTGACATGTAGCTGTGATACTGTGTTTGTCTTCGTAGTTTGTCCCTTCTCTCTCTCTGTATCCTTAGCTGTGATGCTGTAGCTCCTCCTCTCTCTCTGTTTAGTTTCACTTCTTTGTAAGCAACATGTCTGCTCAGCTCCTGGTAATTCATCATTTTTCACCTACTGCTTTATGAGGTTTTACAAGATTTACCTGGATTAAAGCATCTGGAATCTTGTCTACGCCTCCTCAGTTGAGTTGAACACTATCTGATAAATATTTCTTGGTGTAAATTGCTGGTTAGCATAGAAACTACAGGACACTCTCACAACCTCACATTTGCAGCCAAGCTATTGAGTCAGAACAGTGAAAAATGATGCATAAAGACTGCCAGATACGGCAGTAAGACAGTTCACCAACTTCTGACATACAGTCAGTCACAGCAAGTTACCTGCAAGCCAGAAGGAATCAGCATTGTGTAATTTGCATCTGCAGCTCAGACCCTCTCAGCATAGAAGATTCTAGCAAGCAGCCATCTCACTCCAGCAAAGTTATATTTATCCTGTTTGTGTTGCATCATGGCTAAAGGGCACCCTGAAGCACAAGGTAGCATGGACCTCAGTCTGCAGCCCAGTGAGAAGGCTAGACGCTCAATTAAACCTACGTGGAAAATTAGAGACAATCTAGAAGGTTTAAAGCATGAACTTTCCTGTGAACTCTCAAAATGGTGGCAGAAAATACAGACTAAGATATCTGTCATGTGCTTGCCTGCATACCATGTATCACCACTAGAGGGAGCTCTGCGACAGCTTTGTTCTATGCATGGACATTATAAAATGAAAGCTGAGGACTATGAAAGCATATTGAGAAAACTACAGATGATTCGTTAGCTGAATTGCAAAGCTTCCAGCATCTCAATTCAGAACGAGACAGCTTAGTTTCATGTACTAAGTTAAGGACAGAGGCAAGAATTGCGCAACTGCAGGAGATGGCATCCCATGTTTCTGAGTCTACCAAGCGTTCAAAGCATACATCTAAGTCACGTTCCTCAAAATCTTCCACACTCAGTGAGCAACTTATAAAAGCACATGCAGAGGTGGAAGCTACTAAGATACAGGCAGCCTTTTCACAACAGAAAGCAGAGATGGAAGCTAAGGTAGCTCAACAGAAAGCAGAAATGGAAGCTAAGGCAGCACAACAGAAAGCAGAAATGGAAGCTAAGGCAGCTCAACAGAAAGCAGAAATGGAAGCTAATGCAGCTCAAAAAAGGGCAGAACTAGAAGCTCTAGAGAAACAGTATGAGCACGCTGCAGCCATGGCAAGGTTAAGCATTTTAGAACAGGCCATCAGTGGAAGTGAAAGCGACAGCACCAGTTTGGGTGATGTGGAAGCAGAGGATCCCCTCAAGCGCACAAGAGACTATGTACTAAGCCAAAACAGTGAATCCCTATTTGACACAAATGTTCCTGTCAGGGACGACATTTCTCCAGAGTGACAGGGCACAGTATCAGTACCGCATTCAAGGTCAGTACAATGCCCTGCCTGTCCAGCATCCAGTTTCTTCTTCCTTCATGGATTCCCAAAGCCTTGCACCTCAGCAAATGCAATACACTGATACTCAGGTAAACACCAATGTGACATCATACCACCAGACTGTAAACAACAGTCCAGTTTCACATCCATATGTGGCTAAACCTATGGACTTTAAGCTAGCTCCTAGGCTGAATGCCTACGCAGCCCCTACGCTACCTACCTCTGTTAACCAGAACCCCACTAACAACGTAATCACCGCTACTCAGCCAGCAACTCAATATTTAAAGTCAGAGAGAACAGACATGTCAGAGTTTGCAAGGTACATGGTTGATGACCAACCTGAGAACTACAGAGGCTGGAAATGTGCCTTCAAAACTGCAATTAGTGACCTTGGCGTTATTGCAGCTGAAGAACTAGACTTGCTTATCCGGTGGCTTGGCCCACAGTCCACAAAACGTGCTAAAAGACTCAGATCCGTCCACATTTACAACCCCACAGCAGGCCTTACCGCTGCTTGGGAAAGACTGGAGAAAACCTATGGCAGTCCTGAGGCAATAGAGAATGCTCTGTTCAAACGATTGCAAGGGTTTCCAAAGATATCTGGTAAGGATCATCAGAAATTTCAAGAACTTAGTGACCTACTCATGGAGCTCCTACTGGCTAAGGCGGACACTCTCCTACAGGGCCTCAGTTACCTGGACACTGCTCGTGGGGTAAACCCGATAGTCTCCAAGTTGCCATATAATATTCAAGAAACGTGGACTACAGTTGGGTCAAGATACAAAAATGAGAATAGAGTCTCCTTTCCTCCATTTTCCTACTTCTGTGAGTTTATTAAAAACATTGCAGAATCCAAGATTGACCCAAGCTTTTCCTATGGGGATCCCAGTGTTCCTTGTTCACCTCCTATTAAGTATGACAGTTCACATTCTAACTACAGAAACCGCAGAGGCCCAGTTTTGGTGAAAAAGACTGATATTCTTCCTACACCTACATCAGCACCAGAAGAAAGCAGTTGCAACAACAACCAAGACGAAAAAGTAGAAAATCCTAACCGTCTGTGTCCTATTCACAAGAAGCCTCATCCCCTCAAGAAGTGTATTGGCTTCAGGAGGAAACCAATTCAGGAACGTAGAGAGCTTCTAAAGAAACTTGGGATATGTTTCAAATGTTGTGCCTCTACTGAACATGTTGCTAGAGTCTGTAAAATTGCTATTAAGTGTATAGAGTGTGGCAGTGAGGACCATGTACAAGCTCTTCATCCATCCCAGCCTAGTGCCACATCACCTAGAGGTTCCCCTTCCCCAACTAAGCATGGCGGGGAGAACACCGATCAAGCAGCAAATACTACCACAGTATCTTCCTCATGTACAGAAGTCTGCATAGAAGACCTTTGTGACAAGTCCTGTGCAAGGATATGCCTAGTCAATATATACCCCAAGGGCCAACCAGAAAGGGCTCTGAGGGTGTACACCATCTTGGACGACCAGAGCAACCACTCACTTGCAAGGTCAGAACTCTTTGATCTGTTTAACTTAAAGGGTGATACTTATCCGTTTACCTTGGGTACTTGTAGTGGCATATCAGAGGTTTCTGGAAGAAGGGCCAGTGGTCTCGTAATAGCTTCTCTCAAGGGCAATCTGGAGATACCCATGCCCACACTTGTTGAGTGCAACCAGATACCATCAAACAGAGAAGAGATACCCACACCAGAGGCGGCTTTCTATCACCCTCATCTAAGGGCTATAGCCAGTGAAATACCATCCATCGACCAAAATGCAGACATTCTACTTCTGCTAGGTAGAGACATTCTCAGACTGCACAAAATACGCCAGCAAATTAATGGACCACATGATGCACCAGTTGCCCAGCGCCTCGATCTAGGATGGGTTATCATTGGCAACGTCTGCATAGGTAGGATGAAAAGGCCTACTAATATTTCTTCATTTAAGACTCATATGTTACCAAATGGCCGCAGCACTTGTTTTCAGCCATGTCCACATAACTACCAAGTGAAAGAGAAGATAAGCAACAGTAAGTGGCTGCATAATCACCGAGACAACGTGAATACCTTCCTGCCAGGGGACGACACCCTTGGATTAACAGTGTTCAATACAACAAGTGATGACAACAAGCTGGCACCGGATATAGCTGATAAAGAATTTCTCAAACTTATGGACAAGGAATTCATTCAAGATGATTCCAACAGCTGGGTAGCACCCTTACCTTTCCGCTCCCCGAGATCAAAACTACCAAACAATCTGAAGAAAGCAGTTTCTAGATTTTCCTCTTTAAAACATACCCTCAAGAGGAAACCAAAGATGGAGAAAGACTTTGTAGGTTTCATGCAGAAGGTATTTGAGAGAGATCATGCGGAACCTGCACCTCCACTAAAGGAAGGAGAAGAATGCTGGTACCTTCCATCATTTGGCGTTTATCACCCTTGCAAACCTGACCAAATCAGGGTCGTGTTCGATTCTAGTGCTCAGTATGAAGGTGTCTCTCTCAATAACCTGCTCCTCACTGGTCCTAACCTAAACAACAGCCTCATAGGAGTCTTAATCCATTTCAGACAGGAACCAGTTGCAGTGATGGCCGACATCCAACAGATGTTTCATAGTTTCTGTCATCATCCTTAACAATGAAGCAATCTCAGGTTCCTATGGCATAAGGACAATGATGTCAACAATGAAGTCATAGATTACCGGATGAAGGTACATGTTTTTGGCAATAGCGATCTATGGACTGAGAAGGACCGCCCATGAAGGTGAGAAAGAGTATGGCTCTGATGCTCGTCAGTTTGTTGAGAGGAACTTCTGTGTTGATGATGGTCTTAAATCCTTACCTGCAAGTGAAGAAGTGATTGATCTCCTCTCTAGAACACAGGAAATGCTGTCTGTAGCTAACCTCAGACTTCACAAGATCATCTCCAACAATATGGAGGTAATGAAGGCATTTCCCTCTGATGATCATGCAATCAACTTGAAGGATCTTGATCTCAGTTCTGATACTCCTCCTATGCAACGCAGCCTAGGATTGCTATGGAACACTGAACAAGACACATTCACATTCCAAGTGTCTTCTTGTGACAAACCTTTCACCAAACGAGGAGTTTTATCTCTTGTGAACAGCATTTATGATCCTCTTGGTTTCATTGCTCCCATCACCATTCAAGGCAAGGTACTACTAAGACAGCTTACCACTGAGAACATGGACTGGGACACTCCACTGCCTGCTGAGAAACAACAAAGGTGGGAAAAATGGAAAACCTCTTTGCAAGTATTGGAACAACTCCAGGTTCCACGTGGTTATGTACCAGGCTCCCTTTCAGCGGCAGTAAGGAAGGAAATCCACATTTTCTCCGATGCGTCAGTGGAAGCTATAGCTGCAGTGGCCTATCTGAGGATATTAGGAGCCAATCATGAGCTACACTGTGGATTTGTTCTAGGTAAGGCCAAACTGACCCCAAAACCTGCACACTCCGTTACGCAACTCGAACTTTGTGCAGCTGTGCTTGCAGTAGAAATTGCTGAAGCAATAAGAGATGAAATGGACATTGCCATTGATTCATTTACATTCTACACTGATAGAGTTGTCCTTGATTATATACACAATCAAACAAGACAATTTTATGTGTATGTTGGAAACAGAATGGAACGTATCCGAAGTTTCTCTGCTCCTGATCAGTGGCATTACGTCTCCACACAACTTAACCCAGCTGACCGTGGTACAAGGCCTGCACCGACAGCACACCTTTTAGACCATATGTGGCTGTCGCCTCCAAGTTTCCTGTATGAAGATCCCTGCTTGACTCCTAACAATGGTGTCTACGATTTAGTGGATCTCGAGTCTGACAAGGAAATCAGGCCTATGACCTCCACACGCTACACTTCTGTGATTCCAAAGACGAAGCTGAAGCCACATCGCTTTGAACGTTTCTCAACCTGGTCATCCATTGTGAGAGCTGTCGCCCGACTGTTTCACATCGCTCAGTGCTTTGCGAAGGACAGATTAACGGAGTGTCATGGCTGGCATATGTGTACGAAACACCCTACCGCAGCGGACATTGAACACGCTGAGCAAGTTATCATATGGAGTGTTCAACAAGAGGTATATCATCAAGAGATTGACAGTATCTCACGGAGCATCGATCTGTCCAGGAACAGTGCACTTTACAAACTAAACCCCGTAATCGACCACCACGAATTATTGAGAGTGGGCGGCCGGATTGGAAAGTCTGACTTGTGTAGCAAGGAACAGAACCCAGTGATCATTCCAGGTGGACATTACATTTCTGCTCTGCTGATCCGACATTACCACGAGAAGGTCAAGGTAACCAAGAGAGGCTCAGTGCGATTTTTCTTCCGCCCAATTAATGAACTGGTGCTTCTTCTTCCAAGACGAGACGTCACATAAAAGAAGATAAGGACACCATTCACAGCTCATGGCGGGGAGCTTCCTTCCATGAACTAAAACCGTGTCGGATTTCTAACATATTCTTGTGGATTACAGTGTGGGTTGGTGGAGGTGTTGGCAAATTGCGGCTTCCCGATCTGAAGATTGGTTTATTTGGACTAACTGTTGATTATCGTTTGTTGTGCATGTTTCTTTTTTGTTTTTCAGGTTTGAAGAGGAGCTTATGGACATTTCAGGACATTATTTAATGTTTGTTTTCAGTGAAATCTAAAGATTTCAGGCGGGGAGTGTCATGTCCCAGGACTTGGTTTAATTCACTGACATGTATCTGTGATACTGTGTATGTCTTTGTAGTTTGTCCCTTCTCTCTCTCTGTATCCTTAGCTGTGATGCAGTAGCTCCTCCTCTCTCTCTCTGTTTAGTTTCACTTTTGTAAGCAACATGTCTGCTCAGCTCCTGGTAATTCATCATTTTTCACCTACTGCTGTATGAGGTTTTACAAGATTTACCTGGATTAAAGCATCTGGAATCTTGTCTACGCCTCCTCACTTGAGTTGAACACTATCTGATAAATATTTCTTGGTGTAAATGGCTGGTTAGCATAAAGACTACAGGACACTCTCACAACCTCACATTTGCAGCCAAGCTATTGAGTCAGAACATGAGGTGTTAAGTGCCTACGATCAGAGATGTCTAAGATTGCTGGCACTGTGTTAAACGGCAAAGACCCCGAAGGCTATGGAACCCACTCAGCTCACAGCTTCTGCCACGGGTGCCATGTTAAAACCCAGACTTACTCCGTACAATTTCATTGGATGTTGGGAAAATTGAATTTAGACAAAGCTAATCTTTTAAAGTACTCAGGGCGAATTAGTTGAACTCATTTGATCGCCCAACTCTACTTCCAAGTAATCCCCTTTTGCATCCAAATCCCAGGACTAGAATAAAAACAGTCTTCACAATGGTGTCAGTGACCGGGTAGTAGGAAGGCTTTCAGAGTTCCATCCTGTCTGGTCGGCCATCTCTAATAGCAGTTGGGTTTTAAGCATAGTAAGAGGGTCTCAGGTTAGAAATTTGATCCCTTCCTCCCTCCAGGTTCAGGGTGACAAGTCAGCATTCAGGGTTAAAGGTTATGGCCCTATTAAAAGAAGTGAAGGGGTTACTAACTCAAAAGTCGTCCTCAAACAGTCTAGGCTTTTACTCAAACATATTCCTGGTACCTAAGCCGAACTGTTCATTAAGAACCATTATTAAATTAAAACACCTAAACACACTTCTAATTTTACAGAAAGTTCAAAATGGAGACTTCCCATTCTGCAGTAAATCTCATCTTTTTTCAGAGTGCTACATGGCTTCTATCGATTTCAGGGATGTGTACTACCACATCCCCATCCATGTAAACAACCAGAAATTCCTAAGATTTGCCATAAAAGTCAACTCCAGGATACTCCATTTCCAATTTCAAGCCCTCCCATTTGAAATTATGGCTCCAAGACCCTTTACAAAGGTTGTGTCGGAGATTGTGGCCCATATAAGGAAGCAGCAGATCATATTTATTCCCTACCTAGATGACTTACTTGTAATAGGGGAGTCGGCAGAATCCCTTTATGGTCAGACAAACAGAGTTCTGAACATTCTACATTCCCTAGGTTGAAAGATAAATCTGGACAAGTCTTCTCTAACCCCAGTCAAAACCACGAAGTTTTGAGTCGGCTATATCACTGATAAAGAAACCAAGGTTTCCATAAGAATGGCTATGTTGATTCTGGGATTGTTCACAGCTTGCTTTCCGGCAGTAGCCTGGGCACAGGCTCATGCCAGAACACTCCAGATGGACATTTTAGAGAATTAGGACAAAAGGGCACATCCTTGGACAAAAAGTTTGTCCTCTCAGGTAAAACTGTTCAGTCCCTGACTTGGTGGTCTCAGGAAATACACTTGGGTAAAAGGGTGTCCCTCACAAGTCAGTTGGTAACCATGGATGTAAGCCCATAGAGTTGGGGAGGTTGTTATCCAGCGTCAAGGGTCGATAGAACCAGGAAGAGGGAATGTTCCCCATAAATGTGAAGGAGGTTTTGATTTATCAAAATGTTCTTCAGGCATCCCTTCCACATGTAAGAAGTAGGAATGTAAAAGTCCTTTCAGACAATACTACTGCGGTGGCTCATATAAACATACACTTTTCTCTCCATCGCACTAGACATTTTCCAATTAGCAGAAACTCATATACAGTGCTGGCCAAAAGTATTGGCACCCCTGCAATTCTGTCAGATAATACTCAATTTCTTCCAGAAAATGATTGCAATCACAAATGCTTTGGTAAT
Source organism: Leptodactylus fallax (assembly GCA_947044405.1). NCBI lineage: Eukaryota > Metazoa > Chordata > Amphibia > Anura > Leptodactylidae > Leptodactylus > Leptodactylus fallax. The sequence continues at coordinate 5,474,188 of CAMRHE010000084.1, read as the reverse complement.
AATATCTTCATTTATTTTGCTTGCAATGAAAAAACACAAAAGAGAATGAAAAAAAAAGTCAAATCATTGATCATTTTACACAAAACTCCAAAAATGGGCCGAACAAAAGTATTGGCATTTTCAGCCTAATACTTGGTAGCACAACCTTTAGACAAAATAACTGCAAACAACCGCTTCCGGTAACCATCAATGAGTTTCTTACAATGCTCTGCTGGAATTTTAGACCATTCTTCTTTGGCAAATTTCTCCAGGTCCCTGAGATTTGAAGGGTGCCTTCTCCAAACTGCCATTTTGAGATCTCTCCACAGGTGTTCTATGGGATTCAGGTCTGGACTCATTGCTGACCACTTTAGAAGTATCCAGTGCTTTCTCTCAAACCATTTTCTAGTGCTTTTTGAAGTGTGTTTTGGGTCATTGTCCTGCTGGAAGACCCATGACCTCTGAGGAAGACCCAGCTTTCTCACACTGGGCCCTACATTATGCTGCAAAATTTGTTGGTAGTCTTCAGACTTCATAATGCCATAAACATGGTCAAGCAGTCCAGTGCCAGAGGCAGCAAAGCAACCCCAAAACATCAGGGAACCTCCGCCATGTTTGACTGTAGGGACCGTGTTCTTTTCTTTGAAGGCCTCTTTTTTTTTTCCTGTAAACTCTATGTTGATGCCTTTTCCCAAAAAGCTCTACTTTTGTCTCATCTGACCAGAGAACATTCTTCCAAAAAGTTTTTGGCTTTCTCAGTAAGTTTTGGCAAACTCCAGCCTGGCTTTTTTATGTCTCTGGGTCAGAAGTGGGGTCTTCCTGGGCATCCTACCATAGAGTCCCTTTTCATTCAGACGCCGATGGATAGTACGGGTTGACACTGTTGTACCCTCGGACTGCAGGGCAGCTAGAACTTGTTTGGATGTTAGTCGAGGTTCTTTAGCCACCATCCGCACAATCTTTCGTTGAAATCTCTCGTCAATTTTTCTTTTCCGTCCACATCTAGGGAGGTTAGCCACAGTGCCATGGGCTTTAAACTTCTTGATGACACTGCGCACGGTAGACACAGGAACATTCAGGTCTTTGGAGATGGACTTGTAGCCTTGAGATTGCTCATGCTTCCTCACAATTTTGCTTCTCAAGTCCTCAGACAGTTATTTGGTCTTCTTTCTTTTCTCCATGCTCAATGTGGTACACACAAGGACACAGGACAGAGGTTAAGTCAACTTTAATCCATTTCAACTGGCTGCAAGTGTGATTTAGTTATTGCCACCACCTGTTATGTGCCACAGGTAAGTAACAGGTGCTGTTAATTACACAAATTAGAGAAGCATCACATGATTTTTCAAAGGGTGTCAATACTTTTGTCCACCCCCTTTTTTATGTTTGGTGTGGAATTATATCCAATTTGGCTTTTTGACAATTCTTTTTGTGGTTTTCCATTGAAGACAAATTAAATGAAGATATTATTACCAAAGCATTTGTGATTGCAATCATTTTCTGGAAGAAATTGAGTATTATCTGACAGAATTGCAGGGGTGCCAATACTTTTGGCCAGCACTGTAGGATCATTCATTCATCTGATGGGTAGAAAAAAAAAAAAAAAAAAATCAGGTAATGGACTTTCTAAGCAGAAACAATTTAAACTAGGCAGGGTGGTGCTTAAACGACACAATCTTCAGGAAAACCAGAGATACATCTGTTCGCCACTCAAATTAACAGAACAGAGGTTTTATTCCATTTACAAGGGAGGACAGACCAACAGCCATAGATGCATTAGCCCAGACATGGGACTGGAAGTTGACTTATGCTTTTCCTCCATTTCTCCTAATTTCAAGGGTGCTGAATAAAATAAAAATACAAGAGCCAGTCCTGGGTCGTTATAATAGCACCTTTGCCCAGGAGGGTATGGTTTTCTTGGATGCAAAAAATGTGGATCACTGATCCCTGGGTCTCCCAGAGTTTGAGGGACCTTCTGTATCAGGGGTCTCTATCTTATCAAAATTCAAACATTTTATGTCTCTCGGCCTGGATGCTGAGAGGCTTATCCTGAAAGGTAAAGGGCCCTCAGACAAGGTAGTCTCTACTTTATTGAAAGCTAGAAAAAAAGAAGTGACTTTCAACATATATCTAAGAACTTGGAATGCTTTTCTCAAGTTCACTGATACCTCTAACATCTCTTCTCCCTCAGTGTACCATAGATATTAGATTTTTTACAATTAGCTTTAGATAAGGGTCTCTCTCTACCATTAAGTTTCAGATTAGTGCCTTTTTATCAAGAAAATCATCCCTGGGTCATGAGATTTGTCAGGGCTTTATCCAGATCTACCCCAGTCTCCTCTCCACATCATCCTAACTGGGATCTTAACATTGTACTAGAAGGACTTTCAAGTGGCTCCTTTTAAGCTCTTTGAGGGTATCCCAATTAGGCTTTTTCCTGTATTGTACATCAGTCTTAAATGGCCCAACAAGTGCAGGGACTGAAAGATATATGAAACGGCTGTGGTATCTTGGTAAATCTGTCTGCCATCCAAGCAATGCAATGGAAATCTATGCCATGTAGATTTCTATTGTAACTCGTGCCAGAAAACTGGCGTGAATTATAATAACTCTATCAGACTGAGGCCCGGATACCTTGACACTCCCTGATCCCCACCCTGCAGTGCCCACATTCACAGAACGTGGCAGGCTTGGCACAGATAGAGGCCTGTATGTGCCTGAATATCCTCCCTCTACACCAGTTTTCTGGCATAGAGGGAATGACGAATTTGCCCCAGTGTTTCTATTGGCTATCACTTCTGCTTATAGAGTATGGGAAATCCATGTACATTCCTGTGCCCCACCTTTACAGAAATTGGGGGTGACCAAGTGATATGAAGACCTGATCCAGTCTTCCTCACTAAAGTAGCCTCGGCGGAAAATTTTCTGCCCCTGGAGTTTGCCGCGGTCAGCCGCAACAGGATTCCGATGCAGTGCATCAGCATTCCATTGCGGCATCCAGCTCCTGATTAGGTCCGGATGAATGGGCCTAACTAGGAGCGCGTCTCGAGCCACGGACACCGCGGGCGGAATCTGCGGCAAGATAGGTCATGTTGCTTTTTTTTTTCTGCTAGAGGAAAAAAAAACGCTCCTGACTCCCATTGAAATGAATGGGAGGAGTGTTTGAGGGGGATTTTGAGGCGGATTCCGCGTCAAAATCCGCTGCCAAAAAACTCCATGTGAACACAGCCTAAGGAGTTTGTGTTGTCCTTGCCTTCTACTTTTTCTATCACTACACATTGAATCCGGGTTCTTCTGATCTCTCCTTTGGGTATAAGGTACTCCAATCTGTTGCCCGTCTCTAAATTATTTTTCTGTTTTATATTTCTGTGGGCGCTGTCATGGGAGAGGAGAAAAATGATAATTTACTTACCAGTAATTGGATTTCCTTGATCCCACCCTGCCTAATTCTCTTCCTGGGTTTTTTTTTCTGCTCTTATGGTGTCTGAAGTGCACTTGCATTTATGGAAAAAAAAAAAAATATGTTCTTGGTCTTTGGCCTATTTTTCCTGTGATTATCACATTTCTGTGATATGCATATCATTTCTTGTATTTTGAGCAACAAAACTGAGACCTAGGAGGAGGTCCCAAAGTTTTTAAAGGGGTTCCTGTCCCTGGAGGTGGACCCTCTCTCTGTGGATGTTATCATGGGATTGAAGAAATCCAATTGATCATTTTCTCCAAATCTATAAAAATGACATACATAACAGATATGTTGTTTATCACTGTAATGTGCAATGTAACATGGTGGTGATGGGTGAATATGCTTGGGGGAGGTGATAGAGTCCCTTTAAGTAAACTCAGGGATCAATAGCTGTCTACAGTGGCTTGCAAAAATATTCATACCCCTTGAACGTTTTCACATTTTGTCACCTTACAACCACAAACTTAAATGTATTTTATTGAGATTTTAAGTGATAGACCAACACAAAGTAGTGTGGAAGTTACGTGGAAGAAAATTGATACATAGTTTTAAAAATTTTAATCGAATAAAAATCTGAAAAGTGTGACATGCAAAAGTATTCAGCCCCCTGTACTCTGATACTCCTAAATAAAATCCAGTGCAATCAATTGCCTTCAGAAGCCACTTAATTGAGTCTAGCTGTGTGTAATTTAGTCTCAGTATAAATACACCTGTTCTTTGAAGGCCTCAGTGGATTGTTAGAGAACACTAATGAATGAAGAGCATCATGAAGACCAAGGAACTCACCAGACACGTCAGAGATAAAGTTGTAGAGAAGTTTAAAGCAGGGTCAGGTGTGCAGGAAAAGAATTACAAAATACTGACTCGCTGGTACTGCTGTCTCCTCCATAGGTTCTATCCCAGTGTGTCTGATCGATGTTGGCACAGTGGTTCTGAGAGAGGTATGCTATATCATATTTGGTGGGAGTGCAATGTCCTCAGGACCTTCTAGGATCCTGTATTTGCTTTGTACACTAAAGTGAGTGGCAGATCCATCACACCCTCGCCCCGACTGGACCTTCTCTCCATCTTAAAAATTTCTGCTAAATCCCTCCCTTCCTTTTTCCTCCCCCCGTCTTTGTTCTACATGTTGCCTTGTCTGTTTCCCTGTGTGCCGTGGTCTCCCCATGTTCCTTTCCCCATTTGCGTTTGTATTATCCTTTTGTAAGCGGGTGGTACTGTGATGGCCTTTTGCAGATGGACTTCTCCCCACGTTCCATAATTCCTCCCGCCATCGCTCTCTATGCTAGTTCTGTATTACCCGTTTTATGTTTTCACTGTGTTGGGCAATAATAGCCCTCTACCCTAACCATTCCTCTGTAACTTTTATTTGATTGGGTGGCTTGCATGCTCCCTACTGCTACATTTGTTGCTTTTGTTCCTGTTATTTACTGTTCTTATTTGAGAAAGCTTCAAGAAAAACTGATTAAACATAAATCAGGATTACATTATAAAAAAAAAAAAAAAAAACATATCCCAAGCTTTGATCATCCCAAGGAGAACTGTTCAATCCATCATCCAAAAATGGAAAACTTATTCTACACCTGCAAACCTGCCAAGACATGGCCTTCCACCTAAACTGACAGATCGAGCAAGGAGAGCACTGGTCAGAGAAGCAGCCAAGAGGCCCATGGTTACCCTGGATGAGCTGCAGAAATCCACAGCTCCGGTGGGAGAATCTGTCCACAGGACAACTGTAAGTAATGCACTCCACAAATCTGGCCTTTATGAAAGAGGGGCAAGAAGCAAACCATTGTTGAAAAAAAAAAAAAGACCTAAGAAGTGCCATTTGCAGTTTGCTGCAAATCATATAGGGGACAAAGCAAAAATGTGGAAGAAGGTGTTCTGGTCAGATGAAACCAAAGTTGAACTTTTTGGCCTAAATGCAAAGCGCTATGTGTGGCGGAAAAGTAACACTGCTCATCATCACCATGAACACACCATTCCCACTGTGAAACATGGTGGTGGCAGCATCATGCTGTGGGGAGGCTTTTCTACAGCTGGAAAAGGGAAGCTGGTCAGAGTTAATGGGAAGATCTAAATACAGGGCAATTCTGGAGCAAAGCCTACTGGAGGCTGCAAAAGACTTGAGACTGGGAAGGAGATTCACCTTCTAGCAAGACAATTGTTTAGATCAAAGAATACTCATGTGTTGGAATGGCCCAGTCAAAGTCCAGACCTAAATCCCATTGAGCATCTGTGGCAAGACATGAAAATTGCTATTCACAGATGCTCTCCATCCAATCTGGCTGAGCTTGAGCTATTTTCTAAAGAAGAATGGGCAAAAATCTCAGTCTCTAGATGCGCAAAGCTGGTAGAGACATACCCCATAAGACTTGCAGCTGTAATTGCAGTGATAGGTGGCTCTACAAAATATTGATATAGGGGGCTGAATACTTTTGCACGTCACACTTTTTCAGATTTTTATTTGATTAAAATTTTGAAAACCATGTATTATTTCCGTTCCACTTCACAATTATCTGTTACTTTGTATTGGTCTATCACTTAAAATCTCAATAAAATACATTTAAGTTTGTGGTTGTAAGGTTACAAAATGTGAAAAAGTTCAAGGGGTATGAATATTTTTGCAAGCCACTGTATTCTTCAGTCACCTTCAAGTATGACTGTATTCTGGGAATGTGACTCCTGCTTTAATAAAGAGAAATTCTTTGATAGCAGTATGTGTTACACCACCTCAAGGAACACTCTGGCCAAAAATAAAAATCATCAATTATATAAGTATTGTGTTTATATGTGATTCCTACCTACACACTATCAAGCTCCTCACCACTTATGCCCTATTAATTTTCTGCAGGGAGTAGCCATCGCTTGTAAAATTATTTGATCCAGTTGGAGTATATTTCCTATACTGATTCTCTAGAAAAGCTCAAAAGAAGAAGACAAACGCCGAGCGGCACATCGTGTAATTCCGTTAGTGAAAAATAGGTTTAGAAATGTAATGACCGCTTGGTCTCTCACCTTGTTATGTTGTGAGATAGTCACAACAACACAGCCTGTTTAAGTATCCAAAGTGAGAGTGGCAGCAGGTTGGTCCTACGTCAGCAAATTATTCAAAACGTCAGGATAAACACAATGTCTGGGTGTGGTGGCCTAAAGGAAATATTGACACAGGAAGGACCATCTTAGACCCACGTTCTGGGTCTGAGGAAAAAGGAACCGTGCTTTGCCCAAATATAATTTGAAGCAAAACTTTATTTTCCAACCACTACGCATTTCGGGGTATAAACCCCTTTATCAAGTGTACAGGAAGAACACAGCACTGAGCGTCACATAGCAAAAGACAGGTTTAAATAGTCTATACAAATAACTAGGAACGCCCTCATACACAAATAAAAAGGGGGCGTGGCTAGTAAGAGTGAAATGTAAATAAAAGCAAAGACACGTATAAACAAGTTCGTTTGCATTAAAACAGAACATTGACAGAGTGAAGATGAAGAGTCAGAAGGACAGGAAATCTCATTTATTATTGATGTATAGGGGATGGTCTATATAAAAAGTAGATTATATCTTACCATAAAGCTCAGTACACTGGGTTTCAGTGTCTTCTCAGCATCCAAAAAATGAAAATGCGCATGAACGGGAAATTACCCACGCACGGTACAACGCTAGACATTTAAACAAACTTGCGCATGCTCAATAGAGTCAGCGCATCATAAGGGAAACAGCTGATCTAATGTCAGCTGTTCGATCGGCAGCGAGGACCCTGGTAAAGTGAATAGCGCATCACTTTCTGGAGGGCGGTGTTCAAGAAGGACCAGTGGATACAGGTAAGTAGATATTTCTATCCATAGGTACAAGATGGTGAAAGAAAAGAGGTATATTATAGGACGAGACCTCGAGAAGACAAGAAATATTAAGTATTAAGTAGATACCGCTAACTTTTACATAAACGTTAACAGAACCACTGTGAACGTAATATATATGGCAAGATTACCCAGAATATGTATAAAAAAAAAAAAAAAAAAAAAAAGACAAAGAATACTATGACAAAGCATATCTCCACAGAATACCACTTTCTAGTAGCTATAAAACATTATACTAACATAATACCCTGTAGATATAATGTAGATGGCAGTAGTGGAATAAACAGAAATTATATATACAGTCATATGGAAAAGTTTGGGCACCCCTATTAATCTTAATCATTTTTAGTTCTAAATATTTGGGTGTTTGCAACAGCCATTTCAATTTGATATATCTAATAACTGATGGACACAGTAATATTTCAGGATTGAAATGAGGTTTATTGTACTAACAGAAAATGCGCAATATGCATTAAACCAAAATTTGACCGGTGCAAAAGTATGGGCACCTCAACAGAAAAGTGACATTAATATTTAGTAGATCCTCCTTTTGCAAAAATAACAGCCTCTAGTCGCTTCCTGTAGCTTTTAATCAGTTCCTGGATCCTGGATGAAGGTATTTTTGACCATTCCTCTTTACAAAACAATTCCAGTTCAGTTAAGTTTGATGGTCGCCGAGCATGGACAGCCCGCTTCAAATTATCCCACAGATGTTCAATGATATTCAGGTCTGGGGACTGGGATGGCCATTCCAGAACATTGTAATTGTTCCTCTGCATGAATGCCTGAGTAGATTTGGAGCTGTGTTTTGGATCATTGTCTTGCTGAAATATCCATCCCCGGCGTAACTTCAAATTCGTCACTGATTCTTGTACATTATTCTCAAGAATCTGCTGATACTGAGTTGAATCCATGCAACCCTCAACTTTAACAAGATTCCCGGTGCCGGCATTGTCCGCACAGCCCCAAAGCATGATGGAACCTCCACCAAATTTTACAGTGGGTAGCAAGTGTTTTTCTTGGAATGCTGTGTTTTTTGGACGCCATGCATAACGCCTTTTTGTATGACCAAACAACTCAATCTTTGTTTCATCAGTCCACAGGACCTTCTTCCAAAATGAAGCTGGCTTGTCCAAATGTGCTTTTGCATACCTCAGGCGACTCTGTTTGTGGCGTGCTTTCAGAAACGGCTTCTTTCGCATCACTCTCCCATACAGCTTCTCCTTGTGCAGAGTGTGCTGTATTGTTGACCGATGCACAGTGACACCATCTGCAGCAAGATGATGCTGCAGCTCTTTGGAGGTGGTCTGTGGATTGTCCTTGACTGTTCTCACCATTCTTCTCTGCCTTTCTGATATTTTTCTTGACCTGCCACTTCTGGGCTTAACAAGAACTGTCCCTGTAGTCTTCCATTTCCTTACTATGTTCCTCACAGTGGAAACTGACAGGTTAAATCTCTGAGACAACTTTTTGTATCCTTCCCCTGAACAACTATGTTGAACAATCTTTGTTTTCAGATCATTTGAGAGTTGTTTTGAGGAGCCCATGATGCCACTTTTCAGACGAGATTCAAATAGGAGAACAACTTGCAATTGGCCACCTTAAATACCTTTTCTCATGATTGGATACACCTGGCTATGAAGTTCAAAGCTCAGTGAGGTTACAAAACCAATTTTGTGCTTCAGTAAGTCAGTAAAAAGTAGTTAGGAGTATTCAAATCAATAAAATGATAAGGGTACCCAAATTTTTGCACCGGTCAAATTTTGGTTTAATGCATATTGCACATTTTCTGTTAGTACAATAAACCTCATTTCAATCCTGAAATATTACTGTGTCCATCAGTTATTAGATATATCAAATTGAAATGGCTGTTGCAAACACCCAAATATTTAGAACTAAAAATGATTAAGATTAATAGGGGTGCCCAAACTTTTTCATATGACACATATATATATATATATATATATATATATATATATATATATATATATATATATATATATAAAACACACATACATACACACAGATGGCGTGTGTTATGTTTACAAGGAAGTTTATAAGGAGAAAAAAAAACAACATTTTTTTTATAATAATACATACATATATATATATAGAGCAAAAAAGATTCAAAGGTTAATATTTAGATATAATACATCAAATACTGGGCATCGTAAATATCATGAAATTAAAAAAAAAATAAAAAATATAGTAATAAATATATATATATATATATATATATATATATTTAAAATAATTCAAGGGTTAATATCTAGATATAATACATAAAACATAAAATACAGAGCACTGTAAATATCAGAGGTATACACAGTAAAAATAGTGGTACAATAGTCTACTAAAGAATAAACAACTAATATAATAAAGTTACATATACATATATAAATATAATTGAAATGGTTCAGGGGTTAATATCTAGATATAATACATAAAATACAGAGCATAGTAAATATCAGAGGTATACACAGTAAAAACAGTTGTACAGTAGTCCAATAAAGAATAAACTAATATAATATTACAAAGAGAATTTGAAGGATAATTGGAATGCAATGAATACTAGACACTAAACAGATATACCAAATTGTTATTTTCTGGATGTATAGATTATCTATTATTACCCTGTAATGTGTTCCAGGGCTTCATTAAGCCCGGCAGGGATTAGGGTATTGAGTTTATATATCCAGAACATTTCTTTCCTTCATAGTGCATTAAATCTGTTAGTGACAGACGGGGGAATAAAATCAATAGGTGTAACAGAAACCATTGAATATACCATTGTGTATACTGGCTGCGTGTTTAGAAACACTTTGCTTTAGAAATTTGTTCATTACATTTGAACGGTGTTTGTTAAGCCGTTCTCTTAATGTTCTAATGGTGCAGCCTACATATTGTAGGCCACAAGGACATTGTATAACGTAAATTATATAGGAAGAAGCACAAGTTAAATGATAAGAAATATGGAATTTTTCCCCTGTAGAGGAACTAATAAATTTGATTGGTATTGTTGGAAATGGTCATGCAGCACTTGCATTTTTGGTGATTACACCTGAAACTACCATTTAAGGAGTTGTTGTGATCAGTAAGGTCAGATTTGGTCCTTGCTGTTTTGAGTCTGCTAGGGGCTAGGACATTCTTGAGTGTCCTAGCTCTACTAAAAGTCAGGCCCGGATGTTTTGGTAAAATATTTTTTTAGGAATTGGTTGTTCAAAAGTACGTGCCAATATTTGCTAAGTGTCGCATGAATCCTCTTATGCATTCCATTAAAAGTTGTGATAAAATTGAACCTGGTATTGTTTGTAGTGTTTCTAATTCTTGGTTGTAAGCAATCCATTTGTGTAGAGTTGGCGACTTTGGTTTTAGCTGTACTGATCAAACCTTTGGGGTAGTATTTTTCTTTAAATCTACTAGAAAGGATTTTGCTTTGCAATTCAAACTCAATATCCTTGGTACAGTTTCTCCTCACCCTCTTAAACTGCCCATAAGGGACATTGTCTTGCCACTTTTTGTAATGCAAACTATGATAATCAAGTAGACTTTTACAGTCTACTTGTTTGAAGAAGGTTTTAGTATAGATTTTACTGTCTTCATTCAACAAAGTGAGATCAAGATAATTGATATTTTTCAAAAAGCACCTTTTAAACAATAAAGAAAACCTTGCTAATAATCCACTGTGACCGGGGATTAACTTTTCCAAGAGCGCGGGCTGTCCAATATTTCCTCTAGGCCACCACACCCAGACATTGTGTTTCTCTAGAAATGCTGGCCATACACAGGAGATGGCTATCTCCCCTGATTTTTCTACATGCTTGCACATTCTGTGTGTGAGAAGCCTAAAGGGTTATATCCATCTCATGGCTAACATGGAAATACAGGGCTTGATATCCTTGCCATGAGGCTGGGGTATTCAGAGAAAGGCAAACACAGTAGTACCACAATGCTTACTAAAGAGGTAGTGTGAATAGAATCTACAGGTACAGAATTCCTAAGTGAGACTGAGACATGGGTATTCTCTCTCATCTCTGTCATTAAAAGGCTGAGTTCAGAATACCCCTTTAAATATTAAAAGCACTGCTTTATTGTTAGTATCAACTTAAACTTCTGGAGCTGCCTAGCAAAGGTCAGCAGGAGATCTCCATAATGGCAACATTCAGATAAAGAAAATTTAGTATGTTATACATTGAAGTTACTCTGTTGCCTGTCCACTTCTGAGTAGAACTTTTTTTTCTCTTGTTTTATTATAATTCTATTTTCATGTCACTGTAATCTCTGTAGTTATATGGTGGACTGTACTTCCTCAATTATACATTAAGAATTCTTTGCGTTGATCTCAGTTAATCGCTAGTCTTTCTTAAATTCTTGTAGGCAGCACATGAATGTACAATAAGCAGTGTAATTGTGTTCAGGATTCAGAACTTCATATCACATTTTAAAATTGCTAACCAAGACAGTGTTGTATCTTCTCAAAAGACCTAGTAAATGTGCTTTTCTTGCCACTTATCTACATAGCATTATGAACCGTTTACACTATTCTTCCAATAGACTGTCAAGTAATTACCAAAACCTTCCAAAAATACACCCAAATTACATTTTCTACAAAGAGTTTAAAATCTGACCTCAAACCACTTAACTGGATGAACATTCTTTGTTAACATTCTGAAGATAATTATGTTATGACCTTAATAAGTGAACCGCATTACACTAGCCATATTAACTTCAAAGGGTGTCTAAACTTGTTAATAAATGTTTAAATTTAAGAGCTGTGGTATTGTTAGCATTAGTGTTCATGTGCTGGGAAATATTTTCTTAAAAACTGCAGATTTTTTCTGTTTTTAAAATAATTAACTTACCCCAACAAGCCAACAGTTTTATTGACTGCAGAAAATGTAAGAGCACTTCTGCATTTGCATGGTTTGGAATGACAGTTAAAAAGTAAAAGCACAACAATATTACACAGCACAACAAAAATAGACATATCAATGTATAATCCTTTTAAATCTCTGCTATGCATATTTTCACTAGCGTCAAGTAATCTTCGTTCCCATCCTACCTGTCTTTTTAGTCAACTTGTTTCTAGCTCAGTATAAAAAAGCAAAGTCAATGTATCTGAGATTTATACAGTGCCTTGCGAAAGTATTCAGCCCCCTTGAACTTTTCAACCTTTTGCCACATTTCAGGCTTCAAACATAAAGATATAAAATTTTAATTTTTTGGTGAAGAATCAACAACAAGTGGGACACAATTGTGAAGTGGAACAAAATTTATTGGTTATTTTAAACTTTTGTAAAAAATAAAAAACTGAAAAGTGGGACGTGCAATATTATTTGGCCCCTTTACTTTTAGTGCAAACAAACTAACTCCAGAAGTTCATTGAGGATCTCTGAATGATCCAATGTTGTCCTAAATGACTGATGAGGATAAATATAATCCACCTGTGTGTAATCAAGTCTCCGTATAAATGCACCTGCTCTGTGATAGTCTCAGGGTTCTGTTTAAAGCGCAGAGAGCATCATGAAGACCAAGGAACACACCAGGCAGGTCCGTGATACTGTTGTGGAGAAGTTTAAAGCCGGATTTGGATACAAAAAGATTTCCCAAACTTTAAACATCCCAAGGAGCACTGTGCAAGCGATCATATTGAAATGGAAGGAGTATCAGACCACTGCAAATCTACCAAGACCTGGCCGTCTCTCTAAACTTTCATCTCAAATAAGGAGAAGACTGATCAGAGATGCAGCCAAGAGGCCCATGATCACTCTGGATGAACTACAGTGATCTACAGCTGAGGTGGGAGAGTCTGTCCATAGGACAACAATCAGTCGTACACTGCACAAATCTGGCCTTTATGGAAGAGTGTCAAGAAGAAAGCCATTTCTCAAAGATATCCATAAAAAGTCTCGTTTAAAGTTTGCCACAAGCCGCCTGGGAGACACACCAAACATGTGGAAAAAGGTGCTCTGGTCAGATGAAACCAAAATCGAACTTTTTGGCCACAATGCAAAACGATATGTTTGGCGTAAAAGCAACACAGCTCATCACCCTGAACACACCATCCCCACTGTCAAACATGGTGGTGGCAGCATCATGGTTTGGGCCTGCTTTTCTTCAGCAGGGACAGGGAAGATGGTTAAAATTGATGGGAAGATGGATGGAGCCAAATACAGGACCATTCTGGAAGAAAACCTGTTGGAGTCTGCAAAAGACCTGAGACTGGGATGGAGATTTATCTTCCAACAAGACAATGATCCCAAACATAAAGCAAAATCTACAATGGAATGGTTCACAAATAAACGTATCCAGGTGTTAGAATAGCCAAGTCAAAGTCCAGACCTGAATCCAATCGAGAATCTGTGGAAAGAGCTGAAAACTGCTGTTCACAAACGCTCTCCATCCAACCTCACTGAGCTCCAGCTGTTTTCCAAGGAAGAATGGGCAAGAATTTCAGTCTCTCGATGTTCAAAACTGATAGAGACATACCCCAAGTGACTTGTGGCTGTAATCGCAGCAAAAGGTGGCGCTACAAAGTATTAACTTAAGGAGGCCGAATTTACTGAAAGTAAAGGGGCCGAATAACATTGCATGCCCCACTTTTCAGTTTTTTATTTTTTACAAAAGTTTAAAATAACCAATAAATTTCGTTCCACTTCACAATTGTTTCTCACTTGTTGATTTTTCACCCAAAAATTAAAATTTTATATCTTTATGTTTGAAGCCTGAAATGTGGCAAAAGGTTAAAAAGTTCAAGGGGGCCGAATACTTTCGCAAGGCACTGTATTTGTATGTTTGTCTTGCCCAGTGGGGCACTGAGAAGGGAGCTGTTTGGCTCTTATCTAATCTTTTTGTAAATGAATTTGAATGTCTCAATGTGGTGTTATTACAGTTGTGCTAAAAAGTTTACATACCCCGGCAGATTTTTTGTTTTTTTGGCCTTTTTTCAGAGAATATGAATGATAACACAAACTTTTTCTCCACTCATGGTTAGTCGTTGGTTGAAGCCATTTATTGTCAAACTTCTGTGTTTTCTCTTTTTAAATCATAATGACAACCAAAAACATCAAAAGGACCCTGTTCACATACCCTGGTGATTTTGGCCTGATAACATGCCTTGAAACCAAATCACGGTCAGGTGGACTAACCAAAATTTTGGCCACAACTGCCCGGAAAATTGTTTGGGATGCAAAGAAAAACCCACATGTAAGATCAGCTGAAATACAGGACTCTCTGAAAACTATCAGTGTGGCTGTTTCAAGATGCACAATAAGGAGTCAGAAGAAAAATGGGCTGCATGGTCAAGTTTCCAGAAGAAAGCCATTACTGCGCAAATGCCACAAAGAATCTCGCCTTCAATATTTCAAACAGCACAGAGATAAGTATCAAAACTTCTGGAACATGGTAATTTGGAGTGGAGACAAAAATCGAACTTTTTGGCCACAACCATAAACGTTACATTTGGAGAAGTGTCAACAAGGTGATGAAAGGAACACCATTCCTACTGTAAAGCACGGAGGTAGATCACTGACGATGTGGGGATGTGTGAGCTTCAAAGGCACAGGAAACTTGGACAAAGTTGAAGAAAAGATGAATGCAGCACATTATCAGCAAATACTGGAGGCAAATTTGCACTCAGCCAGGAAGCTGCGCATGGGACGTACTTGGACATTCCAACATGACAACGATCCAAAACACAAGGCCGAGTCGACCTGTCATTGGCTACAGCAGAAGAAAGTGAAGGTTCTGGAGTGGCCATCTCGGTCTCCTGACCTCAATATCATTGAGCCACTCTGGGGAGATCTCAAGCGCGCAGTACATGCAAGACAGCCCAGGAATTTACAGGAACTGGAGACTTTTTGCCAAGAAGAATGGGCAGTTTTACCATGTGAGAAAATAAAGAGTCTCATCCACAACTACCACAAAAGACTTCAAGCTGTCATTGATGTTAGAGGGGGCAATACACGGTATTAAGAACTGGGGTATGTGAACTTTTGAACAGGGTTATTTTGAGGTTTTTGGTTGTCATTATGATTTAAAAAGAGAAAACAGAAGTTTGACATTAAATGGCTTCAACCAACCACTAACCATGAGTGTAGAAAATTTTTTTGTGTTATTCATATTCTCTGAAAAAATGCCAAAAAAACTAAAAAAATCTGCTGGGGTACAGTATGTAAACTTTTTAGCACAACTGTATATGGCACTGTATTGCTTTAAATGGGACATTGTGTTTTGGCTGAGATTGAGCAGATGGTACAGCCTTCGATGTAGAACATTCTAATTAGGGGGAGGAGACAGTGAGTCTTTCTTCCTTCTGTTTCTGTCTGTTTTGTGGCCCAGGCTCACTGAAGGAAATCGGTGGGTTTGTGATGGCATGGTCGGCACACAAATATCATCCATGTGCATTTGCATACAGAGACACAGCTATTTTCAGAGGCAGGTGATCTGCTGTCTTTCTGTCTTGCAGGGTGGTGATCACACCTAAAGGACATGTGTGCATAGCAGCCTGTATAGATATGGTACATAAAGAACAATGTAGATGTCTTGTCCACATCTGTAAAGTGTACTGTTACTATATTGCCCCAAAACTCTTATGTATTAAAGAGGTTGTCTGGGCTAAATAATAATTTCTAATTAGGCCGGGGGAGGTGAAAAAAGCAAAACTAAAAAAACAACATACTCTCCTGTCCCCAATGCTCTGGTGTCCTCCCAGGGTGGTCTAGTCCGGTTGGCTGCTGCCTTGTTCATGAATTTCTCGCCGGCTGTGATGTTCTGAATCCCTTCAACTAAGTCCGCTGATTGGCCTCAGCGGTCACATGGGGCGGGTACTTCCGCCGGAAGACAACAACGGAGCTGCAGGACAAGACCACAAAGCACCACGGACAGGTGAGCATGGTTTTCTTTTTTTTTTTTTTTCACCTCCAAATTCGCGATTAATTTTGTATTTTACCTTGATAACAATTAATGGCGATTATTTAGGCATCGTCCCTTTAAAACATGCCATGTATGTGTTGGGTGAACTTTGTGAGATTCGAGATTCATTCGACAGTTTTATTCGGACCGAAGATGTCTGAACCGAAACTTCTATTATATTCTGGGGTCTTTTCAGACCACGAAGTATAATTAGTAGAGGGAAAATCAGACAAAATAAAAACAAAGTTACTCACCTCACTTGGGCTTCGACGCTTCTTCTTCAGGCCTGCTAAAGACGCCTCAGCAATACGTGGCATTGTGACACAAAGATGCAAGTGTGACCAACATCACCACACTTGCGTCTTTTTCTTCACAACACCATGTGACCACTGAGGCCCAATTGCAGACATTATTCAGGAGCCTGGAAGAAGACTAAAACCAGCAGCATCTCCTAAACATGTATATGATTCTAAACAACAACAATATTTTAAAATGGTAACAAATTGTACTGTTTGCATCAGTTACAGCACCATACTGTTTTATAATTTCGATCAGTTATTTATACTATGTAGAATAACACTTTGCAATGCTGAGACATGATGCAAGTTACAGAATATTTTTCCTCCTTCGTTACACCCTCATGACGGAATTTCTCTTTTTTTTCAACATTGCATATTCTATTCTAAGATTTTAATGCTTAAAAAAAATAATAAATAAACAGCCGTTGAAGTTATTGCCCAGCTATCTGCTGAAGAATTTAACATATCTGTCAACTTCTTGCCAAATACATTCTAACAATTTAACTATTCATTTCCTGTTTTGAGTTGTTATAGCTCTAGACCAGGGGTCGGCAACCCCCCGGCACGCGTGCCAAGAGTGGCATGCGAGGCTTATTTCCCTGGCACGGCAGCGGTGTGTTCACATATGTCACATCTGTTTCCCTCCGGCGTGGTGCACACAAGCTGGAGGGAAACTGATGCCAGGACGGATCCCATAGTTTTCTATGGGATCGGTTCTGGCACAAGAGGCATCAGTTCTGGCGCTGTATTTGTGCCTCAGCCGGATGGAAAAACGTTACCTGCAGCGTTTTTCCATCCGGCTTCCTTAAAATTTCATTAGCGCCGGGTGAAGATGGATGCGGCAGCACCTGGCGTCTGCACAGTCTATGTACAGTAGTAAAGCCGGTAACTGCCGGCTTCACTACTGTACCTGAGCGAATTGCTCAGGATTGGTTAAAGCTATAAAGAAACACTTGGATTCATTTTAAAGATGAGAATCTCCTCTTTAAAATGATACCAAGATCACCATGATAGTCCTTAAATATCCTGAGCGATTGGCTAGTGAAAACGATGTTCGGCATTGAAATCCCAATGCAAATCTCAATTCCCGACATCGTTTTAACAGTGAATGGCTCTGAATGTGTAAGGTCAATCATGGAGATCTTGGTATCGTTTTAAAGATGAGATTCTCATCTTTAAAATGAATCCAGTTGCATCTTTGTGGCCCTAATAGATCCTTAGAATTGGGGCTCTAAAAGTGTCCCCCCCTCCTGCCTCAGGCAGCATCTTAGAGCTAAGGAAGGAGGGGGAGGAGGAGCTGCAGAGACAATGTTAACTCATCATTGTATGTGCATAAGCTGCAGATGACCCGGGGGGGGGGGGGGGGGGGGTAGCAGGGACTTCCATCCTTATCCCCTCTCCTATCAATCAGAGAGCATACTGTACTTTTGCTCTCAGTCACATAGAGGGATAATGTAATACCCCTCTGAGCCTAATCACATAACCAGGAAGTTTATTGGCGCTGTGACCCAGACATTTACCATCGTCCAGGTCGCAGCGCCAGAAGTGTCACACCAAACACTTACACAACACATACACAAAGTCACCAATAAAGTTTACATTTTTTCACTGTCTCTGTCCTGTCCATACCTGATCTTTATAGAGTAAAATACACCGCCCACCTCTCTAGTGATATCTGTTACACGCTAAAATAATAGTAATAGCAATTATCACTAGTATTATCACCATAATACCGTGTGCAGGGGCCGCTATGCGACATAATACCGTGTGCAGGGGTCGTCAGACTTACAATTATTGACCGGCACTCCGAGTACCTCAACTTTGATTTTTTTAATCAAAATCGGCACGCCGAACAAAAAAGGTTGCCTACCCCTGCTCTAGACAGTGAAATTGAAATAAGTGTTGTAAAAGAAAACTTGAACCAGACCCAAAAGTTCCTTTGAAACTTTGTCATTATTCCTCATTAAATACACATGACTTGTAGTGGCATGTATGTTTATTATCCTCAAATAATATCTTTACCCCTACTGGATTGGTGTAAGACCTATTTGGATAAGCACCGATATTGACACCTAAACATATGGTAGTATTTGTCTAGCTCCCACAACTAATAAAATAGCACAGTGTATTTGTTTTGTGTGTACATTGTGGTGTCCATAGGTATTCATTGAGAACTTTAAGACTGGGGCCCACGTGGCGTAAACGCCACAGAAAAAAATGCAGCGTTTTACAGTCCCATTGTGGAAAAATACATGCAGCGACACACTGAGATTTCCAAAACTTGCACGGTTTTGGAAATCACAGCATGTCAATTATACCTACGGAAATGCCAGCAGTTTCCCTATAGGTATGTGAAAAACACTGTGGGAAAAACCAAGATGCGTTGCGGCCGCAGTTTTTTCCATAGTGCTTTTTTTGCTGAGCCTGCTATGTGGGGCCTTAGCCTTAATGAGATATTTCATTGTCAGTCTGCTAAGTTATGTGAATCTAGAGAGCATTGGGATCTCTGTGTAATTACCCAATACTTCAGATCCCACAGAGCTAAAATGCTGTTAGTATGTACTCTGGGTATTAAGGTTCCTGAATGGGACACCCATGATACCAATTCAAAGTTGCCTAATAAAGTTGTGGAATGCAAGTAAAAAAATGCAGTGGAAACGCATAACTTTTTTTTTCTGCAGAGTTTTTCATTGCGTTATTTGCTGCGTTTTTTCATTGCTTGAAAACGCAGTTTTTCCGCAATCTAACGCAGGTGTGAACCTAGCGTTAGATAGCACTGCAGCCTTAAAGTCAAATGAAAGAAGAAAATCTCCTCTTTCACATGACACAAACAGCAAGGTTGTATGTTTTAAAATGTCCAAGATATAACTGTTTGAAGTGATTCTCCCCTACCTTCATTTTCTCTAGTATACAGTCCCATACACCCATACACAGTAACATTCAGTGATCCAAAATTTGTTAACAAAGTATATTACAAACTTTATTAATGACACAAATACTGCCAGAAAATTAAAAGTTGTCCAAAAGTTTAGTTACGCTTTAATAACCATTTTACAGTGTCTGTCCTAACATGCTTTTTTTGCGCTGCCAATGTACTGAAGTGCATTTGCACCTTTTTTTGCCCCATTTTATAAAGGTGCAAGTCATAAATACAGCGTGAAAAGGATCTCCATTTTCCCCATACACCTCCTTTTCCAACAAAAAGTAGTGAGCGCAACATAACATCTTTTAAAAAAGGTGCAAATGCTTCATAAATAAAGTGCAGGCCAGAAAAAGCAAAAATAAAAAAAAAAAAGGCAGAAAAAGAAAAAAAGGTGCAAGTAGATTAATAAATGTGTCCCAATGTTTTTTAGGTGCTGGGTACATAGACTTCTCCCTGGCATTTGAGACCAAAATTGGTAGTCACTTATAATTTATCCTTGCTTATATGTGTTGTAGAAGACTGTGCTGGATCTTCATGGTATATCAGGAAACCCCCTCAAATACCTTCAAAATGCGCTGAACCAAATAACCATTCTATCCTTTTGTTATACCACTCCTTTACATGAACAAAGGCTCAGTTATACTGTTGAAATAAGGACAGCAGTACTATAACAATGTATGTCTTATTTGCCACTGGTTTAGCACTAGCTGAAGGAATCTTCTATTCATTACCAAGTTACATAAAAATTTTAGACTGAAGCTGGCTCAGAAAGCATCATTGTTGGAAAAGGGGAATACCTTGAAAGTTTGACTAAATCTTCCAAGTGTACTGCCACAAATAAAAAGATGAATTGCATTCTAAGTAAAAAAAAATCAATGATGTTCATTAGCCGAACTTTTCATTTGCAAGAAAATTATATAAAAATTTTTTATTTTTTTCTTTGTTTTGATTTTGATTTATGTCTCCGATAGCACAATAACTTGCTGGGTTTCTTTTGATTTTGTGAAGAAATTGTAAATGATTCTTTAATATGGACTGGGTAACAGCAAATGTACATGCTACTAATAGATACATGTGGTGTGTTCCTACATTTTTTTTTTTTTTTTCCCCAAGATGGCGCCGCTGAAGTGGCTACCTGGTCGGCAGCTCTGAGACTCTCTCTCTCTTATTTTTTTCTTTCTCTGTCTGTTTTTTATCTCTGTACTTAATGGACTTTACACTATGAAGAAATAAAGAAACAAAGACTTGGAATTGGACCTTTGTGATACTTTTTTTTTGTTTTTATCTGTCTTTTTGTCCTGCTGAAATGGGGACTCTTGTGTCTGCAGGCATTTCTTTTGTCTACACAAGAGAGAAATTACTGCAGCTTAGAGTCACAACAACAGGGCTGCATACCATTTGCCCACCCATCCCCCAAGAACTCTGGAGAAAGAAAAAGCGGGGGAGGGGCTGCAGAGCAGGAACTCTTCAGAGGATTAAAAAGAGGCGTTACCGACCAACTGTTCCCTCCATCATTATGGGCAATGTGAGATCTTTTGCAAACAAGATGGATGAACTAACAGCGCTCACCAGGCACCATCAGGAGTTTCGGGTGTGCAGCATGATGCTACTTACAGAGACTTGGCTCACTGAAGTTACTCCTGACTCTCTGGTCTCCTTGGATGGTTTTAAACTCCTTCGGGCAGACAGGACAAGGGAGAGCGGTAAGAGGAAAGGAGGGGGGCTGGCAATGTTTGTGAATAATAGATGGTGCAATCCTAGGCACATTGTGATTAAGGAGCAAACTTGCTGTAAGGACATTGAACTATTAGCTGTGAGCATGAGACCTTTCTATCTACCAAGGGAACTATCACATGTCATCGCGATAGCTGCATATGTCCCCCCCTCTGCGAAAGCTGACGCTGCCTGCGAGGTCCTACAAGCCACGCTGAGCCAGTTACAGTCTCAGCACCCCCAGGCCCTTCTTCTTGTGTCTGGCGATTTCAACCATGCCTCTCCATCATCCACACTTCCCAGTTTCACACAGTATGTAACCTGCCACACAAGAGACAACAAAACACTGGACTTGTTCTTTGCCAACGTGAGGGAGGCATATAACTCATCAGCCCTACCGCCCCTGGGGAGATCGGATCACAACCTAGTACATCTCCGACCTGTGTACAAGCCACTTGTACGTAGAGAACCAGCTGTCACTCGCACAGTGAGGATATGGTCCGAGGAGAGTGATGAGGCTCTGAGGGATTGTTTTGACACAACCGCATGGGAAGTTTTGCAGGATTCGTATGGAGAAGATATAGAAGGACTCACACACTGCATAACGGACTACATTAATTTTTGTGTGGACAACACAGTACCCACAAAAGTGGTGAGGTGCTTCTCCAACAACAAACCATGGATTAACTCTGATATAAAAACACTACTTAAGGAGAAAAAGATGGCATTCAGGACAAGAGATAAGGAGGGGTTGAGGGAAGTACAAAAGGAGCTGAGGCATCTAATCAGGCAAGGAAAAGCCAGTTATAAGGAAAAAATGGAAAAGCAAATGGAAAGAAAAGACATAAGGGGGGTCTGGGAGGGGCTTATGTCAATTTCGGGTCATAAACAGTCGGTCTGCCAGATTGAGGCAGATGTTAACTGGCTTAATGAACTAAACCTATTCTTCAACAGATTTGATCACACACCAGCTCCTCCCACCCCAGAATGTCCTTCAGCTCCCCTCACCACAATGACTTCTCCCCATGCGGCCACTTCCCAACAGACCAGTAAATCCAGAAATCTGTCTTTATCTGACCACAGTCTGACCTTCACACGGGCCCAGGTGAGGAAGGAGATGAAAAAGATCAAGGCGAGGAAAGCCGCAGGGCCAGATGACATCAGTGCAAGGCTAATTAAGACTTGTGGGGACCAGCTGTGTGGTATAATTACATATATGTATAATATGAGCCTGAGGCAGGAAATAGTCCCTGAATTATGGAAATCTTCTTGTGTGGTACCAGTTCCAAAGAAACCTCACCCTATGGACCTCAACGACTACAGACCTGTAGCACTGACATCCCACTTGATGAAGATCTTAGAGAGATTGGTTCTCACACATCTCCGCCCTCTAGTGAGCCCCGCTATGGACCCTCTCCAGTTTGCTTATCGACCGGGCATTGGGGTAGATGATGCCATCATCCACCTTCTGCACAGGGCTCTGTCTCACCTGGAAAAACCAGGGAACACGGTGAGAATAATGTTCTTTGATTTCTCCAGTGCTTTTAACACCAGGTTACTGAGAGACAAGCTGGGCCTTGCTGGAGTGGACCACCACCTCTCCAACTGGATCCTAGACTACCTCACAAATCGACCTCAATACGTGAGAGCCCAAGACTGTGTGTCAGGTACCGTGATCTGTAATACGGGGGCACCTCAGGGTATGGTTCTCGCCCCTTTCCTCTTCACACTGTACACTGCTGATTTTAGGTGCAACTCATCCAGCTGCTACCTACAGAAGTATTCTGACGACTCTGCAATAGTAGGCCTCATCACAGACGATGATGACAGGGAGTACAGAGAACTGAACCGGTTTTTTGTGGACTGGTGCCACCAGAACCACCTGAAGATTAACGCGGGGAAGACCAAGGAGATGGTGGTGGACTTCCGTAAAGGCAGATGCCCTCCAAAACCAGTGGACATCCTGGGGACGGGCATCGAGATTGTGAACACCTATAAGTACCTGGGTCTGCTCCTTAATAATAAGCTGGACTGGGCAGATCATATGGAGGCCCTGTACAGGAAGGGCCACAGCAGGCTCTACCTGCTTAGGAAGCTGAGAGCCTTTGGAATCCGGGGGGCACTTCTTAGAACTTTCTTCAACTCGGTAGTGGCATCAGCCATCTTCTTTGGAGTGGCCTGCTGGGGGAGCAGTATATCAACCAGGGACAGAAATAAACTTGACAAGCTGATTAGAAGGGCCAGCTCTGTCCTGGGGAGCCCACTGTACCCAGTGCAGGTGGTGGGTGACAGAAGGATACTGTCCGTGGTGAGCTCCATGCGGGAGAATAACTCCCATCCCATGCATGAGACTGTGATCGCGCTGGGCAGTACTGTCAGTGACCGACTGCTCTACCCTAGGTGTGAGAAGGAGCGCTATCGGAAGTCTTTCCTCCCCACCGCGGTTAGGCTGTACAACCAACACCGACCTAAGCGGAGATCATTACATACAGAGAACTGAAATATCTCTCTGCCTGTTATATCCCCCCCCCCCCTCTGCTACGTCCTATCTGTCTGTCTGCTATTAATGTAATGCCTCTCATCTTGGAACATTCCTGTACATGTTGTATTTGTATTTGTATCTGCTTATCTTATCTTTGCTGCTGTAACACACTGAATTTCCCCATTGTGGGACTATTAAAGGACTATTATTATTATTATTATTATTAAGTATAATACATAATGTTGAACTCTTCCTTATTCAGTGTGTGAGAGGGAGGACAGTTTTAATTCCTAACAAATAATAAAAATTTAGACTGTCAGGATCTGGGGTGCTGGGTGGGCTGACATGAATACAGACTCCAAGGTATTAGTCCAAGTATTGAGTTTTATTCACTCAAAACACTCCTTGGTACATGCAACATAACAGAAACCTGAAAAAATAAATACCTGCCTGTCTGGGCTCTAACTAAACAGAAATAGGTTACCTCACCTAGAATAGGAACAAGTTCAAACAGTCAGATTGTCTTCCAGCAGTAGCCACTTTCTTCATGGCTTTCCAGCCAAGCTCTGACACAGTCTGCTCTCCTAGCAGACTTCTTATATCCCCTTAACGAGGAGATCCCAGTCAGCTGGGTTTCATTCAGGAGTGTCCACAAGGTGTGGACTGGAGGGGATGGGAATGGCAGGTCCCACTACCAACCTACCCGCCATTCCATAAAAATCCAGCCCAGTGCACAGCACTTAAATAATGCTCAGCAAACATAATTGTCTGCTGAGAAACAAGCTTTCTGCATTTCCGTCATCTCACCCATCTGAGCAACCCGGGTGAGATGTACATCCCTTCCAATATTTTTCCAGTCATCGGCTTATAACTCGTTTAAAATGTCAAAAATGTTCAAACATTATTTTAACACTATTTTCAAGTTAATATAATTAGAAATGTGACTGAATTGAAATAATTATAGTCAAGTGATTTGTATTAAATTCCACCTGCGCTAATGTTCCTGCTTCAGTTTTCTATTTAGTTTTAATTAGGGAACACAGGAACATTTATATAATCCTAAACCTTAGGCCCAGTTTACACAGTGCTTTTAATTTCTTTTGTTAATTTAGCCAAAATTCACTAAGTGCTTTTATATATACAGTCATATGAAAAAGTTTGGTCACCCCTATTAATCTTAATCATTTTTAGTTCTAAATATTTGGGTGTTTGCAACAGCCATTTCAATTTGATATATCTAATAACTGATGGACACAGTAATATTTCAGGATTGAAATGAGGTTTATTGTACTAACAGAAAATGTGCAATATGCATTAAACCAAAATTTGACTGGTGCAAAAGTATGGGCACCTCAACAGAAAAGTGACATTAATATTTAGTAGATCCTCCTTTTGCAAAAATAACAGCCTCTAGTCGCTTCCTGTAGCTTTTAATCAGTTCCTGGATCCTGGATGAAGGTATTTTTGACCATTCCTCTTTACAAAACAATTCCAGTTCAGTTAAGTTTGATGGTCGCCGAGCATGGACAGCCCGCTTCAAATTATCCCACAGATGTTCAATGATATTCAGGTCTGGGGACTGGGATGGCCATTCCAGAACATTGTAATTGTTCCTCTGCATGAATGCCTGAGTAGATTTGGAGCTGTGTTTTGGATCATTGTCTTGCTGAAATATCCATCCCCGGCGTAACTTCAAATTCATCACTGATTCTTGTACATTATTCTCAAGAATCTGCTGATACTGAGTTGAATCCATGCGACCCTCAACTTTAACAAGATTCCCGGTGCCGGCATTGTCCGCACAGCCCCAAAGCATGATGGAACCTCCACCAAATTTTACAGTGGGTAGCAAGTGTTTTTCTTGGAATGCTGTGTTTTTTTGACGCCATGCATAACGCCTTTTTGTATGACCAAACAACTCAATCTTTGTTTCATCAGTCCACAGGACCTTCTTCCAAAATGAAGCTGGCTTGTCCAAATGTGCTTTTGCATACCTCAGGCGACTCTGTTTGTGGCGTGCTTTCAGAAACTGCTTCTTTCACATCACTCTCCCATACAGCTTCTCCTTGTGCAAAGTGTGCTGTATTGTTGACCGATGCACAGTGACACCATCTGCAGCAAGATGATGCTGCAGCTCTTTGGAGGTGGTCTGTGGATTGTCCTTGACTGTTCTCACCATTCTTCTCTGCCTTTCTGATATTTTTCTTGACCTGCCACTTCTGGGCTTAACAAGAACTGTCCCTGTGGTCTTCCATTTCCTTACTATGTTCCTCACAGTGGAAACTGACAGGTTAAATCTCTGAGACAACTTTTTGTATCCTTCCCCTGAACAACTATGTTGAACAATCTTTGTTTTCAGATCATTTGAGAGTTGTTTTGAGGAGCCCATGATGCCACTCTTCAGAGGAGATTCAAATAGGAGAACAACTTGCGATTGGCCACCTTAAATACCTTTTCTCATGATTGGCTACACCTGGCTATGAAGTTCAAATCTCAGTGAGGTTACAAAACCAATTTTGTGCTTATTTGTATTAAATTTGTATTAAATTCCACCTGCGCTAATGTTCCTGCTTCAATTTTCTATTTAGTTTTAATTAGGGAACACAGGAACATTGATATAATCCTAAACCTTAGGCCCAGTTTACACAGTGCTTTTAATTTCTTTTGTTAATTTAGCCAAAATTCACAAAGTGCTTTTATATATACAGTCATATGAAAAAGTTTGGGCACCCCTATTAATCTTAATCATTTTTAGTTCTAAATATTTGGGTGTTTGCAACAGCCATTTCAATTTGATATATCTAATAACTGATGGACACAGTAATATTTCAGGATTGAAATGAGGTTTATTGTACTAACAGAAAATGTGCAATATGCATTAAACCAAAATTTGACTGGTGCAAAAATTTGGGTACCCTTATAATTTTATTGATTTGAATACTCCTAACTACTTTTTACTGACTTACTGAAGCACAAAATTGGTTTTGTAACCTCACTGAGCTTTGAACTTCATAGCCAGGTGTATCCAATCATGAGAAAAGGTATTTAAGGTGGCCAATTGCAAGTTGTTCTCCTATTTGAATCTCCTCTGAAGAGTGGCATCATGGGCTCTTCAAAACAACTCTCAAATGATCTGAAAACAAAGATTGTTCAACATAGTTGTTCAGGGGAAGGATACAAAAAGTTGTCTCAGAGATTTAACCTGTCAGTTTCCACTGTGAGGAACATAGTAAGGAAATGGAAGACCACAGGGACAGTTCTTGTTAAGCCCAGAAGTGGCAGGCCAAGAAAAATATCAGAAAGGCAGAGAAGAAGAATGGTGAGAACAGTCAAGGACAATCCACAGACCACCTCCAAAGAGCTGCAGCATCATCTTGCTGCAGATGGTGTCACTGTGCATTGGTCAACAATACAGCACACTTTGCACAAGGAGAAGCTGTATGGGAGAGTGATGCGAAAGAAGCCGTTTCTGAAAGCACGCCACAAACAGAGTCGCCTGAGGTATGCAAAAGCACATTTGGACAAGCCAACTTCATTTTGGAAGAAGGTCCTGTGGACTGATGAAACAAAGATTGAGTTGTTTGGTCATACAAAAAGGCGTTATGCATGGCGTCAAAAAAACACAGCATTCCAAGAAAAACACTTGCTACCCACTGTAAAATTTGGTGGAGGTTCCATCATGCTTTGGGGCTGTGTGGCCAATGCCGGCACCGGGAATCTTGTTAAAGTTGAGGGTCGCATGGATTCAACTCAGTATCAGCAGATTCTTGAGAATAATGTACAAGAATCAGTGACGAATTTGAAGTTACGCTGGGGATGGATATTTCAGCAAGACAATGATCCAAAACACAGCTCCAAATCTACTCAGGCATTCATGCAGAGGAACAATTACAATGTTCTGGAATGGCCATCCCAGTCCCCAGACCTGAATATCATTGAACATCTGTGGGATAATTTGAAGCGGGCTGTCCATGCTCGGCGACCATCAAACTTAACTGAACTGGAATTGTTTTGTAAAGAGGAATGGTCAAAAATACCTTCATCCAGGATCCAGGAACTGATTAAAAGCTACAGGAAGCAACTAGAGGCTGTTATTTTTGCAAAAGGAGGATCTACTAAATATTAATGTCACTTTTCTGTTGAGGGGCCCATACTTTTGCACCGGTCAAATTTTGGTTTAATGCATATTGCACATTTTCTGAGTACAATAAACCTAATTTCAATCCTGAAATATTACTGTGTCCATCAGTTATTAGATATATCAAATTGAAATGGCTGTTGCAAACACCCAAATATTTAGAACTAAAAATGATTAAGATTAATAGGGGTGCCCAAACTTTTTCATATGACTGTATATATATATATATATATATATATATATATATATACTGTGTGTGTGTGTGTGTGTATATATATATGGGTTTCTCAGATCCCAATGATTATGAGAATGGGACTTTCATCCACTGTTTTGAATGGAGCTGTGGTCCAGCAGTGCACACACTGCTCATTCATTTCAACGGGGGTGTCAGTGATGGGTGAAGTTCAATTCTCCACTATCTCTGGCGCTCACATTGAAATGAAAGGAGTGGTGGGCATGCTAGCCCGACTACTGGTCCATTCAGAACAAGGGATAAAAGTTTTGGCCGCGGTTGGAAACACTGCGGCAAAAAAAAACAAACTCTGTTTTTTACATTACCTGCAATCCTTAGCTAATCCCATCCACTGCAGCGGTGAAGCCACAATTTCAAAAACGTTTGCGTTTTTGAAAATCGCAGCATCTCAATTATACCTATAGAAACGCTGGCATTTTCCATATAGGTAGAATAGGGGCAGAAAGTCCACCGAGGAAAAATCTGTGGCCTATGAAAAAAAAAATTATGCGTTTCCAATGTGGTCTTTTCTGCAGCGTTTTTTGGTTGCGGCTCGCTACGTGGGGCCTTAACCTTTATTGCAGTATTGAGTAGCACATATCACTATGCATTTCAACCAAATAGCACGTTTTTGCTATGTGTTTGAGCTGTACACCATTGGCTATTAAATTAAAAACCAGAGGATTTAATTTAATAACCATTAGCTTAAAGCTTAAATGTGTAGTACAATGTGGCAGACATGAGGGGATGCAAATAACCATTCAGATTTGTGCATGCTACTTTTGAAGTTCAAACCAGAAGCTTACCAAAATGAGCACTTGTCATTTATATGTTCTCTTGCATTATGATCCACTAATGGTGAATGCCCCATAACTGCAATATAACCATTCCCGCTGCAGCCACTTTTCAATTTTCGTTTTTTAGGCTACAGCCCCATGTTGCATAAACGTAGCATTTTTTTGTTGCAGATTTTGCTGTGGTTTTTGAGCCAAAGTTAGGAGTGGCTTGAAAAGGAATGGAAAACATAAAGAAGGACTAAGACGTTTCCCTTCTGTTTAATCCACTCCTGACTTTGACTCAAAAAACTGCAGCAAAATCTGCAACAAAACACGTTGCATTTCCGCAAAGTGGAGATGTATGAGGGTTTAATTTTTGCAGAATAATGGTACCATTTAATATTCCATTGCTGGAAAGCTGGAAAAATTTTAGAATGGGGTGGAAATAGAAAACCTGCATTTACGCCACTATCTGGTTTTGTTTTTCCAACGTTTTCTGCGCAGCCAAAATGATATGTTACCTATATTCTGCATGTCGTTACAATTACGGCAATATTAACTCTGTATAGTTTTTGTCATGTTTAAAAAAACTTTAAAAAAAAATCTTTGAAAAAAGAGTCTTGTAGTTTTCATATTCTTACACTTGTAACTTTATTTTCAGATATGGAGGTACATAAGCACATCTGGCCTTGCAAAAAAAAAAAAAAAAAAAGCCTTATTTATATAATTTTAGGGAATGTATGAAAAAAAAAAAGAAATTTTCAAAAGTTTGTAGTTTGGGCACTTAAAGAAATAGGAATGCCTAATGTGTCTATTTTATTTTATTTTATCTGAACTAGGATGATTTGAATTATTATTATTTTTTTTTTTTTTAAACGGGTCTCTTGAACCACAGAAAGACTGATCACTAGTAGAAATGGGCAAACAGATTCATCATGAACTGGGTTCAATCTAAATATTCAAAATTGTTCAGTGTATAATGAATCTGAATCTCAGCCAGACAAAAATGGCCACCGCCATGAGTTTGAGCAAGAAATACAGAAGAGACACGAGTTTATAAATCACTGTGTGACGTTCTAACACCTGACATCAGCTGACAGTGCTGATGTCATATCCGCTATATGAGCAGTTATGTGCTGCTAAATACAATGTGTTTAAAGAGGACCTTTTACATCCTCATCGATATATGGTATTATATACCGCTAGAAAGCCCATTGAGCAGCAGCAAAAAAAAAATTCAAGCACTAAGTCATATATACAGTTTCTTGCGAAAGTATTCGGCCCCCTTGAACTTTTTAACCTTTTGCCACATTTCAGGCTTCAAACATAAGGATATAAAATTTAAATTTTTTTGGTGAAGAATCAGCAACAAGTGGGACACAATTGTGAAGTGGAACGAAATTTATTGGTTATTTTAAACTTTTGTAAAAACTAAAAAACTGAAAAGTGGGGCGTGCAATATTTTTCGGCCCCCTTAAGTTAATACTTTGTAGCGCTACCTTTTCCTGCGATTACAGCTGCAAGTCGATAGGGGTATGTCTCTATCAGTTTTGCACATCGAGAGACGGAAATTCTTGCCCATTCTTCCTTGGAAAACAGCTCGAGCTCAGTGAGGTTGGATGGAGAGCGTTTGTGAACAGCAGTTTTCAGCTCTTTCCACAGATTCTTGATTGGATTCAGGTCTGGACTTTGACTTGGCCATTCTAACACCTGGATACGTTTATTTGTGAACCATTCCATTGTAGATTTTGCTTTATGTTTGGGATCATTATCTTGTTGGAAGATAAATCTCCGTCCCAGTCTCAGGTCTTTTGCAGACTCCAACAGGTTTTCTTCCAGAATGGTCCTGTATTTGGCTCCATCCATCTTCCCATCAATTTTAACCATCTTCCCTGTCCCTGCTGAAGAAAAGCAGGCCCAAACCATGATGCTGCCACCACCATGTTTGACAGTGGGGATGGTGTGTTCAGGGTGATGAGCTGTGTTGCTTTTATGCCAAACATATCGTTTTGCATTGTGGCCAAAAAGTTCGATTTTGGTTTCATCTGACCAGAGCACCTTCTTCCACATGTTTGGTGTTTCTCCCAGGTGGCCTTTGGCAAACTTTAAACGAGACTTTTTATGGATATCTTTGAGAAATGGCTTTCTTCTTGACACTCTTCCATAAAGGCCAGATTTGTGCAGTGTACGACTGATTGTTGTCCTATGTACAGACTCCCCCACCTCAGCTGTAGATCTCTGCAGTTCATCCAGAGTGATCATGGGCCTCTTGGCTGCATCTCTGATCAGTCTTCTCCTTATTTGAGATGAACGTTTAGAGGGACGGCCAGATCTTGGTAGATTTGCAGTGTTCTGATACTCCTTCCATTTCAATATGATCGCTTGCACAGTGCTCCTTGGGATGTTTAAAGTTTGGGAAATCTTTTTGTATCCACATCCGGCTTTAAACTTCTCCACAACAGTATCACGGACCTGCCTGGTGTGTTCCTTGGTCTTCATGATGCTCTCTGCGCTTTAAACAGAACCCTGAGACTATCACAGAGCAGGTGCATTTATACGGAGACTTGATTACACACAGGTGGATTATATTTTTCATCATCAGTCATTTAGGACAACATTGGATCATTCAGAGATCCTCACTGAACTTCTGGAGTGAGTTTGCTGCACTGAAAGTAAAGGAGCCAAATAATATTGCACGCCCCACTTTTCAGTTTTTTATTTTTTACAAAAGTTTAAAATAACCAATAAATTTTGTTCCACTTCACAATTGTGTCCCGCTTGTTGTTGATTCTTCACCAAAAAATTAAAATTTTATATCTTTATGTTTGAAGCCTGAAATGTGGCAAAAGGTTGAAAAGTTCAAAGGGGCCAAATACTTTCGCAAGGCACTGTATATAGTATTTCAGCTTGCGTAAATTAAAAAAAAATTAAGCATTTTTTGTTGTTCACCAGTTTACAGTCTCGCAGCCTGCGCTAATGTGAAAAAAAAAAAATTTCTACTCTGCTCACCCAATACTCAGTGTGATAGAGTTAATCTGAAAAAGTATTTGCTGTTTAAGTATTTTTTTGTTGTTGTTGCTCATATATACAGTATTGCAGCCTGTGCAAATCTAAATAAAAATCTATAGTGTGTTTTTTTTTGTAAACCAAATATACAGCCAGCCCTATATAAAACCCTGTTATTTAAGTTTTTTTCTCAGCCAATAAATAGCGTGATGCAGCCTAGTAATCTGAAAATATCTCTTAAGTTTTTTTTTTTTTTTTTTTTTGGTTAACCAATATACATACAAACTGCTGCCATTTTAACGGCAAAAAAAAATATGTAAGCTGACTGATGTAGTGCTAGTCTAATAATATTAACTAACCAGGTGACCCTTTTAGTGTGTTGCTTTTTTTTTCTTCAAACATTTTTTTGGTAAAAAAAAATACTTACCGTGTCAGAATTGTTTTGAGTAACTATTATTATTAAGCAGTGTGTAGTGAAGTGACTGGAAAAAAAAAAGCAGGGCAGGGGGCAGGCAAAAGGAGGGGGAGGAGTAAACACTTGTGGAAGTATTAACGATAAGAATGTGGATGGCAACAGCAACACTACTTCTGGTCTATGACATACGTCCTGAGAATAAAGACACCTTTGAAAGCAGTGATCCACACTATATTAAACACCAATATTAACCCCTCAGCGACACGTGACATAATATTATGTCCTGATCGTCTAGCGCAGATGGATGTAATAGTACATCCTGTGATGGCCGTCCGATCTCTATTTGAGCGGGTGTTAGCTGTAACTGACAGCTGACACCTACTTCTTTAACCCCCGGTCAGAGCTGGGCTCCGATTGGGGGTTTTAATCCCTTGGATTCCGCGGTCAAACATAACTAAGGGGTTGTGCAATAATGATTCCCCCATCAGCACCCCCCGCGACGAGATCGGGGCATATCATTATGTATTTTCATCAGCCCAGTGTCTGGCCCCAGTATCTGGTTGATCCTGCCGAGAAGTGAGGAAGTCAGCCTACAGGTGCATCTCAATAAATTAGAATATCTTTGAAACGTTCATTCATTTCAGTAATTCAGTAATTAGATTCATAATCCGCAGTCTTCCATGATTGTGTCATACTGAACCAGACTGAGGGACCATTTAAAGGCTTAGGAAACCTTGGCATGTGACACACTGAATTTACAATACTGAACTTTTTTACAATATTCAAATTTTGTTAGATTTGGGTTTTCATTACCTGTAATCCATAATCAACATTTACAGAAATAAAACATTTGAAATAGAATACTCTGTGTGTAAAGAATCTAGAAAATACATTCAAAAGTTTAGGGTCACTTAGAAATGTCCTTATTTTTAAAAGAAAAGCACAGTTTTTCAATGAAGATAACATTAAATGAATCAGAAATACACTCTATACATTGTTAATGTGGTAAATGACTATTCTAGCTGCAAACGTCTGGCAACCGTCCAGCAACCATCACTCCAGTGTTCTAATGGTACATTGTGTTTGCTAACTGTGTTTGCTAACTGTGTAAAAAGGCTAATGGATGTTTAGAAAACCCTTGAAAACCCTTGTGCAAGTATGTTAGCACAGCTGAAAACAGTTTTGCTGGTTAGAGTAGCTATAAAACTGACCTTCCTTTGTGCTAGTTGAGAATCTGGAGTATTACATTTGTTGGTTCGATTAAACTCTCAAAATGGCCAGAAAAAGAGAACTTTCATATGAAGCTCGACAGTCTATTCTTGTTCTTAGAAATGAAGGCTATTCCATGCGAGAAATTGCCAAGAAACTGAAGATTTCCTACAACGGTGTGTGTACTACTCCCTTCAGAGGACAGCACAAACAGGCTCTACCAGAGTAGAAAGAGAAGTGGGAGGCCCCGCTGCACAACTGAGCAACAAGACAAGTACATTAGAGTCTCTAGTTTGAGAAATCGACGCCTCACAGGTCCTCAACTGGCAGCTTCATTAAATAGTACCGCAAAACGCCAGTGCCAACGTCTACAGTGAACATCTCACCTTACAAAATATTCTATAAAAAGAGATCAAAAAGTCATATGTACCCCAAAACAGTACCTATAAAAAGAACAGGTTGTCCCGCAAACCATAAGTCCTCAACCAACTCTGTCAACCGAAAAATAAAAATGTTATGCATCTCAGAAGATGGCGATGCAAAAATAATTGATTTCTTTCCCTAAATGGGTTTTGTTCTGCAAAAACAATATAAATTGGGTATCACTGTAATCATACTGACACGCAGAATAAAGGTAACCTGTTACTTATGCTGTACGCTGCATGGCAAAATAATACAATGCCAGCATTGATGTTTTTTTACTGGCACTTCCAGGGCTCTGCAAAAACAACATGGTGTCCAGAAAGTCCCTCTAAATCTGTACTCTAAAAGCTAATAAACGCAGCGCTCCTTTCTTTCTAAGCCCTGCCGTGTGCCCAAGCAGCAAAGTGGGCACAGCATACACACTTGGACAAAATTGTTGGTACCCCTCGTTTAATGAAAGAAAAACCCACAATGGTCACAGAAATAACTTGAATCTGACAAAAGTAATAATATATAACAATTCTATGAAAATGAACAAATGAAAGTCAGACATTGTTTTTCAACCATGCTTCAACAGAATTTTTAAAAAAAGAAAACTCATGAAACAGGCCTGGACAAAAATGATGGAACCCTTAACTTAATATTTTGTTGCACAACCTTTTGAGGCAATCACTGCAACCAAACGATTCCTGTAACTGTCAATGAGACTTCTGCACCTCTCAACAGGTATTTTGGACCACTCCTCATGAGCAAACTGCTCCAGTTGTCTCGGGTTTGAAGGGTGCCTTTTCCAGACAACATGTTTCAGCTCCTTCCAAAGATGCTCAATAGGATTTATGTCAGGGCTCATAGAAGGCCACTTCAGAATAGTCCAATGTTTTCCTCTTAGTCATTCTTGGGTGTTTTTAGGTGTGTGTTTTGGGTCATTAACCTGTTGCAAGACCCATGACCTGTGACTGAGACCAAGATGTCTGACACTGGGCAGCACATTTCTCTCTAAAATCCCTTGATAGTCTTGAGATTTCATTGTATCCTGCACAGATTCAAGACACCCTGTGCCAGATGCAGCAAAGCAGCCTCAGAACATAACAGAGCCTCCTCCATGTTTCACAGTAGGGACAGTGTTCTTTTCAAGATGTGCTTCATTTTTCCGTCTGTGAACATAGAGCTGATGTGCCTTGCCAAAGATTTCGATTTTTTTTTGTCTCATTTGTCCATAGGACATTCTCCCAGAAGCTTTGTGGCTTGTCAATATGTAGTTTGGCAAATTACTTTTGTCAGATTCAAGTTATTTCTGTGACCATTGTGGGTTTTTCTTTCACTAAACGAGGGGTACCAACAATTTTGTCTACGTGTATTGGCATATTTCTATAAACATTTCAATTTTCACTTTGTACATTAATTTTTGGGCTCACAATGATGATACCCCCTGAGAAATTCCTTAAAGCTTGTAGTTTCCAAAATGAGGTCACTTTGTGGGAGTTTCCATTGTACTGGTACTTTAGGGGCTCTGCAAATGCAACATGGCACCCAAAAACTATTCCAGCAAAATCTCCCCACCCCAAAAGCCAAATAGCACTCTTTCCATTCTGAGCCGTGCCTTGTACCCATACAGCAGTTTACAACCCCATATGGGGTATTCCTGTATTCAGGAGAAATAGTGTAACAAACTTTGAGGAAGTTTTTCTCCTTTTATCCTCTTGTGAAAATGAGAAATTTGGGGCTAAATTGACTGTTTATTGGAAGAAAATAAATGTTTAATTTTCATGTCCTAATGTTAAAAAAAATCTGTGAAACAGCTGTAGGGTCAAAATGCTCACCCTTTGATATGTTCTGTGAGGGGTGTTGTTTCCAAAACGGGGTCACTTATTGGGGGTTTCCATTGTATTAGCACTGTAGGGGCTCTGCGAATGCGATATGGCACCTGAAAACTATTCCAGCAAAATCTGCTTTGCAAATACCCAGTGTCGCTATTTCCCTTCTGCGCAGTGCTGTTCACCCAAACATCAGTGTATACCCACATGTGGGGTATGTCTGTGCTCGGGAGAAATTGCATAACAATCTGTGAGATGCATTTTCTCCTTTTTAACCCTTTGTGAATGTGTTAATTTTAGGGCTAAATGAATGTATTATTGAAAACAAATGAAATGTCTAAATTTCACCTCCATATTTTAATTCCTGTCAAATGCTTAAAGGGTTAACAAACTTCCCAAATGCTGTTTTAAATTATTTGAGGGGTGCAGTTTTGAAAATGGGGTAATTTATGGGGCCTTTATAACTCCCTTCAGAGCTAAAGTCGTCCCTAAAAAATTAGTTTGGGAAATTTTCTTGTAAATCTGGAAAATCGCTGCTACACTTTTAAGCCTTCTGACGTCAAAAATAAACTAAAGGACGATTAAAAGATAATGCCAATATAAAGCAGAGATATGGTAGATAATATTTATTAATGTATTTGGGTGTGTGAGAAGGTGACTGGCAGAGTGCTTTAGCCGCGATATATCAGCCCCCGGTTTTTGTCATATGGCTGGTCTAAGGCGGGTTTTGAGTAGGCCCTAGCCCAGGTGTGAGTCCTGGGCTCATTACTGGCTCATTTAGGCCTGCACTTCAGAGCAGATCCTGGAAGTGAGAGGAGCCGCTCTGGGTCTGTCCTCAGTTACTGTGCTGAGTTACTGCCCTGTCAGGTTCATGTGGCTGGAACAAGCCACAGGTATAGTGAGGTTTGTTACTGTTTAGCTAGAAGCTCAGACGAGCAGGAGTTTGTTTATTTTTGTGCCTGAAGTAAGGTTGTATTTTATTTATGCCTGAAGTGGAGGTTTATTTATTTTGCCATTTTTGCAAATAAACCTGTTTGCACCTGAGCTTTGTGTCCCTGTCTCTGTTTGGGTTCGTACCTTTGCTGCTACCAAGCTACCTCCCCCACAGGTGGTATGACTTTGTCTGCCATATAAAGTGACACATGTCAGTTTTGAAAAATGAGGCCTGGTCCTTTGAAGCACTCTTGAGCTCTGTCCTTAATAGGTTAAGTGAGGCTCTGTGTGTTCCTCCTCAACATGTAATTTACCATGCATTCTTTCTATATTGTAAACCATGTCTTCTTCACTGACACAAATCCCATTTTCTAGTCGTCATGTCGCATCTTCTGAGAGATATTCCTCATAGCTAGAGATGAGCAAATTTTTCAAAAATTCGATTCGGTAGCTTCACCGAATTTTCCAAACCGATTTGATTCGATCCGAATGAATTGGCGACGCATTGCGTTAAAAAACAGCTATTTCCTGGCTGCAGAGAGCCTGTATAGTGGTGTAGAACACTGTGCCTTGCAGTAACACGCATAGTGAGTCTGCTGTGGTAGTGAAACAATACTGTGAGTCAATATGACACGCACATGACAGGCGTCGCTCTTAGAACCACTGCACACTTCACTTATTTGGCCACTTACGGGGCCAAAACTGACCAACTAACTCAAGTGTGAACTCAGACTTACAGGTCGATGTTAGTGCAAGGTAGAAAGAACCATGCAGAGGCCTAAGATCCTACTGTAGCATGAAAGAGCGCACTTCTTTTACACCGTCTGCTGATTCCAGATGTCTACGAACCTGTTCTTTTAAACGCTTATACAAATAGAGGACCCCTAACAGAGTGGAGAGGGTGTCAGCAGTAAGTTTGTGTTTGACATCACTGATTATTTTACCCTCCCTCTGATCCATCAGAACAATAATCCCCCCAAAAACCGGATCCTGTCTGTTGAGCATCCATCAGGATTTGTTCAGTAATCCATCAGTATTGCTGATGCCAAAAAAAACAGGAGTGGATCCAAAACAGAGATGAAACGTGAATGGAAAATTTCCATGTCTTCTGTGTTTTGTATGTTAGGATTTATTGTAGTAATCCCTTTTAGGTTCACACCAGCTTGAGAGAGAGAGAAACCACAATGGAGTATAATAATAATAATAATAGTCCTTTAATAGTCCCACAATGGGGAAATTCAGTATGATAGAACTGGATATTTTACTCAAGAACTTCTTCAGCAAGTGGTTCAGTACAGATATCTGATACAGCCTCTTTATTAACAGGAACTCAGGCAAACTAGTAGCTCAAACAGTTATTAACGGTGTCAGTCTCTTTCTAGGCACCAAGGCACTCCTAGTTATCAGTCAGTGCACAATGTATATGTATTTATATTCCACTTACATGCCAAGTAATACAACACTTAACTTTGTTTTCCCTCTGGTTCTTCCTGGGCAGAGGATAATTCTCCTGCAGTGATGATGTTTCAGGTCTAAAGCATCACATTAGGCCCATGTGCGGCCTGCTCTGGATAAAGTCTCTGTGTGTAGTCTGCACTTGTTGGAAGAGGCTTCTCTTCTTAAAGCAGATAATCAACTATAATATCCTGATTTGAAGTCTT
This sequence comes from Leptodactylus fallax, assembly GCA_947044405.1. NCBI lineage: Eukaryota > Metazoa > Chordata > Amphibia > Anura > Leptodactylidae > Leptodactylus > Leptodactylus fallax. The sequence continues at coordinate 5,435,946 of CAMRHE010000084.1, read as the reverse complement.
TCAGTACTTTATACACCCTTATTCTCAGAGCACACTCTCCTCTCACCTCCTCTGCTTCTCACACACCACTCTCCTGTCCCTTGCAGGAAGTCCCATCATCCAGAATCGTCCTACAATTGAGGTAAAAAATAGAGCACCAGTAGTGGCATTGGAATGCAAGTCAATATTTGCCACTATCAAACTTGTACCCCTTACATGTACCCACTCCTGCTTTTGGCTACTAAATCATAAGCCAATTCTGATGGGACCATACAGGCCTTACAGCTGCTACACAGACAGGATCCATTGTGCGTCTCATTTTTCCATCCTTCTGACAGATCAGAAGAAGGGTCAAATAAATGATGATGTCAGCCAGGCCAAAAAGGCAAAATAGTGGCCAGTCACGGAGTGGGGAGGTTGGGAACAGCATGAGAAGTGACATAGTGCTGAGGTAGCAGCAGCATGAGGAGGCCACAGAGTGGCAAGGTGACATAATGTGGAGGTTGCAGCAGCATGAGGAGGCCATAGAGTGGGTAGGTGGGTGGCACAAACAGTACCTGCTGATGATGGTGGCTGTAAGAAGGAGCACTTGGCATCAGATGTGTGGCATCAGGCTGGTGGCGGCATCAGAATAGTAGCTGAGGCAGGTAGCCAGAAGAAACCGGTCTCTTTTGTCAATGTTTGGGTGAGGCAGCATGGATGATTTAATCTGATGCATCATGCATTGGTGGTTGGAAATCCTGGCTGATCAATGCCTGATTCATCTTGACAAAGGTCAGTCTCTCCACATTTTGGGTGGACAGGCGAGTTCTCCTTGGGGTAACCATGGCCCCTGCCGCACTAAACACCTGTTCTGATGCCACACTACTGGCCGGGCAGGACAACTTTTCCAGGGCAAACTTGGCCAGTTGCGGCCACAAATCCAGTTTGGCTGCTCAGTAGTCCAGCGGATCTTTGATGACGGGTGGCAGGGTGCACTCCAAGTATGCCACCAACTGCTGGTTCAGGTTTTGCTCTATGTCAAGCTACGGGTGAAGAAAGCTGCTCATCAGCGACTCTAGGCTCAGGCGGCTGCTGATGGAGCTGATACTGCTATGGCGCAGATAGGCAGCGGCTAACTGACTACATAGGATGTCTCTATAGTAGTTCAGTTTGTCCTCCCTCTCAGTGGGTGTAAAAAAAAAAAAAAAAAGGCCCCCATTTTTGACTGGTAGCAAGGGTGGACATGGTGGAGCATGGTGGAGAGCCAGTAATCATCCCTCTGCCGAATGGTGACAATTCGGCTGTCACTATGCAAGAGGGACTCCCTGCATCCATCTCCATTGCATACTGCAAATTGAGGATCTGTTACATCCAACAGAGGGCGCATGAGCTCCCCAGCTCCTTTACCCATAATGCCTTACGATGTGTCTGGGTCATCCGCCTCATCTCCCTCTTGCTCTTCCAGCTGCTCCAGCAACTCCTCTCCTGTCACCTGTGTAGAAAAACCACCCATTTCACTACACATTGCTTGTGCTCCAATGTCCTCCTCTTCCTCCTTCAGTTCAGTCCCCACAGGGCTCATGTGGCCATGAGATGTAGGTGTCACGTCTTCGGTCCCCTGACGAGTCAGATTTACCAGCATCTTTTCCAGAATATGAATCAGTGGAATGACGTTGTTCATCCAGTAGTCCTGGCGACTGACGAATAAAGTGGCCTCCTCAAAGGGCATGAGCAAATGTCAGGTGTCATACATGAGCTGCCACTGGCTAACATTGAAGTTACACAGGCTATGTTGGGGGACGCCGCTCTGCCGCTGCAGCTCAAGGAGGGTGTGCTTGGCGGTGTACAAGTGGCTGAAGTGCATCCAAAGTTTCCTGGCCTTTTTTAGGATGTCTTGCAGATGGGTGGAAGACTTAGGGAAACACTTGACAACCAGATTGAACAAATGCGCCATGCAGGGCGCATGGCTTCAGCCCTCCTTGACGCAGCACCGACACCGTGTTCTTCCCGTTGTCGGTCACCATGTTTCTGATTTTGAGTTGTTGCGGAGAAAGCCAAGATTCGATTTCTTGATGAAGGACACGGAGCAGATCCTCTCCTGTGTGACTCTCTTCGCTCAGGCAAACGAGGTGTAGAACAGCTTGACACCGCTGTGCCCTGTACATGTAGTATGCTGGAGGAGCACTGTGAATTGTCCCTGCATTGGAGACTGAGGACACAGTGGAGGATGAGGCGGACATTATTGCAGGACCAACGGCGTGAGAACGTGGAAGTGGAAGCGACGTCACCTGGCCTAGTTGCTGGTGTGTCTGGGCAGGAACCACATTCACCCAGTGGGCCGTAAAGGACATATATTGTCCTTGACCGTAGTTACAGCTCCACATGTCGTTGGCAGACACCAACAGTCTTGGGACTGGCCCACCTTCTGTTCTACATATTTGTGCAGGGCTGCCTTTTTGGCAAAGAAATGACAGCTTGGGACTCTCCACCTCGGCTCGGCACAAGTCATGAGTTCCCTGAAAGGTGCTGAGTCCACCACTTGGAAAGGGAGGGACTGCAGCACCAGCAACTTGGACAGGAGCACGTTCAGCTTCTGCACCGTTAGCTGAGTGCATGCATACTGTTGTCTCCTCGAAATTGCTTTGGTGGTCGATTGCTGATGCAATGACTGCCTAGGAGGAGGAGCAGGAGCATCTGGACCAGCAGATGATGGGAAGGACACACAGCTTCCTTCGGCTGAGGTGGTGGAGCCTTTACTGCCTGAAATGGGGTGCGTGCCACTGGGTGATGCAGCGGTTGCTGCGGCAGGCTGGGCCACCACATTGGAGCCACGGTTCTCTCAGGCCACTTTATGGTGATGCTGCATATGTTGACGCAGGGCTGTGGTGACGCCTTCGCCACCCGGCTCCCAATTGCGATCGGCTACATCATAATCGAGTACTGGCTGCATGTCACTGATGTCCTCCTCAACGGTCTCTGAGCCAGGAGCCTGACCGCTCGCAACACCAGCTCCCACGCCACTCTCCTCATCACTACTTGCCCGCCTATGGGAGGAAGAGGCAGATGTCTCCTCCACACCTTCTGCCCACAGATTCGACATATGGCCATGTTCAACTCCCCCTGTGGCTTAACAAAAAACTGCCACACTGCTGAGTAGGTGATTTTACCCCCAACACTCCGCACTGACTGCTACCACCACTGCCTCCGTGAACATCTGCAGCACTGCTTTCCGGGCAGGTAGGCTCCTGCGAAGTGGGTAGGCTCCTGACCTCCCTCTGCTGCCACCCTGCTACTTCCGGCCACACTACCGACTTGCTGGCTCCGCCGCTGCCTCATGCGTAAACTGCCACCCTCTTCTCCCAATAATGATGAAGCCCCTTCGCCACCTGGCTCCCAATTGCGATCGGCTACATCATCATCGAGTACTGGCTGCACGTCACTGATGTCCTCCTCAACGGTCTCTGAGCCAGGAGCCTTATCGCTCACAACACCATCTCCCACGCCACTCTCCTCATCACTACTTGCCCGCCTACTGGAGGAAGAGGCAGATGTCTCCTCCAGATCTTGGCTGGGCAGTAGCTGCTGACTGTCCTCTAGTAGCTCTTCCTTGCTGTATAGTGGGTCTGAGCCCACAGCATAGAGTACTTCTCCAGCTGAGGGAACAGAAAAGGACAGAGGCAGGTTGGGGACAGGTGAGGGCTCAGGGCCTGCTCCCGGGCCATGTCAACTAAGGGCTGTGTCTGATAAACCCACCGACTCTTGGCTGGGGGTGTCTGATGTGACTGTGCCTTGGCAGAAACATTTAGGCCTGTGCCCCTCCCCTGTGCAGGGCCTGTCGCTTCTCTGTCTGACATAGTGTTAGATCAAATAAGCAAATGAAAAGGAAATTTTAATACAGGGCAAAAAGGCCCGTAATTTTCTCCCTTCAACACACAGCGGCGAATAAGCCACTTATTTCACTTAATCAAGTGTTTTCTACAACTCTCCCTGCACTAAGTACACTCGAAAATGCCTGAATCCAAGATGGCAGAGGGTATTTATAGGGCTGTAACATCACAGGGCTGGCTGGCTGCTGATTGGCGGCACGCATTACATTGTGGGTGATCCCGTGTTCCCAGAGTTCCTAGCCCCATGTCCTAACATGTGCAGCAGCCATTTTAGGAAAAATTGCGATTCGTTACCATGAAGCGTGAGGAAATCCGGATTCGATGCGAATCGAATATTTCCTGAAATTCTGATCGAATTCCACTTCGTCAGCTTCGATTCACTCATCTCTACTCATAGCCCAAGACTTCCTCTTCTACCTCCAAAAACACTGGCAGTTCTCATCCAACTCTTATAGAGGCAGAAGTGAAAAACATGAGTGATGGCGGAGGTACTAGTGGCAGGGATGTTCTACTGATGGTAATGCTGGTAGGGTCAAGAGCAAGAAATCTGATAGCAATTGTAAGGGCATAGAGGAATCCCATTGCCATGATGAGTCACAAAAAAGTGGGGAAGATGCTAATATTATGGAATATGATTCTATTACATTATAAGACCTGGCAACTGGGTCAGGGTGACAGAGTGACACCACAGAAAGTGGGTGGAGGCCGCTGCAATAGTAAGAATTCTACTTGACATGCAGCCCCAACATCCGAAAGACCTGCCTGGGGAAAATCTAAGGTAAGCTCAGGTGGTGGCACTGGCAGACATGTTTTCGACAGCTACTGGTTTTAGCAGCAACAGCTGTGTTCAGTTATTTCCCTTATGGCAGGTAGTTGGCCATGGACGTGCAGACACACGTGTAGGAACTAGGTCTCTCCTTACTCACATAAAGTGGCATTTCCAGGTCATTTGGCAAAATGGAATTCCCAGTGGCACTAAGTGAGCAAGACTATTCTATTCCTTCTTCCCATGATCATCTTTGTAGGCAGGCCACACTCACACCTAGCACATGGTCATCATTTTATTATTAAATATCAGTTCTTGAGGAAAGTTGTCATTGCTTGATATCGCCATGTGGGCCTCTCCTTGTAATTGTCAATGTGGGGAAAGGTGCATGCCACCATCAATTTGTGGAGCAGTGCTTATGGGCAGGGACAATACATAGCTGCCATAGCCCACTGGGTGAATGTTTTGGGCTTCAGAGGCCACAGTCTAGAAACGCAGCAAGGTCTGGTGTTTTCTAGTACTTCTACTCATCACCTCATGGGTGCAAGGCAGGCACAGTTTCAACAACAGGTGGGACCCTTCTGCCAGTTCCTTCACATTAGACTATTCCCCACCCCCAACTTCACTAGGGCATGCCATTTCATGGCTGTAAGGTGAAATGCACATTGAGTGGCACTGCTGCATATGCAGGTGCGTAAATTTGAGCAGCAGTATATGATTACTGCATGCAGCAAACCACACACAATGGAGTGGATAACTGAGAGGAAGAACATCATCTACTTCTACCTCATAACCTGGTAAGTTTTGAAAGATAGTCCAGCTTTTTCTGCTGGAAAGCTAGTAGACAGTAGGTACTCTGATCTTGTGCCCCAAAACAGGAGTCAGGATTGCTGTAATGAAACCCAGTATAAAATTTTGTTATGATGTATGAAATATACAGTATGTTTTTTTTGTACTAGGACCTTAGGTGATATCTAAGGCCAGAATATTACATCACTGTTCTAGGAATAATTCATATGTTTGATAAATTAACTGCATTGTCCTATGTTATTGTTGTGTGGCATTTTAGGCATGAAAGTGCACATTGTACAGTGTAAATTCTTATATTTTGTGGTTGCAAAGTCTTAATAAAACTAGTTGGTAATGGCATTGTCAACTAGGTTTATTAAGACTTTGAAACCACAAAATATAAGAATTTACAAACTCATTCCAGCAACTTATGTCTCTGTTTTTTAATGATTAGTATCTTGTATTAAGGAATATGTTGGACACACCTTTTATAACAGAATTAAAAATAAATATTGTTTAAAAAGTATGTTGAAGAATGTTTGTCATTATATAGTCCTATATTTAAACAAATTTAGAAAGAATTCAGTCTAACCTGTCTAGCTTTGTGCTGTCTTCTGAAGAGTTAATCAACCATTCCTATTCCTCTGTGTAAACTTTTGGATTTTTTAGAAGATCAGAGGCACTATTTGGTCACTACTTTGGAGCCTGTTAGTGTAGTGGGGTTAGTAGTTAGCAGCAGTGTAGTGTAGATGTGTTTGGGAGAGCACCTTCAGCTCTCTAGGATTGTTAGTTGTAATTAGCCCAAAACAGGCTGTTCACCGCCTGAACCACAGACCCCATAACTCGCAGAAGAAACCCTTGATTTTTGTGAAAATTTCTCCACTGCTTCGCAGATAAGAAACCTGCAATCCATGGCTGAAACGTGTACTGTAGTTCTTCAATAGTGGCTGACATACAGGACCAAGTCCAGGGGGTTGCCCCATATTCACCATGTTGGAAGAGAACACAGGGCTAGAGGAGGGATTGTGAATGCTGCCTGCTAAGAAATTGTGAATCTCTGAGGGATAACTACCACAAATTAGCCAGGTGCCTGTAGGATCTGACTCAAGAATTCTATAATTCTCCAGCCTTACAAGGAAAGCTAAAGGACAGATGTAAAAGACTGGGACACCTAGAGTTTTTACTTCAACAAGCAAATACCTTTGCAGTATCACAGAATCGTACAGAATTGTTGGTCCCTCATACTCGTGGTATAGATGATCACTTCAGTGGGAGGCATAGATCACAGCAGTAAGTGGAAGAAATCAACAGGGAGTCCATTCATCTGGGCCTAATCAGCAAAGGAAAGCCACAATGGAATGCCGATGCAGGGGCAATCCAGCAACCAAATACAGCGGTGGAAAATGAAGAGGAATTTGTCTTTATTTTCTGCCGTGTGAAGCTAGGCTAATAAAGCACAGGGCATTTACAGATGTGAATCATGCTTAGCATGTGAATTTGTTCATAAGAGCTCATCCTTCTCTAGTGTTGTCACCGGAAAAACATATGAACAGTGAATTTATTAATTGTCGCACATCAGGAATTGTGGGCAAGACGAGCTGGGAGTTTAGATGTAGGATTATAGATCATATAGGCAACATAACTCGGGAAGAGGATCCTCTGAGCACACACATTTGTGAACAGCACAGCGGGGACCCCAAGGACCTAATTTTCCAAGGAATAGAAATGCTGTCCCTCCTTTAGAGGATGGGACCTTGATCATAGGATCCTTCAAAAAGCAGCACAATTTAGGATGAAATGTATTACGACTCAGACATTTAATGATGGTATTTCATGCTTCATACAGGGTACCAGTGTGAACCTTATATAGAGAACTAATTGGGTGTTGTGACAGTACATCTGTGATAAGGGAAGTAATGTTTCTCTTATTTATTTATTATTACAGTCTGCTTAGCAAGGGAGTAATAATTTTTAATTTAATTTAATTTTCATGTATTCAAGCTATAGCTTATAGCCGAAAATCGGGCATCGGTGACGTGCTATTGATTGGTATGAATAGTTATGGAGCCATTTTATTCACCACTTCTTGGCATCAAATTTATCTGTTCACATAATTTTGAAAGCACTGTAATGGTCTGTTTAGTATCATCCAGTAACAGTATCACATTACCTCCTTTTATTTAGTAAATGTTGTGACGACCACTGCTGTAGTTAACTTCAATAATCTGATCCCATTTGGTAATTTTTGTATTTCTATTTTTCTATATTTTGTTTAGAATAGAAAATAACATCTTCAGGCTGGGTTCACATCTGTGTTGGTGTCTCCAAACCTAGTCCGTTTTTGTGATCCTTTGAAATATTAAAAAATGATTAGAATGGACTGTTTAAAAAAACCCAATGGGTTTCAATGTCAATGGGTTTTTAAAAACAACCGCCACTTTGCATTTCGAGCACTTCCGACATGTATATGTTGTTTTTAGCGAGCACAAAAGTCGCACTTTTGCTCCGTCCGTTTTTTTAACATTGGGGTCAATGAAAGGCGGACGCAAACTGTTTACCAATGGATGGTAATCAATTTGTGTCCATTTTGCAATGAGATTTTCCCTGTTCATTCTTCTCTGCGAATGCTCAGAATGAAGAATAATAACGATGGTGTAATAAAAAAGAAAAAAGGGATCCGCCACAAAAACGAAAGAAACTGACACTTTTTTGACTAATAACCTCATTCTGCCACAAAAAGAATTTTGAAGGCAGACAGAAAAAGACAAAATTTGAAAAATGGCTGTGGCAGGAAAGGATTACAATGATTTGTATCTAAACCAAGTGGGATTTCTTTACAATACGTTAAATAGTTTTAAGGGAGTAGCATGAGGGTGATTCATTGAATCGCCTTGAACAACTGTCTATACTGTGTTTTTATTACCTACTGAAATTGTTTGTGGGGTTTGGAGTAAATGGATACTAACGGTCACTAACGGAAAACAAATAAAATCCCATTGAAATCAATGGAATTTTTAACGTATTTGTGATGGTTCTGCTAATGTCCGTTGCTAAAATCTTGTAATGGACAATACCAAAGGGTACTACTGAATGACCCCTTACTGTACATGCAATAAGGATTGACAAGCTTTCACATCATAGCGTACCATTCTGCAAAGGAATATTGCCTGTCCCGATTTGCAGACAGTTATATAATGCTTGGTGTTAAGGTCTGCATCTCCAAATAGGGCCACAAGAGGTTGCTTAAAGTGTACCTGAAGTTGAAAAAAACCCAGCCTTAAATGAACATTGTACCTTATTTATTTTTAATAGAATGAGTTTGTACAAGGTACCTGCTAAAATACCTGTGCAATGATCTGCCATGTTTTGTAAAGCTTTACTAGTTTGGTAAACAAAAGATTATGACGAAACACTGAGAGTGGTTCAAATTTCACTTTGATATTTGTAAAATGTAGTTATTTTTGTATGCAATTATATTACCATTCTCCAAGCCCAAAATCTGTCATTATTAGTTAAAATGGTTTATATATATATATATATATATATATATATATATATATATATATATACACAGTATATAGTTGGGGGAAAAAAAATACTTGCTGCATCTAGGTTCTCAGAGGATAGGATTCTTTGCTGCTAGAGGTAGGTATTTCTAGGTATTGAGCAAGAGGACTCTACTGCAAAGTCCTGTTTTGGAAATTGCAGCATTTTCACTGCGTGTATTTTTCTCCAATGCGTGGATTGTAGGGGTTGTAAAACAAACCAATTGCAGCCATGGTGTGCAGTTCAAATTACCAGTACCAGTTTAAACCCTACAATCCACGCATTGCAGAAAAATACGCGCAGTAAAAATGCTGCAATTTCCAAAACAGTTGCGGTTTTGGAGATCATAGCAAGTCAATTCTATTTACGGAAATGCTGGCGGTTTCACTATAGGTATAATGGAAGCAGAAAGTCCGCAGAGGAAACCTCGCCAGACTTTCTGCAAAAATCTCTGAGAGAAAAACTGTGATGCATTTCTGCCAAGGTTTTTCCCACTGCACTTTTTTGCTGCAGCCTGGTACGTGGGGCCTCAGCCTAAAACACTTGATACATGTTAGAGAGGTTATTTGGATGTATTTTTGCAGCACAGTGTTGTAGGTAATGCCCCTTTACTATGAGTCCACACCCCTTTTTGTACAAGTAATAAAAGTATTTAAAACACTTGATGAATGTGGCACACAACATGTTAGAGAGGTTATTTGGTGAAAATGATACCAGAATTATGGAGCATTTCACTTGATAAATCTCCACCATTGTATGTGCTGGCTGGCTTGTATGTATATGAAAAACTCAGATGATGTGTGAGTCTGATCTCTGACTGAGTCAGGTATCAGACAACTTTGTGTCAGACAACTTTTTATCAGACTCATGGAGCTCTCAGCCTGCAGCCTTATACAATATATCTTCTACTCCTGAGTGTGAGCAGTGAGTTCACTCAGAAGTCAGTCATCCTGGCCAATCACAGTGTAACATTGTATGTGCTTCATAGCTGACTGCTGAGTTGTGACTCAATCAGATATGAAAGTCAGAAGTCATCTAAGTTTTACAACCAGCCCAGAAACTGCATAGAGTCAGGTGTCAGAATCAAAGTCAGGTGTCAGAATCAAAGTCAGGTGTCGGAATCAAAGTCAGGTGTCGGTATCAAAGTCAGGTGTCGGTATCAAAGTCAGGTATCAAAATCAAAGTTAGGTATCAAAGTCAGGTGTCAGAATCAAAGTCAGGTATCAAAGTCAGGTGTCAGAATCAAAGTCAGGTATCAAGGTCAGGTGTCAGAATCAAAGTCAGGTGTCAGAATCAAAGTCAGGTATCAGAATCAAAGTCAGGTATCAAAGTCAGGTGTCAGAATCAAAGTCAGGTATCAAAGTCAGGTATCACTGTTGTAAACTACTATTAATCTGATGTTTGACTCTGATATCTGAGGATGTCCTAATATGGACACTGCAAGTTAATAGAAAATCTATTTAACATAAGGTTAAAAATGTTCTTGTCCCATTTTTTTTTCTCTGCCCATTACTAAATCTTCCTTTTTGCTGTGCATGTGTGTGATAAATATCTTTTCTGTTTCTAGTCAGGGTTAATAAGGACACAAGATGCTGACTATTTCTTGAAACCACTGCCTGAACATATTGCACTCAAACACAATTACTCCTCTTCAGATGGCCACCAGCCCCATGTCTTATATAAGAGATCAATTGACAAACAAACATACAAGGAAAATATGGTATCTCTAGTTAAGAGGCAGCAAGAACTGGAAAATCATAATGGGATTTACAATGTCCATACCAAACCATCGCATAGAGATCATCAACAAATGGACCACAGGCATGAAAGAAGCAACAAACAGCACTACTGTGGAAGACGCAAGAAATGTATGTAAGGACATACTTTTATATTTTAACGTTTAAGAAAGTAAATGCTTTGCTTTAAAGATGGGTACTGTTATCTTGCATATTATGTGATAATGCATACCAATGTACATTGCACTGTATGTTAACACCGTTCTGTACGTTTATTCTTTGAAAATTCGAATAAAAATTATTGAAACTAAAGATGGGTACTATGCCCAGCATATTTTAGTTCACAGGCATAAAAAAAGTGACTTTGTAACTGATATGTGAGAGCCCATACTGTAGAATTCACTCACATTCTTAGGTAAGCAGACATTGTAGATATAAATGGCAAGATTTATGAAACTGTCTGAAAGAAAAACTCTCTAGTTCCCATAGCAACCAATCAAAGGACAGCTTTAATTTCTTATAGTGCTCTTCAAAAATAAAAGATGTGCTGTAATTGGTTGTCGTGGGCCAGAAAGTTTTTCTTTTAGGCAGTTTCATAAATCTGTCCCATAGTACCTAAAGGAGTGAAATCTTTCATGCAACCGAGAATATGTAAAACATTTTTTGACAATTTAACATATTCAATTAACTTTTTTTTTTTTTTTTATGTTTTGGCTTTTCTTTTGTGAATGACATGGAATCAGAATAGATTTATTACAGCTGCAGAAAAGACTGTTAAATTTCAAATGGTTGATCTGATTATCTGCTTAAGAGTTGGATTATATCTATGTTGGATGTTTCATTAGGTGTGTTCATCAAGAAGGCTGAAAAAATGGCAAAGCATGCAGATTTATTTATTTGTGGTAAAATGACAGTCCCCATGATGGAAACTTGGCAAATCCCAATATGGCCAGCGGGGTCCACCAAGCACTTTTGGTATCCCTTATATGACAAAAGTGTAACACTGCCATAATTTTCAGCATTCTGATCCTATGATGGTTATACAAGCTCAGATGTTCTCCCAAGCCTAGATTCACACGACCATGGAAGAAAATGGGTGTGAAAAATGTACATTTTTCATAGCCGGTTTGCACCCGGTGGAGGCCCATTTTTACAGATCTCGCATACTTTTAAAAAAATAAGTGTGAACGTAGGCTAAGATGCTGTTTGAACAGTAAAGTAACTTTGCGGTAAAGTTTACATTAAAGTCCATGGTTCAACAGAAAATAACTAAAGTCTTAAACCAAGTTTTATATTAAACATATTTAAAAAAAATTTGAGCTTTTTCCATGTTTATATTTATAAAAAGAAAAAAAAAAGATTTTGCAGTTCTGACACTGTCCACTAGGCTATATAATATGCTGAGACTTCCTGTTTTCTGTAGGAGATTACTTTTCAGCAGCCACCTCACTTATCAGCACACCAATGATCACAGCTATCATGTATTTGTAAATAAGACACATAAATGATTTTGTAGCTTATCTACTCCACTTTCTACACAATAACTTCTGACCAGGTCACAGAGCATACCTAGAAACAACTCCTATATAAGTAAATAGGGTCTGCTCCAAACCATTGTGTCTACTTTTATTTTATTTTTTTATACTATAACAATTTTGAAAATTAAAAACTTTGCCAAAAAATGTTAAAAAACATTATAACAAATGTTAAAGATATAATATAATAACATTGTTTAAATGAAAACAAGTCATTTACTGGTGTCACATTCAGTGTCGGACTGGGATGTCTAGGGCCCACCAGTGGAATTGTTTCTAGGGGCCCACCATCAGGACCCCTGCAGATCAGCGGTACTGAGACAGGGCAGCTAAAGGTAATATAACATGCCGGGAGCCATGCTGCTCACCCATTATAACATGTGCACCACTGCACTACCTAAACCTACTGCTACACCTTGTATGGCAAGTGAACAGCGTGGCTCCTAGAATTGTTACCTTTACCTGTAGCTGCACTGTCCTGGAAAAGCTGATCTGCAGAGGTCCTGGCTGTTGTATCATCGCAGATGTAATATTGATGGCCTATCCTAAGGACAGGCCATCAATATTAGAAAGATGGATAAATCCTTTAAAGAGGTTGTCCAGGAATTGGAGCAACCCATGTAGCTGGCGGGAGGTGTAAAGTAAAAAATAAGTAAATTAAAAAGCATACTACTTTGTCCCCGGCGCTCCATTGTCCACTGCCAGGGTCTATTCAGTCTCGTGCCAGCGACTCCTTGCTGGGAGTCCTGCACCTCATGTGATCGCTAAGACCAATTAGGTACAGGATTTCCAGAAATGAGGCGCCGCCATGAGACCGAACAGACACAGGCAGGGGACAACGAGGTGCAAGGGATAGGTGAGTATGCTTTTTTTTTTAAATTTTCTTATTTTTACACCTCCCCTGGTGGCCGACACAGTGGTCGCTCCAGTTTATGGAAACCTCTTTTAAGGGGTTATCTGGGCCAAATTTTTCTATGGTCACTTCACTGGTCCCCCCCACATAGTGGCCTCTTCACTGGTCCCCCATACTGTATGGGGAACAGTGATGGGGTCATTATATTGTGTGGGAGCAGTGATGGAGACTAACATCCTGTGGGGGATGGGACATTAAACTGTGTGATGCATATTAAAGGGGTTGTCCAGGGTTAATCGTTTTTATGGCCTATGCTCAGGATAGGCCATAAATACCTGATCGGTAGGGGGCTGATACACAGCCCCATCAGCTGTTTGGTGCCACTTCCAGCGCCCGTTCTGTACACAACACAGGGCCAGAAGCAGAAAGCTCCATCCACTGCCCAGCACCTTCACTGCAGCTCAGCTCCTACTGACTTCAATAAGTGCTGAGATACAGTGAAGGTGCCCAGCTAATACACAGAGGACATAGCTTTCTGCTTCTGGCCCTGTATTGTGTACAGGACGGGCATCAAAAGTGGCTCCGTACAGCTGATCGGTCCGGGGTCAGCCCCGTACAGATGAGGTATCTATGGCCTATCCTGAGGATAAACCATAACAAATTATGCCTGGACAACCCCTTTAATATACCCCTCAGGGCCCCCCTAATGCGCCACACTTTAAAGAGGTTGTTCAGTATAATTTTTTTTCTTTTTTATAATTAGTCCGGGGGAGGTGAATCCCCCCCCCCCCCCAAAAAAAAAACCATACTAAATATACTAACCTGTCTCCAGTGCTCCGGTGTCCTCCCAGCATGGTCTGGTCCTGCAACTCCGCTGTCTTCTTTTTGCCGGAAGTCCTCACTGGCTGTGACGTCCCAGGTCCCTTCCCTTAGGCCGCTGATTGGCCTCAGGGGTCACGTGATGTCACAGGTAGTCATGTGCAGGCAGAACTTCAGCTGAAAGAAAACAACAGAACTGCAGGACCGATCCGCGCAGGGAGACACTGGGGACAGGAGAGAAAGTTTTTTTTTTTTTTTTTTTTTGGTTTTGTTTTTTTTCACCTGCCCCAGCGTAATTAAAAAAAAAAATGAAGGAGCCACTGTATGGAGTATAAGCTCCACAGTGGCCCCCCACACAGTATTATAAGCTCCACAGTGGCCCCCACCCAGTATTATAAGCTCCACAGTGGCCCCCACACAGTATTATATACTCCCCACAGTGGCCCCCACCCAGTATTATAAGCTCCACAGGGGCCCCCACACAGTATTATATACTCCCCACAGTGGCCCCCACACAGTATTATATGCGCTCAATAGCCCCCCTCCGCTTCAGTGCTATTATTATACTTTGGGGTCTCCTCAGACCCCATAGTATAATAATCGGAGGCCCAGGGAAGTTATTAAAAATAACAAACATTCGTACTCACCTTGACTTACCTTTCCTTGGCATCCTCGCTCCAACATGCTGTCTTCAGCGTCTTCAGGACCTTTTCCGACGTCGCTGCCGAGGCTTGTGATTGGGCCTCTGCGGTCACATGGGGGCGCACTGACGTCATTACATGGCCGCGCCCCATGTGACCGCTGGGGCCTAATCACAGGCCTCAGTCACATGACGGAAGAACGCTGGAGAAGATGCTGTGCCCAGGAGAGGTGAGAATATGTATTTATTGTTTTCAGTCACCTCTCCCGGGCTGCCATCTATTGGAAAGGGGCCTGCAATATGCCAAGGCCCCTTTCCAATAACAGTATGTATAGCGGTCAGGGAAACAGGCTTTCCCCAACCACTATCATAGTGGTAGGGGGCCCCGGGCATCTCCAGCTGGCCACGGGTCCCATACCCCGCTGAGCCCGGTCGCGGTTGCACCCCCTGTGACCACGATCGTTACGCCACTGGTCAGGGGCCCGATCGGGATGGTCAGGATCCCGATCGGGCCCCCATGACATGAGGACTAATAGTCGGGGCTCGGGGCCAACCGGTGGATTCACCGGTTCCCCGTTGGGCCAGTCCGACCCTGGTCACATTCCATTTAAATGTTAATCACAGCAGTCATGTAATTGACCCCCATCGGCACCCTCCATCTGGCCAGTGACCCTGGGCTGCTAGGAGCCCCCAATACTTGGTTGATCCTGCCCAGATGGGAGGAAGTCAGTCTATGCATCTGCCTTCATCTATACATTGCAATACATGTGAATACATGTGTATTGCTGTGTATAATATTGAATCAGCAATCAGAGCATCGCTGGTTCAGGTCTCTTAGTGGGACATGAAAACAAGTTTAAAAAAAATGCAAAAAAAATAGTGTGTGAAAAAATTATATAAAAAAACCCCATAAAAATTAATAAAAACAATACATATTTTGTATTGCCGCCACATACGTAACAACTCGTACAATTAAACTGAAACATTATTTAACCTACATGGTGAATGTCGGAAAAAAAAAATGGAAAAAAAACAACGCTGGAAGTAATGATTTTTCGCCATCTCACCTTACAAAATATGCTATAAAAAGTGATCAAAAAGTCATATGTACCCCAAAACAGTACCAATAAAAATCACAATTTGTCCCGCAAAAAACAAGCCCTCAACAACTCAGTCAACCGTAAAATAAAAATGTTACGCATCTCAGGAGATGGCGATGCAAAAATAATTGATTTATGTCCCCAAATGGGTTTTTGTAATAGCAAAATTAGTAACGCATAAAAAAAATATAAATTAGGTATCGCTGGATTCGTAGCAACCCACAGAATAAAGGTAACAAGTTATTTATGCTCTATGTTGCATGGCAAAAAAATTAAAAGGTAAAACGCAATGCCAGAATTGATGTTTTTTCTTAATCCACCAACAAAAGAGTTAATAAAAAATACCCAATAAGTTAAAGGCACCCAAAAATTACAAAATGCATCTCTCCCCGCAAAAAAACAGCCATCATATGGCTACATCACCAGAAAAATAAAAAATATATAGCTTGTACAATGTGAAGACAAAAATCACCAAATCATTAGAACACAACTGGCTGCGGCAGGAGGGGAACGTATAAGTTGTGCAAACATATATCAGAATACACCCCAGATTTAGAGCTTATGAGGAAAAAGACACCAGAAGTGACCCCCCCCAATCATAGGAGCAGTATTGGACTGAAGGGCCTAGTGCCCACCAGAGGAACTTATTCTGGGAGCCCACCCAACAGCTTCCTGCTAATCTCACATATTTATTGATGATCCTGAATATTTTCTCATTATCACCATCCCATATAGTACTGTGTAGGCCCCAGTAGCTCCATGGCTGGTTCATGCACATAGCACACAGGGCTGCCAGCAGGAATTTTGAGTCCCTCCCCCCACAGTATAATGCTCCACAGTGGCCCACATACAGTATAATGCTCCACAGTGGCCCCTGCACAGTATAATATGCTCCACAGTGGCCCCCTGTACAGTATAATATGCTCCAGGGTGACCCCCGTACAATATAATATGCTGCACAGTGGCCCCCGCACAGTATACTATGCTCCACAGTGGCCCCCAAACAGTATCATATGGATTGCTGATACACAGTCCATATTATTCTAAGCTACATGTTGGCCGCCCACTCTATATGCCCCTGCCGGCCGCCCACTTTATTGAGCATGTGTGGGTGGTCTGCACACGGAGGTGCTGGCCAGCGTTACCTTGCACCTCCTCTCTGTGACCTGTGCTGGCCACTCACACATGTGCAGTACAGTGGGCGACCAGCATCACCCTGTGCTTTGTATCCTACTGTGTTGTACATGCATGGGCAGCCGACACACATAATGAAGAGGAGGTGCTTCCAGTGGTGACGGCCCAGGTCACGATCATCCTGCAAGAAATGGTAAGTATTTTTGGGTGGATTATTTTATCCCCTGGGGGTCCACTATGCGCCGAAGTGCGGGGCTGGATATGGATTATAACGAGTCCCTGTAACGTTAGCGGAAAACCCAAAAGTGAGCTTGGGGCAGTCACATTACCATTGGGTCGAAGAGGAAAACGAGCAATAATTGTAAATGAAGATAACTTACAAAGTTGAATGAAAATTTTAATGGATTACATGACCAGAATTGGTCTATAAGAACTATATTCAACTGAGAAAAAATGCCATGCCATGTCTGATGAAGGGAGCGAGTACTCCTGAAAGCTTACTTATAAATATACTCAGTTAGCCTCTAAAAGGTATCGCCTGATTTCTTCACTCTTCCACTACTATTGCAGAGTCATCAGAATACTTCTGTAGGTAGCAGCTGGATGAGTTGCACCTAAAATCAGCAGTGTGCAGTGTGAAGAGGAAAGGGGCGAGAACCGTACCCTGAGGTGCCCCCGTATTACAGATCACGGTACCTGACACACAGTCTTGGGCTCTCATGTATTGAGGTCGATTTGTGAGGTAGTCTAGGATCCAGTTGGAGAGGTGGTGGTCCACTCCAGCAAGGCCCAGCTTGTCTCTCAGTAACCTGGGCTGTATGGTGTTAAAAGCACTGGAGAAATCAAAGAACATTATTCTCACCGTGTTCCCTGGTTTTTCCAGGTGAGACAGAGCCCTGTGCAGAAGGTGGATGATGGCATCATCTACCCCAATGCCCGGTCGATAAGCAAACTGGAGAGGGTCCATAGCGGGGCTCACTAGAGGGCGAAGATGTGTGAGAACCAATCTCTCTAAGATCTTCATCAAGTGGGATGTCAGTGCTACAGGTCTGTAGTCGTTGAGGTCCATAGGGTGAGGTTTCTTTGGAACTGGTACCACACAAGAAGATTTCCATAATTCAGGGACTATTTCCTGCCTCAGGCTCATATTATACATATATGTAATTATACCACACAGCTGGTCCCCACAAGTCTTAATTAGCCTTGCACTGATGTCATCTGGCCCTGCGGCTTTCCTCGCCTTGATCTTTTTCATCTCCTTCCTCACCTGGGCCCGTGTGAAGGTCAGACTGTGGTCAGATAAAGACAGATTTCTGGATTTACTGGTCTGTTGGGAAGTAGCCACATGGGGTGAATGGGGTGAAGTCATTGTGGTGAGGGGAGCTGAAGGACATGCTGGGGTGGGAGGAGCTGGTGCGTGATCAAATCTGTTGAAGAATAGGTTTAGTTCATTAAGCCAGTTAACATCTGCCTCAATCTGGCAGACAGACTGTTTATGACCCGAAATTGACATAAGCCCCTCCCAGACCCCCCTTATGTCTTTTCTTTCCATTTGCTTTTCCATTTTTTCCTTATAACTGGCTTTTCCTTGCCTGATTAGATGCCTCAGCTCCTTTTGTACTTCCCTCAACCCCTCCTTATCTCTTGTCCTGAATGCCATCTTTTTCTCCTTAAGTAGTGTTTTTATATCAGAGTTAATCCATGGTTTGTTGTTGGAGAAGCACCTCACCACTTTTGTGGGTACTGTGTTGTCCACACAAAAATTAATGTAGTCCGTTATGCAGTGTGTGAGTCCTTCTATATCTTCTCCATACGAATCCTGCAAAACTTCCCATGCGGTTGTGTCAAAACAATCCCTCAGAGCCTCATCACTCTCCTCGGACCATATCCTCACTGTGCGGGTGACAGCTGGTTCTCTACGTACAAGTGGCTTGTACACAGGTCGGAGATGTACTAGGTTGTAATCCGATCTTCCCAGGGGCGGTAGGGCTGATGAGTTATATGCCTCCCTCATGTTGGCAAAGAACAAGTCCAGTGTTTTGTTGTCTCTTGTGTGGCAGGTTACATACTGTGTGAAACTGGGAAGTGTGGATGATGGAGAGGCGTGGTTGAAATCGCCAGACACAAGAAGGAGGGCCTGGGGGTGCTGAGACTGTAACTGGCTCAGCGTGGCTTGTAGGACCTCGCAGGCAGCGTCAGCTTTTGCAGAGGGGGGGACATATGCAGCTATCACGATGACATGTGATAGTTCCCTTGGTAGATAGAAAGGTCTCATGCTCACAGCTAATAGTTCAATGTCCTTACAGCAAGTTTGCTCCTTAATCACAATGTGCCTAGGATTGCACCATCTATTATTCACAAACATTGCCAGCCCCCCTCCTTTCCTCTTACCGCTCTCCCTTGTCCTGTCTGCCCGAAGGAGTTTAAAACCATCCAAGGAGACCAGAGAGTCAGGAGTAACTTCAGTGAGCCAAGTCTCTGTAAGTAGCATCATGCTGCACACCCGAAACTCCTGATGATGCCTGGTGAGCGCTGTCAGTTCATCCATCTTGTTTGCAAGAGATCTCACATTGCCCATAATGATGGAGGGAACAGTTGGTCGGTAACGCCTCTTTTAAGCTCTTCCCACAGATTCTCGATTGTCCCAATACTCTTCTGGAACATCCAAATGCTCTCTAGCAAACTTCAGACGGGCCCGGATATGTACTGGCTTAAGCAGGGGGACACGTCTGGCACTGCAGGATCTGAGTCCCTGGTGGCGTAGTGTGTTACTGACGGTAGCCTTTGTTACGTTAGTCCCATCTTTCTGCAGGTCATTCACTAGTTCTCCCCGTGTGGTTCTGGGATTTTTGCTCACCATTCTTGTGATCATTTTGACCCCACAGGGTGAGATCTTGCATGGAGCCCCTGATCGAGGGAGATTATCAGTGGTCTTGTATGTCTTCCATTTTCTAATTATTGCTCCCACAGTTGATTTCTTCACACCAAACTGCTTGCCTATTGCAGATTCAGTTTTCCCAGCCTGGTGAAGGTCTGCAATTTTGTTTCTGGTGTCCTTCCACAGCTCTTTGGTCTTCACCATAGTGGAGTTTGGAGTGTGACTGTTTGAGGTTGTGGACAGGTGTCTTTTATACTGATAACAATTTCAAACAGGTGCCATTACTACAGATAATGAGTGGAGGACAGAGGAGCCTCTTAAAGAAGAAATTACAGGTCTGTGAGAGCCAGAAATCTTGCTTGTTTGTAGGTGACCAAATACTTATTTTCCACCATAATTTGCAAATAAATTCTTAAAAAATCAGACAATGAGATTTTCTAGATATGTTTTCTCACTTTGTCTCTCATAGTTGAGGTCTACCTATGATGTCAATTACAGGCCTCTCTCATCTTTTTAAGTGGGTGAACTTGCGCAATTGGTGGTTGACTAAATACTTTTTTTCCCCACTGTACAGTATATAGGCCTTTATAATCCTCTTCAGGACTGAAGTTGTCCCTTAAAAATTTGTTTGGGAAATTTCCTGGTAAATCTTGAAAATCGCTGTTACGCTTTTAAGCTTTATAACGTCCAAAATAAATTTAAAGGACAATTAAAAGATGATGCCAATATAAAGCAGAGATATGGTAGATAATTATTTGTTTGTTTATTTATTTATGTGGTATGACTGTCTGAAAAGCAGAGCATTCCACATTTTGAAAATTGCGTTTTTTTTTTCCAAACTTCCAACAAATTTCCTATTTTTTTATAAACTATTGATCATATGCCCCTAACTCGTCCCAAATCCCCTTTCTTAAGAAGGTGTTGCGACGCCTTCAGGCCTTCTCTGGCTCAGCTCTGCTGATGGGTGGTGACTTCAATATGGTCTTCTCTGAACATATGGACAAATTGTCATTGTCTTCCGTGACCCCAGTGTTCCCCAGGGAAGCCTAGCCAGGGAATTCCGCCGCTTGATTAGATCCTTCGCCCTTTACGATCTCTGGCGTGTCCACAACCCTACTGCCCGGACCTATACCTTCTATTCCCATCCCCATAAGATGCACTCTAGGATCGATTATTTTTCGGCAACACTCTGACCCTCAGACTCCTGGCTGATGCAGATATTGGCCGCATCTCTTGGTCAGATCACGCCCCTGTCCTACTCACACTGTCCCCTACCTCCATCCTGACTAAACGTTGCCATTGGCAACTGAATGAGTCCCTCCTCTGCTCCCCGACCTCCTGTACTACCTTCTGTACTCAGCTCCTGTATTATTTTAGCCATAATGTACACTTGGTCTCCTCTGATTCCACCCTCTGGGAAGTCCATAAGGCAGTCATGAAGGGTCACTGCATAGCCCTGGCCACCTGACTCAAGAAGGATAGAAAGACAAGGGAGGCGACCTTGTTGGCCCGGATCCAATCCTTATCGGACCGCCTGGCCCAAGCCCCTTCGGTCTCCACTCTTAGCCAATTGGTAGCGGCTAGAGCGGATCTCCGTGATCTCGCTACCCAGCGTCTCCTCCTATATAGTCGCCAGCGTTATTACGAGAGAGGTAACAAAGCCCACACTTTGCTTGCTAAGACACTGTGCGATCACCGGGCCTCTTCCATACTACATGCAATTCGTGACCCTCATGGTACCCTTCATCACCACCCTGACTCTATAGCATCTTTATTTCAAGAATATTACACTAAATTATATAATCTCCACCCCCCCCCCCCCCCTCGGGTGCCGATCCTGCCTCCCGGGACGCAGTCTTACGCTCTTACCTTGACACTTACTCTCTCCCTAAGCTCCCGACCTCAGCACTTGCTAATCTAAATGCTCCGGTCACGGAGGAGGAGCTCACTGCAATCCTTAAAGGTCTCCCTAATGGTAAGGCTCCGGGCCCAGACGGGTTCACATACTTGTATTACAAAACATTACAATCTGACCTGCTCCCGCACATGTGCTGACTCTTCAACTCCTTCCTTAACAGCGCTCCCATCCTTCAGTCCATGCTTCATTCTCATGTCACCCTAGTCCCTAAGCCTTGCAAGAGTGTTCTAATCACTGCCCCATCGCTCTTCTAAATACCGATTAAAAACTTTTCACTAAAATTCTGGTCAATAGGCTTAACGCTTGGCTTCCGTCTCTTATCCATAAGGACCAGGTGGGTCTTGTCCCTTGTCGACAAGGGGGAGACAACACCAGAAGGACTGTGGACTTAATAGATGTTGCCAATCGCTCTGCCATTCCCACCCTTCTCTTAAGCCTTGATGCCGAGAAAGCCTTCGACCGCCTTGATTGGTCATTTTAAAAAATTTGGGTTTTCCGGAGCTTTTCTTACGGTGATTGAAGCGCTATTGGTTCCTTTGACTACAGTTGCACATATTATTCAGAAATTTAATATCCATGGGACTGTAGCCAACCTCCCTGGACATGGCCGCAGGAGGAAAATTTATGACAAATCAAAGAGAAGGATAATACGAATGGTAAAAAAAGAGCCCAGAAAAACTTCTAAAGAGATTAAAGGTGAACTTCCAGCTCAAGGAACATCAGTGTCAGATTGCACCATCTGTCATTGTTTGAGCCAAAGTGGACTTCATGGGAGACAACCAAGGAGGACACCATTGTTGAAAACAAATCATAAAAAAGCCAGACTGGAATTTGCCAAACTACATATTGACAAGCCACAAAGCTTCTGGGAGAATGTCCTATGGACAGATGAGACAAAAATCAAAATTTTTGGCAAGGCACATCAGCTCTATGTTCACAGATGGAAAAATGAAGTATATCTTGAAAAGAACACTGTCCCTACTGTGAAACATGGACGAGGTTCTGTTATGTTCTGGGGCTGCTTTGCTGCATCTGGCACAGGGTGTCTTCAATCTGTGCAGGATACAATGAAATCTCAAGACTATCAAGGGATTCTAGAGAGAAATGTGCTGCCCAGTGTCAAAAAGCTTGGTCTCAGTCGCAGGTCATGGGTCTTGCAACAGGATAATGACCCAAAACACACAGCTAAAAACACCCAAGAATGGCTAAGAGGAAAACATTGGACTACTCTGAAGTGGCCTTCTATGAGCCCTGACCTAAATCCTATTAAGCATCTTTGGAAGGAGCTGAAACATGCCGTCTGGAAAGGCACCCTTCAAACTTGAGACAACTGGAGCAGTTTGCTCATGAGGAGTGGGCCAAAATACCTGTTGAGAGGTGCAGAAGTCTCATTGACAGCTACAGGAATCGTTTGATTGCCTCAAAAGGTTGTGCAACAAAATATTAAGTTAAGGGTACCATCATTTCTGTCCAGGCCTGTTTCATGAGTTTTCTTTTTTAAAAATTCTTTTGAAGCATGGTTGAAAAACAATGTCTGACTTTCATTTGTTCATTTTCATAGAATTTTTATATACTATTACTTTTCAGATTCAAGTTATTTCTGTGACCATTGTGGGTTTTTCTTTCATTAAACAAGGGGTACCAACAATTTTGTCCACGTGTGTAATACTGTGTGGGTGCCACTGTGGAGCATATAATACTATGTGGGGCCCCTTCACTATTCACATCACACTCCATCTGTCTTATAGCGGGCCGTGCACCATTATTAATTAATAATATTAATTTATATTAATTATTAATGTGATTATAAAACAGATACTGTGCAGTATAAATAGTGAAGGAGTCACGGCACTTGCAAAAGCACCACAGTATCTTCAAACAGTTGATCCCACCTTCAAACAGTTGTTTCCCACAGCACGCAGCTCCCAGTATTATTTGCATGTCAAGCGTTGTGCTGCTCAACCACCGCATTCTTGATAACTGCAGTTGTGGGTACAAAAGCTGTATCCCTTTCAAGTATCTGAGATACCGCTGCAGCACCCATAACTGTCACTATCAAGATTTCACTGTAGGGAGGGGGGTAGGGGGCCTCAGACAAAATTTTGCACCGGGGCCCACAAGACTAGTTACGCCACTGAATGCAATACCTCTGTATTGAAATATATTGTACAGGAGATAGTTATCCCATGTTGAGGTTCCTTTGCAGGACAGTAAAAAATAAAAATAAGTTTAGTAAGCTCAGAAAATAATTAAGTATACATTAAATAAGCATATTAGTAAAATAAGCATATTAGGTATGCATGTTTTAAAGTCTGATCAAAATATAGTGTTATTTATGTCATACAATTAATGTAGTAAAAAAAAAAATAATGTGCAAATTGCTATCTTCTGGTCACTTTGTCTACCACAAAAAATGGAATAAAAAGTGAACAAAAAGTCATACATATTGGTAGTAGTAATATCTACAGCTTGTGCCTTTAAAAAGAACCTTCACATTCCTCCATCAACAAAAGAAATAAAAAGTATGGATGTCTTTGTCTTCACCAAACGGCATTTTAGTTGATAAATGTGGTAAAACATAACAAAACCTACATAAATATGGTATGATTGTATTGACCCACTGGAAAAGGTTACCATGCAATTTATAATAAACAGTAAACGTCATTTAAATAAATTACAGAATTGATGTTTTTTTTTTTCATGCATCCACCGTGATTCGCTAGCAGGAAGAGTTGCTAAGAAAAAGCAGCTCTTGCTCTGGCTGACCTGGTCCAGCTATGTAGTATATTGGGATGGCATGAGTTAAAATGAACCTGTCATGTTGCAAGCATCATGTTATAGAGCAGAAGGAGCTGAACAGATAGCTGTATATATTTGTGGTAAATTATTTATTATGTCCTCATGAAAGTGTGGTTTTATATACTGCTAGAAAGCGCACTGTCGGTTTTCCCAGTATGTGCCCCGCTGGAGGAGATATTGGTACCGTTAGTTTCGGCACTGATCTTTCCCTATTGTCAGAAGGGCACTCCTCATAGCTCAGCGTCATCGCAGGGCGGTAAGGAATGCCCCCTCTGACAGTACAAGGCTATGTTACAGTGCTGTCAGAGGGGGCGTTCCTTACCTCCCTGCAATGACGCTGAGCTATGAGGAACGCCCTTCTGACAGCGGGAAGAGATCGGTGCCATAATTAATGGCACTGATATCTCCAGCCCCGGGGCACATGCCAGGAAAGCCGTCAGTGCGCTGAATTCAGCGCACGGTCAGCTTTCTAGCGGTATATAAAACCACACTTTCATTAGGACATGAAAGGTCCTCTTTAAGGGAACTATCCTAGTCACTGGTTGACAGTCTCCCCTGTATGCATACAGAGAGAGCAGTCAATCACTGATAGGACTGCCCCCTTGACGTCTCATCATATATATAAATGAATAATATGCAACTTATATTGAATCTCCCACAAAACTATACATCAATCTGCTCATCTCCTCCTGCTCTGTAACCCAGTGACTGCTTTTGTCACAGATGCCTTTTAAAAAAGTGGTAAGTCATAGTAACTCCTTTTAATAGTATTATTTGTAACTTTTTAAGTTCCCATGAAGTGAACCTTGTTTACTGGATTGGTATGTTATTTGTTAAATTGCCTTTGTGTAGAACAGGGGTCGGCAACCTCCGGTATTTGTGCTGAAGTGGGCACTTCAGGCATGTCTACCTGGCACAGGGCTCTCTCAGTTGTGCTGCTCCAGGAGAGGAGATAATAAGTGGGGAGCATGAGGTGTGCTGGCCTGCACAAAGGGTAGCAATGTTTTTATACCTTGAACTAAGTCTAAAATTATAATATGACAGCAGAACATGCTAAAGTGTGTGTTCATTCATTTCAACAAGGCTGGAAAGGTGTGTACAAGTGCATCTCAATAAATTAGAATATCATCAATAAGTTATTTTTTTTTAGTAATTCAATTGAAAAAGTGAAACACATATATTATATTGAGTCACTACAAACAGAGTGAACTTTTTCAAGTGTTTATTTATGTTAATGTTGATGATTATGGCTTAGAGCCAAGGAAAACCCAAAAGTCCATTTTGCAACGCCATGCCATACCCTGTGGACAGCGCTTGATTGGAGCCAATTTCATCCTGCAACAGGACAATGACCCAAAGCACACCTCCAAATTATGCAAGAACTATTTAGGGAAGAAGCAGGCAACTGGTATTCTATCTGTAATGGAGTGGCCAGCGCAGTCACCAGATCTCAACCCCATTGAGCTGTTGTGGGAGCAGCTTGACCGTATGGTACGCAAAAAGTACCCATCAAGCTAATCCAACTTGTGGGAGGGGCTTCTGGAAGCATGGGGTGAAATTTCTCCAGATTATCTCAGCAAATTAACAGCTAGAATGCCAAAGGTCTGCAATGCTGTAAATGGAACATTCTTTGATGAAAGCAAAGTTTGAAGGAGAAAATTATTATTTCAAATAAAAATCATTATTTCTAACCTTGTCAATGTCTTGACTATATTTTCTATTCATTTTGCAACTCATTTGATAAATAAAAGTGTGAGTTTTCATGGAAAACACAAAATTGTCTGGGTGACCCCAAACATTTGAACAGTAGTGTATATTTTCCTAATTTGTAGCAACTTCCTGCTAAACATAATCTGAAATGCTAGGACCAGGGGTGTAGAAATATGGGGTGCAGAGGAAGCAGTTAGTACTGGGCCCTGGACCCCAATGGTACTTTTGTCGCATAAAATATACCACTATTTTAAATGGCACAAGGTAGGCAGGGAACTCCTTATTGATTTTGCATTGGTGCCCAGAAGCTTCAAGTTACACCTTTGGTTAGGACTTATGTATAAGAGTTTAGAGCAAACTCTGGTGCCAATTTATAGTTGTAATGGGTTCAGTGCTGTTAACTGCCCACCTTTCTTTTGCTTTATACACTTTGTACTGTTATGTTCATGTTAATTTGATATTTTTCTTTTGTTATTTTGATATAACAATAGGCTCCTGGGGCACACTGTGGTGGTGGTGGTGTTGGGGGACTGGTAGGTTAAGGATTACAGTTTTGTCAGCCTTTCTGAGCAATGATAGTGGAGGTTAAGTTCCACTGTTTTTTGTTTTGTACTGCTCACAGAGCTGGTACCATTTATGAAATCGCTCCTGTGCTTAAACAAATGATGTTCCTGCATAGCACATTAAAGGTGTTGTCCAGGCTATAATTTTATTTATTACTTAGGCTGGGGGAGGTGAAAAAAATAAAAGAAAACCATACTCCCCTGTCTCCAGTGCTCCGGCGCCTCCATGCGTGGTCCAGTCCTGCAGCTCCGTTGTTGTCTTATGGCAGAAGTACCCTCCACATGTAACAGCTGAGGCCAATCAGCGGCCTCAAGAAGGGAACCAGGAATGTCACTACCTCTGTGGTCCCTGGCTCCCTTTCTGTGGAGCCAGGACTCCACAGCCAGTGAGAAATTCAACAGCAAGAAAGCAGCCAGACTGCCCTGGGAGGATCATCGGAGACAGGTGAGTATGTTTCTTTTTTTCCCTTTTCTTTTTTTTTTTTATCACTTTCCCCGGCCTAATTAGAAAATATTATTTAGCCTGGACAACCTTTTAATGCCAGTGGGTGGTAAGTTCCTGATATATATAGTAATAGGTGTACATTATAGGAGTTGTAATGGCCGTGTGGTGGAAACATATGAGAGTGGTAATCAGTGGTGTAACTAGGAATGGCTGGGCCCCAAGGTGAACATTTGACATGGCCCCCCCCTCGAGCCGCCGCCACCAACACCTCCACCCCAGACTGCCCCCTCCCTCGAACCCCCCCACACAAACCGCATTCCTGCGCACACTATTATGCACCACAGTGGACCTGAACACAGTATTATGCCCCATAGTGGCCCCTGCACACAGTATTATGCCCTATAGTGTCCCCTGCACACAGTATTATGCCCCATAGTGTCCCCTGCACACAGTATTATGCCCATAGTGGTCCCTGCACACAGTATTATGCTCCATAGTGGCCCCTTCACAGAGTATTATGCCCCATAGTGGCCCCTGCACACAGTATTAAGCCCCATAGTGGCCCCTGCACACAGTATTAAGCCCCATAGTGGCCCCTGTACACAGTATTATGCCTCATAGTGGACCACCCATGAACAATAATTATACTTTGGGGTCTTTTCAGACCCCATAGTATAATGATTGGAGACCCAGGGGAGGATACAAACATAAAAAACAATGTTACTTACCTCTTCCTCGCTCTGGTGCACTCCAGTGCGCTACTTCGGCCATCTTCAGTGTTGGAGCAGATCTCGCATGATCCAGGCCGGCGTCGCAACGCATAATGATGTCTGGGACATCACCAAACAGGCCCGAAGCCTGCGGAGTACAGGAGAGGTAAGTTACAGTGTTTTTTTTATGTTCCCCCCCCCCCGGGCCCCCAATCGTTATACTCAGGGGTCTGAAAAGACACCCGAGTATAATGATAGCAGTGTTTGTGGGGTTCGCGGTAGTGGCTGCCAAAGGGGTCCGGGCCCCTTAATGTCCCAGGCCCTGTGGCAGCTGCTACCGCTGCTACCCCGTATTTACAACCCTGGTGGTAATACTGTGTACCCCTGGGACACGAAGATGCATCCAGTAGGGAAGAGAGAAAGGCCAAGGAAATTTGCTGAGCTAGCAGAGAGGCCCATGTGACTGAAACAGAATGTGAAAGTACTCAACAATTGTTATACTGAACCTAAATACAAAGCAGGAGAAACAGTAACTGAAAAGTGAGGGATTCTTACAAACTATTTTGCCAAATGTCAATTTGTAATGCTGATCATAGTAGTATTTGTCCTAACCTGGAAAAAAGACTTTGATTACTGTTGGTTATAAAGTGCAGGAGCATTAAAGTAAAATACTAAGGTACTGTTTGGGAATGGGATACATTTGGACTTTAATTGTAACTTTAATGAAAATATACTCTCTAATGAAAATACTTTTTTTTGTTTTGTTTTTTTAATCAAATTTGCATCCTCCTTTGGAACACACCTAATTGTTTGACCTTTTGCACTCAAGAATGTGTATGGTGCTGCAAAATAATTGTGGGATGTGTTTGATGATCTATTACCTACAACGCCTGAGGCTAACATGTTCATAAATATCTATGTATTAAAATAAATTGTACTTTATGAATCTATGAAACACAAGTCATGCTAGAGCACTGTTGTTTGTGTGAATGGATAGTGTCATGCTACTAGAGATTAAAATTACAGATTATTATTTTAGTGTAAAGTAGACAATCCAAATAAGACTGTCAAATTCTGGCAAAGAGCCAAATTAGCATATCGGATGCTGAAACTAGCACCAATTATTCAAGAATGGTTGGGGCTATAGAAAAAATCCAAGTGCACTGGAATGCAGTGGATCAGCACCTATTTAAAGATGCAAAGATGTGGAGTTGGTAGTGGTAATAAAAGTTTCTCTTTAAGTGATTGACAATTATTGTATATGTGCAGGGAATAAAAAATAAAGTCATTGAATATTGATTTAAAATGGCCAAATTTTTATATACAGTGCCTTGGGAAAGTATTCGGCCCCCTTGAACTTTTCAACCTTTTGCCACATTTCAGGCTTCAAACATAAGGATATAAAATTTAAATTTTTTGGTGAAGAATCAACAAGAAGTGGGACACAATTGTGAAGTGGAAGAAATTTATTGGTTATTTTAAACTTTTGTAAAAAAATAAAAAACTGAAAAGTGGGGCGTGCCAATTTATTCGGCCCCTTTACTTTCAGTGCAGCAAACTCACTCCAGAAGTTCAGTGAGGGCTGAATAATTTGGCATGCCCCACTTTTCAGTTTTTTATTTTTTACAAAAGTTTAAAATATCCAATAAATTTTGTTCCACTTCACAATTGTGTCCCACTTGTTGTTGATTCTTCACCAAAAAATTTAAATTTTATATCCTTATGTTTGAAGCCTGAAATGTGGCAAAAGATTGAAAAGTTCAAGGGGGCCGAATACTTTCGCAAGGCACTGTAGCTGTTACAATACTTTCCCAAATGAAACTGAGTTAATACATGAAGATTCTGTAATTTTCTTTTTGTATTATTTTTTTATATTTAGATATGCCTAAGCCTCCCAAAGAAGATGTTTACATTTTACCGGATGAATACAAATACCCAGAAAGAGTTAAACGGTCCCTGATAAAGTCACAAAGGAACAAGCCGTTGAATGTGGAAACTCTTGTTGTTGTTGACAAGAAAATGATGCAAAATCATGGTCATGAAAACATCACCACCTACGTTTTGACAATACTCAATATGGTACGATTGCAATTCTTTCAGATGAAGCACCTTTGGGGTAAATCATTTTTACACTGTCTTCCTGTTGCGCTTTGCCAGAAAAACTTTCTGATAGTTGGAAAAATATTGAAATTCAACTCACGTTACTGTACACAGTGGATATAGCTAGTTAATTTTTATAAGAAATTACTTTGAATATATCTTAATGGATAGATTATTGAGAATTTGTACAGGCAGATTATTTATTCTAATCTTTGTATTAATGGGCTAGATATGAATGCTCAGAGTTTAGCCAAACTATTTAAGTGTACATGTTTATGGTGAGTCTAGTAATAAAGTTGTCAGCACATTAAGTATTCACTCGACAGCTATGTTATGTGTATGGGAAGCATAATTGTAATCCCGAGATATTGAAATTTTCATACAATTTAAAGTAGACTGACTCTGTTCTATTAAAATAACTTTTTAGCGCCTGTTCTGTAAAATGGTAGTCCTCTGAGGACAGGATTATGATAAAATATATTCATAGTACTAATATTACAAATCTAGAGGCAAATCGTATTAGACTTGCCTCCAAAATGGATGGAGGACACAGCCCACTTCCTTCTCCCCTTCTTGCACTGTGAACCCTGGACATGACACAGAACATTACCACAACTCTTTCCCATATAAATGAGTGGATGCCTGTTTTAAAACAAATCTTTGTAGCTTTTATGGCAGCAACTCTGGCATAATGGCTGCCCCTATAATCTTGTGTTTCTGGGATAGATGGGTTTAAGATAGTCCAGCACAGTATTTTTGTTTAAACTGGTTTCAAGCAGTTTTAGTTGAAATTGCATTTACAGCACAAAGAAAAATCCTAGGCTGTCTGGCCACAAAATATATAATGTAACTTTCCTAGCTGAGTTAAGGCCTACTGCCTAGGACCTCAAAATTACATACAAGTCTATACCAATATTCATGACTCCCACAAGCTGATATCTCCTGTTCTTCACTAAGGCTGGGAGCCCTATGTGAGTACCTTTTATTAAAGAAGCCATCTCATCTCGCAATTACTGTAATTCATTAATCAGATCAAAAACGGAACCTTCTCTTCCCACAAACCCAGTTTTTTTTCGCACACAAATACCATTGTTAACACTTTATCAATTAAAGGAAGGGTTACTAGTAGTTTGCATGTTGCATGTTGAAAACTTATCTAGATACAGTTGTGCTAAAAAGTTTACATATCCCAGCAAATTTTGTGTTTTTTTTGGCCTTTTTTCAGAGAATATCATTGAAAACACAAAAACTTTTACTCCACTCATGGTTAGTGGTTGGTTGAAGCTATTTATTGTCAAACTTCTGTGTTTCCTCTTTTTAAATCATAATGACAACCAAAAACATCAAAATGGCCCTGTTCAAAAGTTCACATACCCTGGTGATTTTGGCCTGATAACATGTCCAGAAACCAAACCACGGACAGGTAGACCAACCAAAATTTCGGTCACAACTGCCCGGAAAATTGTTCGGGATGCAAAGAAAAACCCACACATAACATCAGCTGAAATACAGGACTCTCTGAAAATTATCGATGTGGCTGTTTCAAGATGCACTGTCATGTCCCAGGACTTGGTTTAATTCACTGACATGTATCTGTGATACTGTGTTTGTCTTTGTAGTTTGTCCCTTCTCTCTCTCTGTATCCTTAGCTGTGATGCTGTAGCTCCTCCTCTCTCTCCCTCTGTTTAGTTTCACTTCTTTGTAAGCAACATGTCTGCTCAGCTCTTGGTAATTCATCATTTTTCACCTACTGCTGTATGAGGTTTTACAAGATTTACCTGGATTAAAGCATCTGGAATCTTATCTACGCCTCCTCAGTTGAGTTGAACACTATCTGATAAATAAAACAACCTCACATTTGCAGCCAAGCTATTGAGTCAGAACAGTGAAAAATGATGCATAAAGACTGCCAGATACGGCTGTAAGACAGTTCACCAACTTCTGACATACAGTCAATCAAAGCAAGTTACCTGAAGCCAGAAGGAATCAGCATTGCGTAAGTTGCATCTGCAGCTCAGACCCCCTCAGCATAGAAGATTCTATCAAGCAGCCATCTCACTCCAGCAAAGTTATATTTATCCTGTTTGTGTTGCATCATGGCTGAAGGGCACCCTGAAGCACAAGGTAGCATGGACCTCAGTCTGCAGCCCAGTGAGAAGGCTAGACGCTCAATTAAACCTACGTGGAAGGTTAGAGACAATCTAGAAGGTTTAAAGCA
This sequence comes from Leptodactylus fallax, assembly GCA_947044405.1. Lineage (NCBI taxonomy): Eukaryota > Metazoa > Chordata > Amphibia > Anura > Leptodactylidae > Leptodactylus > Leptodactylus fallax. Next base: position 5,403,839 of record CAMRHE010000084.1, on the reverse strand, counting down.
TGAACTTTCCTGTGAACTTTCAAAATGGTGGCAGAAAATACAGACTAAGATATCTGCCATGTGCTTGCCTGCATACCATGTATCACCACTAGAGGGAGCTCTGCGACAGCTTTGTTCTATGCATGGACATTATAAAATGAAAGCTGAGGACTATGAAAGCATATTGAGAAAACTACATACAGACGATTCTTTAGCTGAATTGCAAAGCTTCCAGCATCTCAATTCAGAACGAGACGGCTTAGTACATGAAACTAAGTTAAGGACAGAGGCAAGAATTGCACAACTGCAGGAAATGGCATCCCATGTTTCTGAGTCTACCAAGCGTACATCTAAGTCACGTTCCTCAAAATCTTCCACACTCAGTAAGCAACTTATAAAAGCACGTGCAGAGGCGGAAGCTACTAAGATACAGGCAGCCTTTGCACAACAGAAAGCAGAGATGGAAGCTAATGCAGCAGCGATGGAAGCTAAGGCAGCTCAACAGAAAGCAGAAATGGAAGCTAATGCAGCAGCAATGGAAGCTAGTGCAGCTCAAAAAAGGGCAGAACTAGAAGCTCTAGAGAAACAGTATGAGCACGCTGCAGCCATGGTAAGGTTAAGCATTTTAGAACAGGCCATCAGTGGAAGTGAAAGCGACAGCACCAGTTTGTGTGATGTGGAAGCAGAGGATCCCCTCAAGCGCACAAGAGACTATGTACTAAGCCAAAACAGTGAATCCCTATTTGCCACAAATGTTCCTGTCAGGGATGACATTTCTCCACAGCAACAGGGCACAGTATCTTCTGCAGCACACCGCATTCAAGGTCAGTACAATGCCCTGCCTGTCCAGCACCCAGTTTCTTCTTCCTTCATGGATTCCCAAAGCCTTGCACCTCAGCAAATGCAATATACTGATACTCAGGTAAACACCAATGTGACACCATACCACCAGAATGCAAACAACAGTCCAGTTTCACATCCATATGTGGCTAAACCTATGGACTTTAAGCTAGCTCCTAGGCTGAATGCCTACGCAGCCCCTACGCTACCTACCTCTGTTAACCAGAACCCCACTAACAACGTAATCACCGCTACTCAGCCAGCAACTCAATATTTAAAGTCAGAGAGAACAGACATGTCAGAGTTTGCAAGGTACATGGTTTGCCGTGAGCTTACTAAGACTGGACTCACAAGGTTCGATGACCAACCTGAGAACTACAGAGGCTGGAAATGTGCCTTCAAAACTGCAATTAGTGACCTTGGCATTACTGCAGCTGAAGAACATTGCAGAATCCAAGAATGACCCAAGATTTTCCTATGGGGATCCCAGTGTTCCTGGTTCACCTCCTATTAAGTATGACAGCTCACATTCTAACTACAAAAACCGCAGAGGCCCAGTTTCGGTGAAAAAGACTGATATTCTTCCTACACCTACATCAGCACCAGAAGAAAGCAGTTGCAACAACAACCAAGACGAAAAGGTAGGAAATCCTAACCGTCTGTGTCATATTCACAAGAAGCTTCATCCCCTCAAGAAGTGTATTGGCTTCAGGAGGAAACCAAATCAGGAACGTAGAGAGCTTCTAAAGAAACTTGGGATATGTTTCAAATGTTGTTCCTCTACTGAACATGTTACTAGAGACTGTAAAATTGCTATTAAGTGTATAGAGTGTGGCAGTGAGGACCATGTACAAGCTCTTCATCCATCCCAGCCTAGTACCACACCACCTAGAGGTTCCCCTTCCCCAACTAAGCATGGCGGGGAGAACACAGATCAAGCAGCAAATACTACCACAGTATCTTCCTCATGTACAGAAGTCTGAGGAGAAGACCTTTGTGACAAGTCCTGTGCAAGGATATGCCTAGTCAATATATACCCCAAGGGCCAACCAGAAAGGGCTCTGAGGGTGTACGCCATCTTGGACGACCAGAGCAACCACTCACTTGCAAGGTCAGAACTCTTTGATCTGTTTAACTTAAAGGGTGATACTTATCCGTATACCTTGGGTACTTGTAGTGGCATATCAGAGGTTTCTGGAAGAAGGGCCAGTGGTCTTGTAATAGCTTCTCACAAGGGCAATCTGGAGATGCCTTTGCCCACACTTGTTGAGTGCAACCAGATACCATCAAACAGAGAAGAGATACCCACACCAGAGGCGGCTTTCCAGCACCCTCATCTAAGGGCTATAGCCAGTGAAATACCATCCCTTGACAAAAATGAAGACATTCTAGTTCTACTAGGTAGAGACATTCTCAGACTGCACAAAATACGCCAGCAAATTAATGGACCACATGATGCACCATTCGCCCAGCGCCTCGATCTAGGATGGGGTATCATTGGCAACGTCTGCATAGGTAGGATGAAAAGGCCCACCAATATTTCTTCATTTAAGACACATGTGTTACCAAATGGTCGCAGCACTTGTTTTCAGCCATGTCCACATCACTACCAAGTGAAAGAGAAGATAAGCAACAGTAAGTGGCTGCATAATCACCGAGACAACGTGAATACTTTCCTGCCTGGGGACGACACCCTTGGATTAACAGTGTTCAATACAACAAGTGATGACAACAAGCTGGCACCGGCTATAGCTGATAAAGAATTTCTCAAACTTATGGACAAGGAATTCATTCAAGATGATTCCAACAGCTGGGTAGCACCCTTACCTTTCCGCTCCCCAAGATCAAAACTACCAAACAATCTGAAGCAAGCAGTTTCTAGATTTTCCTCTTTAAAATGTACCCTCAAGAGGAAACCAGAGATGGAGAAACACTTTGTAGGTTTCATGCAGAAGGTATTTGAGAGAGATCATGCAGAACCTGCACCTTCACTAAAGGAAGGAGAAGAATGCTGGTACCTTTCATCATTTGGCGTGTATCACCCTCGCAAACTGACCAAATCAGGGTCGTGTTCGATTCTAGTGCTCAGTATAAAGGCGTCTCTCTCAACAACCTGCTCCTCACTGGTTCTAACTTAAACAACAGCCTCATAGGAGTCTTAATCCGTTTCAGACAGGAACCAGTTGCAGTGATGGCCGACATCCAACAGATGTTTCATTGCTTCATTGTTAAGGATGATGACAGAAACTATCTCAGGTTCCTATGGCATAAGGACAATGATGTCAACAATGAAGTCATAGATTACCGGATGAAGGTACATGTCTTTGTCAATAGCCCATCTCCTGCAGTAGCGATCTATGGACTGAGAAGGACCGCCCATGAAGGTGAGAAAGAGTATGGCTCTGATACTGGGCAGTTTGTTGAGAGGAACTTCTATGTTGATGATGGTCTTAAATCCTTACCTGCAAGTGAAGTAGTGATTGATCTCCTCTCTAGAACACAGGAAATGCTGTCTGTAGCTAACCTCAGACTTCACAAGATCATCTCCAACAATATGGAAGTAATGAAGGCATTTCCTTCTGATGATCATGCAATCAACTTGAAGGATCTTGATCTCAGTTCTGATACTCCTCCTATGCAACGCAGCCTAGGATTGCTATGGAACACTGAACAAGACACATTCACATTCCAAGTGTCTTCTTGTGACAAACCTTTCACCAAACGAGGAGTTTTATCTCTTGTGAACAGCATTTATGATCCTCTTGGTTTCATTGCTCCCATCACTGAGAACATGGACTGGGACACTCCACTGCCTGCTGAGAAACAACAAAGGTGGGAAAAATGGAAAACCTCTTTGCAAGTATTGGAACAACTCCAGGTTCCACATTGTTATGTACCCAGCTCCTTTTCAGCGAAGGAAGGAAATCCACATCTTCTCCGATGCGTCAGTGGAAGCTATAGCTGCAGTGGCCTATCTGAGGATATTAGGAGCCAATCATGAGCTACACTGTGGATTTGTTCTAGGTAAGGCCAAACTGACCCCAAAACCTGCACACTCCGTTCCACGACTCGAACTTTGTGCAGTAGAAATTGCTGAAGCAATAAAAGATGAAATGGACATTGCCATTGATTCATTTACATTCTACACTGATAGCAGAGTTGTCCTTGGTTATATACACAATCAAACAAGACAATTTTATGTGTATGTTGGAAACAGAGTGGAACGTATCCGAAGTTTCTCTGCCCCTGATCAGTGGCATTACGTCTCCACACAACTTAACCCAGCTGACCGTGGTACAAGGCCTGCACCGACAGCACACCTTTTAGACCATATGTGGCTGTCGCCTCCAAGTTTCCTGTATGAAGATCCCTGCTTGACTCCTAACAATGCTGTCTACGATTTAGTGGATCTCGAGTCTGACAAGGAAATCAGGCCTATGACCTCCACACATATGTGTACGAAACACCCTACCGCAACGGACATTGAACACGCTGAGCAAGTTATCATCTGGACTGTTCAACAAGAGGTATATCATCAAGAGATTGACAGTATCTCACGGAGCATCAATCTGTCCAGGAACAGTGCACTTTACAAACTAAACCCTGTAATCGACCACCACGAATTATTGAGAGTGGGCAGCCGGATTGGAAAGTCTGACTTGTGTAGCAAGGAACAGAACCCAGTGATCATTCCAGGTGGACATTACATTTCTGCTCTGCTGATCCGACATTACCACGAGAAGGTCAAGGTAACCAAGAGAGGCTCAGTGCGATTTTTCTTCCGCCCAATTAATGAACTGGTGCTTCTTCTTCCAAGACGAGACGTCACATAAAAGAAGATAAGGACACCATTCACAGCTCATGGCGGGGAGCTTCCTTCCATTAACTAAAACCGTGTCGTATTTCTAACATATTCTTGTGGATTACAGTGTGGGTCGGTGGAGGTGTTGGCAAATTGCGGCTTCCCGATCTGAACATTGGTTTATTTGGACTAACTGTTGATTATTGTTTGTTGTGCATGTTTCTTTTTTGTTTTTCAGGTTTGAAGAGGTCTTTATGGACATCTCAGGACATTATTAATGTTTGTTTTCAGTGAAATCTAAAGATTTCAGGCGGGGAGTGTCAAGTCCCTGGACTTGGTTTAATTCACTGACATGTATCTGTGATACTGTGTTTGTCTTTGTAGTTTGTCCCTTCTCTCTCTCTGTATCCTTAGCTGTGATGCTGTAGCTCCTCCTCTCTCTCCCTCTGTTTAGTTTCACTTCTTTGTAAGCAACATGTCTGCTCAGCTCCTGGTAATTCATCATTTTTCACCTACTGCTGTATGAGGTTTTACAAGATTTACCTGGATTAAAGCATCTGGAATCTTATCTACGCCTCCTCAGTTGAGTTGAACACTATCTGATAAATATCTTGGTGTAAATTGCTGGTTAGCATAGAGACTACAGGACACTCTCACAACCTCACATTTGCAGCCAAGCTATTGAGTCAGAACATGCACAATAGTATAATGTTGTACTGTGTTAGCCATAGAAAGTAGTGGAAGAGTGAAGAAATCAGGCGATACCTTTTATGGGCTAACTGCGTATATTTGATAGTAAGCTTTCGAGAGTCTAGCTCTAAAGAAGAGAGCTAGACTCTCAAAATCTTACTATCAAATATACGCAGTTAGCCTCTAAAAGGTATCGCCTGATTTCTTCACTCTTCCACTAAGATGCATAATAAGGAGGCACTTGAAGAAAAATGCGCTGCATGGTCTAGTTGCCAGAAGAAAGCCATTACTGCGCAAATGCCACAGAGAATCTCGCCTTCAATACGCCAAACAGCACAGAGACAAGCCTCAAAACTTCTGGAACAAGGTAATTTGGAGTGATGGGACAAAAAACGAACTTTTTGGCCACAACCATAAATGTTACATTTGGAGAGGTGTTAACAAGGCCTATGATGAAAGGAACACCATTCCTACTGTAAAGCACATAGGTGGATCACTGATGATGTAGGACTGTGTGAGCTTCAAAGGCAAAGGAAACTTGGTCAAAGTTGAAGGAAAGATGAATGCAGCATGCTATCAGAAAATACTGGAGGCAAATTTGCACTCATCAGCCAGGAAGCTACGCAAGGGACATACTTGGACGACCAAGTCGACCTGTCATTGGCTATAGCAGAAGAAAGTGAAGGTTCTGGAGCGGCCATCTCAGTCTCCTGACCTCAATATCATTGAACCACTCTGGGGAGACCTCAAGCACGCAGTACATGCAAGACAGCCCAGGAATTTACAGGAACTGGAGACTTTTTGCCAAGAAGAATGGGCAGTTTTACCATCTGAGAAAATAAAGAGCCTCATCCACAACTACCACAAAAGACTTCAAGCTGTCATTCATGTTAGAGGGGGCAATACACGGTATTAAGAACTGGGGTATGTGAACTTTTGAACAGGGTCATTTTGAGGTTTTTGGTTGTCATTATGATTTAAAAAGAGAATACACAGAAGTTTGACAATAAATGGCTTCAACCAGCCACTAACCATGAGTGGAGAAAAAGTTTTTGTGTTATCATTCATCTTCTCTGAAAAAAGGCCAAAAAACCAAAAATTGCAGGTTCCCGAAGTGCAGTTTATATCTGTGGGCCATCTAAGATTACCTGACTCCTAAACTATACATAAACTATACATAAACTGCATGAATCTGAACTTCTATATAGAGAAGCGGCTTCTCTTTACAGGTATTTTCTGATTTTTAAGCTTTCTTTTTAAGTATATGCATGCTGTATATGCATGCTGTGTTAAAATGTATGCCTATAATCCTTTGGTATTGATTTAGAGGAAAAAACTAACAAAAATGTGGAAGAAGTCTTCAACTCGGGGAAATAGAAAACCTTCCCGACTACAAATATCAGATTAAATCCCAGGATCCACCACCATCTCCTGTAATCTAGTACCTTGGACCCTATTTAAACTGGTGTCACTGTACATACGGTAATCAGTCCCCGTCTATGTTTTGTAGTAACCTTCTTTCCTTCAAACATAGTGGATGTTTTCTTATTATACTAAAAATGGTCATCTACAAAGTCTAAACTTGATCAAAGCAGACAATTTAAACTGAACCATTTCAACAATAAGCGCTCATTTTAGCTGACTGCCATCAACTAAAAAGTTGGCCAAATTTAAATTTTTTGTGCAATAGCCACTAGTGCTTGACTGTGTATGGTGCAGTTGACTGTTGAATAAACAATGTTTCTGTGAAAAGACTTCCCAATGAAAGATTTTCTATCTTTCACCCAGTGTCACAGGTATGGTCAGTTTCTATGATCGTAAAGTCAAATATGGGCTAAAATATGTATGGTTTTGTCAGCATCGTTCACTATTGTTCAACAATTCTTTAACCATTTAACTTATTTTTGTCTAATATACGACCACATTTTACTGTCCTGGATAAAGGTACATTGGCCATAAAACAAAACTTCAAGAAACAAAACCTAAAACTATACAAAATATACAAATTAGTCAGAAAGGGACAAATATGAACGTGACTACCATTTAAAGGTGTTATCCAATTTCTAACATTGATGACCTGCCTTAGCTTTCAATGGGACAGCATTGCAGTACCCGCACTCACCGATACAGTTTGTACTGCAAGTGAGCGTTGCAGCTCCATACCGTGAGCACGCTGTCTCTGTACCGGTGATCTGCGGGGTCCGGGGTTTTGGACCCCACAGTTCTAATATTGATGGCCTATCCTAAGGACAGGCCATCAATATTAGAAACCGGATAACCCCTTTTACTGACAAAATTATGAAAGGAGATATAGGTACTGAATTTTTCCACATTTTGAACTCCATTCTCTAATGCAAAGTTCCAAATGACATGTTTTTCAGGTATCAGTTTTGTTTAAAGATGGAACAATAGGAGGAAACATTAACATTGTCATTGTTGGCCTTATTCTACTGGAAGATGAGCAGGTACAGTTGGTATTTCTATTTGCATTAAGGAAAAAATAGCTGGTCAAAAACCATAATCTTTCTCTAATACTGCTAACAATGAGTTAAGACTCTAATATGAAAAAGGAATAAATAAAAATAATCTGACTAAAGTAAATCAATATCATTCTGTGTTCTGTTATGTACTGCTTTGTTATATATTTTGGAATACACATTTCCAGTTTCCACGATGATAGTTTTCTTCCTGACTTATCAAAACTACAAATATTGGATATGTTTATTGTGAAGGAAACATCTGCAGTTGTTCTTGAACTTGTTTCTTGCCAATTTTTGGTGTGTTGATTGCAAGAGCTATCAACGAATAGCATTGATTGATCAGATGTAGTGGAAACCACATAGCGTGTTTCATAAGGCTATTATGATGCAGCCAGATATAGTGGATGTTTTTGTTGCTTGTGAAGCTTATTCTAGGTAACAAAAGTGCTAAGATTTTGTGAGCTTTTATGGATTTATATTTATGATTAGACGGAAGAGATATAGTGAGCTGTTTAGAAACTTGCTATACTCTTCAGGGTCTATTAATAGAAAGTGCTACTCATTCATTGCATGATGTGAAGGCAGCCTGTACTGTACAAATCTCTATTTTTAATAGTTCATTGCTAGCATAGTACCTAGCTCTGCAGTGCCGCTCATGTCATACATTTTTTTGTTTTTTGTTTTTTTAAAGATTTCCTCCAATTATTTAAAACTTAACAACTTTTCATAAGTTTAAGTTTGATAAAAAAAAACTTTGTTAAATAGCTTATTAACCTTTTCAGGACCACCCACTGTATATAAACGTCAGCGCTTGCTGGGATTTGTGCAGAGCCGACGTTTATATACTGACCCTGCTAAATTGGGGATCGGGTCTCCCCAAGAGTCAGGAACTCCGTGAACACAGCAATAATAGCTGCTGGTGTTCACGGCTACATGATCAGGTTCAGGTCCCGATCATGTAGCCGCAATATCAGGGAAAGTTTGTTGCAGTAACAAACTTTGCCTGATATTAGCTGCCGCCCGTCCGCGGGCAGCATCGGGAGCGGGTGTTAGCTCTATCTGACAGCTAACACCCTGCTCCGTATACTACGATCAGAGCACGGAGGCTTTAACCCCTTGAATGCCGCGGTCAAACAAGACAGCGGCATCCAAGGGGTTCCGTGATGCCAAATGAACCCCCCCTCACCCCCCGCGGCGAGATCGGGGGGTGCCCAAATGTGTCTTCTGCAGCCCGGGGTCTGGCCAGTGACCCCAGGCTGCTCGGTGCCCCCAGTACCTGGTTGATCTGCCCAGATGCAGGGAAGTCAGCCGCATACGCTGACTTATCTATAGACTGCAATACACGTGTATTGCAGTCTATAATACTGAACCAGCGATCCCTGGTTCAGGTTTCCTTATAGGACAAATAAAGAAATGTAAAAAAAAAAAAGTGCAAAAGAAATGTAATAAAGTTTGTGAAATAAATAAATGAATAAAGCCCCAAAATTCCCTTTTCCTATATCAAATGAGTTATATAAAACAAAAACCTAAAAATTAATAAAAAACAATACATATTTGGTATTGCCACGTCCGTAACAATCTGTACAATAAAACTGAAACATTATTTAACCTACATGGTGAACGTCGGAAAAAAAAAACCGGAAAAAAATCCGCCGTAAGTAATGATTTTTCGCCATCTCACCCTTCAAAATATGCTATAAAAAGTGATCGAAAAGTCACATATACACCAAAACAGCACCAATAAAAAGCACAGGTTGTCCCGCAAAAAATAAGACCTCAACTATCTCTGTCAACCGAAAAATAAAAATGTTACGCATCTCAGAAGATGGCGATGCAAAGATAATTGATTTCCTTCCCCAAATGGATTTTTGTTCTGCAAAACTAGTAACGCATAAAAAAACAATATAAATGAGGTATCGCTGTAATCGTACCGACCCAAAGAATAAAGGTCTCAGGTTACTTATGTTGTACACTGTGTGGAAAAAAAATTAATAGGTAAAACACAATGCCAGAATTGATGAGGATTTTTTTTAATCCACCAAGAAAGCGTTAATAAACGTTAATCAATAAGTCATATGCACCCAAAAATTTTATTAAAAAATACATCTCATACCACAAACAACAAGCCCTCATATGGCTACAGCACCAGAAAAAAAAAAAAAAATATATATAGCTTGTTCAATGTGAAGACAAAAACTCCAAAAATCGCCAAATCATTAGAACACAACTGGCTGCGGCAGGAAGGAAATGTATAAGCTGTGCGAGTGGATATCAGGGCACACCCCAGATTTAGAGCTTACGAGGGAAAATAAACCAGAACTGACCACCAGAGTGACCCCTCCCACAATCATACAAGCTACTGGGGATATAGTAGTAGTAAATTTCGTGTTCCCCATGTACTCCGCACAGCTTACATATTCACTCTTCATCTGCTGTACAGTCACGTCTGGGATACTAATGCTCACTCCACCCCTTGATAAGTTCTTTGAGGGGTGCAGTTTTTAAAATGGGGTCACTCCTTAGGGGATTCCACTTTTCTGGTACCTTAGAGGCTCTGAAAACATGACATGGTGTCCAGATACCAAACATCTAAATAGCGCTCCTTCCCTTCTGTGCCCTGCTGTGTGCCCAAACTGCAGATTATACCCACATGTATGACAATGGTGTACCCAGGATAACGTACTTAATGTCATATGGGGGTATAAATGGCTGTTTGGGCACAGCCGAGCACAGAAGGGAAGGAGCTCTATTTTGGTTTTTGGAGCACAGACTTAGACGGTTTGGTTTTTAGACACCATGACACTTTTTCAGAGCTCCTGAAATGCCAGTAAAGTGGAATCCCCTGATATATCACCCAATTCTGGAAACTACACCCCTGAAGGAATTTATCCAGGGGTACAGTGAGAATTTTTAACCCCCAAGTGTTGCCTTAATTAATTTTCCAGAAATGAATACGCAGCTGATGGTGGAAGATGAAAATGACACTTTTTCCAGGAATACGTCATTTCAGTGCGTAATATGTTGTGCCTGGCTTGTATCAGAGACGAACGCTCCAAAAGCTGTTGTGCCCAGGATACCCGCTTAACATTTTTTGGAGGAAGTGTCTCTGGTGACACAAGTTGGGTACAACATATCAGCACTGAAATGGCGTATCTATGGAAAAATTGCAATTTTCACTTTTCATTATCAGCTGTGCATTCATTTCTGGAAATGAAATTAATGCAACACTCAAAGTTTAAAAATGCTTGCTACACCACTTGATAAATCCCTTCAGGGGTGTAGTTTCCAAAGTGGGGTCATATTTCAGCGGGTTCTACTTTACTGCCAATTCAGGGGCTCTGCAAAAGTGGCATGACATCGAAAAACCAAACTGTGCTCCAAAAACCAAAATAGCGCTCCTTCCCTTCTGTGCCCAAACATCAATTTATACTCACATATGGCATTAAGTACATTATCCTGCGTACACCAGTGTCATACATGTGGGCATAAACTGCCGCTTGGGCACACAGGAGGGTGCAGATAAGAAGAAGCACTATGTGCTTTTGGACCGCTGATTTAGTTTGTTGATTTTTGGACGCCATGTCACATTTATAGAGACTCTAAAATTGCCCCTACAAAATGGGGTCACTTCTTGGGGAATTCCAATTTTCTGGCACCACCAGGACTCTGCAAAAACAACATGGCATTCAGAAAATCCCTCCAAATCTGTACACCAAATGCTAAAAAGCGCACTGCTCCATCCCTTCTGAGCCCTGCTGTGTAACCAAACAGCAGTTTACACCTACATATACAACTTCTTTCTACTTGGGATAGCCCAGTTAATAGTTTTAGGAGTGCGTGTCTCTGATGACACAAAGTGGGTGCAACGTATTGGGCACTGACATGGCATATTTCTTTAAAAATTTAAATTTTCACTTTGTACATTAATTTTCAGGAAGCACTCTTAGGGTCAAAATTATAATACCCCTTGATAAATTCCTTGAGGGGTGTAGTTTCTAAAATGGAGTCACTTTTTGGGGGTTTCCATTGTATTGGTACTTTAGGGGCTCTGGAAATGCAACATGGCATCTGAAAACTATTCCAGCAAAATCTGCCCTCCAAAACCAAATAGCGCTCTTTCCATTCCGAGCATTACCATGCACCCATACAGCACATTATAACCACATATGGGGTATTCCTTTGTTCAGGAGAAATTGTGTAACAAACCTTGGGGAGCTTTTTCTCCTTTACCCTCTTGTAAAAATAAAAAAAATTTGGGCTAAATTGACGGTTTATTGAAAAAAAACTAATTTTTCATTTTCACATCCCAATGTTAATAAAATCTGTGAAAAAGCTGTAGAGTCAAACTGTTCATTATATCCCTTGATATGTTCTGTGAGGGGTGTAGTTTCCAAAATGGGGTCACTTTTGAAGGTTTCCATTGTATTGGTACTTTAGGGGCTCTGCTAATGCGACATGGCACCCGAAATCTAATCCAGCAAAATCTTCCCTCCAAAAACCAACTAGCGCTCTTTCCATTCCAAGCCCCACCATGTACCCATACAGCAGATTATGACCACATATGGGGTATTGCCGTGTCCAGGAGAAATTGTGTAACAAACCTTGGGGAGCTTTTTCTCCTTTATCCTCTTGTAAAAATAAAAATGTTTGGACTAAATTGACGGTTTATTAGAAAAAAGTAATTTTTCATTTTCACGTCCCAATGTTAATAAAATCTGTGAAACAGCTGTAGGGTCAAACTGCTCATTCTATCCCTTGATATGTTCTGTGAGGGGTATAGTTTCCAAACGGAGTTACTTTTGAAGGTTTCCATTGTACTGGTACTTTAGGGGCTCTGCAAATGCGACATGGCACCTGAAAACTATTCCAGCAAAATCTGCCCTCCAAAAGCCAAATAGCGCTCTTTCCATTCCAAGCCCCACCATGTACCCATACAGCAGATTATGACCACATATGGGGTATTGCCACATTCATCAACAATTGTTTAACAAACTGTGGGGTGCTTTTTCTCCTTTAACCCCTTGTGAAAACGAAAAATTTGGGGAAAAAGTGACATTCTAGTAATTTTTCATTTACACATTCCAATGTTAATAAAATCTGTGAAAAGGCTGTTGGGTCAAAATGCTCACTATACCCCATGATAAATTCTGTGAAGGGTGTAGTTTCCAAAATGGGGTCACTTTTGAGGGGGTTTCCTTTGTACTGGTGCTTTAGGGGCTCTGCAAATGGGACATGGCACCGAAAACTATTCCAGCAAAATCTGCTTTTCAAATGCCCATTGTCGCTCCTTCCCTTCCGTGCACTGCCGTGTGCCCAAACATCAGTTTACACCCACATGTGGGGTATTTCTGTGCTCAGGAGAAATTGCATAACAAACTATGAGATGCATTTTTCCTTTAACCCTTTGTGAAGGTGTTAATTTTAGGGCTAAATGAATGTGTCATTGATAAAAAAAGAAATGTGTAAATTTCACCTCCATATTGTTTTAATTTCTATGAAATCCTTAATGGGTTAACAAACTTCCCAAATGCTGTGTTGAATTATTTGAGGGGTGCAGTTTTGAAAATGGGGTGATTTATGGGGGGTTTCTAATATATAGGCCTTCATAATTCCCTTCAGAACAGAAGTGGTCCCTAAAAAATTAGTTTGGGAAAATTTCTTGTAAATCTGGAAAATCGCTGTTACACTTGTAAGCCTTCTAACATCCAAAATAAATGAAAGGATGATTAAAAGATGATGCCGATATAAAGCAGAGATATGATAGATAATATTTATTAATGTATTTGTGTGATATGACTATGTGTTTGAAAAGCAGAGCATTTCACATTTTGAAAATTGCGATTTTCTCCAAATTTCCATCAAATTTCCTATTTTTTTTATAAGTAAATATAAAAATATTGATCAATATTTACCACTACCATGAAGTACAATGTGTCACGAAAAAACAATCTCAAAATCACTTATGTAAGTTAAATCGTCTCAAAGTTATTGCCATATAAAGTGACACATGTCAGATTTGAAAAATGAGGCCTGGTCACGAAGGCACTTTTAGGCTGTGTCCTGAAAAGGTTAAATCCCTACAGTTCTGGATGAGCCTTGCTTGGGACATGTGCAAAGTGCATTATAGTTCTCCATGAACAGGACAGGTTCAGGGACACTGTAACTTTAAACAGTCTTATTTTAAAGCCAGGAATCATGGAGATCATGACTGTAGCCCACATAGATTTAGAGATATCAGTGGTTAAAGCAGAGGTGCATATAACTTGCACTTTCACTTTAAACAGCGTGCAGCTGACAGTGCAGGGAGATTTTATTCATTTGTCCCTATCAATTCAGATGACACCAGGGAAGGGGATACCATGAACTTTTGCTAATAATATCACTCTCCCAATATCAATCAATACTTGCAATTTAAATCCCTTATATCCTCCAGTGCTCAGCACCTATGTCGTTTTACAGGAAAAAAAGTAAAAATAGACTTTTTTTTCTCTTTTCTTAATGGAAAAAAATAAGTAAAAAAACACACAATTGGTATCACCACATCCTTAACAACCCCTAAAACTTAATTAGTATGTTATTTAGTCTACATGATAAACACCATAAACCTTAAAATTCAAATGCCAGAATTGATGTTTTTTTATCATCTCACATCTCAAAAAAAAAGTATTATGTACCCACAAAATACAAGGTTTTGTAAAGCTACTTTGAAATAAAATGTAAAAAAGTTATGAACACAGGAATGCAGAAAAGGATAAAATGTTACTGGTTTAAGGCTAAATTGTTAGGTTACTAAAGTGTTAAAATGCACATATATCCCCAGAGTTAAGTCAGTTATATTTATTTGAGCCATAAATTAAAAATCAGCAATAAAAAAAGTGATAATTTTGGGAGGGTTTTTGCAATTTTAATGTGATTTTAAGCGATCTGTTCTCTGTCCTTCACCACTTATTAAGCTGTTCTCTTGCTCCTTATCTTCAATTTGACTGCTTTATTTACAGTCTGCCTCTATATTCAGCCTCACAAATAGACCTCTATGGAGGGGGAGAAAGTAGTGAAATTATCCTGCCTCTGGTTAATTGACTTATTGCTTCATTTTGTCTTCTCTCAGCTTCTTATCTACAACCTAGCATTATTTAAAAAGCAACCAATAGTAGAGTATGACTGCAGCAATTATTAGAGTGTCTTTTCTAATTCCCCCCTCTCTTAATAGACTAATATGGAGAAAGTAACTGTCTAAAAACTGAAGAAGAAAACCTATTTCTTTAATAAAGATATATTGAAAACTTTCATGTTTTAACTTTTAGTAGTCATTTATGAAAATTTGAAGATTACATCGGATTCGTTTTAAAGATGAGAATCTCATCTTTAACATGATACCAATATCTTCATGATAGCCCTTACAGATCCGGAGCGATTCACTGTTGAAAACACTATTTGGCATTGAGATCCCTTTGCAGATCTCAATTCCCAACAGCGTTTTTAACAGTGATTCTCTCTGAATATGTACCATGAAGATCTTGTTATCATTTTCATGAGATTCTTATCTTTAAAATGAATCCAAAATCATCTTCACAGCCCTAACCAATCCTGAGATATGGGGTTCTAAAATGTCCTCCCCCCTCCTGCCTCAGGTAGCATCTTAAGAGCTGCAGTAGGAGAAAGGAAGGGGAAGGAGCCGACCTGCAGACTGCACAGAGATGATAAATCATCATCCTCTGTGCATTACCTGTATGTGACCCCAGGGGGAGGAGTAGCAGTGACTTCTGTCCATGTTATCCCCTCTCCTATCAATCAGAGCATACTGTACTTTTGCTCTCTGATTGTCACATAGAGGGTTAATGTAATACCCCTCTGAGCCTTACTAAAGAGGTATTCTTATGTAATATCCCTCTGAACATAACCCCAGGAAGTTTATTGGCGCTGTGACCAATACGTTTACCATTGTCCAGGTCACAGCGCCAAAAGAGTTGCACCAAACACTTACACAACACATGCACAAAATCATCAGTTTGCAGTTAACCCTGTCCATTCTTGATCTTTCTAGAGTAAAATACACTGACCGCCTCTCTAGTGATATCCGTTACACACTAATATAATAGCAATATCAATTATCACTAGAGATGTACGTATAAATTGCTACAATTTTTATAAGGCTATTGAAAATTATATTTTTATGTAATCTCCTATTTAATTTGCATGCACAAAATTTTGGCGTTTCTTTAACACCTGCACCTGTAAATATAATGTGTGGTATGTATGAATTTCTCACATATTGCACTTTTTGGAAAGTACATTTTGTTTGCAGAAAGGGACTGCTTGATCTCGCACTTTAGTGGCAAATTAGATTTTTTTTGCAATTTTTGCTTGTAATCTCTGTTTGCTGCAAAGTTGCATGAAGGTGATTGTATATATTAAATATTACGTTGTGTTTTTATAAACGGTATGCTGTGCAATCTCAAAAAAGTTAGATTTTTTTTATCACAGTCACATTTTGCTATGTGCAGTATAGACTAGTGAATAACAGCAAAATCTTGCTTGCCTTCTGTATCAGTGTTTTTCAGAGTACAAGCTCTTGTTGTAGTTGATGTTTGCAGTATAAATAAATTGTGTAAACCTTGATCTATTATTGTATATGTGTTTTGTGTGTGAATGTAAGACTGAATAGGAGTTTTAGGTGCAAATATAAGTTTTAGTGCATTTTTTCAAAAAATTATTTGTGCTTGTCACAAAGTTACATGAAGGTGGACATGGCTATTGATAATCCATTGAGACAGATGTAATCTCCAGGTTGTCTACTTTCAAATAAATATATAGGGTTTAGGGGTTCACTTGCTTTTCACAGTGTGTAATCCCTACATTTTATAGGATGATACTTTTTTAATATTTCCTGCTTCAAAGCAGATTTTTGTTCTTTCCAGTTCTGGTGATTTTATGAAGATATGTGCATGCAGGTGTAGGCTTTAGTGATATGAATGAACTCTGCACATGTTGAACTCTTGTTTTTAGGAGGTTTGGTGCATATAACTTTGTTTGGTTTCCACTTTTAGCAACAAATATTCATTTATTTGTATTTTTTTTATAAAACATACACTTTAAATCAAAATTGCATGAAGGTGCCTGTTCGTATGCAGTTACCAAGTGGCATTTTGACAATGCTGCAGGTGTCTACTTTAAGAAAATATATAAGTATGGGGGGTTAGTATGATTTTTTAATGTTGCAATTTAGGTTTTATTTGTCCATCTCTAAACTATAAAAATTGCCCCGGCTACAGGAGGTGCAAAATATCCGGAGACCCCTGGCAGTGAAAGGGTTAAAACCTAGCCATACTTGCTACAGCTGAGCATTCCCTCCTACCTATGCAGTAATTTTGTTTTGTAGAGTGGTATGTAAGCATTACCATTACATATTATCAGTTAGTGATACTACTTTACTACTGTATATATTTACATTTTCATTTCATAAAGACCACACTCAAAAGGGTTTGCCTCCATAATCCCTATTTCTTATAAAATACCTCAGAAAATTTATAAATTGATCATAGGGTTATCAGTGTAATGCATGGATGTGTCAGATTGTTAGAGAGAGATGATCTTTGTAGCCACATTCTATTCACCTAAGGCTGGGTGCAGATTAGTCTAAAATTGCTGGCTGAAAAAGTCCTGCAAGCCTGACTTGTCTTTTTAGTTAAAAAAAAATAAAAAATCTGGCGGACCCCATAATTGGGTCCCTAGGGCTCAATTTTTCAATTTTTGTCAAATATTTTTGTAGTCAGTCATTGAACCAGAAGAATGGACACCTGCTGTATATGTCAACTAAGTGTAACCAGGGCCGATTCTAGGTTATCTGCTGCCTGAGGCAAAAATTAAAATAGCGCACCCATTAGAAAATTTCCCTCCACTAGGAAAAAATGTGTCCTTCTCAATCTTCCTGCAGATTCTGCTGCTGATCAGTCACAGAACTTAAAGCGCAGCCTCATTCATCTGAGGCTAATCAGTAAGTGAAAGAAGGTGGGGAGCCCAGAAATGGAAAGCAATTTTAGGAGAAAGTCTACCTATTTCCACTTCATAACCTGCCATGTGAATGGACCCTAACAGTTCTCCCACCAAGTAATAGGTTTGCCACATTGGATAATAGTGCCCACACAGGCACTAGGATCACTATAACCTATGTGGGGGGCGCTATTACTATAATAGTGCTGTATTAGCACCCCCAATAGGTAATAGCCCACCCCACATAAGTAATGCAATTACCTGTGGGGTGTACTATTACTGCAATAGTGCCCCACCACCACCCAGGACGGGTGCATCTTCTGTTCTACTCCCACAACTCCAGCTCTATAGTACCACTGGGATCCAGCGGCAGAATAAAAGATGCACACTTCTGTGTGCCAAAAAAGGTCCCTACTGTAAGTAGGATATACAGTAATTATTGTTCTGAGCAGAGGAGGTGGGGGGAGTGCCCAAAGGTGACTCTAATGCTGCAGCTTGGCACTCGCTGACTGCATCCGACCAGCTTGCGGCCCCCTCAGGGACTCTTGTCATCTGCCACCTGGGGGAATGAATACTTTCAGGGAGAGGATATTTGTTGATTAATAATACCCCAATAATGTATTTGTAAACTGGCTTTTTTTAAACTGTAATTTTTATTAAAGTTTTCAGGGTAAAAGACAAGAAAGTAATACAACATATCACAGGATAAACACAATAAATGAAAATCGAAAGAGGAAAGGATGAGACAAATTAGACAACAGGACAGGAAGAGACATACATAGTGAAAAAGGGTGGATAAAAGAGGATGGTGTGAAGAATATCGCCTCGCCCAGCCGCCTGGCACGCCTGCGATCAAACTTCTTTCTTAACCTCCCACTCACACACCGTGAGTAGACCGGGTCATAGGATAAAAACGAAACGAGCGATATAAATTTTATATGTTTAATAACCCAAGTGGGTCGGTATGGATTAATAGCATATACAGAAATATACAATATTAATATGATCAAGCATAAACATACAAGCAAAAGGGAAATGATACAATACACCAAAATAAAAGGAAATAAAGATTAGAAAAAATACCTGAGCACACAGCTTTGTCCTAGCTGTCTCTCTTCCATGCTCAACACAATAGACTCTTAGTCCGTTTCTCTAGGCCACAGCAGAGTTTTGGTCCTAGGGCGCAAGCTTAAGCAAGTTGCATAAAACAATCCTTCTACATGCTGTCCAGAACTAGGCCCTCAAAGCATTCCTCAGTAGGGCAGGCCCTCTCATCTTCTCCCAGATCAGAGCTCCTTACTGCCTCTTTGCTGAATGACCCCAGAATCCAGGTCTGCCCACAGCATATGGCTAGTGCTCCACCCACCCCTTGCACCCAGGCAGCCCCCCTTCTCCCACCTTTGCAGAACCCTCGGAGAGAAGAGTGAAGTTAAGGCTTGCCATCCCCCATCCCATCTGGCCAGGGATAATAAAAGTGCCTGGCTATAGCAAGCCATCTCCAATGAACACACATAAAACCAGTGAAGCCTATCGTCCAGCAATGTGGACTCCACTAAAGCACCGCATTCCAAGTGGGGGAAGGACTGAACTAAGCAAGTAAAACACACTTCCAAGAAAGATATAAAACTGAGGGTCGGTTCATCACACCTCCCCCTTTTAGAGCGTGTCAGGAGGAAGGACGATCCCAACATCGCCTTCCGCGGACACCTTGGCGGCCTCACCCCGCCGGGACCTGCGCTGGTCCCTGACCATATTCCTGGCGTACTGATACCCTCTTCCTCTCCTGTCTGAATGGAGACTCTTCTAAGGCTCAGGCTCTGAATTAAGTAGACCTGGCTACCTCCTGCTTGCTCTGGGTCCCTCCCCCGAGTGCTGGCATCCCTCAGACCCACACTCACAACCCAAGGCCCTTGTGGTACCGGTGCTGAGACCCCATCCCGGCAGTCTCCGCCCACCTGGCTACCCCCGGCCTGCACTGGGACCTCGTTGTGAGTGCTGGCATCCCGCAGATCCACACTCGCAACCCCAGGCCCTTGTGGTACCAGTGCTGAGACCCCATCCCGGCAGTCTCCGCCCACCTGGCTACCCCCGGCCTGCACTGGGACCTCGTGCTGAGTGCTGGCATCCCGAAGATCCACACTCGCAACCCCAGGCTCTTGTGATACCAGTTTAGAGACCCCTTCCCGGCAGTCTCTCAGGGTCTCTCCCACACTAGCCGCTAGTTGGGAGAGTTCTAGGGGATTCTGCACCTCCTCCCTTTTGCTTCCAAACCTAGGGGCACCTCTGGTTCTGGCACAGGTATGTTTGGACCCTGTCCTCCCTCCCAGACGCCTTGCCCCTTTGGGCCTACACCCTGTTCCTCCTGTACTTGGGTGGGTGATGGTGATACCTTGGGCAAATGACTGAGATTATGCTTCCCCAAACCATCCCTCCACGATACATTGACAGGTAATACATTTGACACACCCCCTTCTTGGGTCCCACCTCCAGCACCCCATGCCGTCTGCACTTGGGCCATGGGCACGACTGGCACGCCTTGGATGGCTGTTTCTCCTTCCCAGGACTCTTTCACAAGAGTTAGGGGCCCACGTACATGTCTCCCGTACAAGAGCTCAAAGGGGAAGAACCCTGTTGAGGCTTGCGGCACCTCCCGGTAAGCGAAGAGCAGGTGCGGGAGATAAGGCTCCCAGTCGCGCCCGTGGGACTCGACTAACATCCTGGGCATCTGCTCCAGGGTGCCATTGAACCGTTCACACAGGCCATTGGTCTGTGGGTGATACGGGCTGGACACCAGATGTTGCACCTCTGTTACCTTACACAGGCCTTGCATCAAGGCAGACGTGAACTGGGTACCTTGGTCTGTGAGCATCTCTCTGGGAAATCCAACACGGGAGAAGATGCCTACCAGAGCCTTGGCCACTACATCAGCCCGGGTGGAAGACAGAGCGACAGCTTCCGGGTACCTAGTAGCGTAGTCTACTACCGTTAATATGAAACGTTTCCCGGTGCGGCTGGGAATGGACAGGGGCCCAATGAGATCCACAGCCACCCGCTGGAAAGGTTCGGTTATGATGGGCATAGGTATCATTGGTGCTTTGGAGCCTTGCCCCGCCTTGCCCATCCTCTGACAAGTGTCACATGAACGGCAGTATTTAGCTACATCTGTCCCCATCCTAGGCCAGTAGAATAAGTGGCTGAGGCGAGCCTTGGTCTTAGCGATCCCCAGGTGGCCTGCCAGTGGAATATCATGAGCAATCCGCAACAACTCCACCTGGTAGGGTTGGGGTACCACCAAATGTTTCTTCCTGAGCCGACTTTCTTTTCCCTTTGTGGGGATCATTTCCCGGTACAACCTCCCTTGCTCCCAGTACACGCGGTCCTTGCCCGACTCCAAGGGAGGTTGACCAGCACGCTCCTTCAATGCATCCAGACTGCGGTCAGCTTGGACAGCGTCCCTGAACTCCTGACTGGAACCAGACAGAAGAGATGTGCATGTCACATACCCGCCGGGCTCCTCCGGCTCCAGTGTGGGGAGGTTAGTCACGGCGGCCTCAGTGCCATCTCCGGGTGACAGAGGGAACGGCTCAGGGGTCGGAGCGCCTTCCACCCCTCTAGCACTCTGGCTGCGGGTTACCACCGCAACACCAGCAGTCAGTCCCTCATCCGGATCGGCCCCGAGATCCCCGTGACCCACTTGACCACCTGGCACATTGTCCTCAGTTGGGGTTGCCCCCAGCATCTCAGAAGAGCTACCCTGTAAACCTGCAAGGCAAGAATTAGCAATTACATTGACATTGCATTCATTCATTGATTCACAGTGAACTGCATGGGTGAATGGCTGAGCCAGGGTCACACTGAGGGGGCTCTCATCACCCGCAGATGTGGGCGGGGCTACAGCCAGGTCAGCATTCCACAATGTCTCATTCACATGCTCACTGATTACTTTAGCTGGACACACAGCAAGGGGAGACAAAAGGCTAACCCCTCCCTCTGCCTGTGTGACAGGCTTCAACACCTCATTAAAATCATCCTTCAGTACAGACATTTTGTCACAGCGAGGTGGGGCTGCTCCCACCCCGTATTGGGACACCAAGGGCCCCAAATCTCTTCCCAATAGTACATTGGCAGGCAGATCAGACACTAGCCCCACATCACGCATCCCTTTTCCCGCACCCCAGTCCAAATGGACGCAAGCCATGGGCACAGTTACGCGTTCTTGTCCAATACCCTTCAGGGTCAGAGTTTTTCCAGGGATAATACTGTCTGCAGGGACCAAGTCAGGTTGCACCAGAGTAATCTGCGCCCCAGTGTCCCGAAATCCCATGACCACTTTACCCCCCACAATGACCTGTTGACTGTTGGCATCGGATTGCAACCCCTCCCTCCCCACCAAGTATACAGATGAGCCAGCTGCCATGGCTGGGGAAACAGGGGGGTTCTTAGAGCGGTTGGGGCACTCCGCCTTGAAATGTCCTGGCTGGTTACAAGCATGACACCGCCGGGCCTCTCCTTGGGACTTGGAGGGGGTCCCCGGGGCGCCCAGAGTTCTTGGGACAGGGGAAGTAGAGGGGGCACCCGGGACAGAGTTTGTCTTACCCCACTTGGAGACCGCAGGCTGTGGTGAACTCCAACTTTGCCCCTCCTTCCCGCTTGGGGGTCTCTGCAGTGTGGCTCCTCTCTTGATCCCTTGCTCCCTGGTGGACACATAGTCGTCAGCAATCTCTGCAGCATTGTCTGCTGTTGTGGGTTTCCGATCACACACGAACTAGTGGACCTCCAGAGGGCACACCTGGAGAAATTGTTCCTTTATCATAAGATCCCCAATTCCCTCAAACGTGGTGACAGTAAGTCCTTTGATCCACTGCCAGAATGTAACCTGTAAGTGGTGCAGAACATCCGAATAGCTCTCTGTGGGACCCCGCTGGATATTCCGGAACTTTTTGCGGTACACCTCCGGCGTGAGCCGGTATCTCCGGATCAGCGCCGCTTTGATGGTCTCATAGTCCGCGTCCACTGGTAAGCTCGTGGAAACATCCAGGCCTTTTCCCTTCAGCCGGGGAGACAGGTAACGGGCCCATTCTGCTTGGGGAATATGATGCTGCTTACACACCCTCTCAAATCCCCGCAAGAACGAGTCCAAGTCCCCGTTATCTTCCAAGATTGGAAAGTCCTCGGATCGGATCTTTAGTGCTCGGGCTCCTGGAGTTGGTGCAGGGGAAGGTTGCGCCTGCTGGCAAAGTTCCAGCTTTTTTAGCTCAAGCTGATGCTCCATCTCCGCCCGACGCTCTGCAGCAGCGGCCTCTCTTTCCGCACGGCGCTCTGCAGCGGCGGCCTCTCTCTCCGCCCGGCGCTCTGCAGCTTCTCTCTTCGCCCGGCGCTCTGCAGCAGCTTGGTACTGGTGAATCACCTGCAGACGGGCGCTATAGTCACTGGCGTCTATCTGCTGTAAGGCCATTTGCAAGTATAAGTCCGTTACCCCCACAGAACTGGGGTTACTGGTCCCTCCAGGCAAAGTTACCTCTGGGGTCCGGGCACCTGCGGAACCGTCTGGCATGGTGATGTTTTCTGGTGCCAGCCTCTCAGGACTTTTCTCCGCCTCCTGCATGGCTATGGTAGCTTCCATATCCGCCATCTCCTGGAGTTCAGCAGCAACCAAGTCCTGCAGACGTTTGGTTATGCTTCTGGTCCCACCAGCCATCCACTGGAAGCCGTTGCCAAATAAAAGATAGGACAGAAAAAAGAAGAAGGGAGGGAACAGTACTGTACCAAACTTTCACCGTATTTTAAGCTTGATCTCATACCGCGCTCGTTCCATAGGATTGCCGCAATCCCCAGTGTCTGCGTGATACCACACCCACACACTGTTATCCTAAGATCCCACAATGCTGCCACCACTGTGAGGAATATCGCCTCGCCCAGCCGCCTGGCATGCCTGCGATCAAACTTCTTTCTTAACCTCCCACTCACACACCGTGAGTAGACCGGGTCATAGGATAAAAACAAAACGAGCGATATAAATTTTATATGTTTAATAACCCAAGTGGGTCGGTATGGATTAATAGCATATACAGAAATATACAATATTAATATGATCAAGCATAAACATACAAGCAAAAGGGAAATGATACAATACACCAAAATAAAAGGAAATAAAGATTAGAAAAAATACCTGAGCACA
Source organism: Leptodactylus fallax (assembly GCA_947044405.1). NCBI lineage: Eukaryota > Metazoa > Chordata > Amphibia > Anura > Leptodactylidae > Leptodactylus > Leptodactylus fallax. The sequence continues at coordinate 5,379,880 of CAMRHE010000084.1, read as the reverse complement.
CAGCTTTGTCCTAGCTGTCTCTCTTCCATGCTCAACACAATAGACTCTTAGTCCGTTTCTCTAGGCCACAGCAGAGTTTTGGGCCTAGGGCGCAAGCTTAAGCAAGTTGCATAAAACAATCCTTCTACATGCTGTCCAGAACTAGGCCCTCAAAGCATTCCTCAGTAGGGCAGGCCCTCTCATCTTCTCCCAGATCAGAGCTCCTTACTGCCTCTTTGCTGAATGACCCCAGAATCCAGGTCTGCCCACAGCATATGGCTAGTGCTCCACCCACCCCTTGCACCCAGGCAGCCCCCCTTCTCCCACCTTTGCAGAACCCTCGGAGAGAAGGGTGAAGTTAAGGCTTGCTATCCCCCATCCCATCTGGCCAGGGATAATAAAAGTGCCTGGCTATAGCAAGCCATCTCCAATGAACACACATAAAACCAGTGAAGCCTATCGTCCAGCAATGTGGACTCCACTAAAGCACTGCATTCCAAGTGGGGGAAGGACTGAACTAAGCAAGTAAAACACACTTCCAAGAAAGATATAAAACTGAGGGTCGGTTCATCACAGATGGGGAAGTCAGTGATCCTGCAACGTACAGTAGGTATCCCAAGAGGACCATATTGAAACGAAGGCCACTACTGCATTATTCAAATAAGCTGTCAGGTATGCCAAGTTACGAATATTCTTAACTCTGTCAATAAAGTTGGAGGCAGATAGGGTGTAACTGATTTCCAGTTCAAGGCTATGTGGGATTCACCGGTTGTAGAAAGAGGTTATCCATGATAGCCTTGACTCCTCTCCAATAGCCTCGTATCAGGGCAGCCCCAGAATATGTGATATAGTTAGCCTAGGGACAAATTACATCTCCAGCAAATGGATAAAATCATGTGGTTCAGGGGGTGGAGGAGGGCAGGAGTATGGTACCAATGAATGAGAATCTTATATTACACTTCCCTAAAAGTCACACAGGTTGAGTATTTGGATGCCCATGACCATATAATTTCCCATTGAGCAGGGGAAATTATCAGCCCTAGGGTTTCCTACCATGTGGTCTATCTGTGGTTAGAAGTAGACCGATCCTCAGGAGTTGATAAATATTGGAAATAAGGCCTTGGTAGAGGTGCCAGACCTACACAATTTCTCAAAGGTTATAGGGGTAGAGACCCGTAAGGAGCCAAAAAGAGAAAATGTAAAGTGGGCAATTTGGTGATAATGAAACCGCTATGTTTGGGGAATGCGTAACTCTGAGGTAAGATAATGAAATGGTTTGAACTCCAGGGTCAGAGTGTCAGTCATATCTGAAAATCTAAAGAGGCCAGCTCTGGACCAAGGGTGAACCATGGAAGCGAACAGCAGGTAGACCAGATCATCTTTGTAAAGTGTATGGGACCCAGTGTGGGTGTCGGAAGGGGGGACCGGGTCCACATGAGAGCATTAGGGTGCATGGGGGCAAGCCACAGCTTCTCAATCTCCACCCACTTTGTATACACCTGAGATGCGGCCCAAAAGGGAATGCATTGTAGATGGGTGGCCCAATAATAATGAAGGAGATGTGGAATTGACATTCCCTCAACTCCCTTCCCTGCCAACATGACTGATCTTGGGATCTGATACTGTTTAGCATTGCAAATAAATGGGAATTAAATTGGAATATGGCCTTCTACAAATCTCAAAGGTCCACCAGGGGACCGCCACTGGGAGGCTCTCAAAAAATATAGTAATTTTGGGAGTAGTTGATTTCCAAAAAGTAAAAACACCAGCATCTCTCAACAAATATTCATATAAATAAAATGTAACCTTTATTCACATGTTGTTAAAAAACAAAAAAAACAAAAACAAAGATGGCATGACAACCATCCTGTACAGGCACGACGACTTGCATGTTTCAGAGCACATGGCTGTGAATGTAATGGGATAGCAGCGGGTTAATAGTCTGGCCACTCCGGCCTTCCAGCAGCTGTGAACAGCAGAAAAAACATGGGAGAAATAATTTCACGCAAAATGGAAGGTTCCGGAGTGGTCATAGTGACTCTTCAGAAGAAACGCTATGTCCGCCCAGAGAGACCCCAGCTCCCGTGGGAGGAGACACCTCTTGGTATTGGAACCCAGGCCCTTAACATTCAGAGTCACACACTTAATCATTGGGAGGCAGGAGTAAGGATATTGCAATTGCAAAGTGTTGAGAAGAAGCACTGGAGGACCGTCACCCCAGAGACAAAAAGCAGCAACCAGACTCTAAACCTAAATGGAAGAAGGGAGAGGAAAGAGGGGAGGGGGAAGAAAAGACAGCGGGAACAAACAGAGACTAAAATGAACATAGATAATTCAACACAACTTTGCATATGCACGATTACTTACAGTGCCTTGCGAAAGTATTTGGCCCCCTTGAACTTTTCAACCTTTTGCCACATTTCAGGCTTCAAACATAAATTTATTGGATATTTTAAACTTTTGTAAAAAATTAAAAACTGAAAAGTGGGGCGTGCCAAATTATTTGGCCCCCTTAAGTTAATACTTTGTAGCGCCACCTTTTTCTGCGATTACAGCTGCAAGTCGCTTGGGGTATGTCTCTATCAGTTTTGCACATCGAGAGACTGAAATTCTTGCCCATTCTTCCTTGGAAAACAGCTCGAGCTCAGTGAGGTTGGATGGAGAGCGTTTGTGAACAGCAGTTTTCAGCTCTTTCCACAGATTCTCGATTGGATTCAGGTCTGGACTTTGACTTGGCCATTCTTACACCTGGATACGTTTATTTGTCAACCATTCCATTGTAGATTTTGCTTTATGTTTGGGATCATTGTCTTGTTGGAAGATAAATCTCCATCCCAGTTTCAGGTCTTTTGCAGACTCCAACAGGTTTTCTTCCAGAATGGTCCTGTATTTGGCTCCATCCATCTTCCCATCAATTTTAACCATCTTCCCTGTCCCTGCTGAAGAAAAGCAGGCCCAAACCATGATGCTGCCACCACCATGTTTGACAGTGGGGATGGTGTGTTCAGGGTGATGAGCTGTGTTGCTTTTACGCCAAACATATCGTTTTGCATTGTGGCCAAAAAGTTCGATTTTGGTTTCATCTGACCAGAGCACCTTCTTCCACATGTTTGGTGTGTCTCCCAGGTGGCTTGTGGCAAACTTTAAACGAGACTTTCTTCTTGCCACTCTTCCATAAAGGTCAGATTTGTGCAGTGTATGACTGATTGTTGTCCTATGGACAGACTCTCCCACCTCAGTTGTAGATCTCTGCAGTTCATCCAGAGTGATCATGGGCCTCTTGGCTGCATCTTTGATCAGTTTTCTCCTTGTTTGAGATGAAAGTTTAGAAGGACGGCCGGGTCTTGGTAGATTTGCTGTGGTCTGATACTCCTTCCATTTCAATATGATCGATTGCACAGTGCTCCTTGGGATGTGTAAAGTTTGGGAAATCTTTTTGTATCCAAATCCGGCTTTAAACTTCTCCACAACAGAATCACGGACCTGCCTGGTGTGTTCCTTGGTCTTCATGATGCTCTCTGCGCTTTAAACAGAACCCTGAGACTATCACAGAGCAGGTGCATTTATACAGAGACTTGATTACACACAGGTGGATTATATTTATCATCATCAGTCATTTAGGACAACATTGGATCATTCAGAGATCCTCACTGAACTTCTGGAGTCAGTTTGCTGCACTGAAAGTAAAGGGGCCGAATAATATTGCACGCCCCACTTTTCAGTCTTTTATTTTTTACAAAAGTTTAAAATAACCAATAAATTTCGTTCCACTTCACAATTGTGTCCCACTTGTTGATTCTTCACCAAAAAATTAAAATTTTATAACTTTACGTTTGAAGCCTGAAATGTGGCAAAAGGTTGAAAAGTTCAAGGGGGCCGAATACTTTCGCAAGGCACTGTAACACGCAACTAGGTAGATCATAAGCAGGACTAAGTCTCCTGACATGGAGCTGACCTGGTGGGTCGAAATTAGTGACCCAACAAGGAACAAGTGCAACCACATATAGGAAACACAGCTGGCCTGAGCCCCGATTAGGAAGGGGCGACCATGAAGACCAAACCAAAGCATAGGGAGGCCATACGAGCTAGAGTATAGAGAAAAACTGGAATCAGATATTGTGTGGGTAGCATCCCGCCCTGCACAAAGTTCAAAAGTGTTCAATAATAGAACTGGAACCTGCAGAAACTACAAATGAAATGAGAAAATCACAGCATCAAAAAGAACGAGAACCTAAGGAGAGAAAAGTGAGAGTCACGGTGGAAGGGGATCAACCCGAGGTCTCCTTGAGGATGACTGTAGATGTGGCAGCTGGCAGCGTTTTGGCTTCTGCTGTTGCCATAGAGAATGAGGCGAGCTCAACTCCCAATCAGACAAGTCCGGAACAGGAATCCCCAAAGACTCACAAAAGGGGTGCAGGTCTTCAAAAGATCGTAGAGTAGCCGTACGGCCATCATGCCTGGCTGTCAGAGCCAAGGGAGACCCCCACCTATAGAGGAACTGCTGAACTCTCAGAAGCTGAGGAAGGGGACAGAGATGGCACCTCTTCTGAAGAGTGATCCAGGAGTGGTCCTGGTATAGCTGGATCTTTGCGTCCTCAAATTCAAAGTCTTTAGACTTGCTTTAGCCATGATAGCTTCCTTTAGTGCAAAGTCATGTGTGCAGCATATAACATCCCAAGAATTCACCCCTATGCCTTTGGGGCACAGAGCCCTGTGTACCCTGAAAAGCTTGATCTTGTGAGAAGGGGGCTTACGTAGAAGGAGGTTAAAAATGTCTTCAAGTGTGACGTGGAGATCTTCCTCTCAGGTAGCTTTAGGGAGACCCTTGACTCTAATATTATTGCGGCGACCTCAGTTATTGAGGTCCTAGAGAAGGTGGTGAATGTCTCTGACCGCTACAGATTGGGAGAGGATCGTAAATTCTAGCTTAGAAATGTAGGACATCATGATCATCCTCCAAGGTTTCAACTCTAGAGACAATATGAAGGAGGACCCTCCACACCGCAGATATTTCCATGTGTCATGTCTCTGTGACTTCTGCTATGATCAGCTGAAAGTCTTTTTTAGTTGGGAGTTGAGTCAAAAGATTTGACCAGTCTGGTGGTAACTATGGGATGAACCTCTTAGGAGCTGTAACAGTTAATTCCCACCTTAAGGGGATTTCATCCTCATGCCAGGAGTTGCATAGGGGGACATGCTATAAGTAGAACCAAGATTGTCCTCTTCTTCCCAAGTGCCAGGAGGAGTTGCAGGAGGGGCCTGAGTCACAGGAGGAATCCTAATTGTAGCTGCAAGACTCTGGAAGCTGGCATTTGAGGAAGGAGTGCATGACCAACCTGGGAAGGCAGGGAGAGGCTGGAGTGAAGATTCATCTCCTGATCAGTGGAAGGCACGAGGGGCTGCATGGAAGATGGACCCGGCTGCAGCCTGGACGGGCTGGCACAGTCAGGAAGCAGTGGCTCAGCTCGGTCCCCACACACCATGGATGGTGGAGGGTTGGATCTGGACCTCTGTCCAGGTTGAGCCCAGTGCCCGGAGGAGAGGTACTGTGGACCAGTAGAGTAGGCGGTGAGGCAGGTACCGGGTTCTGCCAAGATTGCTGCCGCTGCAGGGTTGGCTCCAGGGAGGATGCAGAAACTCCGCGATGGAGCTCTGTGTGGCCCGAATTCCTGGTAAGGGAGTTCCTGGAGGGGCCCTCTTGGGTAAGTGCTTCACCATGTTAATGTTAGCTGTGGCAGGCAGGTTAGTTGAGAAGGTGCAGGGCTGGAGCTCCAAGACCGTGCATCCTACTCCATTCAGCTTCAGGCCATGCCCCAACTGGCTTTCTAAACCAGAAATCACCAGTAATTGAAAAAAGTAAAGAACTCTTGTATTTCCTTTCATTTTTCTTATGTGTCTAATTTTACATAGAAGATTGACAGCAGAAGACCACATGGTACATCTAGTCTGCCCTAATATTTCTAGAGATGAGCGAATCGATTCTGCAGAAGTGGAATTTGATCCGAATTTCAGGAAATCTTTGATTCGCCACGATTCCGGATTTTCTGATGCTTCACGGTAATGAATATTTAGTAAGGACCTTTGTGACATCAGACAGTCACAAGATTTTCTCTAGTGATGTGATTGGTTAGGCGTGTCTTTACTTGTTAGCAGATCCTTCCACATGAATAAAACTTGTCTGTGCTGGAGAGAGAGAGAGAGACATGACCGCGGCATCCAAGGGCTTCCGCCATTTTGCCACCCACTCGCCCACCCCGGCTCTCTGCAGCCCGGAAATAGCTGTTTATTCGCCGCAAAGTAATTAGGATTGAAGCTAATTTTTTTGGAACTTCGAATTGAACTGCCGAATCGAACTTTTGAGAAATTCGCTCATCTCTAATTATGTCCTTGTTATCTTTGGATAGACATGTGTTCATCCCAGGCACACTTAAAGAGGACCTTTCATGTCCTCAGGCACATGCGGTTTTACATACCGCTAGAAAGCCGACAGCGTGCTAAATTCAGCGCACTGCCGGCTTTCCCGGTATGTGCCCCGGGGGAGATATCGGCGGTGTAAGTTTCACGGTTTACTGTCAGAAAGGCATTCCTGACAGTCTAGCTGCGCTGTGAGGAATGCCCTCCCCGACAGTTCACGTTCATAGACTTGTACCGGGTAGGGGGGCGTTCCTCACAGCTCAGCGTCATCGCTGGGCTGTAAGGAACGCCCGCTCTCTCAGTACTCGTCTATAGCGCTGTACTGTCAGGCGGGGCATTCCTTACTGCCCGGCGATGACGCTCAGCTGTGAGGAACGCCCCCCCCAGTACAAGTCTATGAACGAGAACTGTCAAGGAGGGCGTTCCTCACAGCGCAGCTAGACTGTCAGGAACGCCTTTCTGACAGTAAACCGTGAAACTTACACCCCCGATATCTCCAGCCCCGGGGCACATACCGGGAAAGCCGGCAGTGCGCTGAATTCAGCTCGCTGTCGTCTTTCTAGCGGTATGTAAAACCGCATGTGCCTGAGGACATGAAAGGTCCTCTTTAAATCAACTTACCATAGATTTCTCATCCACATCTGATGGAAGCTTGTTCCAAGCCTGATCTATTTGTTCAGTGAAATATTTCCTGACTTTGCTTCTGATCTTCCCTGCAACTAATTTCAACATGTGCCCCCTTGTTGATGTCTTGTGATTCTGAGATTGTTTTTTTGTGACTCATTGTACTTCGTGTCAGTGGTAAATTTTGGACGATATTTTGTCTTTAATTATGACAAAATAGGAAATTTGGTGATAATTTGGAAAAAAAAATGCAGTTTTCAAACTTTGGGTAGTATAATTTTCAATATGAAAAACATGCAATTTGAACTTACTTCATAAATATAATTTACCATATCTCTGCTTTATGTTGCAATCAAACTTTAATAAACCTATTCATTTTTTTCAGATATTATAAGGCTTACAAGTCAAGCAGTAATTTTCCAAATTTTCAAGAATATTTTCTAAACACATTTTTCAAGGGACCAGCTCAGTTTTGAAGAGGTCTTGAAAGGCCTCTCTAATAAAAATCCACATAAATCAGCCCATTCTCAAAACTGTACTCCTGAAATAATTCAAAACAGCATTTAGAAAGTTTCTTAACCTATTCAGGATTTCACAGCAAACAACAACATCGAGGTGAAATATACATTTTTCAATTTCTGTCACTAATATATTCATTTAGCCCTAGAATTTACACATTCACAAGGGGTTAAAGTAGAAAGTGCATTCCATATTATGTTATGCCCAAGATCACAGTAGGGTAAAGAACAGAAGGAGCGCTATTTGAATTTTGGAAGGCAGATTTTGCTGGAGTTTGTTTCAGGCATCATGATGTATTTGCAGAGCCCCTGAAGTGCCAGAAGAAACTTATGAAATTTATCAAGGGATATAGTGAGCATTTTGACTCTACAGGTGTTTCACAGAATTTTTTATTTCATTGGGACGTGAAAATGAAAAATTACTTTTTTTCTAATAAACTGTCACTAGTACCAAATTTTTCATCTTCACAAGGAGTTAAAGGAGAAAAAGCATCCATTATTTTTTAAGAAATTTTTCCTGAATAAAGAAATGCCCCACATGTGGATGTAAGCTGCTGTATGGTCATACAGTGGGACTGAGAAGGGACAAAAAAATATTTGGAGGGAAGATTATGCTGCAATAGTTTTCAGGTACCATATCACATGTGCTGAGCCCCTGAAGTACCAGAACAGTGGAAACACTCAACAAATGTCCTCAGTTTCGAAATTACACCCCTTAAAAAAAAAAAAAATTATCAAGGGGTATAGCGAGCATTTGGACCCACAGATATTACATTAATTTATTTTCCAGAAATTAATGCATTACAGAGGTTGAAAGGTAAATCTGTGCAGAGTACATCATAATATAAGGAGGTGATATACCAGTCAATTAAATTATAAAATTAATCCATGGATACAATCTGAAGCAATCCTTCATGCACAGGGAAGGTGACACACTGATAAATTTTGTCTTTCCTTATGCCCCTTTTGGGAAAGTGTTGCCCTGGTACAATATGGGCACCTTCAGTTCCGGAACTACTGTGCCGGTCCCTTCCTGGTCCCCAAATATCAGAGTCTTGATAACTGCCTCCTGAAACTCAAGGAAAGTTCCTGCCCTGCCTGCACTTCGTAAGCATTATACATTGCCATGTGTAGAAGTTGCATGGCTAGCTTTTTCTACCAGACTCTTATTTTTTTCATGGCACTATACGGCTTCAGGACTTTGTCAGATAGATCAACCCTTCCCATGTACTTATTATATGCCTGTGTGCAATCTGGCTTGGGGGTAGGGGTACTCTTACCACATAGAGGGACAGGGGTGCTTCCGTTACCATGAATTGTGGTCAGTGCAAGGACACCCCTCTTGTCCATGTACTTAACCAACAGCATGTTCTCATTGCAGGCTGCCCTACTCTCACCCCTTCTGAAGGGCTGCACAATCTGTTTCCTAGGGAGCTTCTCTGATTTCTGTGCACACTGTCCCGCAAGCTGCAGTTCCTCTGGAACTGAGACACCTAAAGAGTGGGATGCTGGAATAGAAGTTCTCCACATATAGGTGATAACCCTGGTCCAGCAGTGGGTGCAGCGAATCCCACTCTATTTTCCCACTAACTCCTAGGATTTGGGGGCATTCTGGGGCTCAATTCTTGTGTCCCTTCCTACATAAACCCTAAACTTGTAGGTGTAACCTGAGCTGCTCTCGCACAGTTTGTACATTTTAATGCCATATCGTGCCCTCTTACTGGGCAGGTAATGGCAGAATTTAAGCCTCCTTTTCAAACTGATCAGGGACTGTTCTCATCAGGGGTGTATGATGCTGAAAATTTGGCGCTCAAGTGGTCAATGACTGGCTTGACTTTGAATAGGCGGTCAAAGTTTGGGTCACCTTGGGGTGGGCAATTGTGCATTATCATTATAGTTTCAAAATTTCAGCATAATTTCAAAATATGTCCTGGTCATGACATTCGATAAATTTGATAGATAGATAGATGCAAGACTTCTGTACTCCAATACTGTCAAATTCTTGGTTTCCACATTATGCCAATGTGCAGATCAAGACCCCAGAATATTTTCATGTCTACAGCATTTACGGGGTCCACCTCTGGGGCCTAGCATATGAAGAGGTGGCGTTTTCTGCTTCCATTATACCTATAGTGAAACCGCCAGCATTTCTGTAAATATAATTGACTTGCTATGATCTACAAAACCGCAACTGTTTTAGAAATTGCAGCATTTTCACTGCGTGTATTTTTCTGCAATGCGTGGATTGTAGGGGTTGTAAAACAAACTAATTGCAGCCACAGTGTGCGGTTCAAATTACCAGTACCAGTTTAAGGGTGGGTTCACACCTGCGCTTGGTGTCCGTCCGTTGCCAATCCAGTGAAAATCTCGGCGAACTGAATTGGCGTCGATACAGACCGGTCAGCGGCGCATTGGTTAAAAACCCATTCATTTGAATGGGTTTTTAAAGCAGTGCGCGTGGTGTGCGCTTACACCCTCTGCGCTGCGAATCCTTTTTTTTTCGTCGGAAACAAAGTCGGACATGCAGGACTTCGTGTCCGACGAAAAAAAAAAGGATTCGCAGCGCAGAGGGTGTAAGCGCACACCCGCGCACTGCTTTAAAAACCCATTCAGATGAATGGGTTTTTAACCAATGCGCCGCTGACCGGTCTGTATCCGACGCCAATCCAGTTCGCCGAGATTTTCACTGGATTGGCAACGGACGGACACCAAGCGCAGGTGTGAACGAAGCATAACCCCTACAATCCACGCATTGCAGAAAAATACACACAGTGGAAATGCTGCAATTTCCAAAACAGTTTCGGTTTTGGAGATCATAGCATGTCAATTCTATTTACAGAAATGCCGGCGGTTTCACTATCGGTATAATGGAAGCAGAAAGTCCGCAGAGGAAACCTCGCCAGACTTTCTGCGAAAATCTCTGAGGGAAAAACTGTGATGCATTTCTGCCAAGGTTTTTCCCACAGCGCTTTTTGCTGCAGCCTGCTACGTGGGGCCTCAGCCTAAAACACTTGATAAATGTGGCGCACAACATGTTAGAGAGGTTATTTTGATGTATTTTTTCAGCACAGTGTGTCACACAACTTTGTGTCTGACAACTTTTTATCAGAGCTCATGCAGCTCTCAGCCTGCAGCCTTATACAAGTATCTTCTACTCCTGAGTGTGAGCAGTGAGTTCACTCAGAGGTCAATCATCCTGGCCAATCACAGTGTAACATTGTATGTGCTTCATAGCTGACTTCTGAGTTGTGACTCAATCAGATATGAAAGTCAGAAGTCATCTAAGTTTTACAACCAGACCAGAAACTGCATAGAGTAAGGTGTCAGAATCAAAGTCAGGTGTCGGTATCAAAGTCAGGTGTCAGAATCAAAGTCAGGTGTCGGTATCAAAGTCAGGTGTCGTTATCAAAGTCAGGTGTCGGTATCAAAGTCAGGTGTCAGAATCAAAGTCAGGTATCACTGTTGTAAACTGCTATTAATCTGATGTTTGACTCTGATATCTGAGGATGTCCTAATATGGACACTCTACACCTTCTTTCAATCACTGCGCATGTACACGCGGCTCAGTGACGTACTGTATCTCAGTCAGGCGATTTTAGTGTTGAGTGGTATGCATGATCACTGGTAGTCAAGCCTAGTTTTCTAACTTTGAGGGGGGTTGCCGTTTCAATTTTTGCCTCAGACAGCAGAAAAGCTAGAATTGGCCTTGCGCTGCAGAACCATTGATCTTATGCTGAGAACAGTTACTGTGGATTCTAAGTAACTACTATCAAGTTTGAGCCACTGTTGTACACTTCTGTAAGACTGCTGTTAACTGCTTTTTTGTTCCAAACTGCTACCTCAGTAAAAGTACCGATGATCACCAGACCTGCGGAAGTGTGTGTGTGTGTGCAGGGCTGGCATTGGGATGTGGGGGGGGGGGGGGCAGACTGGGCAATTGCCCAGGGCCCCAATATCCAAAAGGGCCCCCAAGGGATTCGGGGCACCAGGCTTTTCATCTGGTGCCTCTGATCAGGGCAGCGCCCCTTTCAAGTGAATCGGAGTTCTCAGGACTCCGATACAGCTGAAACCAGCCTGTATGACAGAGAAGGGAGGTATAGTCTCCATCCTCTGTCATACTGTAGGCCACAGGAATATTACATTTACCGTCCGGCTGCAGGCAACGTGATGATGTCATCACATCGCGCCGCCTGTGCCGGACGTCTGACTTCAGGAGTATGGTTTGCAGCTCTGCTAGGCAGCGGATCCGGGTAAGTTTAAGGTGAGTATAACATTTGTTGTTTTCTATAGAACTAGAATGGAGAGAATACTATAAGTAACAGAGGGCACTATATGTAATAAGAAGGGTTATAATTAATTTAGAGTCACTATACATAATGAGTAATATGGGGCATTAACTACTAAAAGGTGCTATATGTAATAAGGAGGCACTATAACTTGTAATATAGAGGCACTATACATAATAAGGCGGCACTATAACTTGTAATATAGAGGCACTATACATAATAAGGCGGCACTATAACTTGTAATATAGAGGCACTATACATAATAAGGCGGCACTATAACTTGTAATATAGAGGCATTATACATAATAAGGGGGCACTATAACTTGTAATATAGAGGCACTATACATAATAAGGGGGCACTATAACTTGTAATATGGGGCATTAACTAATAAAAAGGCACTATATGTAATATGGGGGGCAATAAGTGATAAGGAGGCACTGCATGTAATTAGGGGTGACTAAAAGTAATAAAGAGACACTATAAGAAATAAAGGGGCTCTATAAATAATAAGGGACACTATAATTTATAAGTTGGCACTGAAACCTATGAGGTGGCATTATTACTTATTAGGTGGGACAAGGGGGGTTATTTTTTACTGTATAGAGGCAGAAATGGGGTTGTTACCATTTTGGAGGTACAAAGTGAGTAGTAATAACGCCCATTTTATGCTCCCAAATAGTAATAACACTGCTCTTTTTCCTTCCACACAATAAAAACCTCCATTATTTTGTAAGGGGCATAAAGGTGGGCATGTGTCCTGTGTAGTGGGCACAGAGTTGGAGTTTTTTGTTGTGGCATAATGGTAAGCATTATTACTATGTGGGGGCACAGATGTGGGCATCATTACTGTTCAGGAGCACAGAGGTGGGCATTACCATTTGACGCATTATTAAATCTTTATGTTAAATAAACAATCCAAATTTATCATGATAGAAGTGTGTGGTCACTTGGGGTGTGGGGTATAAAAGGTGGCACTAGTACTGTGTGGTGCATTACTAACATCTGCAGCAACTAATGTTTGGGCACAGTATGGGGCACAATTTGTTTTCAGGGACAATAAAGAAGAGGTATCTATCACTGTATGGTGGTAATTAATATTGGTCTTTGTACAGTGGCAGTAACAGTATGGTGGTAATATTAAAGGAGATGTCCATGCTTAAAGCTATTTATGGTTTATCCTCAGGATAGGCCATAAACCATTTGATCAGTGGAGGTCCCCCTCCCCCGCCACCCCCTTAGACAAATTATCTGTGCGAACCCCGTTTCCAGTGCTTGTCCTATACGTTATACAGGGCCAGAAACAGAGAGCTCTGTCCCCTGTATAGCTCATTGACGTCACTGGGCAGGACTGAGGACAGAGCTTTCTGCTTCTCGCCCTGTATTTGTGTATAGGATGGCGCTGGAAGTGGCTTCATACAGCAGATCGGTCCAGAGGCTGACTGTTGGTCCCCCACTGATCAAGTATTTATAAAGTAGCTTAAGTTATTATGTAATGGTAGCTGTCATAGTGTTGCAGCATTATCTTGGAGTTGTATAGAGGTATTATTGGTAATATTAGTCTCTGTATTGTGTGTTTTGTTCCTTAACAGCATGGATGTAATATTTAATCACTGTATGGTGGTAAAATTTGATATAGTATTATTATTTGATAACTATATATGTTTATAAGTATAAAATGTGTGTGTATAGGGAGTCAGAACTTATCTTTTAGGACTTTGGTAACGCCGATAGTGCTTAAAATTAGTGCTTTAGTGCTCTGCACAGGGCCTTGACTGAATATGATTGTGTTACAGTAAGTCAAAATTTGGGGCCCCGCTTTTAATTTCGCCCAGGGCCACACTTTGTCTAAAACCGGCCCTGTGTGTGTGTGTGTGTGTGTGTGTGTGTATGTATGTGGTGTGTTTCCTTTATGAGCTACAAAACAACCAGAACACAGATCTGTCTGCTTTCTCCTTAGGTAGTTTGGTGTAAAGTGGGCTTATCGGCCAGACTAGAATACCTCTCGGAGGTCTCCACTGTAACCAGAGATTACAGTATACAGTACCCTCTAAATGTTTTAGAATTTCTGCTTAGTTAGGGTACCTAAAAAAGTTAAACTTACCCTTATCTATCTACTTACAATATTCAAACAGAGGAATCAACATCAGGTAGCAACAAAGATGAAGCTTCAAACAGATTTAAAATGATGTGCTTCTGTTTCAGCCTGGTCTTGTAATAAACCATCATGCTGACCATTCCCTGAGCAGCTTCTGCCAGTGGCAGTCTGGACTTATGGGAAAAGATGGTAGTCGGCATGATCATGCCATCCTACTTACTGGTTTGGATATATGTTCCTGGAAGAATGAACCTTGTGACACATTAGGTAATGTTCTATTTTCTTTTTTTTTCTTTCTTTGCCTTATTTTTCAAATTTCAGAGTTTGCATGCAACATGCTTTGGGTCTATAGTTTACTTTGATTTCATGTCTCATTTATGGCTTATAGTTTTTTTTTCTACTAGTACTATCTGTGGCTAAATAAAATTATGTTAAGTGATGTTAAGCTGGTAGAGAAACACTGCAGCATACAATACTGTATGACATATCGAGGATACAACCATACTGTATATATTAGAGTATATATAGAGAGAGTCAAAAACATTTTTTTGTGATTTTCACAGGGTTTGCTCCTATTAGTGGTATGTGCAGTAAATATCGTAGCTGTACTATTAATGAGGACACTGGACTGGGCCTTGCATTTACCATCGCTCATGAGTCAGGTCACAAGTAAGTTCTCTTCTGCGTTTCATTTAAAACAATGGCTAATATTGATACTGCTTAAATTTTAGGTAACTTCTGTAGATTTGGCATATAAATAGCCATTTTCTTGTCTGCGCAGTGTGAAGAGATATTTCTTTCTTGTGAATGTGGGAATCCTGCCTGCTCAGCTTTTCTTGGAACTCCCATAGAAGTGAATGGAGAAAGTGGTGCATTCAGGGGTTGAGGGACCCCAGCACTTGAGATAGCTGCTGTTCCAGGGATAAGATCTGATTCATTTAGACCTTCAATGCATTTCCTGTGGATATGTTCTAAATGTCCCAGATGGATACAACACTTTAACTATTGTAGAAAACATATATGAAATGTATCATATATACACAATAACATGTTTACAAGTTATATTTGCATGTAAAATTTCAGCCAGGGCTACAATGCATTTTTTTGTAGTTCTTCTGAGTTTAACTATTGAGCGCTATAAAAAGTTGCAGTCCGAGACTAGCCAAAATTAATTTATTTAATTTTTTACATTTGTTTTTCAGTTTTGGGATGATCCATGATGGAGAGGGAAATATGTGTAAAAAGTCTGAAGGCAACATAATGTCACCAACACTGGCAGGAAATAATGGGGTCTTCTCTTGGTCTGCCTGCAGCAGACAGTACTTGTACAAGTTTTTAAGGTATTGTAATTAAAACAAAAATGTGTTATTTTATGCTAATCAGTGATGATGATAAATTGCATTACAAGATTGTCAGCTACTATGAGACACTAATGAGCAATGACTGCCAGGTTTTTTTTTTTTACCTTAGACCCTGTGCAGATTAGTGGATTATGGCTTCGTGCAACCTCTGAGTTAAAGTATGCAGCGTGGAATGTTGTCTAAGGCCGGGGCCCCACGTGGCGTAAACGGTTTACAGTCAAAGCAAAATGGATAGGATTCTATTGAGTCCCATCCCCACTTTGCGGGAAAATCCGTGGTGCGGACATGCACTGATTTCCAAAACTGTCGCTGTTTTGGAAATCACAGCATGTCAATTATATCTATGGAAATGCCGGTGGTTTCCCTATAGATATAATTGAAGCAGAAAGTTCACAGAGGAAACCTCTGCGAACTTTCTGTGCAAAGCGCTGCTGGAAGAACCGCGATGCGTTGCCACCGTGGTTATTCCCGTAGCTTTTTTTTGCTGCAGGACACCACGTGGGGCCTTAGCCTAAAGCTTTTCTCCTCTAGAAGCATTTCTTCTAAAACAAAATCCGTTTACGATATGTCATGTTCTCTAACTAATAAAATATGGGTCCTGGATAATAAACAGAATTTATTTCTAGTTTATTACTTAAAGCCCCCTTTTCTTATTTGTACCTGTTAATAACTTGTGGGTCAAAATGACTTTCTAAAGGCAACAAGTCTTGTACATACTCGATGGAATTTGCTTACTTTTGACCTTATTAATAACAGATGTATGTTTTCATGTTATTATAGCACATTTATGTGGGCTGGTGGTATCGATTGAATTTGATAGATAAAAGTAAATTTTGAGGTTTTTTTTTATTGTTTATAATTTACATTAATATTATTGTTTCATTGTCTTAAAATAGGAAGATCCATGAATATACACTGCTAGATTAGGAAATTCTCGGTGATTGTGATAGATCAGATACAGTCATATGAAAAAGTTTGGGCACCCCTATTAATCTTAATCATTTTTAGTTCTAAATATTTGGGTGTTTGCAACAGCCATTTCAATTTGATATATCTAATAACTGATGGACACAGTAATATTTCAGGATTGAAATGAGGTTTATTGTACTAACAGAAAATGTGCAATATGCATTAAACCAAAATTTGACCGGTGCAAAAGTATGGGCACCTCAACAGAAAAGTGACATTAATATTTAGTAGATCCTCCTTTTGCAAAAATAACAGCCTCTAGTCGCTTCCTGTAGCTTTTAATCAGTTCCTGGATCCTGGATGAAGGTATTTTTGACCATTCCTCTTTACAAAACAATTCCAGTTCAGTTAAGTTTGATGGTCGCCGAGCATGGACAGCCCGCTTCAAATTATCCCACAGATGTTCAATGATATTCAGGTCTGGGGACTGGGATGGCCATTCCAGAACATTGTAATTGTTCCTCTGCATGAATGCCTGAGTAGATTTGGAGCTGTGTTTTGGATCATTGTCTTGCTGAAATATCCATCCCCGGCGTAACTTCAAATTCGTCACTGATTCTTGTACATTATTCTCAAGAATCTGCTGATACTGAGTTGAATCCATGCGACCCTCAACTTTAACAAGATTCCCGGTGCCGGCATTGGCCACACAGCCCCAAAGCATGATGGAACCTCCACCAAATTTTACAGTGGGTAGCAAGTGTTTTTCTTGGAATGCTGTGTTTTTTTGACGCCATGCATAACGCCTTTTTGTATGACCAAACAACTCAATCTTTGTTTCATCAGTCCACAGGACCTTCTTCAAAATGAAGCTGGCTTGTCCAAATGTGCTTTTGCATACCTCAGGCGACTCTGTTTGTGGCGTGCTTTCAGAAACGGCTTCTTTCGCATCACTCTCCCATACAGCTTCTCCTTGTGCAAAGTGTGCTGTATTGTTGACCGATGCACAGTGACACCATCTGCAGCAAGATGATGCTGCAGCTCTTTGGAGGTGGTCTGTGGATTGTCCTTGACTGTTCTCACCATTCTTCTTCTCTGCCTTTCTGATATTTTTCTTGGCCTGCCACTTCTGGGCTTAACAAGAACTGTCCCTGTGGTCTTCCATTTCCTTACTATGTTCCTCACAGTGGAAACTGACAGGTTAAATCTCTGAGACAACTTTTTGTATCCTTCCCCTGAACAACTATGTTGAACAATCTTTGTTTTCAGATCATTTGAGAGTTGTTTTGAGGAGCCCATGATGCCACTCTTCAGAGGAGATTCAAATAGGAGAACAACTTGCAATTGGCCACCTTAAATACCTTTTCTCATGATTGGATACACCTGGCTATGAAGTTCAAAGCTCAGTGAGGTTACAAAACCAATTTTGTGCTTCAGTAAGTCAGTAAAAAGTAGTTAGGAGTATTCAAATCAATAAAATGATAAGGGTACCCAAATTTTTGCACCAGTCAAATTTTGGTTTAATGCATATTGCACATTTTCTGTTAGTACAATAAACCTCATTTCAATCCTGAAATATTACTGTGTCCATCAGTTATTAGATATATCAAATTGAAATGGCTGTTGCAAACACCCAAATATTTAGAACTAAAAATGATTAAGATTAATAGGGGTGCTCAAACTTTTTCATATGACTGTAATACGTGATCTGTTCCTAGTGCTTTTCTACACAAGAATCTGCTATAGAAGGCCTGCTATGCAAGCAATCTCACATTTAATGTTCCCAGGGTATTAAAATATGCAGTACAATGACTGAAATACTTTCCTTAAGTATTTGACTGTTTTATAGTGCTTTTAACAAGTCTCTCTTTTATTGCCCATTTGCTGGCTGACAGGGAGGATATTGCGGCTGATATGTTGTTAGCTACAGGAACACTTTCAATATCTCATTTGACAAAGTTACTGTCATTAAAATACAGTAAGCTGTGTAAACAGATGTTTGCCCAGTGTTCCTGGAAAACTGAGCTCCCTAGAGAATAGCAATGCAACTAGCATACATATAATATGGTTACTATCATATGATTTCAGCCTTTTAAGTATAAATCCAGTAACGTCATTCCATACTAGCTGAGGAGTACAAACTTACTGCACACTCTTTGCTCCTGAAATTCCAGTAGTTTTTACTTCAGTAAGAAAACTAAAACTGCTGGGATAAGTAGTCTGTTAATCTGGTATTGGAGTCAGTGTAAATAATAAACTGGGCAATCTAGAAAGGAAAGAATTAAAAAATGCTAATGAGGTCTTTAAGAGTGTGACTGCTATACAGATATACCTGTCTGCAGAATGTAGGCAGTGTTTTTTAACTCTTGTCACTCACAAATTGATTTATTAGGGCATAAATCAGAGGAAAGAGAGTCAATGACAATAAGTGGTACTTTGAATGGATAGCATGCAAAGGAAATGTATAGCCCTTTACACATGCTATCTCTAGGTGTTTCTGAATGCCACCGATAAACTATTGTTAGGCTGACATCTGTATTAATAGAGATTATCGTTATCAGATAATCTAGGGTTATCTGGAATTTAAAGAGGACCTTTCATGTCCTCTGATATTGGGTGTATTATTTACCATTAGAAAGGGGACAGTGCGTTGAATTCAGCACACTGTCATCTTTGCCAGGATATGCCCTGGTGGCAGAGATATTGGTGCCGTTCCACTGTCACTGGAGGGACATCGGTGGAGGGATATCGGTGCTGAAACTAATGGCACTGATATCTCTGGCACCGAGGCGCAGACTGACAAAGCTGACTGAATTCAACGCACTGTTAGCTTTATAGCAGTCTATAATACTGTCTATGTCAGAGGACATGAAAGGTTATATTTTAAACATTGATATCCTATCCTTAGGCTTGTCCATCAATGTTTGTTCAATGTGGCACTGATTCCTTGGGCCCATAATGATCATCAGTGTTAACCACTTGAACAGGTACAAACCTGTACATATGAGTGTGGCTGAGCTATGTCCAGTAGCTTTTCCCATTCACAGTTACTGCATGGGATTGAGCTGCAATATGGTCGTCCACCCATATGGTCAAGCCCCAGTGATGGTGCAAACAAAGGGGGGCCTCAGTGCTCATTTAAGAATCAGCTGATTACTGGGGAAGTGGGGGGAATCAGAACCCACCAAGAAATATTGATACATCTTAAACTGCCATACGCTCCCTGGCTGAGCGTGCACGTGTTCTTAGTAGGGAGAGCAGTACACAGAGTACTGCCTCTGGTGGTAGTTTAGCTCCCTTGAAAACAAAAGCGCAGAGCAAGTTAAAATCTTGAATGTCTTACCCTTTTTTTCTGCTAAGGGCTTGATCATAGATTGTAAGCCCTTGCGGGCAGGACCCTCTATCCCACTGTGCCAGTTGGTCAATGTTAGTATTATGTTTTGTATATCTTGTCTACCGTATGTAAACCCTCAAATGGAATTAATGGTGCTATATAAATAAACAATAATAATAATAATTTTTGCGTGACAAGTTGTACTTCAAAATGGTTCCATTTATTATTCTGTACAATGTACTGGGAAGCGGGAAAAAAATTCAGAATGACATGGAATTGAAAAAAAAATGCAGTACCGCCATTTTCTTATGGGGGTTTTTTACGGGCACTTTTACAGAGTTCTGTCTGGTGTCTTTTTTGTGGGACGATATGTAGTTTTTATTGATAACATTTTGGGGAATGTATGGCGTTTTGATCACTTTTTATTCCATTATTTTAGGGAGGCATAGCGGCGAAAAAACACCATTTCAGCCATTTTGATTTTTTTTCCTGCTATGGCATTTACCATATGGGACAGATGTTTTTATATTTTAATAGTTTGGTCATTTTCGGACTTAGGGATGCCTAATGTGTTTGTTTACTTTTATTTATATGTGATTTAGGGAAAGTGGGGTAAAATTTAGGCTTTTAGGTTTTTTTAATTTATATTAATTTTTTTTTTTTTTTTTACTTTTTTATAACCCCCTTAGGGTGTTTGAACATGCAATTTTCAGATAGCTTGTGCCATAGACTGCAATACAACTGTATTGCACTGTATAGCAGATTTCACTATATAACTGTTGAAGCCTGGTGCAGGCAGACTTCAATAGTTACATTCCTAAGGAAGGCCTGGGAGTCTTCAGAAGGCTCCCAGCTGCAATGGTAACTAGACAGCTCCTGCGATCACCCCATGGGGGGCAGACATCATAGTAATATAGTTATTCACGTGCACCAGGACATTCATCTCACTCTTCATTCTCTGCTCTAGATAATCACCCCTCAATACTGCCCAGCTGCTCCCCCTATTGCTTGAGCGACATCTTCCGGCTTCGCATGTGTACATTTCATTTTTTGTTTGTGTAGTGGCCCCATAAGAATTGGCCAGTTTTACACTTGACATCCAGTATGGCAGTCCAGTATAGGTATAGTCTATTTATGGCTGTGTTGCTATGGAAACCTGGTAAATGAAATGTGAACTTATATTGGCTGATGCACATCATATGACTGAATATTTAAGGCCCTGCGAACTGCTATTGACTCATACTCATCGGTTGTTATGGAAAACCTGGAGTAAAGCTGTGTGTATGTGACCATGTGTAACAGTGTCATCCACAGCGCCCTGCCCCTTTAAAGCTGACCCACAGCAGTGAAGAAAAATGGCTGGGTTGTTATGGAAACATGGCGTGCAGCTGTTTGCATGTGCCTTGTCATATTGGAGACGGGCTTGGGTCTGCTGAGAGTTTTCATTAGCTCGAGTGCCGCAACCCAGTCGGATGAGACCGGAGGATGGGAGTAGTAGTGGCAGATGCTGTGCCACCTAGCAGGCCGAGCACGCTCCCAAATGGCTCCAATCCCATTCCTAGGCCGGACAAGGTCGAGGGGGGTCCTGCAGCACTACCGGATGGTGGTGGTGGTAGTTCTTTCCCCCAGGGCACTTCCAGTTGCAGAGGAATCTCTCCTACCTGAGCCACTGTGGTGTTGGTCAGAAGAGCCCTGATGTTAAAGCAGGCACGACTCAGGATTCAGCGTTGCAGGTAAACCAAACAGCCGTTTATTAAGGCAACTTGAACAGAAGGGAAACAGCAGCTTCCAGATGGGGGTAGTAGTCCTGCAGTGTCCTAACCCCAGCCTTGGTTCTAGGAGGGTGCCCAAAGACAGTATCGGCTCCACAAGATGGCTTCCTCTACTCCACCTCTGTACCTCTCCCAGCTTGCTATACTGGGGATAGAGTTACAGGGAGTCCTGACAGGGATCTGGTTACCTGGATACTAGGCCCGAATGCGACTCTCCTGTCAGGGTCCTCTCCTGCTCCTCCGGGCACGACACGAAACAAGTCCAGCCACTCGGAAATCTCTACTCTCTAGCTCTGAGCTGTCTTGAGATGAGCCTGGGGCTGATGTTATCCCTCCTGAGGCTGTGGTAGCGGCGGTTGGCCTTCAGTCCAGTCTGGTGGCAGGTCAGCTCTGCACACCTTGTCTGGCTTGCTGCATACACTGAACTGAGTATCAACCGTCGACGGGGAGATTATATCTCCTCACAACCCCGCCCAGTGGCCTGTGATAGGCCAGGGCTGAACCTAGTCTGGGTTTGAACACTGCAGGGGGGGAAAAATACAAAGGGAAAGCTGCACAAAAACACACTTAACACAGAACAGAACTTACAGACATAAAACCCAGAGGCACACAAGACAAACACAGAAATGCTGTAGCACTCTGGGATGCTGCACGAGCAGCAGCCATGTGTTTTGCTGCAGGAGGCATGAATAGTTTAAAAACGTTTCAATTTCTTTTTCGGAATTTAGGAATGCAGTTTGTGTGGGGGGGGCAGTTGGCGGGGGGGACTCCCATATCAAATGTTCGCCTTGGGGCCCAGCCATTCCTAGTTACGCCACCGAGTCCAGTATAGGTACAGTCTATTTATGGCTGTGTTGTTATGAAAACCTGGTAAATTAAATGTGAACTTATATTCGCTGATACACGTAATATGACTGAATATTTAAGGACCTGCGAACTGCTTTTGACTAATACAGGTCATAAATAGCTTGGTTGCTATGGAAACCTGTGTGCCTGAGGAGACTAAGCGCCTGCGAGCTTCTATTGGCTGATAAAGGACATGTGACCATGTGTATGGCAGTTGGAATATGAGTGAAAGACATGCAGGCTTGTATTAGCTAATGCTGGTCATTTTTTGGGAATACTGTATCTCAGGAACGGTACATCCTTTAGAGCTGAGACCCAGTCTAAAATATGTACATCAGGTGTCCGGGAATGTGTTCCAAATTTGGTGAGGATTGGTCCAGTTGTTTGGTCGCGCATAAAGAACAGACAGACAGACAGACAGAAACTCATTTTTATATATATAAGAGACTAGAGGAAGGACCCGGCTTCGCACAGGTATATTTCATTTTTTGTATGTGTAGTGACCCCATAAGAATTGGCCAGTTTTGCACTTGACATCCAGTATGGCAGTCCAGTATAGGTATAGTCTATTTATGGCTGTGTTGCTATGGAAACCTGGTAAATGAAATGTGAACTTACATTGGCTAATAAACGTCATATGACTGAATATTTAAGGACCTGCGAACTGCTATTGACTCATACAGGACATAAATAGCTTGGTTGCTATGGAAACCTGGTGTAAAGCTGTGTGTATGTCAAGACTGAACCTGCGATTTTCCATTGGTCCATAAGTGTCATGTGATCATGTGCATCTCAGTTTGGATATCAGTGAAAAACCTGCGATCGGTTGTTATGGAAAACCTGGAGTAAAGCTGTGTGTATGTGACCTTGTGTAACAGTGTCATCCACAGCGCCCTGCCCCTTTAAAGCTGACCTACAGGAGTGAAGAAAAATGGCTGGGTTGTTATTGAAACCTGGAGTGCAGCTGTGTGCATGTGGCTGACAATGCTTTGTCAGATTGGAGACGGGCTTGGGTCTGCTGGGGAGTTTCAGAAGCTCGCTGTTGTCTGTAACATACCTTATCAGATTGGAGACAGGCTTGGGTCTGCTAAGAGTTTTCATTAGCTCGAGCAGCAGCCATGCGTTTTGCTGCAGGGGACATGAGTAGTTTAAAAAACGTTTCAATTTATAAGAATGCTGAAATCCAGTATGGCAGTCCAGTCAGTGGCGTAAATACCAGTTTAGCAGTGGTAGCAGCTGCCACAGGGCCCGGCACATTAGGGGACCCGGCGGGCCTCTGATGTTTTTTTTTTTTTTTAACACCAGCAGGTAACGGGCCCTATTTACTTACCGATCCCCGCTCCTGCTCACGGCCGTCTGCACTTCACCTTCTGCAGAGGCGGCTGTGAGCAGGAGCGGGGATTGGTAAGTAAGGCCTGTGGGCCGTGAACCCCACAAACACTGCTATCATTATACTCTGGGGTCTTTTCAGCTGGCTTCGGGCCTCCTTGGTGGCGTCCCAGATGTCGGTGGGCCAGTCCGACGTCATTATGCATTGCGATACATGCCTGGCTCACGTGACATGTGGTCCAACATTGAAGAAGTAGCGGGAAGTGCGCATAATACTATATGAAGGAGCCACTATGATACTGTGTGCAGGGGCCACTATTGGGCAGAATACTGTGTGCAAGGGCCACTATGGGGCCTAATAGTGTATGCAGGGGCCACTATGGGGCATAATAGTGTGTGCAGAAATGCAGTTTGTGCGTGGGGGGGTTGCCGGGGGGGGGGGGGTCCCATGTCAAATGTTCGCCTTGGGGCCCTGCCATTGCTAGTTACGCCACTGAGTCCAGTATAGGTACAGTCTTTGTGCACCATTTCTATTACTAACATGGACTGCTGAATATATCTACGGGTGGTGAGCTGTATATTTTGTTTGACTGTTACAGTCTATTTATGGCTGTGTTGTTATGGAAACCTGGTAAATTAAATTTGAACTTATATTGGCTGATACACGTGATATGACTGAATATTTAAGGTCCTGTGAACTGCTATTCACTAATACAGGTCACACATAGCTTGGTTGCTATGGAAACCTGTGTGCCTGAGGAGAGTATGGGGCATAATAGTGTGTGCAGGAATGCAGTTTGTGTGGGGGGGGGGCGTTGCCGGGGGGGGGTCCCATGTCAAATGTTCGGCTTGGGGCCCTCCCATTGCTAGTTACGCCACTGAGTCCAGTATAGGTACAGTCTATTTATGGCTGTGTTGTTATGGAAACCTGGTAAAGTAAATGTGAACTTATATTGTCTGATACACGTGATATGACTGAATATTTAAGGTCCTGTGAACTGCTATTCACTAATACAGGTCATACATAGCTTGGTTGCTATGGAAACCTGTGTGCCTGAGGAGAGTAAGCGCCTGCGAGCTGTTATTGGCTGATAAGGGACATGTGACCGTGTGTATGGCAGTTGGAATATGAGTGAAAGACTCGCAGGCTTGTATAGACTAATGCTGGTCATTTTTTGGGAATACTGTACCTCAGGAACGGTACGTCCAAGAGAGCTGAGACCCAGTCTATGATATTCCCGGACACCTGATGTACATGTGTGCCAAATTTGGTGAGGATCGGTCCAGTCGTTTGGTCGCGCATAAAGAACAGAGACAGACAGACAGACAGGAACTCATTTTTATATATATAAGAGATTATCCCCATATTTGCTGTCCCCTGTGTATAGTATAATGTTGTACCGTGTTAGCCATAGAAAGTAGTGGAAGAGTGAAGAAATCAGGCGATACCTTTTAGAGGCTAACTGAGTATATTTGATAGTAAGTTTTCGAGAGTCTAGCTCTCTTCTTCAGACATAGTGTTATACAAGAAACTGAAAATTCACAGACTATTTATACACACAAGACATAGATCTTCAAAGGATTTTAGAATCTTTAAAGAAAACAAAATGCAATATAAGTAGAGACATTATTTACAACAGGTCAAGAAATAAACAATCTGGAAACTTGTGGGGCATGACGGAGGGATCAGTAATTCTTGCTGTTATCTGTTTGCAATCAGGTGGTGATTTGTGACCCTCACAGTTCATACAGAGTGTGACATGAAACTGGCATGAATATTAAGTCCAAATTGCAGAATTTGAAATTTTTGCATTAACTTATATTCCCATTCCTTTCTCTCCCTCTGTGTCTTAAAATGTCCCATTAAAACCACAACCCGCAAATCTTCAATAGAGTGGTCTTCTTCTGAGAAATGTGTGGCCACTGGGAGATCTGTTCTGCTGTTATTAATGGTGAATCTGTGTGAGTTCATTCGTTGACTGAGTCTCTGCCCTGTTTCCCCCACATAGAGGCCTGTGGTGGGACATTGCACACACATTATGAGATACACCACAATGGAAGACCTGCAGAAAAATGTTCCCTTAATTCTGTGCACCTGTTGTGATTGAGGGCCAGGTACACTGTCAGTGGTGTGGATGTCCCTACAGGTCTTGCACCTGTTTTGCAGACAAGGTGAGGTGCCATTTTCAGTTGGGACCTTCAGGGCACTCCGGACAATAATACACCTCAGGTTTGGTGGTTGTCGAAAGGAAAGGAGAGGGGGGGACTGGAAATATGTCTTTCAGTCTGTTGTCGCTATGTAGCACAGGTTAGAGCTCCTTGGAAATCCTTCGTAGGGTCTCCAGCTGTGGGCTGTAGGTGACAACTAGGGGCACTCGGGCATCTTTCTGGGTCTCTCTATATGTGAGCAGACTGTCTCTGTTAATGGCTGCTGCTTTGTTTAATTGGTTGTCTGTCACTTTTGGTTTGTATCCCAATCTGAGAAATTTCATCCTCAGATCCAGGAGGTGCTTGTCCAGGTCTGTTTTGTCGGAGCAAATACGATTGTATCGTATAGCCTGGCTGTAGATGATAGATTGTCTTGTGTGCTTGGGGTGGAAGCTGTCGTTTCTCAGGTAGGCCGTTCTGTCTGTGGGTTTGTGGTATATTGATGTGAGTAGCCGGTGGTCTTTAATGTATATTGTGGTATCCAGAAAGTGAATTTCACTCCCTGAATGGCTAAGTTTAAGGTTGATGGTCGGGTGAAAGTCATTGAAGTCATTATGGAATTGAAGTAGGGCCTCCTCACCTGCAGTCCAGATGACATCTCATCGATATAACGAAGGTAAATCATAGGTTTGGTGGTGCATGTTGATAAATATGCCCCTTGCAGTTCTGCCATAAAGAGATTTGCATACTGGGGTGCACATCTGGTCCCCATTGAAGTTCCCATTTGCTGTAGATACAGATCATCTTCAAAAGTAAAATAGTTGTGGCTAAGGATGAATTGTATGAGCTGTGTTACTGTTTTGTTTTTGGGAGGTTTTGTTTTTCCAGGTGTACCCGACATGCTGCAACTCCATCCTTGTGGGGAATGTTGGTATACAGGGATTCCACATCCATGGTGGCTAAAATGGTACCCTCAGGTAGTTGGCCCAGGGTGTTCAGTTTGTTAAGAAGGTCAGTGGTGTCCTGGATATAGCTTGGAGTATCCCTGACAAGGGGTTTTAGTAGATTTTCCACCCAACCCGAGATGTTTTCCGTCAGTGTTCCAATGCCAGAAATGATAGGCCTCCCAGGGTTGCCATCTTTGTCTATCTTTGGGAGCATATAGAAGCAGCCTGGCCTGGGATCCTCTGGGATAAGCACTTTTACCTGCTTCTGGACCTGAATTGGAAACTTCTTGATCATATCCTTTAGTTGTTTCATATAGGCCTCTGTGGGATCACTTCCAAGTTTGGAGTAATGGATGGGATTTGACTGTTGCCTGTTTGCTTCCTGGATATAGTCTGAGGTGTTCATTATGACTATTGCGCCCCCTTTGTCAGCAGGTTTTATTATTATATCCTGATTTTCTTTCAGTGAAGCAATAGCCTTTTGTTCCTGCAGGGTTAGGTTATGCACCTGTTTCTTTCGTTTCTCCAGGATTTCTGATTTTACTTTTTCTTCTGAAACAGTCAATATATTTATCCAGTGCTGCGTTAGTTCCAGGGTATGCGGTCCAGGTAGATATTTTGGTGGGATTCCTTATGGGCTGTTCTATCTCAGAGTCGCTGCTGTATGGAAGGTCTTTGTCATAAAAATATTCCCTCAATCTTATTTTTCTGAAAAACTCCTCCATATCATTGCAGAGTTTGATATGGTCAGTGTGTGCTGAGGGGCAGGAGGAGAGACCTTTGGAGAGAACTGACATTTCTTGTTTGTTTGGCTCATAGGAGGAAAGATTCACAACACAGCTCTGGTGAGCTGGGCTGGTATTTGCAGTTGTAGTAATGAGGCCTTTTTGTCTCATTCTATGGAGCTTTTTCTTTTTGTTGTTAATAAGCATGTCCTGAAGTTTCCGGTAGTATATATGGAGTTTTGCCTTCATTTCCTCCGTGTCATTATCCAATGATGATTTTAGGGTCTGTATCTCCTCCTGTGTTCTTCTTTTTTTGTTATAGGAAATTTTTATCATATTGTTCCGCAGCCTTTCAGATGTCCGAATACATAGTTGTTCTGCATATCAGCTGTTGTAGGTGTGCCGGGTTGGATTACATAAATTGAAGCCTCTTGGGATGAGTCTCTCCTTTTTGCATTTTGTTGAGAAGATGTCACTGTTGAGTTGTGCAAGTTTCTTAAGCCAGTTTTTCAGTTCCATTCTTGTGCAGTACATTGTGGTATCTTCCAAGTTGCTAGTAGTATAATGTTGTACCGTGTTAGCCATAGAAAGTAGTTGAGGAGTGAAGAAATCAGGCGATCCCTTTTGGAGGCTAACTGAGTATATTTGATAGTAAGCTTTCGAGAGTCTAGCTCTCTTCTTCATAGGGACAACAGACTGAAAGACATATTTCCAGTCCCCCCCCCCCTCTCCTTTCCTTTCGACAACCACCAAACCTGAGACGTATTATTGTCCGGACTGCCCTGAAGGCCCCAACTGAATATGGCACCTCACCTTGCCTGCAAAACAGGTGCAAGACCAGTAGGCACATCCACACCACGGACAGTGTACCTGGCCCTCAATCACAACAGGTGCACAGAATTAGGGGAACATTTTCCTGCAGGTCTTCCAATGTGGTGAATCTCATAATGTGTGTGCAATGTCCCACCACAGGCCTCTATGTGGGGGAAACAGGGCAGAGACTCAGTCAGTGCATGAACTCACACAGATTCACCATTAATAACAGCAGAACAGATCTCCCAGTGGCCACACATTTCTCAGAAGAAGACAACTCTATTGAAGATTTGCGGGTTGTGGTTTTAATGGGACATTTTAAGACACAGAGGGAGAGAAAAGAATGGGAATATAAGTTAATGCAAAAATTTAAAACTCTGCAATTTGGACTTAATATTCATGCCAGTTTCATGTCACACTCTGTATGAACTGTGAGGGTCACAAATCACCACCTGCTGCAAACAGATAACAGCAAGAATTACTGATCCCTCCGTCATGCCCCACAAGTTTCCAGATTGTTTATTTCTTTACCTGTTGTAAATAATGTCTCTACTTATATTGCATTTTGTTTTCTTTAAAGATTCTAAGATCCTTTGAAGATCTATGTCTTGTGTGTATAAATAGTCTGCGAATTTTCAGTTTCTGCTATAACACTATGTCTGAAGAAGAGAGCTAGACTCTCGAAATCTTACTATCAAATATACTCAGCCTCTAAAAGGTATCGCCTGATTTCTTCACTCTTCCACTACCGTCCCCTGTATAGTATGCCAATGATAGTCCTGACAAAAAGCATCACAATTGTTCTTTTCTCTGTAACTATAGAAACGACAAAACATGCTTGTACAAGTTTCTTTTCACTTTACACAGAGAAAGGTTCCCAGTGAGCTGACATATTAGAAACCTTCCATAGCTAATATTGGTTACCCAGCTGTTTCTGCTTTTGTCATTTACATCTTTCTTGGTTTTCATTTCTGGATGTATTCCTTTTATTCGAAAATCCTGCACCACTAATGTTATAAGATTCAGTCACTGACAAATACAACATATAATGAGCAGACTGTCAATGCTGATACAATACTGATACTCTTCTATGGCTAATATAGCTAATAATCTGTCTCTCATCTATCTATCTATCTATCTATCTATCTATCATGGTAATTCTAATTAGCCTGTTTTATAGATAATGATAGCGAATGATACATTAGCATTACTATTGTGGTGTATTACAAATATTTATGATAAGAGAATATATACAGTCATGGCCAAAAGTTTTGAGAATGATACAAATATTAATTTTTACAAAGTCTACTGCTTCAGTTTTTCTAATGGCAATTTGCATATACTCCAGAATGTTATAAAGAGTGATCAGCTTAACAGCAATTACTTGCAAAGTCAATATTTGCCTAGAAAATGAACTTTATCCCCCAAAACACATTTCAACATCATTGCAGCCCTGCCTTAAAAGGACCACCTAACATCGTTTCAGTGATTGCTCCATTAACACAGGTGTGGGTGTTGATGAGGACAGGGCTGGAGATCAATCTGTCATGATTAAGTAAGAATGACACCACTGGACACTTTAAAAGGAGGCTGGTGCTTGCCATCATTGTTTCTCTTCTGTTAACCATGGTTATCTCTAAAGAAACACGTGCAGTCATCATTGCACTGCACAAAAATGGCCTAACTGGGAAGAGTATTGCAGCTAGAAAGATTGCACCTCAGTCAACAATCTATCGCATCATCAAGAACTTCAAGGAGAGAGGTTCCATTGGTGCCAAAAAGGCTCCAGGGCGCCCAAGAAAGACCAGCAAGCGGCAGGACCGTCTCTTAAAAGTGTTTCAGCTGCGGGATCGGGCTACCAGCAGTGCAGAGCTTGCTGAGGAATGGCAGCAGGCAGGTGTGAGTGCATCTGCACGCACTGTGAGGCGGAGACTCTTGGAGCAAGGCCTGGTCTCAAGGAGGGCAGCAAAGAAGCCACTTCTCTCCAGAAAAAACATCAGGGACAGACTGATATTCTGCAAAAGGTACAGGGAGTGGACTGCTGAGGACTGGGGTAAAGTCATTTTCTCTGATGAATCCCCTTTTCGATTGTTTGGAACATCTGGAAAACAGCTTATTCGGAGAAGAAGAGGTGAGCGCTACCACCAGTCTTGTCTCATGCCAACTGTAAAGCATCCTGAAACCATTCATGTGTGGGGTTGCTTCTCAGCCAAGGGAATTGGCTCTCTCACAGTCTTGCCTAAAAACACAGCCATGAATAAAGAATGGTACCAGAATGTCCTCCAAGAGCAACTTCTCCCAACCGTCCAAGAGCAGTTTGGCACTCAACAATGCCTTTTCCAGCATGATGGAGCACCTTGCCATAAAGCAAAGGTGATAACTAAATGGCTCAGGGAACAAAACATAGAGATTTTGGGTCCATGGCCTGGAAACTCCCCAGATCTTAATCCCATTGAGAACTTGTGGACAATCATCAAGAGACGGGTGGACAAACAAAAACCAACAAATTCAGACAAAATTAAAGCATTGATTCTGCAAGAATGGACTGCTATCAGTCAGGATTTGGTCCAGAAGTTGATTGAGAGCATGCCAGGGAGAATTGCAGAGGTCCTGAAGAAGAAGGGTCAACACTGCAAATATTGACTTGCTGCATTAACTCATTCTAACTGTCAATATAAGCTTCTGTTACTCATAATATGAATGCAATTATATTTCTGTATGTGATAAAAACATCTGACAAACACACATAAAAACCAGAGGGCAGCAGATCATGTGAAAATATAATATTTGTGTCATTCTCAAAACTTTTGGCCATGACTGTAGTTGGCAACATGCTTTTACTTAGTTTGGGCTGTAGTTTTTATTGATGATTTGTCAGGTGAGCATATACTGTATTATAATATTGTGACAGGAACAAGTGTTCCATTCTAGATAGATAGATATATAGATAGATAGGACATTCATTTGTATTTACTTAGTGAGGTTGCTGTACTGCTCCACATTCCATGCTGTCCAATCTGCAGAAAGTGTGTTATATAGGAGCTGAGCAGAATGATATGTAGTTTTGTTGGAAAAGATTTAGTGTAAGTATTATTTTATAAGTATAACTTTCTATGTTTGAAGAAGTACTTAAGCCCAGTATGTGGTCCTAACAGTGATTGACAGCTAGGAAAGACATTGTGTAATACTAAAGAAAGTCCCCAGCGTTGTCTGGGTATAAAGTATGGGTGTAAAGGATTCCTCTGAAGTCGGGAAGATCACACGGAAGTTCCGGCCTCTCCAAGAGTTATAACTGAAAACTTTTAATATGTACTGCAAAACCATAATATGTAAAGTAGTGGAAAAGTAAAATGAGGCAGTTTCTTGTAGCAACCAATCTGATGTCAGCAGTCCTCTGCCAAGACTCCTTTGAAAATGAAAGTACTAATCTGGTATAAACAACTGTTCCGCTATTGCTTTCCATAAAGGATTATGTAGCAAAGTATACAACCTTGCATATAAGGTAAAATATAAAAACTGGCTCATTTTGGAGACTGTGCTAGATGTAGGCAGATTTTCTACTGGTATAATACGGGCCATGGCATGGCAATATTATGGCTACTGTAAACCAATGGCTGGTAAGATATTGAAAGGGATGTACATTCCAGATTGCTCAGATGGGTGAGATGAGGGAAATCCAGAGTTTGTTTCTCAGCAGACAACTATGTTTGCTGAGCATTATTTAAGTGCTGTGCACTGGGCTGGATTTTTATGGAATGGCAGGCTGGTAGTGGGACCTGCCATTCCCATCCCCTCCAGTTCACACCTTGTGGACACTCCTGGAGAAACCCAGCTGACGGGGATTGTCCTTGTTAGGGAGGAATAAGAAGGCTGTTAGGAGAGCAGACTGTGGCAGAGCTTGGCTGGAAAGCCACAAAGAGAGTTGCTACTGCTGGAAGACAATCCTGACTATCTGAACTTGTTCCTATTCTAGGTGAGGTATCCCATTTCTGTTTAGTTAGAGCCCAGACAGGAAGGTATTTATTTTATATTTTCTGTTATGCTGCATGTACCTAGGAGTGTTTTGGGTGAATATAAGTCAATACTTGGACTATTACCTTGGAGTCTGTGTCCATATCTGTCCCCCCAGCACCCCCAGATCCTGACACTACAAATCCCGTGGTGTGATGACCTGAAGCAACTCTGGGTACAATCCTCTGATAATGACTAATAACAGAGAACAACAATGGGCAAGTGTATACTGGTTATGTGAGTTCTGTCCTCTGATAATGGGTGATTAAAGAAGACTATAGTGAGTGAGTGCTGAAATCCTATGCTAATGCTAGTAGTGAGGCTATTAAGAATGAAGAACCTGCAAGTTTCTATTGGCTATTGCAGGTCATGTACAGTGCTGGCCAAAAGTATTGGCACCCCTGCAATTCTGTCAGATAATACTCAATTTCTTCCAGAAAATGATTGCAATCACAAATGCTTTGGTAATAATATCTTCATTTAATTTGTCGTCAATGGAAAACCACAAAAAGAATTGTCAAAAAGCCAAATTGGATATAATTCCACACCAAACATAAAAAATGGGGTGGACAAAAGTATTGGCACCCTTTGAAAAATAATGTGATGCTTCTCTAATTTGTGTAATTAACAGCACCTGTTACTTACCTGTGGCACATAACAGGTGGTGGCAATAACTAAATCACACTTGCAGCCAGTTGAAATGGATTAAAGTTGACTCAACCTCTGTCCTGTGTCCTTGTGTGTACATTGAGCATGGAGAAAAGAAAGAAGACCAAAGAACTGTCTGAGGATTTGAGAAGCAAAATTGTGAGGAAGCATGAGCAATCTCAAGGCTACAAGTCCATCTCCAAAGACCTGAATGTTCCTGTGTCTACCGTGCGCAGTGTCATCAAGAAGTTTAAAGCCCATGGCACTGTGGCTAACCTCCCTAGATGTGGACGGAAAAGAAAAATTGACGAGAGATTTCAACGAAAGATTGTGCGGATGGTGGCTAAAGAACCTCGACTAACATCCAAACAAGTTCTAGCTGCCCTGCAGTCCGAGGGTACAACAGTGTCAACCCGTACTATCCATCGGCGTCTGAATGAAAAGGGACTCTATGGTAGGATGCCCAGGAAGACCCCACTTCTGACCCAGAGACATAAAAAAGCCAGGCTGGAGTTTGCCAAAACTTACTGAGAAAGCCAAAAACTTTTTGGAAGAATGTTCTCTGGTCAGATGAGACAAAAGTAGAGCTTTTTGGGAAAAGGCATCAACATAGAGTTTACAGGAAAAAAAAAGAGGCCTTCAAAGAAAAGAACACGGTCCCTACAGTCAAACATGGCGGAGGTTCCCTGATGTTTTGGGGTTGCTTTGCTGCGTCTGGCACTGGACTGCTTGACCGTGTGCATGGCATTATGAAGTCTGAAGACTACCAACAAATTTTGCAGCATAATGTAGGGCCCAGTGTGAGAAAGCTGGGTCTCCCTCAGAGGTCATGGGTCTTCCAGCAGGACAATGACCCAAAACACACTTCAAAAAGCACTAGAAAATGGTTTGAGAGAAAGCACTGGAGACTTCTAAAGTGGCCAGCAATGAG
The DNA here is from genome assembly GCA_947044405.1 of Leptodactylus fallax. NCBI lineage: Eukaryota > Metazoa > Chordata > Amphibia > Anura > Leptodactylidae > Leptodactylus > Leptodactylus fallax. The sequence goes on along the minus strand of CAMRHE010000084.1, from coordinate 5,346,189 downwards.
TCCAGACCTGAATCCCATAGAACACCTGTGGAGAGATCTCAAAATGGCAGTTTGGAGAAGGCACCCTTCAAATCTCAGGGACCTGGAGAAATTTGCCAAAGAAGAATGGTCTAAAATTCCAGCAGAGCATTGTAAGAAACTCATTGATGGTTACCGGAAGCGGTTGTTCGCAGTTATTTTGTCTAAAGGTTGTGCTACCAAGTATTAGGCTGAGGGTGCCAATACTTTTGTCTGACCCATTTTTGGAGTTTTGTGTAAAATGATCAATGATTTGACTTTTTTTTTTCATTCTCTTTTGTGTTTTTTCATTGCAAGCAAAATAAATGAAGATATTATTACCAAAGCATTTGTGATTGCAATCATTTTCTGGAAGAAATTGAGTATTATCTGACAATTGCAGGGGTGCCAATACTTTTGGCCAGCACTGTATGTGCTGTCCTCTGATAGTGACAGATGATAGAGAACAATAGTGAGTGCTGAAATCGTCTGATAATGCTGTATGTCAGTGAAGCTTTTAAGCGTGAGGGACCTGTGAGCTTCTATTGGCTAATATGGGTCAAATGAGTGCTGTCCTGTGATACTGGGTGATAACTGAGAACAATAATGAGTGCTGCAATCCCCTGATAATGGTGTGTTAGTGAGGGTATTAAGAGTGAAGTACCTTCAAGACAACAGTTTGGTTTTGTTATTATTACTATAATGGTATAGCCTGTGATATACTCTTTCAGTCTCAATGTGTATATTTAAAGAGGATCTGTCAAGTAAAAAATGTTACATGACATACCTCATTTGATTGCTGCTGTGATCCTGATCAGTTTGGCTTTTTTTTTTTTTTAACTTGTCCTCCCATTCAAAAGAGGTAGCTCCTGGAAGGTTATATGTGAATTGGGTCATATTCTCTAAGTGGATGATAACCTTTTGCTTTCTCTGAGGAAGATAAAAGGTTACTATCCACTTGGTGAACAAGAGTTATTTTACTTACAACCTACCAGGGTCTATATCTTTTGAACAGATGAACACATTTAAAAAAGGAGAGTTTCCAAATTGACCTGGGGCGCATTTCTAATCAAATGAGGTATGTCATGTAGTATTTTGTGCTGGGTGACAGATCTACAGTGGGGAAAAAAAAGTATTTAGTCAGCCACCAATTGTGCAAGTTCTCCCACTTAAAAAGATGAGAGAGGCCTGTAATTGACATCATAGGTAGACCTCAACTATGAGAGACAAAATGAGAAAACATATCTAGAAAATCACATTGTATGATTTTTAAAGAATTTATTTGCAAATTATGGTGGAAAATAAGTATTTGGTTAATAACAAAAGTTCATCTCAGTACTTTGTTATATATCCTTTGTTGGCAATGACAGAGGTCAAACGTTTTCTGTAAGTCTTCACAAGGTTGGCACACACTGTTGCTGGTATGTTGGCCCATTCCTCCATGCAGATCTCGTCTAGAGCAGTGATGTTTTTGGGCTGTCGCTGGGCAACACGGACTTTCAACTCCCTCCAAAGGTTTTCTATGGGGTTGAGATCTGGAGACTGGCTAGGCCACTCCAGGACCTTGAAATGCTTCTTACAAAGCCACTCCTTCATTGTCCTGGCGGTGTGCTTGGGATCATTGTCATGCTGAAAGAACCAGCCACGTTTCATCTTCAATGCCCTTGTTGATGGAAGGAGGTTTGCACTCAAAATCTCGATACATGGCTCCATTCATTCTTTCATGTACACGGATCAGTTGTCCTGGTCCCTTTACAGAGAAACAGCCCCAAAGCATGATGTTGCCACCCCCATGCTTCACAGTAGGTATGGTGTTCTTTGGATGCAACTCAGCATTCACTCTCCTCCAAACATGACGAGTTGTGTTTCTACCAAACAGTTCTACTTTGGTTTAATCTGAACATATGACATTCTCCCAATACTCTTCTGGAACATCCAAATGCTCTCTAGCAAACTTCAGATGGGCCCGTGATCATTTTGACCCCACGGGGTGAGATCTTGCGTGGAGCCCCTGATCTAGGGAGATTATCAGTGGTCTTGTATGTCTTCCATTTTCTAATTATTGCTCCCACAGTTGATTTCTTCACACCAAGCTGCTTGTCTATTGCAGATTCAGTCTTCCCAACCTGGTGCAGTTCTACAATTTTGTTTCTGGTGTCCTTTCACAGCTCTTTGGTCTTCCCCATAGTGGAGTTTGGAGTGTGACTGTTTGAGGTTGTGGACAGGTGTCTTTTATACTGATAACAATATCAAACAGGTGCCAATACTACAGGTAATGAGTGGAGGACAGAGGAGCCTCTTAAAGAAGAAGTTACAGGTCTGTGAGAACCAGAAATCTTGCTTGTTTGTAGGTGATCAAATACTTATTTTCCACCATAATTTGCAGACTCCTGTGGGTAGGATTGGCTCAGTGGTAGCAGCAGCGGACCCAGAGAGTCAGAGACACACACAAAAAGGTCAGGTATCAACAGGTTGTACCCTGTACGTTTATTTTCAAAAACAACAAAACAAAATAAGCCTTAACAGTCAGGCAAAAAATAACAGAAATCCTGCTCGTCTGAGCAACTAACTAAACAAAGAAGTCCTACCTATACGTGTGGCTTGCTCCAGCCACACAGTCATTACACAGGGCAACAACACAAGCAAATGTTCGCTCTATTCTCTCAAAAGTTGTCAGGGTCTTAGGACAGCACCCGGCTTCTCCTCTCCACCAGGAACTGCTCAGGACTGAGAACTTAGCAACCTTTTATAGGCCTTTGATGAGGCCAAGCTCCCACCTGTGTTCCCTAGTAAGACAAGAAGCAGTTAACAAAATGATTTCTCACAACTGAGGTTTTGTTACCTGTGTTGTAAACCCATTTACCACACATATGTGAGGAATCTGGGTGAGACATAGCGACCCTCCAGAACCTTACCAGTCACTTTCTCACAATATATATATATATATATATATATATATATATATATATATACCCATCCATGTGAATCCATATAACTGGATCAATCCTGTAATCGTTTTATGTGACAGCACTAATTTTGTTTGAGCACTATCTACAAAAGAATTTAGTTTTTATCGGCTATTTACAGTAAAGGTTATATTTTATGATAGACCTTATTTTCTCTCAGTGAAGTCTCCTTCCTTTATAAACCCTAAACTTGTGGGTGTTCCCTGAGCTGCTCTCGCACAGTTTGTACATTTTAATGCCATACCATGCCCTCTTACTGGGCAGGTATTGGCGAAATTTAAGTCTACCTTTGAAACTGATCAGGGACTCCTCCTATGTAAAAGCGCAGCGGAATATGATGGCGCTATACAAGTAAACAAAATAAATAAATAATGCCAAATTTGCAGTGTCATTAAAGTGGTCAGTGACTGGTCTGACATTGAATAGGTAGTCAACGTTTGGGTCACCTCGGGGCGGACACTGTGCATTATCATTATAGTATAAAAATTTCAGGATAATTTCAAAACGTGTCCTGGTCATGGCCATTCGATTGATTGTAGTATTATACTAGACATCTGTACTCCAGTACTGTAGAATTTGTGGTTTCTTCACTATGCTCATATTCAAGATGATTTCCACAGTTGTGGTACCATTCCCAGCTTCAGGCTCATACTGAACCTATATACAGTCATATGAAAAAGTTTGGGCACCCCTATTAATCTTAATCATTTTTAGTTCTAAATATTTGGGTGTTTGCAACAGCCAATTCAATTTGATATATCTAATAACTGATGGACACAGTAATATTTCAGGATTGAAATGAGGTTTATTGTACTAACAGAAAATGTGCAATATGCATTAAACCAAAATTTGACCGGTGCAAAAGTATGGGCACCTCAACAGAAAAGTGACATTAATATTTAGTAGATCCTCCTTTTGCAAAAATAACAGCCTCTAGTCGCTTCCTGTAGCTTTTAATCAGTTCCTGGATCCTGGATGAAGGTATTTTTGACCATTCCTCTTTACAAAACAATTCCAGTTCAGTTAAGTTTGATGGTCGCCGAGCATGGACAACCCGCTTCAAATTATCCCACAGATGTTCAATGATATTCAGGTCTGGGGACTGGGATGGCCATTCCAGAACATTGTAATTGTTCCTCTGCATGAATGCCTGAGTAGATTTGGAGCTGTGTTTTGGATCATTGTCTTGCTGAAATATCCATCCCCGGCGTAACTTCAAATTCGTCACTGATTCTTGTACATTATTCTCAAGAATCTGCTGATACTGAGTTGAATCCATGCGACCCTCAACTTTAACAAGATTCCCGGTGCCGGCATTGGCCACACAGCCCCAAAGCATGATGGAACCTCCACCAAATTTTACAGTGGGTAGCAAGTGTTTTTCTTGGAATGCTGTGTTTTTTGGATGCCATGCATAACGCCTTTTTGTATGACCAAACAACTTAATCTTTGTTTCATCAGTCCACAGGACCTTCCTTCAAAATGAAGCTGGCTTGTCCAAATGTGCTTTTGCATACCTCAGGCGACTCTGTTTGTGGCGTGCTTTCAGAAACGGCTTCTTTCGCATCACTCTCCCATACAGCTTCTCCTTGTGCAAAGTGTGCTGTATTGTTGACCGATGCACAGTGACACCATCTGCAGCAAGATGATGCTGCAGCTCTTTGGAGGTGGTCTGTGGATTGTCCTTGACTGTTCTCACCATTCTTCTTCTCTGCCTTTCTGATATTTTTCTTGGCCTGCCACTTCTGGGCTTAACAAGAACTGTCCCTGTTGTCTTCCATTTCCTTACTATGTTCCTCACAGTGGAAACTGACAGGTTAAATCTCTGAGACAACTTTTTGTATCCTTCCCCTGAACAACTATGTTGAACAATCTTTGTTTTCAGATCATTTGAGAGTTGTTTTGAGGAGCCCATGATGCCACTCTTCAGAGGAGATTCAAATAGGAGAACAACTTGCAATTGGCCACCTTAAATACCTTTTCTCATGATTGGATACACCTGGCTATGAAGTTCAAAGCTCAGTGAGGTTACAAAACCAATTTTGTGCTTCAGTAAGTCAGTAAAAAGTAGTTAGGAGTATTCAAATCAATAAAATGATAAGGGTACCCAAATTTTTTCACCGGTCAAATTTTGGTTTAATGCATATTGCACATTTTCTGTTAGTACAATAAACCTCATTTCAATCCTGAAATATTACTGTGTCCATCAGTTATTAGATATATCAAATTGAAATGGCTGTTGCAAACACCCAAATATTTAGAACTAAAAATGATTAAGATTAATAGGGGTGCCCAAACTTTTTCATATGACTGTATAATAATACCACACAACTGGTCCCTGCAAGTCTTATGTAGCCTGGTACTGATGCCATCTGGCCTTGCGACCTTCCCAGCCTTGATCTTTTTGAGTCCCTTTCTCGTCTGGGCACATTTGAAGATCAGACTGTAGCCAGATGACTGTTTGCGTGATTTACTGATCTGGAGGTGAGGTCAGTGTGGGAGAGAGGATTGAATGACATGCTGGGATGGGAGGAGCTGGTGTGTGATTAAATCTATTAAAGAATAGATTTAGTTCGTTAAGCCCGTTAGTATCTACTTATATCTGGGAGACAGGCTGTCTGTGTCCAGATATTGGCTTAAGACTTTTCCAGACTTTACTAAAGTTTTTGTCCTCCATTTGCTGTTCCATCTTTCTCTTATAATTGACTTTTCCTCCCGGATTTGATGCCTCAGCTCCTTTTGCACATATGTTACACAGCCGAGGGTCAGGACCAACCGGCAGAGTCAGAAGATACTCCGACTCTGGTGGATTAACCCCATGGATGCAGGGCTGGTTTTAGACAAAGTGGGGCCCTGGACAAAATTAAAAGCGGGGCCCCAAATGCTGATATGCAAACAACACCATCATCTTGCAGTGGCAACCCCTATAATAACGCCTCCTTTCTGCCAACAAAAAAGTAATAACAAGCCCCATTTTACCACACACAATTCAAATGAGCACCTTTGTACCGCCTAATAGATTTTTGCACCAGTTATCAGTTATTATAGCGCCTCCTTATAAATAATAATCCCTGCTTATAAATAATATTACACCTTTATCAGTAATAGCGCCCTTATAAATGATAAATAGTGCCCTGTATCAGTAATATCCCCCTTTATCAGTAACAGTTATAGAAATAATACCGCTCTCTTATTAATAATAGCCCCCTCATAAATAATAGTTATCTTTATAAATAATACTCCCCATTATCACTAATAGCCCCCTTTATAAATTAGCCCACTTAACAATTATACCCCCCTTATAAATAATTCCCCTCTTAGAAATAATAGCTCCCCCCTTATAATGGATGCCTTATATATAATTCCCCCTTATAAATAATAGCCCGTCTTATAAATAATAGTTCCCCCTTTATAATAGCCCCCACATATTTAAGTTTCCCAATTATATATAGTAACCCACCCTTATATATAATAGTTCTCCGTTATACAGTGTCGGACTGAAGGGACTTAGGCCCACCAGAGGAGATTGTTCTAGGGCCCCACCCAACAGCTTCCTGCTAATAGCCTACACCACGGCTCCTTCACTGAAGTCTTACATATGTGCTGACTATCTGGTGTTACTGAGTATGTTCCCCGTATAGTCAGCCCCTATAGTACTGTGCAGGCCCCAATAACTCCATGGCCGGTTCATGCACAGTACTGTATGGGGGAATGACATAGCCATGGAGCACTACATGTATGTGCAAGATTATAGTGAGGGGGCTATGATGCAGACATAGCACACAGGGCTGCCAGTAGGAATTTTGAGCCCCCCCCCCCCCCCCACACTATATAATTCTCCACATGGTATATAATGCCTCACGGTATAAAATGCTCCCCTGAGCCCCCCATAGTGGGCCCACATGGTATATAAGGCTCCACACAGTATACTACCTCTTAGTGGCCCCAGACAGTACAATATGCTCCCCAGCAGCCCCACGCAATATAATATGCTCCATACAGTATAATATGCATCCTACAGTGCCCCGCCAGTATAATGCTCCACAGTGGCCTAACACAGTATAACATGCTCCACAATGGCCTCCACACAGTATAATATACTGCCCAGAGGGGTTCCCCCAGTATAATGCTCTAGAGTGGTCCCCCACAGTATAATATGCTCCCCACAGTCCTCCCCAGTATAATGCTCTACAATGGCCCCACAGAGTATAATATGCTCCCGAGAAGCCCCACACAATATAATAAACTCCACAGTGGCCCCACAGAGTATAAAAGGCTCCCCACACTGCCCCTTCCCCCCAGTATAAAGCTCCACAGTGGCCCATAGTTTAATATGCTCCCCAGAGGGCCCCTGCTAATATAATGCTCCACAATGCCCCCCCCAGTATTTTGCTTCACAGTGGCCCCATGCCATATATTATGCTCCCCAGAGTGTCCCCCCAGACCCTCCTTAGTTCCCCCGCCAAATAATGACCCACAGTGGCGCCACGCAATATAATATGCTCTGCAGATGCCCTCCCCCGAATAATGCTCCACAGTGACCCCACACAGTATAACATGCTCCACAGTGGCCCAAAACTGTATAATATACTCTCCACAGGGCCCCCCACCACAGTATAATGCTCCACGGTGGCCCCACACAGTATAATATGCTCTCCAGAGGGGCCGCCCAGTATAATGCTCCAAAGTGGCTCCAGAGAATATGACATGCTCTTCAGAGCCCCCCCCCACATTATAATGCTCCACAGAGGCCCCATACAGTATAATATGCTATCCAGAGGGGGCCCCCAGTATAATGCTCCACAGGGGCCCCACACAGTATAATATGCTATCCAGAGGGCCCCCTCCCCAGTATAATGCTCCACAGGGGCCCCATACAGTATAATATGTTATCCAGAGGGGGCCCCCCAGTATAATGCTCCACAGTGGCACTACAGACTCCCTTAGTGTTAGTATTATATTAAATTCTGGGGTCTCTTCAGACCCCAGAGTATAATTATCGAAGGCCCGGGGGAGGTAAGGGAAAATAACAAACAGTTATACTTACCTTGCCTTACCTATGCTGGGCCTCCTCGCACTGCTCTGCTATCCCCACCGGCTGCCTCTTCTATGCAGCTGACGTCACGCATTGTGGACGTCGCCACTGAAGCCTGTGATTGGACCTCAGCGGTTACGTGAGCACGCCCCACATGATCGCTAAGGCTGAGGCCTGGCCTCAGCGGTGATGTCCGGAACGCCAGAAGATGACGTCAGACGCAAGGACAGGTGAGTAAAAATGTTTGTTATTTTAACTGACCTCGGAAAGGGGCCCTACAGCATATGAGGCTGGGTCCCTTTCTGTTATCGATATGGCCTGATGACTCCAGATCCCGGGGGCCCCTTTGGGGTCAGGGCCCTAGGCAATTGCCCAGTTTGCCCCCCCCCCCCCCTGACACCGTCCCTGCATGGATGCCATGATCAATAGCAATCACGGCATCCAGGGGGTCCAGAGGCAAGAACGCTCCCCCTGTCACCCCTCGGACCCCCCCGCGATAAGGTTGCCATGGCAGCCAGGAGACCAGGCCACAGCCTCCTAACTGCCTATGCACAGTTTCTGTAGGAACTAATGTGCGATATTGTACTGGGGATCTGAAATCCCAGCTTTAAGTCTCCTTGTGTGACATGTAAAAAGTAAAAAAAAAAAAAAAAAAACACACACTTAAAAATACACACAAAAAACAATAAAAATTTAAAAAACACCTTAATATTTAAAAAAATACATAATGTAAACCAACATATTAGGTATCCCCACGGCACAATCCAAAAATAGCATTATTTATCCCGTACAGTGAAAGCCGTAAAAAATATATACCGCAATGTTAAAAACCTATAAATCTGGGGCGGAGCCTGACCACTATTGACGATGGTTTGCTGTGCCTGCAGCTCCGTCGCAGAAGTGTAAAAGTAGTACCTTTTGCTAAAGTTACCAAGGTGGAGATGGTGAAGATAGGTCGGGAAAGGTCTGCTGACCCTCTTGGTACCCCTACCACCTGGAAGCATCAAGCGGATATGCAGAAATTTCTGAAGAAAGGCAGTCTGTATTACCGCCTGAACGCGGACAAAATGGCGCTGCAGGCCACGCGACCTAAACGATGGGAGGCTGACTCGGAGCAGGATAGTGGGGAAGAGGAGGAGGCCAGTATGGCTACGCAGTCCCTTATATCGAAGGCCTTTCTAAAGAAGATGCTCATGCAGGCTCTCCAGCCGGTTCTATCCGACCTAGCAGAGATAAAGATAGAACTCACCACCTTAGGCCGGAGAGTGGAAGTCACCGAAGCGACCTGCTCCGATCTGGTGCACTACTCTAAAGCACTGGGTTCTCAAGTGGCGGTCCAGAAGGACCATATAGATAGAGCTCTCACCCTCCTGGAGGACCAGGAGAATAGAAGCAGAAGGCGAAACTTGAGTATTAAGGGACTCCCGGAGACATGTGCACCTGACTCGCTTAAACCTGCGCTGCTGGAAGTGTTTGGCAGGCTCCTGGGTCCTGAGAGAGCAGCTACAGTCACCATAGAGAGAGCACACCGGGCCTTGCGGCCTAAGCCAGACCCAGATGCACCTCCACGCAATGTTATATGTGGGCTCCTTTCCGCAGGTGACATGGTAGATTTGTGGTCAGCTGCGAAGGCGGAGAAAGTTATCAAGCACGGAAAAACAAGCCTTACCTTTTTTCAAGACCTGTCTCCGTCCACGTTCTGGAGGAGGAGACAGATGAAGTCCTTGTTGGATGTCTTACAGGAGACGAAAATCCAGTATGCATGGTTGTTCCCTTTCGGCCTCTCGATTTCCCTGAATGGACGCCGGTTAGTGGTGCATACCCCGGCGGATTTGGGAGCAGTATGGAAAGCATTGCAGATACAGCCTCTGGAGCTCAACTCTTGGTTGCCGACCCCGGCGTTGGATCCTTTACCGTTCTCCTTACAGGGATCCCACTGGCGGCAGTCTCTACAGGGAACGGGCTTGTCAGGACATTCACTATGAGAGTCAGGAACTGTCTGATCCTTACAGGTAGCTGCTTATCTGGTGCAACTGAAGACGTATCCTTTGCTTGCGGCCGTGAGCCGTTTCTGACTGAGACATTACTCTTTTTATTATTATTGATATTATAACGAGGGTACTATGCATGTTCGTTTTGCTCTCGGCCTCACCGGACAGGGTTGAATTGTTTGCTGATTTGTTAGCCGATCTTGCTGAGAGGCTTCTCCCCACTGTGTGTGGTTTATGCTCGTGATATGGTATTTTTTACCTTTGAGGTAATTATTGTTCTTATTATTACCATATACAGTACAGACCAAAAGTTTGGACACACATTCTCATTCCAAGAGTTTTCTGTATTTTCATGACTATAAAAATTGTAGATTCACTCTGAAGGCATCAAAACTATGAATTAACACATGTGGAATTATATACTTAACAAAAAAGTGTGAAACTGAAAATATGTCTTATATTCTAGGTTCTTCAAAGTAGCCACCTTTTGCTTTGATTACTGCTTTGCACACTCTTGGCATTCTCTTGATGAGCTTCAAGAGGTAGTCACCTGAAATGGTTTTCACTTCACAGGTGTGCCCTGTCAGGTTTAATAAGTGGGATTTCTTGCCTTATAAATGGGGTTGGGATCATCAGTTGTGGTGTTCAGAAGTCAGGTGGATACACAGCTGATAGTCCTACTGAATGGAGTGTTAGAATTTGTATTTTGGCAAGAAAAAAGCGCTAAGTAAAGAAAAACGAGTGGCCATCATTACTTTAAGAAATGAAGGTCAGTCAATCCGAAAAATTGGGAAAACTTTGAAAGTGTCCCCAAGTGCAGTGGCCAAAACCATCAAGTGCTACAAAGAAACTGGCTCACATGAGGACCGCCCCAGGAAAGGAAGATCAAGAGTCACGTCTGCTGCGGAGGATAAGTTCATCCGAGTCACCAGCCTCAGAAATCACAGGTTAACAGCAGCTCAGATTAGAGACCAGGTCAATGCCACACAGAGTTCTAGCAGCAGACACATCTCTACAACAACTGTTAAGAGGAGACTGTGTGCAGCAGGCCTTCATGGTAAAATAGCTGCTAGGAAACCACTGCTAAGGACAGGCAACAAGCAGAAGAGACTTGTTTGGACTGAAGAACACAAGGAATGGACATTAGATCTGTGGAAATCTGTGCTTTGGTCTGATGAGTCCAATTTTGAGATCTTTGGTTCCAACCACTGTGTCTTTGTGCGATGCAGAAAAGGTGAACGAATGGACTCTACATGCCTGGTTCCCACCGTGAAGCATGGTGGAGGTGGTGTGGGGGTGCTTTGCTGGTGACACTTTTGGGGATTTATTCAAAATTGAAGGAATACTGAACCAGCATGGTTACCACAGCATCTTGCAGCGGCATGCTATTCCATCCGGTTTGCGTTTAGTTGGACCATCATTTATTTTTCAACAGGACAATGACCCCAAACACACCTCCAGACTGTGTAAGGGCTATTTGACCAAGAAAGAGAGTTATGGGGTGCTACGCCAGATGACCTAGCCTCCACAGTCATCAGACCTGAACCCAATTCGAGATGGTTTGGGGTGAGCTGGACTGAAGAGTGAAGGCAAAAGGGCCAACAAGTGCTAAGCATCTCTGGGAACGCCTTCAAGACTGTTGGAAGGCCATTTCAGGTGACTACCTCTTGAAGCTTATCAAGAGAATGCCAAGAGTGTGCAAAGCAGTAATCAAAGCAAAAGGTGGCTACTTTGAAGAACCTAGAATATAAGACATATTTTCAGTTGTTTCACACTTTTTTGTTAAGTATATAATTCCACATGTGTTAATTCATAGTTTTGATGCCTTCAGTGTGAATCTACAATTTTTATAGTCATGAAAATACAGAAAACTCTTGGAATGAGAAGGTGTGTCCAAACTTTTGGTCTGTAATGTGTGTGTGTGTGTATATATATATATATATATATATATATATATATATATATATATAAAAAAAAAAAAAAAAAAAATAATAGACAGATTTAAACTGGACAATCATGCCCATAAACCAACTCGCTTAATCCTACCCCAGTGGTAAAAAAAAATTCAACAAGTGCGGGAAGATTTTGTACTCTGTTCTATTCTTTGAATAGATGTCACATCCTTTGTTAAACCCCTAAAAATTTTAAATTGTATCAGGTCAGTTATCGATCTGAAGCTGACTCATCGAAAGATGCAAGGGAACCAAACCAAGGATGACCTAAGGTCATTACTATGCCATGAAATAGATATTATTATATCTAAAAAACTCAAAATAGTGTAAACAATTGTGAACATCCCATCATCAAAATTGGAAACCAAAATAGTTGATTTGATACTATGGAAATACAGACACCCATTGCCACTCAATAAAGATACTGTCAGGTTTCCAATGAAGGGGTCATAGGAAATGGTGTCTTTCAGGCCATCAGGTTTTAACTTTTAAATCCATTGTGCTTCCTTCTTCAGAATCTTATGATCCCAATCTTTCACACGATCTGACGGTTGTATTTTTTCCAAATCCTGAAAACTAAGTTATTTTGGATTACCTTCATGAAATTCCCAAATATGTTCACTAAGTGGTTGATCTTCATGGTACAGTATATTACCAATGTGGTCCAGGATCCTGCACCTTAACTCTGTTTAGGTTTTTCCTACGTAATTTAGTTAACAGGGGCATGTGGCCACGTACACTCCAGAAGTCTTATAATTTATGAATTCACCAATCATAAACCTGGCTTCATTGGCCACACACTTCACCCTGTCACCTTTGAGAATATACTCATAGGCCTTAGATGAACCACATCTAAAAGTGCCCTGAATTTTGCTTTCATACAGCCACGTTACACCAGCCTTTTTGGTGACAGGTGATTATGTACTAGTCTGTCCCTTAAATTTCTCTTCTGTATGTAATTGAGCATTTTGATGTATTGTTGCCCTCACGGTCTGGATCCAGCTTTAAAATATCTCAATATGGCTGGAGTACTGTCATACATCTCACTGATACCTATGATAGGTGATCAGAAGATGTATTAACCTTCTAATTGTCTGTTTTCAAATGCGGGGTTAATAGTTTTGTTCAGTTCTGCATCAGTGCAAATCTGTGCACCTCACTCAGAACCGCTCTTGGATATCCCCATTTTTCAAATATTAATTGTAGGTCATCTGCTTTAATGTCAATTCCTCCAAGGTTGAACTTGGCAATGCAACGTAAGAAGACTGTTTGTGGCAGTATCTTTACGATATGCAGTAGAATTCAGTTCAACTTTTTTAGTAATCATGATGGTAAGGTCAAAAAAGGTGATCATCTTGTGGTCAGTGACCATCGTCGATCTTATCATGAGGTCAATATTGTTGATATTAACAAATTTCCAGAACAGGTAAACAGAACCCGTCCATAACATTGTCAATAAAACGCAATCCCAATACTACCCACAATGTCCATCTCTCCTCTTCTTGTGTCAGGGTTTCATGAAAGTTAATTTGCGATTCATTTGTGCTAACTCCAAGATCATTTTTAACTTATTCATGAAATCTATAGTGGGATCAGTTTTTAATATTTCATCACTAGGGAGTTCAGATAAGTATCAAAGCACATTCTGTAGTATTACAATATTACCCCCCTTGTCCAAGGGTTTGATGACAATTGTGTCGTCATTCTGTAAATTAAGGAGGGCCTGATTTCAGTGGATTTGAAATTACCTCTGTTTCCTTTGTATGCAAATCCTTCTCCCTCTTCACATATTCAGAATCATTGAAGAAGCCAGTGTTTCACTATCACAAGACAAGTGTTTCAACACTATAGTGACAGATTCTTGTTGCTTCTGGTTTAACTGAAAGTAACTAACCAGAGGTTGTTAGTAGGCAGAGATCATAGGTCTGTGTAACAGAGTGCTAAACACTAATGCGTCATAATAAGGAGCGTCGATGTAAGAGAGGACACTTTTCTAGTGACTGATTGATATAATTTGGACACATTGATAATTGTGAATGGCCACACAGGACCTATTTTGAGTTCAACTTTATTGTAACTTCTCTCCTGGTGTTGTGCATCTTGTCGCTATGACATTCCTTTCCCCGCCCCCTCTGCAAAACTGTAGTTCCTAGAGCCCTGATGGTGGACTCCAGTACTTAGTTGATCTGAACACTGTCTTGTGTGGGTTATAAAAATGCCAAACCCAACCCATTATCCGCCATCCCTTAATGTTGTCACCACAAGGGCCAGCACTGAATTGGTTATTAAACACTCTTGTAAAATATTTTTTTTACTGTAAGCTACTGCTATGTAGGCAGGGCATAAATTTAATCTCTCCCGATGATCCTATCAGAGTAAAACATTTGGTAGAGATTTCTCTCTCTCTTATATTATATCAGATGAACTCAGGGGATGAATAAACTTTGGTCCTAACCAATGCTGTTTAAAATCAGCATTCTATGATCCCTTAAGGTAATATCATTGTGGGGGTCTTAAATGTGTTTGTGAATTATATGGGTGCTGTCAGTGGAATAATTAGTGTCATTGATGTTATCTGGTACCCTCCTGTTTTTAATATCGCAGGCCACATGTGTGTTTGTCTTTTGTGTTATGTGAAGTAGATTTTATTATTCATTAAAAGTTAAGTTTTAGTTTAGGACCACACTACTTCTGTGATTAGGCTCCAATTTGAGTTTGTTACCCATAATTCATCTTAATTCTTCAAGAAATCCTCAAGATATTTCTTCAGAAATTTGCGCTTTGTCACTATGATTTATGTAGTCTGGTACTACTGAAATCTAAGGAGGTGAGAGAGCTAGAAAAAAAATATGGTTACTTTATTCTACCCAGATACAAAATGCCTCCCCACACTTCAGCAAATAAAATAACTTCATGCATTTGCTTGGAAAAGCCTGTCTGGTCTGATAATTTGTATAAGTAAATCTATTACCTTGTATAAATCTCTAGTTCTTAAATACATTTTATTTGTACTCTAAGTTGAATTGTAAGTGTAAGTACTACCTCAAAGATCCTTAAATACAGTATTTCCCACATTTGTTCTTTACCCCCATTGATGGGTTATTAGTCAGTATTTTACAATGTACAGCAAACCTCTGTAATGTAGTTCAGAAGTGAAGGGAAATTGTTGGGAAATAAAGGAAAAGAAGACAAAACACAGTGACCAGAAAAGTCACTTTTTGATGCATATTATCAACGTAAAGTGGAAGCACTAGCATTCACAGGCTTAAAACTGGTGAAAATGATGATTTCATTTAAAGCAAGACCCTATTTACAGGTATCCTTTGATTATATGTTTTTTAATATATATACATATGTGGACAAAATTGTTGGTACCCCTCGTTTAATGAAAGAAAAACCCACAATGGTCACAGAAATAGTTTGAATCTGACAAAAGTAATAATATATAAAAATTCTATGAAAATGAACAAATGAAAGTCAGACATTGCTTTTCAACCATGCTTCAACAGAATTTTTTTTAAAACAAAACTCATGAAACAGGCCTGGACATAAATGATGGTGCCCTGAAAATAATGTGACCAAAGGGACATGTTAAATCAAGGTGTGTCCACTAATTAGCATCACAGGTGTCTACAATCTTGTAATCAGTCAGTGGGCCTGTATATAGGGCTACAGATACTCACTGTGCTGTTTGGTGACATGGTGAGTACCACATTCAACATGGACCAGAGGAAGCGAAGGAAAGAGTTGTCTCAGGAGCTTAGAAAGAAAATTAAAGACAAGCATGTTAAAGGTAAAGGTTATAAGACCATCTCCAAGCAGCTTGATGTTCCTGTGACTACAGTTGCACATATTATTCAGAAATTTAAGATCCATGGGACTGTAGCCAACCTCCCTGGACGTGGCCGCAGGAGGAAAAATGATAAATCAAAGAGAAGGATAATATGAATGGTAGCAAAAGAACCCAGAAAAACATCTAAAGAGATTAAAGGTGAACTTCAAGCTCAAGGAACATCAGTGTCAGATCGCACCATCCGTCGTTGTTTGAGCCAAAGTGGACTTCATGGGAGACAACCAAGGGGGACACCATTGTTGCAAACAAATCATAAAAAAGTCAGACTGGAATTTGCCAAACTACATGTTGACAAGCCACAAAGCTTCTGGGAGAATGTCCTATGGACAGATGAGACAAAAATCAAAATTTTTGGCAAGGCACATGAGCTCTATGTTCACAAACAGAAAAATGAAGCATATCTTGAAAAGAACACTGTCCCTACTGTGAAACATGGAGGAGGCTCTGTTACATTCTGGGGTTGTTTTGCTGCATCTGGCACAGGGTGTCTTCAATCTGTGCAGGGTACAATGAAATCTCAAGACTATCAAGGGATTCTAGAGAGAAATGTGCTGCCCAGTGTCAGAAAGCTTGGTCTCAGACGCAGGTCATGGGCTTTGCAACAGGATAATGACCCAAAACACACAGCTAAAAACACCCAAGAATGGCTAAGAGGAAAACATTGGACTATTCTGAAGTGGCCTTCTATGAGCCCTGACCTAAATCCTATTGAGCATCTTTGGAAGGAGCTAAAACATGCCGTCTGGAAAAGGTACCCTTCAAACCAAGACAACTGGATCAGCTTGCTCATGAGGAGTGGGCCAAAATACCTGTTGAGAGGTGCAGAAGTCTCATTGACAGTTACAGGAATCGTTTGATTGCAACGATTGCCTCAAAAGTTTGTGCAACAGAATATTAAGTTAAGGATACCATCATTTCTGTCCAGGCCTGTTTCATGAGTTTTCTTTTTTAAAAAAATTCTGTTGAAGCATGGTTGAAAAGCAATGTCTGGCTTTCATTTGTTAATTTTCATAGAATTTTTATATATTAGTTTTGTCAGATTCAAGTTATTTCTGTGACCATTGTGGGTTTTTCTTTCATTAAACGAGGGGTACCAACAATTTTGTCCACGTGTGTATATAGATCTCAATCAAGTCAACAAACAAACAAGTCGACAGTCAGATTCCCAAGTATTATTAGTGCTCAGTAAGTTTCCATTAAAATAAAAAATGTCTAAGAAGTGATTGATCAGAGACTCCAAGCTTTGCTTTTATGGACAGTATGAATACACAGTAACTAGACAATGAAGAAATCAGGCGATACCTTTTAGAGGCTAACTGAGTATATTTATAAGTAAGCTTTCAGGAGTGCTCGCTCCCTTCATCAGACATGGTGTGATACAAGAACTGAAAATTAACAGATTTTTATACACATGGTTTTCAAAGCATTTTAGAGTCCTTAAAAAAAATTGCAATCTAACTAGAGAAGTTATTTACAACAGGTCAAAAAAACAGTCTGGAAACTTGTGGTGCGTGACGGAGGGATCAGTAATTCTTGCTGTTATCTGTTAGCTATCAGGAGGTGATTTGTGTCCCTCACATACATAGTGTGATTTGAAGCTGGCATGAATATTGAGTTCAGTTCATGGTTCAAACATAGTGTGACATGAAGCTGGCATGAATATTAAGTCCAAATTGCAGAGTTTGAAATTTTTGCATAAATTTGTACTCCATTTCTTTCCTTTTCTCCTGTGTCTTAAAATGTCCCATTAAAACCACAACCAGCAAATCTTCAATAGAGTGGTTTTCTCCGGAGAAATGTGCGGCCATTGGGAGATCGGTTCTGTTGTTATTAATGCTGAGGGTACCATTTTGGCCACCATGGATGTGGAATCCCTGTATACCAACATTCCCCACAAGGATGGAGTTGCAGCATGTCGGGTACACCTGGCAAAACAAAACCTCCCAACAGAACCAGTAACGCAGCTCATACAATTCATCCTTAGCCACAACCATTTTACCTTTGGAGAGGATCTATATCTACAGCGAATGGGAACTTCAATGGGGACCAGATGTGCACCCCAATATGCAAATCTCTTTATGGCAGAAATGGAAGGAACATATTTATCAACATGCGCCACCAAACCTATGATTTACCTTCGTTATATCGATGATATCCTTGTCATCTGGACTGCAGGTGAGGAGGCCCTACTTCAATTCCATAATGACTTCAATGACTTTCAGCCGACCATCAACCTTAAACTTAGCTATTCAGGGAGTGAAATTCACTTTCTGGATACCACAATATACATTAAAGACCACCGGCTACTCACATCAATATACCACAAACCCACAGACAGAACGGCCTACCTGAGAAACGACAGCTTCCACCCCAAGCACACAAGACAATCTATCATCTACAGCCAGGCTATACGATACAATCGTATTTGCTCCGACAAAACAGACCTGGACAAGCACCTCCTGGATCTGAGGATGAAATTTCTCAGATTGGGATACAAACCAAAAGTGACAGACAACCAATTAAACAAAGCAGCAGCCATTAACAGATAACAGTCTGCTCACATATAGAGAGACCCAGAAAGATGCCCGAGTGCCCCTAGTTGTCACCTACAACCCACAGCTGGAGATCCTACGAAGGATTGCCAAGGAGCTCCAACCTGTGCTACATAGGGACAACAGACTCAAGGACATATTTCCAGTCCCCCCTCTCCTCTCCTTTCGACAACCACCAAACCTGAGGCGCATTATCGTCCGGAAGGCCCCAACTGAAAATGGCACCTCACCTTGCCTACATAAAAGGTGCATGACCTGCAAGCACATCCACACCGCTGACAGTGTACCTATCCCACAGTCACAACAGGTGCACAGAATACAGGCCTCTATGTGGGGGAAACAGGGCAGAGACTCAGTCAACGAATGAACTCACATAGATCCAGCATTAATAACAACAGAACCGATCTCCCAGTGGCCGCACATTTCTCCGGAGAAAACCACTCTATTGAAGATTTGCGGGTTGTGGTTTTAATGGGACATTTTAAGACACAGGAGAAAAGGAAAGAAATGGAGTACAAATTTATGCAAAAATTTCAAACTCTGCAATTTGGACTTAATAATCATGCCAGCTTCATGTCACACTATGTTTGAACCATGAACTGAACTCAATATTCATGCCAGCTTCAAATCACACTATGTATGACCTGTGAGGGACACAAATCACCTCCTGATAGCAAACAGATAACAGCAAGAATTACTGATCCCTCCGTCACGCACCCCAAGTTTCCAGACTGTTTTTTTGACCTATTGTAAATAACTTCTCTACTTAGATTGCAATTTTTTTTAAGGACTCTAAAATGCTTTGAAAACCATGTGTATAAAAATCTGTTAATTTTCAGTTCTTGTATCACACCATGTCTGATGAAGGGAGCGAGCACTCCTGAAAGCTTACTTATAAATATACTCAGCCTCTAAAAGGTATCGCCTGATTTCTTCACTCTTCCACTACTTTCAATGGCTAACACGGTACAACATTATACTACTAGACAATGAATGTATTGTCTAGATAAATCTTTTTAAACTATTGACAGTTTTATTTTCCTTGTAGCTCTTCTCAAGCCATTTGCCTTGCTGATGATCCTAATCCAGGGAAGGAATATAAATACCCTGAAAAGCTTCCAGGAGAACTGTATGATGCCAACACACAGTGCAAGTGGCAGTTTGGAGAGAAGGCCAAGCTATGCCTGCTGGACTTTAAAAAGGCAAGAAACCCCTATGCACAATTCTATGTCTGAATACTCAGCAAAGTTTTGTTAAGGTTTTTGCTTTATATTTTTTGCGGTTGTCTTGTCTTGTCTAGGTCCAGGGGTATCAAGTTTATAAATTAGGACTGACTTCAGATTAGCAGCTAACTATCTACGGTCCAGATTGAGAGAGAGGATACCTGGACCATATTCTAAGAGAGGCCTTTATTCATTCAATAGTTGCAGAAAGACCTTCACTCCTAGTACCAAAAGCTAAGGAGAACTCTGAATCCGTCTGAATCATCAGAACTTTTGGCTTGGCATATCATCAAATCTGTGAGATCCTCCAAACATTTTGGGGGATCTTAAAGACAGACTCTGACCGAGGAGATCTAGTGGGAGACATTAGACTTTATTACCTTCAGAAGGGAATCTAATCTGAGCGACTGCCTGGTGCCTGGTCACCTCATACCCATTAAGAGACAAACTAATTGGCTGGAGCGTATGCATCTTGCAGGCACATACAGATGTCGGTCCTGCTGGGCATGCCAATACATTGACACTGGAAAAACTTAATTAAACAGAGAAAAGGGATGTCAATATCTGTTACGTCCCAAAGCTAACTGTTGTCCTAAGGGGGTGATGTACCTTTTAACCTGTATATGTGGTACACAATATATTGGCAAAATCAACCGGGAATTATGTAGATGGATTATTGTGTGACAGACATAAATAGTGGAGTGGATATGCCAGTCGTACACCATGTCTTTGAGCATCACATCGGCAACACACCTCTATTAAATTTCAGGTACTTGAAGTTGTTCCACTATTACTGAGGGGGGAGCAGGGGCGTACATACCGGGGTAGTGGCTACCACAGGGCCTGGGACATTAGGGGGCCCAGAGCCCTGTGGCAGACACTACCACGAACCCCACAAACACTCTATCATTATACTCTGGGGTCTTTTCAGACCCCTGAGTATAACGTTCAGAGGCCCAGGGGAGGTAAGGGAACATAAAAAATGTTACTTACCTCTCCTGTGCTCCGCAGGCTTCGAGCCTGTTTGGTGATGTCCCAGACATCAGCCGATGTCATCATGCATCGTGACACCGGACTGGCTCACGCGAGATCTGGTCCAACATTGAAGATGGCCGAAGTAGCGCACCAGAGCCAGGAAGAGGTAAGTAACACTGTTTTTTTGTTGGTATGCTCCCCATCATTCATGGGTGGTCCACTATAGGGAATAAGACTGTGTGCAGGGGCCACTATGCTGCATAATACTGTGTGCAGGGGCCACTATGGGGTTCGGGGGGGCCTCATGTCAAATGTTCACCTTGGGGCCCAGCCATTCCTAGTTACGCCACTGGGGGGAGACATGGATAACAAAAAGCCCTCCATAATGTGACCAAGTGGATTTTTTTTATTGCTTATCATGAAACCTTTTGGTCTAAATGAACAATTATCTTTTCAGTAGTTTTTTATGAGAGGGGTATCGGCGCCCTCAGCTCAGCATTTTTTTTTCAAGGACATTGTCTATTCTCAGCCCTTCAGTACTTAAAATGCAAATTGAGGAGGCTATAAGGGCTCTATAGATTAGACCCTTAGCTGACTGCAGCTGTGTAGGCATAGCTGGGGAAGCCATGTGGTGATTTTATTTACACTCACGACGTTGTGGCCTTCTCCCTGTTTTCTCCACTCATGGTTAGTGGTTGGATGAAGCCATTTATTGTCAAACTTCTGTGTTTTCTCTTTTGAAATCATAATGACAACCAAAAACCTCAAAATGACCCTGTTCAAAAGTTCACATACCCCAGTTCTTAATACCGTGTATTGCCCCCTCTAACATCAATGACAGCTTGAAGTCTTTTGTAGTAGTTGTGGATGAGGCTCTTTATTTTCTCAGATGGTAAAACTGCCCATTCTTCTTGGCAAAAAGTCTCCAGTTCCTGTAAATTCCTGGGCTGTCTTGTATGTACTGCGTGCTTGAGATCTCCCCAGAGTGGCTCAATGATATTGAGGTCAGGAGAATGAGATGGCCACTCCAGAACCTTCACTTTTTTCTGCTGTAGCCAATGACAGGTTGACTTGGCCTTGACTTGTTTTTTGGATCGTTGTCATGTTGGAACGTCCAAGTACGTCCCATGCGCAGCTTCCTGGCTAATGAGTGCAAATTTGCCTCCAGTATTTGCTGATAACATGCTGCATTCATCTTTCCTTCAACTTTGACCATGTTTCCTGTGCCATTGAAGCTCACACATTCCAACATCATCAGTGATCCACCTCCGTGCTTTACAGTAGGAATGGTGTTCCTTTCATCATAGGCCTTGTTGACACCTCTCCAAATGTAACGTTTATGGTTGTGGCCAAAAAGTTAGATTTTTGTCTCATCACTCCAAATTACCTTGTTCCAGAAGTTTTGAGGCTTGTCTCTGTGCTGTTTGGCATATTGAATGCGAGATTCTCTGTGGCATGTGTGCAGTAATGGATTTCTTCTTGCAACTAGACCATATAGCCCATTTTTCTTCAAGTGCCTCCTTATTGTGCATCTTAGAGGAAGATTGAAGAAATCTGGAAATACATTTTAGAGGCTAACTGAGTATATTTGATAGTAAGTTTTCGAGAGTCTAGCTCTCTTCTTCAGAGCTAGACTCTCGAAAGCTTACTATCAAATATACTCTGTTAGCCTCTAAAAGGTATCACCTGATTTCTTCACTCTTCCACTACTTTCTATGGCTAACATGGTACATTATACTATTGTGCATCTTGAAACAGCCACACTGATCGTTTTCAGAGAGTCCTGTATTTCAGCTGATGTTATGTGTGGGTTTTTCTTTGCATCCCGAACAATTTTCCGGGCAGTTGTGGCTGAAATTTTGGTTGGTCTAGATGACTGTGGTTTGGTTTTTGGGCATGTTATCAGGCCAAAATCACCAGGGTATGTGAACTTTTGAACAGGGTCATTTTGATGTTTTTGGTTGTCATTATGATTTAAAAAGAGAAAACACAGAAGTTTGACAATAAATGGCTTCAATCAACCACTAACCATGAGTGGAGAAAAAGTTTTTGTGTTATCATTGATATTCTCTGAAAAAAGGCCAAAAAAAAAAAAAAATCTGTCGGGGTATGTAAACTTTTCAGCACAACTGTAAATGTGTATGAGGAGAGCTATTTATCACTCACATTTTTGGCTACTGTTTTGCGTTTTAAAGACAATACAGTGCAATGCGGTTAATGGTTTGCACCTTGTGGTGAACACTCTGTATTTGCTATCATGAAGTCTTCGCTCTATGGTAGACTTGGAAACTGATACACCTACTTTCTGAAGCATGTTCTTCAGTTGGGTGGATGTTGTGATGGAAGTTTTCTGCGATCATTCACCACTGTTGTCTTCTGTGGACTTCCAGGCCTTTTTGAACTCCCAGGCTCACCAATGTGTTCTTTTTTTTTACCAGAATATACCAAACTGTTGATTTGGTTACTCCTAACACTTAGACTATCTCTCTGATTTCTTCTTCTTTTTTTTTTCAGCCTAATAATGCCTTAACAACAAATAACAGCACAATTGAAGGTCAGGGACAATAGAATGTCCCTCTAGTATTGCTGGGCACAATCAAAGTTAAAGCACAATTCCCAATGAGTGAAAATACTTAAAACATAACATTTATTAGATCTACTAAAATAGTTGGAGTCAACAATGTGTGCAAATATATTAAAATTAGAACTGTCTTACCACGTCACATATCAAATGGAGTGCAAGGGAGACAGAGGGGACCAGACAATCCAGCGGGAGTCAAAACATGGGCCCAGAGAGGGATATTACTTTATTAACACCCTTGCACCCTAAAATATGACTCCCGCCCGTACAAGAGCGGTCCCACTACTTTCCCTATTTTTGCCCTATAATATCTTCTCCCGAAAATGTTTTGTACCACAGTTTTGGGTGTTCCTCATGGGATAATTGAGGAAAGATATATGGTCAAACTTTGTTCATACCCTCTTTTTTGGGAGCTCTGGCAGTCTCTATGTGGTTGTTGACTATTTTAATAGAACTATTAAATGTTATGTTTTTAAGTATTTTCACTTATTGGGAAGTGCGTTTTAAATTTGTTAGCCTAATAGTGGTTTGTTTCACTTCCATTGAGAGCTCCTTTGACTGCATGTTGTGGGTTCACAGCAACAGCTTCCAAATGCAAATGGAATTAACTCCAGACCTTTTACCTGCTTAATTGATGATGGATTAATGAGGGAATATCCCATGCAGACTGTTAAATAGCTTTTGAGATTTAGGATTCAGATGTAATGTAAGAAATGTACGAGTCTATAAGCAGCAGCAGAATAGGGATGACAACTGCGAGCAGTAGAAAATGCTACTTAAAGGCAAAACACTACTGTGAGCCAAGACCGGCCTCAGACACCTTCACCAGAGCTCCTCGCAAGAAGAGGTGGCCTTTCGCTGAATCTGAAGACCGGAATTGTCACCAAACAGAAAGTATATCACAAATAAATGCGCTGCAGCAGAAGCCTACAGCAAATCCGCACACTACTCACAGGGACAGAGAAAATAGAATGGTCGTCAATCACGGGTCAGCAACTGAGGAGGGTAACACAGATCCAAATCACGAGACGAAGACAAATCCGGGAAACAAAGCCAATAGTCAGAACCAATCAGGAATGCCAGAACAAAATCTCAAGACAAGAGGAATCCAAGAACACAGCCACAGGTCAGGTATAGAAGTCGAATCACAGTCAGCCGCTTAGCAGGAGTTTAGGAAACTGATAATCCAGCAAAGCTGAGTGATAGGGAGTGGTTTAAAAAGCCCAACTCAGGAAGCGTCCCTATGTTGTCATGGCAACCTTAAAGCAGCAACCACCAATCCTTCTTTATGTAGACCTGGCAACTTTAAAGCAGCAACAACAGATGTAACATCCCTGACAGACATAATTGTCTAATTACCTTTTGTCCCTTGAAAAAGAGGCAGCTACATATTTCAGAGCTGTAATTCCTAAACCATTTCTCCAGTTGTGAAGTGAATACTCTCAAATTAAAGTTGAGTCTTCACTTTAAGTACATGTATAATCAATATAACTGTGTCTTGAATATGTTTTGGTAAACAGATAAAATGCCAAAACTTGTCACTGTCCAAATATTTCTAGACCTAACCATATATGGGAGCATATATTACAAATAAGAATACTAAGGTTTTTGGGGCAGTGAGGAGGAGAGAGGACAATTAAATGAGTGACTCTTCATCTGGACTCTCTAGCTGAATTTGTAGGGCCAATGGCGCACATTTTTTTAAAACCCACTCCATACAGTGCTGGCCAAAAGTATTGGCACCCCTGCAATTCTGTCAGATAATACTCAATTTCTTCCAGAAAATGATTGCAATCACAAATGCTTTGGTAATAATATCTTCATTTAATTTGTCTTCAATGGAAAACCACAAAAAGAATTGTCAAAAAGCCAAATTGGATATAATTCCACACCAAACATAAAAAAGGGGGGTGGACAAAAGTATTGGCACCCTTTGAAAAAATAATGTGATGCTTCTCCAATTTGTGTAATTAACAGCACCTGTTACTTACCTGTGGTACATAACAGGTGGTGGCAATAACTAAATCACACTTGCAGCCAGTTGAAATGGATTAAAGTTGACTCAACCTCTGTCCTGTGTCCTTGTGTGTACCACATTGAGCATGGAGAAAAGAAAGAAGACCAAAGAACTGTCTGAGGACTTGAGAAGCAAAATTGTGAGAAAGCATGAGCAATCTCAAGGCTACAAGTCCATCTCCAAAGACCTGAATGTTCCTGTGTCTGTGCGCAGTGTCATCAAGAAGTTTAAAGCCCATGGCACTGTGGCTAACCTCCCTAGATGTGGACGGAAAAGAAAAATTGACGAGAGATTTCAACGAAAGATTGTGCGGATGGTGGCTAAAGAACCTCTACTAACATCCAAACAAGTTCTAGCTGCCCTGCAGTCCGAGGGTACAACAGTGTCAACCCGTACTATCCGTCGGCGTCTGAATGAAAAGGGACTCTATGGTAGGATACCCAGGAAGACCCCACTTCTGACCCAGAGACATAAAAAAGCCAGGCTGGAGTTTGCCAAAACTTACCTGAGAAAGCTAAAAACTTTTTGGAAGAATGTTCTCTGGTCAGATGAGACAAAAGTAGAGCTTTTTGGGAAAAGGCATCAACATAGAGTTTACAGGAAAAAAAAGAGGCCTTCAAAGAAAAGAACACGGTCCCTACAGTCAAACATGGCGGAGGTTCCCTGATGTTTTGGGGTTGCTTTGCTGCCTCTGGCACTGGACTGCTTGACCATGTGCATGGCATTATGAAGTCTGAAGATTACCAACAAATTTTGCAGCATAATGTAGGGCCCAGTGTGAGAAAGCTGGGTCTCCCTCAGAGGTCATGGGTCTTCCAGCAGGATAATGACCCAAAACACACTTCAAAAAGCACTAGAAAATGGTTTGAGAGAAAGCACTGGAGACTTCTAAAGTGGCCAGCAATGAGTCCAGACCTGAATCCCATAGAACACCTGTGGAGAGATCTCAAAATGGCAGTTTGGAGAAGGCACCCTTCAAATCTCAGGGACCTGGAGAAATTTGCCAAAGAAGAATGGTCTAAAATTCCAGCAGAGCATTGTAAGAAACTCATTGATGGTTACCGGAAGCGGTTGTTCGCAGTTATTTTGTCTAAAGGTTGTGCTACCAAGTATTAGGCTGAGGGTGCCAATACTTTTGTCTGTCCATTTTTGGAGTTTTGTGTAAAATGATCAATGATTTGACTTTTTTTTTTCATTCTCTTTTGTGTTTTTTCATTGCAAGCAAAATAAATGAAGATATTATTACCAAAGCATTTGTGATTGCAATCATTTTCTGGAAGAAATTGAGTATTATCTGACAGAATTGCAGGGGTGCCAATACTTTTGGCCAGCACTGTAAACTTAACTGACTATTTATTACACTTAACTGACCAAAGTTATCATTGCACTAAAACATAAACATACAGTTAATTATATGACATTTACTGGATATTTTGCACTGTACAAAGCACTTTACATTATGACTGTTGGCATGCAAAATGAAACCTATGTTAGTTCCAATAATCTTTAAATAGAACATTTTATTACAACACATGAAATTACTTGCTCCCTGTGGCTGTATTTATTAGTCCTAGGTCAGTCTGTGTTTATTTCTCTTTTCTTTTTCTATATAGGATATATGTAAAGCGCTTTGGTGTCACAGAATTGGAAGAAAATGTGAAACAAAATTTATGCCAGCAGCAGAAGGCACAACATGTGGGCATGCTATGGTAAGAATTTAGTAGCCTTATGCAGTCTTTTAGATGTAAGTAATGGAGAAATGACTTAAGTATTTTAAGTGTGCAACAACTGTTGGGAAATGACTTAAGTATTCTGTATGCCTGGATGTAATAAATATGCCAAATTTATCACAAAAAGTCACTACACATCTCACACATGCATCTACTGTCCTCATACTTTTGGTGGAAAACATTTCTTCAGCTCTCTCTATGCATACTTTCTGGATGTTTCCCTACATAAATCACTTTACTAAGTCTTACAGTAAATTTATCAGTATTTTTTATTTATAAAATATCGATTTGCCCAGTTTAGAATTGGGCTTGCTGGATTTTTTTGGCCTAATCAAGAGCTAAGCTGCTGTCTAAATTATGTTGGCAGCTTGTTTCTCTCGCTCTGGGCGATGTCTATATCATGAAATGCACCCCAAATCAACTCCTCAATTCCTACATTTCTACTATTATCTTTCTCACTCATAAATTTCTTTCATGCAAGAGGGAAAAAATGCTAAAGACTCTAAAAGAAAAAAACAAAAAAAAACAAACAAAACACACCACACAGCTAAAACTTAAGCAAAATTACTGCACAAGAAAAATATGTTTTTCCCTTTTTACTGTGAGTTTACCTTATCTATAGCTGCAGTTTTCTAATCAAAACTGTATTTGCAAATGTTTTTAGAAAACACATGAAGCTCTGAAATCTGCCAGTTTTCACTTGGACTTTGGGACTGGGATTTCATAAAGCTGCATGCATTACATTATAACCATATCACAACATCATTATATAATGTACAAGTGACTACAGCCTAATATACTACTTGTAGATTTTCCTTATTCTGGTTACTAGCTTGAGAATAAAGAAATCATTAAACAGATCATTGTATTGACCTTTTGAATATCTATGCATAGCAATGAGGTCTTCTCTAAATTTTATTTTTCCCCAACTAAGTGAACCAAATTTTGCAAATCTTCCTTAGTAGTTCAAGCTACTGTATCTATTCACTTACTATATGATCTTTGACTACTCTAACCATTCACTGATCAAGCTTCATTCATTGTATTGTGCCATCCTTTAGATTTAGGCTCTTTACGCATAGCCTTTCTTTTCCTACTATTCTTGATTCAGCACATGACAGAAATATATTGTCACTTTTTGAAGATATTACTTTTATAATTTAATAATATAATAAGTAAATAAACTAAAAACCTAGCACTACCCTAATTGTTTGACAATTGAGTTTAGTGAATAGCTGTTGAAGTGTAATCTTCTTGCTCTGACCAGAGGTTTCCATTTTAAACCCCCAGGCACATTTTACATATTTGTAAATAATATTAGCAAACTTTTATTTTCTTTTAAGATGTTTTATACTTTTATACATTTTTTTCTTAAGGTTAGTGCCACTTTAAAATGTCATTTAAGAGGTGATTTTTTTTTTTTTTAGGGCTCTGTGGTTTAGGTGGCATAACATGATCACCTCTGCTCCTTTTGTCAGCTAACAATGCAATTGTTTAATATCTTTAGCATATCACATACTGTAACTAAAATCTGATACTGTTTTAGTGACTTCAGAAAGGGCTCCAGGGATAACACAAAATCAAGGCTAAAACAAGGACAGAAAATTGTGAGTGCTTAGTAAAACAATTTTGAGATTTTTCCACAGAATATCTCCAACAACCACTGAACTCATAATTATATCAGATATAATTAAACATTTCAGCAAAAGAATTTCACATCTGGTGAACACAGACCCAAATAGCCAAATTCATTGTTAGGCTAGCTTTGAAACTGAGGAGCATTCAAGCAAACATTCAGTTCTGTCCATTCTAATGTTTCAACTCTAGTGCTAGTAATATTTCCTACAGGTGCTTGAATGGAAATGTGTTAACCATATGCTAATGTGTTATTCATATACTTCATAGTGTACTGTTTCTATGACTAATAAGTATTTTGCTAAATGTAGACTATATAATACAAGTTTGCATTACTGTAATTATTTTTTCCTGATGATGTACAGTCATATGCAAAATAAGCTCACTCCAGGTTATGGGTTTTTTTTGTTTTTTTTTAACTTGCATATTAAAAATATTTGATCGTATAATTAAAAATTAGGTACTGTAAGTAATCCAAAAAATTTACTATGCCATCATTTACATGGGGTGTTTGTAAATAATATTAGCAACTTTTATTTTCTTTTAAAATGTTTTATACTTTTATACATTTTCTTCTTAAGGTTAGTGCCACCTTAAAATGTCATTTAAGAGGTGATTTTTTTTTTTTTAGGGATCTCTGGTTTAAGTGGCATAACATGATCACCTCTGCTCCTTTTGTTAGCTAACAATGCAATTGTTTAATAACTTTAGCATATGACATACTGTAACTAAAATCTGACACTGTTTTAGTGACTTCAGAAAGGGCTCCAGGGATAACACAAAATCAAGGATTAAACAAGGAGAGGAAATTGTGAGTGCTTAGCAAAACAATTTTGAGATTTTTCCACAGAATATCTCCAACAATCACTGAACTCATAATTATGTCTGACGTAATTAAACATTTCAGCAAAAAAATTATTTCACATCTGGTGAATACAGATCCAAATAGCCAAATTAATTGTTAGGCTAGCTTTGAAACAAAGGAATATACAAGCAAACATTCAATTCTGTCCATCCTAATGTTTCAACTCTAGTGCTGGTGCATGAATGGAAATGTGTTAACCATATGCTAATGTGTTAATCATATACTTCATAGTGTACTGTCTCTATGACTAATAAGTGTTTTGCTAAATGTAGACTATATTTATGAGGGCATAATTATATAGCACCAACATATTCTGCAGTGCTTTTACAGACCTTGTCAGTCACTGTCGCATATAGGGCTCACAATCTACATTTCCCGATCGGTATGTCTTTGTGTGGGAGGAAAACGGAGTACCCGGAGGAAACCCACGCAAACACGGGGAGAACATACAAACTCCTTGCAAATGTTGTCCTTGGTTGGATTCGAATATATAATACAAGTTTGCATTATTGTAATTTTTTTTTCCTCATGATGTACAGTCATGTGCAAAATAAGCTCACCCCAGGTTGTTTTTTTTTTGTTTTTTTTTAACGTGCATGTCAAAAATATTTGATCCTATTATTAAAAATTAGGTACTGTAAGTAAACCAAAAAAATTGGCTATGTCATCATTTACATGGACTGTTCCGATCCAGAATGTGTTTGTTTATTTTTTTTTTAATGTTTAATTTCTAATATCCATCTGTGATGAACCGACCCTCAGTTTTATATCTTTCTTGGAAGTGTGTTTTACTTGCTTAGGTCAGTCCTTCCCCCACTTGGAATGCAGTGCTTTAGTTGAGTCCACATTGCTGGACGATACGCTTCACTGGTTTTATGTGTGTTCATTGGAGATGGCTTGCTATAGCCAGGCACTTTTATTATCCCTGGCCAGATGGGATGGGGGATAGAAAGCCTTAACTTCATCCTTCTCTCCGAGGGTTCTGCAAAGGTGGGAGAAGGGGGGCTGCCTGGGTGCAAGGGGTGGGTGGAGCACTAGCCATATGCTGTGGGCAGACCTGGATTCTGGGGTCATTCAGCAAAGAGGCAGTAAGGAGCTCTGATCTGGGAGAAGATGAGAGGGCCTGCCCTACTGCGGAATGCTTTGAGGGCCTAGTTCTGGACAGCATGTAGAAGGATTGTTTTATGCAACTTGCTTAAGCTTGCGCCCTAGGCCCAAAACTCTGCTGTGGCCTAGAGAAACGGACTACAAGTCTATTGTGTTGAGCATGGAAGAGAGACAGCTAGGACAAAGCTGTGTGCTCAGGTATTTTTTCTAATCTTTATTTCCTTTTATTTTGGTGTATTGTATCATTTCCCTTTTGCTTGTATGTTTATGCTTGATCATATTAATATTGTATATTTCTGTATATGCTATTAATTCATACCGACCCACTTGGGTTATTAAACATATAAAATTTATATCGCTCATTTCATTTTATCCTATGACCCGGTCTACTCACAGTGTGTGAGTGGGAGGTTAAGAAAGAAGTTTGATCGCAGGCGTGCCAGGCGGCTGGGCGAGGCGATATTCTTCACACCATCATAATAATATGGCGGAAGTTGGATCTTTTAAAGGGATTCTATCTTTGGGGAAACATGTTTTTAACTGAAGCCACGTCGTAATAGCCTTTATAAAGGCTATTCTTCTCCTACCTTTCATGTTTCGCTCCTCGCCGCCATTTAGAAGAGATGTTGATTTTTATCTTTATGCAAATGCGTCTTCAGATTGCAAAGGGGGCGTTCCCCCAGTGCTGAAACTGCACAGGAGTCGTCCCCTGTGCTCTCCTCAGACGCATTTTTTAACTTACCGCGCCGCCTCTCTTCTTCTTTAGCAGACACCTCTTCTTGACGTCATCCTTGTACGAGTCTTCGTTCGGCCATTTTCCTGTGGCCTATTACATACAGAGCATGCAGTACGCTCATGTAATAGGCCACAGGAAAATGGCTGAATGGACATGCGCAGTCGGCGCATGTCTCACGTACGAAGGATGACGTCAAGAAGAGGCGTCTGCTAAAGAAGAAGAGAGCCGGCGTGGTAAGTTCAAAAATGCATCTGAGAGCAGCACAGGGGACACCCCTGTGCAGTTTCAGCATGGGGGAAGCCCCCTGTGCATTTTGAAGATGCATTTGCATAAAGATAAAAATCAACATTTCTTCTAAACGGAGGTGCGGAGCGAAACAAGAAAGGTAGGAGAAAAATAGCCTTTATAAAAGCTATTACAGCGTGGCTTCAGTTAAAAACATGTTTCCCCAATGATAGAATCCCTTTAAATATGGGGCCCTCTCAGAAGTACAGTGGATATCATAACCACCGATTCTCTGGTTATGTGGAAAACAGTGGAAACCCAGCGGTAATAGCCGCAATCGGTGTCTGCTCTGATGCGGATCATTACCCTTTTAAAAGACCCCTCAAATGTAAAAAAAAGTGGCCTCCTGTGGAGGCTCCATCACCCTGCCCTCATAAATTCTTCTTCTGCTACAGTTCCTGCGCGGTGAGATTGCTGGAACCATCTGATGTGTCAATAGGTATATAGCAATTTCCCCATAGAGTCTGTGGGACAAATAATCTAAAGATCATAGGCAGTGTCGGACTGAAGGGCCTAGGGCCCACCAGAGGAACTTGTTCTAGGGGCCTATCCTGCTAATAGCCTACACCATGGCTCTTTCACTGAAATTTGTATATGTGCTGTTTATCCGGCGTTAGAGTATTTTCCCAGTATCATCTTCCCCTATAATACTGTGCATGCCCCAATGGCTGGTTCATGCACAGTACTGTATGGGGAATGACATGGCCATGGAGCATCCGATGCATAGGCAAGATCATAGTGAAGGAGCTGTGAACCAGGCATAGCACACTGGGCTGCCATCAAAAATTTTGCCTCCCCCCCCCACGGTATAATGCTCCATATGGTATTTAATGCTCCACAGTGTCCTCCACAGTATAAACACAGTGGCCCCACATGGGATATGAAGCTCCACTGTCCCCACATAGTATAATATGCTCTCCAGAGCCCCCATACAGTATAATATGCTCAACAAAGCCCACCCCCACCACAGTATAATGTCCCACATTGCACCCACACAATATAATATGCTCCCCATAGTGTCCTCAAGTATGATGCCCCACAGTGTCCCCACACACACCCCCATACCACATAATAAGCTCCCAAGATCCTCGAGCAGCTTCAGGCGAACACCTCGAAATTCATTTTGATGAATATTTGTGAGGGTCGGCCCTCTGGTTCATTTCAGTGTTATTATACTCTGGAGTCTCTTCAGACTCAAGGATCCTGGACATCACCGCTTAGGCCTCTGACTGGGCCTCAGCAGTCACGTGGTGCACGCTGACGTTGTGACAACGGAATGCCCCACATAACCTCTGAGGCCCAATCACAGGCTTCAGCGGTGAACTCAGGGTTGCGTGACGTCAGCTGCAGGCCGGAAATGGCTAGAAGATGATGCCAGATGCCCAGAAGAGGAGAGTATAAATGTTTATTTTTACTCACCTAACCTGGGCAGGCTTCTATTGGAAAGGACCCATTAGCAATGTGTTCGGGCTCTGGCCCTGCCTGGGCCCCTCGGAGAACTGGAGGAGTCCGATGCTGATCATAGATTCAAGCCCCCTAGGTCATGGAAAAAAAATAAAAATAAAAAAAAAGCTTTAAAAAAAAAATACATAAAAATTCAAAAAACACCCCTTTTTCCTAGATCACAAATAAAATTAAACATAAAAATTTATACATCCCCTGTGTAAAAAAATGCCTGAGCTCCAAACATATAAAAATATTTTTTCTGATATGGTGAACAATGTAGCAAAAAAAAAAAAAAATCAAAATGAATGAAATTTTCGTCTCCCAAAACAAATTGAATACAAAAAAATTAAAATGTCAAATAATCTCCAAAGGGTATAATTAAAAAGGACAATTGACCCTGTAAAAAAGAATTCCTCGTGCAAGCCCATTTACTGAAACGTAAAGATACAGGTGGCTGTATCATTGGATGTATCAATGAAAGAGTTCATTCCTGAACCTGAGATGCATTGTCCTGTGTGCATACTTTTAATAAAACATACAATTCCTTTTATTTGGAATCTTATCTTCTTTACCTGTTTCAGACCATAGTGGGGCCAGATGTACTTTTTATTTACACCATTTTGGGGAATGTCTGATGTTTTGATCACTTTTTTTTTTCAGATTTTTTTTATGCGGGGTTGGGGGGCAAAAAAGCTAAAAATCAGAGGTTTGGCTCCTTTTGATTTTTTTTTTTTTTCCCTGCTATTGCATTCACCTTATAGGAAAAAATATTTTTAGAAGTTTGTAAACTGGGCATCTTTGGATATTGGGATATTTAATGTATGTGTGTTTTTACTCTATTTTTATATCTGATCTAGGGAAAGGCGAGGTAATTTAAACTATTAACATATACATTGTGAGAAAGTGAAGTGTGTGGTTTGGGAGCACAGGTATTTTCCAGCCAGGCAGCTACAGGATGTGTGGTAGAACCTGGTAGGCCTGATATAGGCTGTGTGTCAGAACTAGGAGGTGTGGCACTGAACTGAGGAAAGTGACCTGTGTATCTGAACCTGCATGAAGGTAACTGTGTGCCACCCGTTTGTAGTAACCAGAGCGGGAGTCTGGCAGCCAGACTCCAGTACAGAAAGGGAACGTTTCTGTGTTAGTTCTCAGCCCAGGGTTTTTTTTGTTGTTTTCTGTTCATGTCTTTGTAAAGGCAAACTGTTTATGCACCAAGTGAATAAACTCCAAACTTGAGTGTGATCCCGTCTCTGTATCCCTTTTTCCTGCACTGCTACCAAGCATCTACCTGAGCAGTTCCCCACAACATACACATGTAAATATATAGGTTTTTCAAAGGCATCAGAGGGGTTGAAGGCTGTGATCCGTGCACTCATTAATCGCAGGCTTTGTCGCTGGATCTCCACTGTATAATATAATGGAGACTTGGTGGCCGCACAGCTCCTTAGCAGCTGCCATATTTAAATAACAGACATCGACCATAATAGTATGTAATATATACTTCTATGTTTTGTATTTCTTTTTTGGAGAGCAGACAATTGCTTTAAAGGGAATCTCTCAGGGCAATTTGGGACACTAAACTACCCACACGTCCATATGGACGTGGGGTTTAGTGTCCCAAATCACCCTGTTATAATGCAATGACCGCATTAAAAATAAAAAAGCTTTATACTCACCCTGCCGCTATACTCCCAGTTCCTGCGCAGTTCTTCATTGAAGCCAGAGGAGTACACCTTGGCTTCAGTGCACATGCCCTGTACCTCCGGCAATTGCACAGTGAAGCCGGGGTGTCCATCTTTGTCTTCATTGAACAGCGCAGGCGCCGGGAGGCGTGCCAACAAAGAAGCTCATGAATAAGCTGGACTGTTCTCGGCCGAACAGCATTCATCGGACCCTTCTCTAAGTAGGTATAAAGGTTTTTTATTTTTAATGCGCATGCGGATTGCATTACAACAGGGCGATTTGGGACACTAAACCCCAGGTCTATAAGGACCTGTGGGTGGTTTAGTGTCCCAGATTGACCTGACAGATTCCCTTTAAGTTAAAGCTGCCAATGAAAAAGCCATTTTACATTGAATGAATTGTATCTGTGGGGAAGAGTATATATTACAAACTGACTGAGCATGAAATCAATACTATAATTAACAGCAGAGTAATGAAACCTGTTTCTAGCAGAACTAGGTCTTAATATATTTGCATTTTTGTATATGTAACTATCCCCTTCTAACCTATTTACCATTTTTACTGTTAGTCTATTTTTTAATGAAATGTACAGTTACAGTATACTAATTTTTTAATGCACTTGGATTAATGCACATACAAGAAATTAAATGTACCAGTGTCAGATATCATAGATTCAGTATTGGCTACTTTAATAGAAATATAAACAATGCATTGTGTTTTCATTGTTTTATTAGTGGTTCTCAGTTGGGCATTGATACCAATTCTTTTTTATATTCTAAGGCTCCATTCACTTCACTTTTTTTTACATACGTTTAGCATATCTGTTTAATGAATGCAAAAAACAGGAACACAAAAACATAGTATACACAGATCTCTATGTAAACAGATGGCCATCCGCTTGCATCAGTTTTTTGCTTCCGTTAAACGGATGCAAAAACAATTATGTAAGAAATGTGATGTGAATAGATCCTAACCTTTATTACAAAGCTGTTTTCTGGGGATAAAAAAACTAAGACCTAAAATCCGATTTCTGTCATTATTTTATTATTTTCCGTATATGTTCTCCGCATGTTTTTGGTATTTTTATAGCTTTATCTACTATGTTTTAACTAATTTTATAATTTGCCAACACTGAGCACTACTTACCTATATTTTTATCGGTTTCAGTTACTTATTTGCCAAACGGCATAATCATTACACAGTACTACCCTTGTCCCAAATTATACAGCTTAATCGCTCAGAATGTAACAGTAATAACAGGTAAATTTTGACCTATAGAAATAATATTTGAAAAATGAAGTGTACTAAAACATAACTGTGATGATGAGAGACCCCCAGTTGAGCTGTAATGTATTACTACCAGTCCATACTACTACACAGTGGGGGTTGGTGCCTAGTATCAAAAATAGTGTGGCTGCTGGAATTCGGTCATTCTACTCTATAACCAAGTCCCATTGTTCTGTCCCTGACTCCATTAGCATATCTGTGCTAACCTTGTTATCACCACAGGGGGTACATCCTAGAGATGTGTATTGGAAGGCTGTAAGCAAACTCAACCCAGACTCCTGGTCTGCAGCTAGCTACAGATCAAAATAGATATGGTTTTATGACCATATCTTCCCCGGGGACCTCTTACAGGCACCCCGATAAATTCCCCAGATGCGCCCAGTCAAGGTGCACGTTTGAAGCACACACGTCACAGTTCAGAGTCCGGAAAAGGTCCAAACACTTATCTCCTTACCCAAAGGGGGATTGGGGTGTCATCCTTGGGGTCTACATGATGGGGATCTCGCCACGAACCCTATCATACCTCCTGCCCGACTCTACAGTCATCGGGCGATGAAATATAAGGAAAGATGATTCTAGGAGATTTGGAAAGGAGGGCGGGGCTCCTCCTCCTGGTGACATCACTTAGGGAGGAGACCTTTTTAGTTAAAAGTTCTCAGACCAGGAAGAGGGGGGATCTTTTTGGCTTTGTTGTTCCTGGAGGAGGTGTGAGAGCAGGTCATGGTGTAGACTTCAACCATGTGGCCTACCATGCGGCCTAGCATTGAGGCCTGAGACCCTTTGTTATCCTGGAAGAGATGTAACAGCATATAGGAGACACATGCTCTGTAACTTGCTTAAGGAAGAACCCTGAAGCCTACCACATGGGCTCAGATAAACGGACTACTTGTTCTGGAAATTGTTCTTCTGCTGAAAGCCACCCTGATAGCACTGCCCAGAGCCAAGGGGGGTGCTGCCACTGGAATAGCATGCTGGGACGCATGCTTTTGGACTGTTTTAAGTACGCGCCCTGAGCTCAACATCCGGAGCCCAGAGAACCAATCACAGGCTTGTGTTGGTAATATTTCCTTGTCTCCTGTTTATTCCCATTTTTATTTTGTGCACCGTGTCATGTTGCTTTCCACTTGTATTTGCTTGATAACTGCTACATGTATTTTCTGTACGTGTTAAGTGTCTAGTACCGACTCTTTAGGGGTTAATAAATATATAAAACTTAGAAAGCTTGTTTCGTATTATCCTATGGGCCCAGAACACTCACTGGAGGTGGGTGTGAGGTAATCGAAGTGACCTCAGGTGTGCCGGAATAACGTTTAATGGTTGCATTAAAACAAATAAAACAAATAAATCAAATGCGAAATAATGTGTCTTGGTCATAGCCTAATAGGCACAAGTGTAAATGCAAAATGTGGGACACACAGTAAAAGAAGATAGACTCTGGATATATAGTGACACTATTCAAACAATGGGTACACCTCTTGCATATTTATTACATGGTCCTTTCTTATGTAAGTGTCACTATATCCACTTTTCTAATATCAATCTTTTAAGTTGTATTGGTTATTTGTAGGGACACCAATCAATAACATTTTATTTGTGCACCCTATATTGCATGTGGTCAGTAGAATAATATTCCCCTCCCCCACCATACTCCTGTGGTCAGAAAAGGGGTCTGAACATGTGCATACTGGGTGTGGTAAAGCAGTTATCAGAGTGTACTCCCTTCATATCCATTGTTGCTAATAGTGCATGATCACTCTAAAAGACATTTCTTTGTGACAATACAATGTCACTTTTCAGGTTACTCTGTGGCATACACTTTTGTACACTTTTTCGGCAGCAGCTCAAAATTTTCTGAACGTCGCTAGATATTCATGACTCATTGGCTGTTGTATCAATATCATAATCCACATATGTCATGATAACATGTATCTCCAGCGATTCCAGCTCCTACTTACACTCTCAGAGGACTGGAGTGTAAGAATCATCCACTGCGCTGCTATGCGCATCCTAGAGTTTCCTTACAACTATCATGTCTCATCGGGGAAAGTTATGTGGATCAATTCATAGCATAAGTAATCTAAATCAGATGGGTGAGGAGTGGCAGTAGTCACCGTCTAGTGTATCTGCTATGTAGAGCCTCTCACCTCGGCACTCAGTGTGGCCGTCAGCAAGTCGATTCTGATATAGTCCCTTGCTCCATCCCTCCATCAGGATGAAAAGGAGAGCAGCCAATGGGAATAAGGGCGTGACCAGCAGGTACCCCCACCCCATCGGCTCTCCAATCATGTATGGTCACTAGAGATGAGCGAATTTCTCAAAAGTTTGATTTGGCAGTTCAATTCGAAGTTCCAAAAAAATTTGCTTCGATGCGAATTACTTTGCAGCAAATAAACAGCTATTTCCGGGCTGCAGAGAGCCGGGGTGGGCGGCAAAATGGCGGAAGCCCTTGGATGCCTCGGTCATCTCTCTCTCTCTCTCTCTCTCTCTCTCTCTCTCGCACGGACAACTTTTATTCATGTGGAAGGATCTGCTAACAAGAAAAGACACGCCTACCCAATCACATCACTAGAGAACATCTTGTAACCGTCTGATGTCACAAAGGTTCTTACTAAATATTCGTTACCATGAAGCATCAGGAAAGCCGGAATCGTGGCGAATCGAAGATTTCCTGAAATTTGGATCGAATTCCACTTCTGCAGAATTGATTCGCTCATCTCTAATGGTCACCGTTGGTAAGGGTGAAGTTACTCTAACAGGGATTAGCTTCCCTGGTTACCAGGACAGACAGTCAGGCATAATTGACTGTCTGCCCCTGTAATCAAGGAAGTTTGTGACCTATTGCAAACAAAAGTGCTAAAATTGAAACTTTACTAAAGGAAAGGTGTTCATGAATCAGAAATCATCAACAAAGATATTGTTCGGTCATTTAAATTTGGAAGAGACTAATGGCCAATGAACCATTATCAAACAAATGTTTTGTTAAATGTGGTGCAAAAGGGCAACAACTGTACTTGGGATGACTTGATATTTTTACATGCAATGCTGAAAAAATAGGTAGATATCCAGCAGACGGCAGCAGGGGTGGCTGGAACAACATGGAGTTGCAATAATTTGGGAAACTATATGTGTTACGTTACTGGTACTCACGGCTAGAATCCAGTGGCCAGATGGAAGAAAGCCAAGCGCAGTTAGATGTTGTACAGTAGTAGTCCGGGGTGTGGCTTGAGGTGTAGATCGCAAGGGTAATACAGAAAGGAGTAGGAACAGTCTGGGAAAGACAGTTCAGAGGAGCTCGAGACTGGAAACAAGTCACAATCCTCGAGCAATGGTTGAATTGCCTCGTGGGTATAAATAGTCCCAAACAGGAAACAAGATGGCTTCAAGTTGGCACACATCGGTCATCTTGGTTAAGGGCAAATCCTAGGATAACACAGCAGCCTCCAGTGGTGAGGAGTGGAAGTGCAATACAATAGTTCAGAGTGAGAGAAACAGCGGCCACTGGTGGTAAATTAGAAAAATACACCAGGATTCTGACAGTATGACTGAAACTTCTAGGCAAAACCAAAATTGACTAAACCAGGGAAGACTTACCAGAGTCTCTCCTCATACCCTACATGGAAATTTCAAACTCAATTGCATACCCTGCTAAGGAGAAGAGTGGAGAATGGATTTTTATCTCCTCATACTGCAGAAAGACTTTATCCCCTCATTCCTAGGAAGCCCTGTGGGTCCTTCTTACCTAAGGTACCCAAAGCTTTAAGAGATGCCCAGGGTGACCTTTGTGTCAGGCATTGTCTCTATTTCTGAGCCTTTATCCCAATACATAGACTGGTTATTGCGCCTTTTACTTAATGACATACCATCTTGCGTGAAATACACTAATTCTTTCCTTTGTGCACTTAAGAGATTGAATGGCAGTTTTTATTCGGCATCTATTAATGTAGTAAATCTATATGTACGGATTTTGCATAAAGAGGGAGTGAGTTCATTAGCTGAAATTTTAAATGTTGCAGGAAAAAGTAGTAAATATGTAGGTTTTGTTTGTGAGGCTTTGGAATTCATGTTGAAAGACCATTTAAATTTGAAGACCAATGGCTTCTTCAAAGAACTGGGACTGCAATAAGTATGCCTGTGGCATGTACCCTTCCCTAAGTATTTTTAGCCCAGTTTGAGATGTGATATACCTTGTCAGTAGAAAATCTTTAAATTTCTTTAGATATATTGATGACGTGTTCATTGTATGGTTCAGTAGTCAACAACAACTCCAGGACTTTGGTTGGTATCTGAATGAGGACAGTAAAATGCAAGGCAATAACATTAGTATGGCATTTATTTCTACTTTTGGTGATTTGCAACTTGACTTTCTTGATGTGACAGTGGCAATAGTATATGGCCACATTGTTACCAAGAGTTTTAGAAAACCATCAGCTTCTAAGTTACTATTACATCATGTAAGTTTGCATATTTCATCATGTGAAAAAAAACAATTTCATGTGGACAGTTTGTCACATTAAAACACATTAATAATAATGATGATACTTATCAACAGGCTTATTATTGTAAGGAGAGATTACTTCAAAGGGGTTAACCCAAATCCTTGAAAAATAAAGGATGTGAAATAGCATCCACAGGTCGAAGGCACACAATATAGGAGGTAGAAAGAACAGATGCATAGATTTACCTTTTCTTTTCTGTATGGTCATCAATCTAATGCTATACACTCAGCGATCTTGAGCAATTGGCACATGGTTGAAAAAGTTGTTAGAGAAACATCCAATGATTGCTTTCAGCAGAAGTGGCACCATCACACATTTTTACTGTTATTGTTACTGTTCGTGTTACTGTTCGTGTTCGTGTGTGGAAGATTCTACATATGCAAAACTATTAGAATAGTACATGTACTCTTTAGTGAGCACTTTAGTTCCATTCCAACGGGCCATGGATGTCCCTATTGAATTCAGTGTATAAAAGCACATGAAGGTAACCCAGAGACACTCTAGTTTGCTGGGGTTGAGGTGATTCACATATTCTTCCTATGGCAAGAGGCAAAGTAGATCACGTAGACAGAAGCACTAAGCCCCATTGGACTGAATTATAGAAATGAAATGAGAGTATTCTTATAGTTTCCCTCCCTAACAGGCTGTGATTTGTAATATGCCTATTAGTAATGATGCAATTTGCTTTTATCATATTTTTATTTTTAAAAAGTACACAGGAGATTAGTAGGTATATGTACCCAATTGATACAATCATTGTTTATGCCATGCTTTTGAGACAATGAGCTATACAGGCGCATATGAACCTCTTTGTTCCCTTTTGTATGAATGAGATTTAGCAATATCAGTAATGTTTTTGTGTATATAGGTTTCAGAGGTGACTACCTGTTAGATGCTTTTGCAACTTTACATCTTCGTGCTGGTTTGTAGCTTATGAGGTTGCCTGAGTGTATTGGAAGGGATGCCTTGTCTCATATACACTTGAAACACTCTTTGTCCCTCAGGTGAGACCATATAACTATCCTAGTCTCCTCCCTGAGTGATGTCACTAGGAGGGGAAGTCCCGCCCTCCATCTTGAAGCCCAAATATCTATAAACACCGAGAATGACACCCCAGAATCCTTTGGGTAATGAGTTCAGTGTCTGGACCTTTTCCCTGCTCCCAACAGTACCATGCTTGGACCAGAAAGGTGCGCCTCCGCCTTGCGCACTCAAGGAATTTATCGGTGTGACTGTAGGAAGTTAACATAGGAAAATATCATCATAAAACCATATTTCCTTTGTTGGGGTATTCGGCACCGTTGAGTCTGGTTTCTGTGTGCCCAGAGCTCTTTCACCACATCCTTTCTGCAGGAACCCCCTGCTGATATAACGAGTTGACACTGGAGCTAGGAATAGGACAACAAACGGTCTTGGTACAACAAAGGGTTTGATAACAGTCATAAACACCACACTGTGTAGGAGTAATATGAACAAGTAGTAACACACCAAAGCAAAATAAATAACTGGGAAATACATAGCTGGGGGTCTCTCATCATCACAACATGGGTACCTCCATTTTCTTGTAGATCGCCGAACGAGATCCGGGGTCGTCAATCAGTTGGTATGACAGCCGGGAGCCTATTGAAGGTTCCAAGTCTTGTCCCTTTCACTTGTATAACAGGCTGCTGTATGCTTTTCGCTGTACAGTAAATGCCATCAGTGTCGGACTGGGATGTCTAGGGCCCACCAGTGGAATTGTTTCTAGGGGCCCACCATCAGAACCCCTGCAGATCAGCGGTACCGAGACAGGGCGGCTAAAGGTAATAACATGCCGGGAGCCATGCTGCTCACAGCCATACGATGTTCACCTCTGCACTACCTAAACCTACTGCTGCACCTTGTATGGCAAGTGAACAGCGTGGCTCCTAGAATTGTTACCTTTACCTGTAGCCGCATTGTCCTGGAAAAGCTGATCTGCAGAGGTCCTGGCTGTTGAATCATCGTAGATGTAATATTGACGGCCTATCCTAAGGACAGGCCATCAATATTAGGAAGTTGGATAAATCCTTTAAAGAGGTTGTCGAAGGAATTGGAACTATTTTATTAGAAAAGTAGAAAAATTTTACAAACAAACACTTAATCTGTCACTCCAAAAAATACAGTATAAAACCATAATCAGACAATACATAAAACCAAAGTAAAATCATAAAATAACATCAGAACATAAGTATAAAACACTGGGACAAAAATCAAAACAAAAACCAAGCGCGAACCAGCCCCCATCCATTCTGCCTTTCATTCCGCCTTTCATTCTTCTTCAGTCTCTCTCCAACCATCCTTCAGTCAAAACTCTAATCATCTGGAAAAAAAAAGAAAACCAATATGAGCGATATACAACAACATAGAAACAAACATAAAACAACAAAAACCCCAACTAAAACTTACTAGAAAAATTTATTTATTTATTTATTTTTTTTCCCCCCTCACCACACCCGGCCAGCACCACGCCCCATGTCCTCCCATGTCCGCATAGTCCTGGTGCTGGCACCACCCACCACCAAGCCCCTGAACCCCGACCTGGCTGTCCGCCTCATGTCCGCATAGTCCAGAGCCAGGCCGGGCACTCGAAACCTATAAACCCAAGCCCTCCACCCCCAAAAAGAAACCCCCCTCCCAAACAACCTACCCCCCTAAAAAACCCTTTTACGATCAACATATTATGGAAATGGGAATAAAAAAAAAAATGGAACAACGGACATAGAAACAGTACAATAATATGAAAATAACAGAAATGACACAATAACAAAATACCAGACAAATGCTATAATAACGGACAAAACCCACAATACCATAAACTGTACAAACCAACCCTCCCTCCCATGGGCCTAGGGTCGGTTATCCTCAAGCCTCTTACCCTTCCATCCAATTTCCAAAACAAAAATGCCTATGTGGTGACACACCAGCCCTCCACCAGGAAGAGAGCACAAGAGGCCCCTCCCTGCCTACTTGCCCTACCACTATGTCCCTATCTATCATTCTATCCCTACCCTATCCCTACCTGTCCCTCCCTACCATTAAAAAATAACAAACCCCACCCCTCGTGCAAAACCTTGCCCTCTCTATCCCTATCTGGCCCTAACCTAACTAACCTACTTTTAATCCCTTATTCTATCCTTCAGGGAACAGAAAAGGTGAAACCCCTCCAGAGGGTACCAGCCCTCTCTGCGCCCAGCCCCTCATACTCCCGAGAGCGCACCCTCACCAGGTCCACCATGATGTTTTTAACCACCTCCACCTCCGGGAGGATTTTGCCTCGCGTCGATACTAGACACCGGGATGACCACAAGTGGAACCTGACCACTGCACTAACTATAAAAAGTGTTTGGCAGTCCCTGCCCTCCGGGTGTTTGAATGCCCCATAGGCCCACTCGGCATAGGAAAGGCCAGCCAGCCGCAGCCAACCGCTGGAGGTCCCCACCAATTTGCAAACCCTTATATTGAAGGCGCACTGAAGTAGGAAGTGCTCCATGCTTTCCAGCATGTCGCCACACTCCTCCCGAGGGCAGCCTCGCTCGTCGGAGTTCCGGTACTTCAAGTTCCCCCTCACATATAACTTACCTAGGAGGCAGCGCCAGGTCAGATCCCAAAACGTCTGAGGAAACCTTTTGGAGTTAAGAAAATGCAACCCTCCCTCTAAGGTTTCTCCTGGGCAATCTTTGAGCGCCAGAGGCTTCTGGAAGCGGGTCAACAGGACCTTGTCGTCAAGAAAAGGTCTTGACTGAGTCCTGATCTCCCACGCCCCCA
This sequence comes from Leptodactylus fallax, assembly GCA_947044405.1. NCBI lineage: Eukaryota > Metazoa > Chordata > Amphibia > Anura > Leptodactylidae > Leptodactylus > Leptodactylus fallax. The sequence continues at coordinate 5,301,991 of CAMRHE010000084.1, read as the reverse complement.
GACCCCACCGACGAATCACTTTCAGGACCAGGGAAGCATAGGCCGGGAGATATCCATGGGGTGCACGAAGATCTTTCACTTGCCCTCCTGACTCCCATTTCTGGAAGAAGGGCCGAAACCACCCCTGGCAGGAGGATACCCATGAAGGAGCCCCCTCGGAGGAGAGGTTTGGTAGATTAATCTTAAGAAAGGTGTTCATTAAGAACACCACGGGGTTAACCATATTTAACCCCCCTAGCCTCCTTGTGCGGTATGTAACCTCCCTCTTGATTAGGTTGAGCCTGTTCCCCCATAACAGTTGGAAGAACAGGCAACAGATCCTACTCCAACAAGACTCCGGCAAGGCACAGACGCTACCTAGATAGATCACCAATGGGAGCAGGAAGGCTTTGGCAAGGTGAACCCTTTCTCTCAGGGTCAAAGACCAACCCTTCCAGCAATCAACTCTCTGGGCGACATCCTTAAGTCTACCTTCCCAATTTTGGAGTGGGTAATCACCCTGGCCAAAATGGATGCCTAAGATCTTTACAGACCCCTGGGGTTCTGGGAGGGTGTCCGGGAGAGAAAAACCAGGCTCTCCCCCTCCCAACCAGAGGCTTCCACACTTATTCTTGTTTACAGCTGATCCGGAAGCCTCCGAGTAACTGTCCACTTCAGACATCACCCATTCAAGCTCCTCCCGTGACGAGACAAGAACGGTGACATCATCCGCATAGGCTACTGTCCTCAAAGGGGAGCCGGTGCCCTCCAGGTCCATCCTGACTCCCGCCACCGGCCCACCATTAATCCGCCTAATCAAGGGATCAATGGCGAACAGATACAGTAGCGGGTTCAAGGGACATCCCTGTCGGACGCCCGACCCCACCTCAAAAGGACGACCAACCCAACCATTCACAAGTGGGAAAGACTCAGCCCCAGCGTATAAGGTCTGCAGCCACTGAATGAACCCCCCAGGCAGGCCATACCTCGAGAGAGTTGACCACAAATACTCATGATTCACCCTGTCAAAAGCCTTAGCCTGATCTAGGGACAGCAAGTACCCCTTCCACCGACCTGCCCTACTCTGCTCCACAGCCTCCCTGACACTCAGGACCGCACTTAAGGTGCTACGACTGGGAACAGAGCAGTGCTGAGCCGGCGAGAGGAGCCGGGGCGCAAACTGTACTAGCCGATTGAAAAGTACCTTCGCCAGAATCTTCCGGTCCGTATTGAGAAGTGCTATGGGCCGCCAGTTCTCAATATGGCTCGGATCCTTACCCTTTGACAGAACTATAAGGGCAGACCTCCTCAATGACTTCGGCAGAGTGCCCGAGGATAGACACTCATTAATCACGTCAGTCAAGAGGGGAGCCAAAGCTCCTTTAAAGGTCCGATAGAACTCAGATGTTAAGCCATCTGGGCCAGGTGACTTCTTGAGGGCAAGACCCTCAATAGCCCTGACGACTTCCTCTTCCCTTATAGGTTCTACCAAAACACCAAGAGAAGGGTCTTCTGCTGACTCAGGGATGGCTTCAGCCAAGAAACCTGAAATCCGATCCTGATTCAGTTCCTTCTTTGCCAAAAGGTTTGAGTAGAAGGACCTGACGACCTCCAAGATCCCTGACCTGGATCTTGTCAGGGATCCTGTACTGTCAATCAGGCCTGTTACTGTCTTACAAGCCACTGACATCTTACAGTTCCTGTAGGGGTCGGGCGAGCAGTATTTCCCGAAATCCCTCTCAAGAACCAAAGATACGTGCCTATCATACTGACACCATTTAAGCAAAGCTTTCACACAGGAGATATCCTCCTGGCTACCTCCGGTCGAGACCAGATGTTCAAGTCTCTTCCTCAGTGCACTGTACATGCGGTACATGTCCAGTGACCTGAGGCTTGAGAGCCGGCGGAAAAATCCCGCCACCCTTTTTTTGAATATCTCCCACCACTCTGACCTAGTACCTTCAAGACACAGTAATAGTACCTGATCCTGAAGAAACTCCTCAAAGGCTTGTCTTACAGCTGCCTCCTCAAGGAGTGACGAATTCAGCCTCCACAAACCTCTTTCTCTCCGGAGGGTCTCTGAAATATTCAAAGAAAACAAAATTAGACAGTGATCGGAGAACTCCACCTCCACCACGGACACAGGGGTGGTGACGGAATTCTCCTTCAAAAAAAACCTATCTATCCTAGACCTAACACTACCTCTCTGAAAGGTGAACCCACGGTGACCTGGGGAATGCCTGATGTGGATATCCTCCAGGCGAGCTTCACTCACTATGCTATTTAACGCGACGCCATCATAGGGCAGTCTATCTCTGGTACCTCCTCGGTCTTGGGGTCTAGTTATGGTATTAAAATCCCCACCAAAGATGACTTGTTTGCCCGTAAAAAGAAAAGGCTTGATCTTCATAAAGAGGCTTTTACGGTCCCACTTTGTCTGGGGACCGTAGATGTTAATGAGGCGCAGGCTTTGCCCCTTCATGAAGTCGTCTAAGACTAGGCACCTTCCCATTTCGAGCTCAATCAGTCGCTGGCATTTCACCTCTGTGGTAAAAAGCACCGCCACTCCACTATACGGCTCAGCCGCAAGAGACCAGTAGGAGGGCCCCCTGCGCCACTCCCTCCTTGCTCTGTTTATCTCCGATAGAGTACAGAGCCTGGTCTCCTGCAAAAACAAAATGTCAGCTTCAACTCGGCCAAGAAAATCAAAGGCTGCAAACCTAGCCGTATCAGACTTAATGCTGGCCACATTAATGGTGGCCAGTGTCAGTGGAGAGGGGACTGCCATTAAGACCGATTGAGCTCAATGACCTTCAGTTTCCCACCCCCTTTCCTCCTACCACCACCACCCCTAGATGAGTCTGAAGAGGACCCGCGACTTTTCCTCGTCTTGCGGGTGCTCTTCTTACATTGGGATTGGTCCATCACCTCCCCCGGTGCGGTTTGGCCAGAGGAGGGATGGACCTCCCCCGCAACTTCTCCCTGAGGAGTTACAGTGGTCGCAGAAACAGTAGCAACTTCGGCCCTGGGTGCATCATCTCCTCCTCCAGGCTCCAGGCCAGCCTCCCCCCCCCAGAGGGCAGGGGGCCCCTCCCGGAGGGAGACTCAGCAGCCCCTGACGGCTCCACCTCTCCCTCTGAAGCCTCCCCTGAGGCCGACGCGTCCTCACAGAGGGATTGGTACCGGATGGGACCTACCACTAGAGGGCCGTCGAATCTGCGTTCCTTCGTCGGGGGGGGGGGGGCCAGATGTTTTTACCCTCACTTTACCCGGTGACTTTCTCCGCTTGACCATCTCTCCCTCCCCAGCACTGACGTACTGAGAAGAAGACGACTGGTCAGCCTCTTCCTCCCAATGCAGTCTCCTCATCTCCTCAACCAGGGTCGTGCCCACTTCTGCCTCGGCATCAGGATCCGGCCCAGCAGAGCCAGGGGCCGAAGGAAAGCACATAACTCCCTCCCTCTGCTCCCTCCTCCTCTCGCGCCTCCTTGCCCTTGATGGTGGCTGGGCCTTTTCCTTTTGCTTTGGCAGACTAGCCTCTCCTCCCACACTCACCCCCTCTGCGGCAGGGACAGCCTCCTCAACTGCCCCCGCTCGCCGAAGGGTGGTGTTGGCGAAAGACCGTGGACACGCCCCGATCGGGTGTCCTAGGACACCACATAGGTGGCAACGCACCCTGCCACAGGTCGCCGCGAGATGGCCCACCTCCCCACACATGGCGCACTTCTGCACACGGCAGGAGGCGCTCAAGTGTGAGGGGTCACCGCACCTGTGACAGAGTTTTGGCTGCCCCTGGTAGAAGACAAGGATCCTGTCTTTCCCAAGGAAGGTCGAGGACGGGATATGCATCACCGAGTTATCCTCGTGTCGCAACTTGACCATGAAAGTCCAGGCCCCCGACCAGATCCCATACTCATCCAGGTTTTTCTTGGGGAAGTCTTTGACCTCCCCATACCTGTTGAGCCAGGTCATGATGTCCATATAAGAAAGTGACTCGTTACGAGTTAAAACGGTCACTTTCTTAATGCTATCCTGGCGTGACACCGCCCACACCATAAAGTCACGCCAGGCGAGCTCGTCCTTCACCAGCCTGTAGTTTCCCCAGAAGGTTTCTAGGCCCTCCGGGGTAAGAAAGCTGATGTCGAACTCCGAGGAGCCGACAGGATGAATCAGGGCAAAGATGTCGCTCGCCCTGAAACCCATCCCGAGTAGGAGTACCACGACCCCCCTCCTCTGGGGACAAGGGCCGGCTCCCCCCCACACGAGACGAGCCACGTTCCTCCGTGTTGGCCCCCTACGCCCGGGTGTAGGGAGAGTCCATCTGGTCTCACCTCCTTCCTCTCGGAACTTCCCTAAGCCAAAACGCTCGACCCAGAACCTAAGGTCTCTCGACTGCCCATCTATGGTCATTGTGGACTGGCCCGCCCGTAAAGCCTCCAGGAGCTGCCGTTGCAAATCGCCGTCCCTGGAGCCCGGCGGAAGACATGACGCACCCCCAGGGGCCCCAGAAGCAACGCTGGCATAGGAGCGTGGGGGCCCGGAGGCCGCAGCAACCTCTGCTGCCGGAGTACCAGCGCCACTCCCAGGGACCCCCGCAGAACTACTTGGCCCAGCCACGGCAACCGGAGCACCAGAGGCGGCAGCAGTCCGCCCTGGCATAGTTGCCGCGGACCGGGTCACTCCAACTGCAACAGAAGGAACAACAATATCAGGAGCAATAACATCAGGAGCAACAACATCAGGAGTAACAACAGGAGCAACGAGAGCATCAGAAACAGCATCAGGAACAGCATCAGGAAAAGCATCAGAAACAACAGCAGGGACAACAGCAGAAATACCAGAAACAACAGGGGCCACAACAGAAATATTACTAGCAATAGAAATACTTTTTTTTAGCAGCAACAGTAATAGCCCCTCCACCCGCAGCCTCCCCGACTACAGGCTCTTGGACCCCCATGCATACTACACCACCTTCTTCAGGAAGACTACTAATTACCCCTTTTGTCCCACCCGCTTTCCCCTTTACCTTACCCGTCTGCTTAACTAGCTTCTCCATTCGTCCATCACTCACACCTGCGGTCTTCCTTCTCACAGCGGGGCCGGCCGCACCACTCACTGATGGCTTCCCTGCTTTTACCTCAGCCTCCGCATCCACAGTCACCCCGGCGCCGGATGTTTTAGGAGGACACGCCCCCTTAGCGCCAGAAATTACCTCCGCATCACCGGCACTGGAGAAGGATGAGCCACGCCCACCTGCCACTCCCCCTTTCCTACGTCTCACTCTGGGGGAAACCATCGTCATTTTGAGACCTCCTACCAGGGAGGGGGGTTTTCCCACGCCACTCCCCCTCCGCAGGGGGGGCCTCCAATTTCCTTCCTTTGCCCTTGTCCGCAGCTATGAGTGCCTTGTCCGCAACCCTGAGTGCCTTGTCTGCCGCCTCCTGAAAGATACTATCAGGCGCCATTTTGACTGCTGGCACCCCGGGCACCCCGCCACTTGACGTGACCCGAGGTGCCTGCGCCACCCTTTTCTCTCCTGGAGGCATCTCAACCTGGGCCGAAGTCCCGGCGCGATGCTCCCCAGGCAACGATCTGACAAATTTAAATGTCTCTATTTCTCTTTTTTTTTCTCTCTTCACCTTCTTTCTGGTCTTGGCTCCTTTTCCCTCCTCCTCCCCGTCCAAATCTGACATGCTGAATGCTAATACGGGGACTCCAATTGGCAGATTTGCCTCATCAGCTTCCCGCCTTCTCCCGAGGCTCCGCCCTCCTCCTCCTCCGTCTCAGGCAGTGGTTGGTTCTCTGGGAGTGTGGGAGATTGCGTCACTTCCTGTCCTGTCATTCTGACTTCCTGTCTTGTCATTCTGACTTCCTGCTTCACTGCCAGCGCTGATGTCGGCGTATACGTAGGTATCGGGCTGCTGCTACTAGGGACGGCTGCCCGACTATACTGTACCGCTATGCTGTCTTCTGATTCCAGGTCTGACTCACAATAGTCGTCCTCTCCCGAGCTGTCTGAGGACGCGGGGCCATCCTTCAACAACCGCTCCTGCTGTTTGCGAAAAAAGCGGTCATCGTTTAGCAGCTTCTCTCTGAACGGCCCCGCGCCCTACAGGATCTCTGCACACCTGGCTTCCAGGGCCTTGATCTGTCTCTTGAGGTTTTTTACTTGTCTGCTGAAAACCGGGCGGTCCTTCCTTGAGGCCCTGTTGCTACGGGCACGAGCGCTTTGTAATTCTCCACCCATAGCAAACAGGGACCTCCGGGCCCGGCCATACTCCTCCAAGACCGCCTCGATCCTCCGGCTGTAGATGGCAACCTCTTCTCCAGCCTTCCGGATGCCCCATCCTGCGGGCGATTGAGGCAGCGATGACGGTAAGGCGTCTTTTCTCCTGCTTGCAGGGACCCTTCCAGAGGAAACCGCATATCCTGCAGCCGTAGCCCCCTTCGGACCGGCTTCACCCGCCACTGCCGCTGATGTTACCGCCGTGGCTGATGTCGCCGTCTTCACTGATCCACCTGCCGGGACTGCTGACACCCCTGTCGCCACTGCTACCCCCGCTGGCGTCGCCTTCTCCACGGACGTCGCTGCTCCCGATGCTGTTTCCAATGCTGCAGCTGCCAATGTCGCTGCCACTGGTCCTGATGCTGTCGTCCCGGTCGCCAGTCTTGTTGAGGCTTGCCGCCTCAGCGACCGCCGCCTGCCCTGCTCCACGGATACTGTGTCGGCAGACATTCCCCTGCCCCCCGCCTGTAAGGTCCGGGGGGCAGGAGCTCCACGCTCCATAATAAGGCTCCCCCTCCGCACGGGGAAGGGAGTCGGAGCTACGGTCTGTAACAAACAGACCGAAAACCACACACAATAAACGGTCTCCAAATATCAAAAGCCACATAAGCCTCTGAACTTAGGAGCTCAAACAAGTATGTCTGACTCCCACGGTTGCCCCGAAGGAATTGGAACTATTTTATTAGAAAAGTAGAAAAATTTTACAAACACTTAATCTGTCACTCCAAAAAAAATACAGTATAAAACCATAATCAGACACAATACATAAAACCAAAGTAAAATCATAAAATAACATCAGAACATAAGTATAAAACACTGGGACAAAAATCAAAACAAAAACCAAGCGCGAACCAGCCCCCACACATTCTGCCTTTCAGTCCGCCTTTCATTCTTCTTCAGTCTCTCTCCAACCATCCTTCAGTCAAAACTCTAATCATCTTGAAAAAAAAAAACAAAAAAAAAAAAAAAAAACAATATGAGCGATATACAACAACATAGAAACAAACATAAAACAACAAAAACCCCAACTAAAACTTACTGGAATTTTTTTTTTTTTTTTCTTTTTCTTCCCTCACCACACCCGGCCAGCACCACGCCCCATGTCCTCCCATGTCCGCATAGTCCTGGTGCTGGCACCACCCACCACCGAGCCCCTGAACCCCGACCTGGCTCTCCGCCTCATGTCCTCTCATGTCCGCATAGTCCAGAGCCAGGCCGGGCACACGAAACCTATAAACCCAAGCCCTCCACCCCCAAAAAGAAACCCCCCTCCCAAACAACCTACCCCCGTAAAAAAACCCTCTTACAATCAACATATTATGGAAATGGGAATAAAAAAAAAAAAATGGAACAACGGACATAGAAACAGTACAATAATATGAAAATAACAGAAATGACACAATAACAAAATACCAGACAAATGCTATAATAACGGACAAAACCCACAATACCATTAACTGTACAAACCAACCCTCCCCTCCCATGAACCTCCCATGGGCCTAGGGTCGGTTATCCTCAAGCCTCTTACCCTTCCATCCAATTTCCAAAACAAAAATGCCTATGTGGTGACACACCAGCCCTCCACCAGGAAGAGAGCAAAAGAGGCCCGTCCCTGCCTACTTGCCCTACCACTATGTCCCTATCTATCATTCTATCCCTACCCTATCCCTACCTGTCCCTCCCTACCATTAAAAAAATAACAAACCCCACCCCTCGTGCAAAACCTTGCCCTCCCTATCCCTATCTGGCCTAACCTAACTAACCTACTTTAAATCCCTTATCTAACCCTCAGGGAACAGAAAAAGTGAACCCCCTCCAGAGGGTACCAGCCCTTTCTGCGCCCAGCCCCTCGTACTCCCGAGAGCGCACCCTCACCAGGTCCACCATGATGTTTTTAACCACCTCCACCTCCGGGAGGATTTTGCCTCTCGTCGATACTAAACACCGTGCTGACCATAGGTGAAACCTGACCACTGCACTAACTACAAAAAGTGTTTGGCAGTCCCTGCCCTCCGGGTGTTTGAATGCCCCATAGGCCCACTCGGCATAGGAAAAGCCAGCCAGCCGCAGCCAACCGCTGGAGGTCCCCACCAATTTGCAAACCCTTATATTGAAGGGGCACTGAAGCAGGAAGTGCTCCATGCTTTTCAGCATGTCGCCACACTCCTCCCGAGGGCAGCCTCGCTCGTTGGAGTTCCGGTACTTCAAGTTCCCCCTCACATATAACTTACCTAGGAGGCAGCGCCAGGTCAGATCCCAAAACTTCCGAGGAAACCTTTTGGAGTTAAGAAAACGCAACCCTCCCTCTAAGGTTTCTCCTGGGCAATCTTTGAGCGCCAGAGGCTTCTGGAAGCGGGTCAACAGGACCTTGTCGTCAAGAAAACGTCTTGACTGAGTCCTGATCTCCCACGCCCCCAGACCCCACCGACGAATCACTTTCAGGACCAGGGAAGCATAGGCCGGGAGATATCCATGGGGTGCACGAAGATCTTTCACTTGCCCTCCTGACTCCCATTTCTGGAAGAAGGGCCGAAACCACCCCTGGCAGGAGGCTACCCACGAAGGAGCCCCCTCGGAGGAGAGGTTTGGTAAATTGATCTTAAGAAAGGTGTTCATTAAGAACACCACGGGGTTAACCATATTTAACCCCCCTAGCCTCCTTGTGCGGTATGTAACCTCCCTCCTGATTAGGTTGAGCCTGTTCCCCCATAACAGTTGGAAGAACAGGCAACAGATCCTACTCCAACAAGACTCTGGCAAGGCACAGACGCTACCTAGATAGATCACCAACGGGAGCAGGAAGGCTTTGGCAAGGTGAACCCTTTCTCTCAGGGTCAAAGACCAACCCTTCCAGCAATCAACTCTCTGGGCGACATCCTTAAGTCTACCTTCCCAATTTTGGAGTGGGTAATCACCCTGGCCAAAATGGATGCCTAAGATCTTTACAGACCCCTGGGGTTCTGGGAGGGTGTCCGGGAAAGAAAAACCAGGCTCTCCCCCTCCCAGCCAGAGGCTTCCACACTTATTCCTGTTTACAGCTGATCCGGAAGCCTCCGAGTAACTGTCCACTTCAGACATCACCCATTCAAGCTCCTCCCGTGACGAGACAAGAACGGTGACATCATCCGCGTAGGCTACTGTCCTCAAAGGGGAGCCGGTGCCCTCCAGGTCCATCCTGACTCCCGCCACCGGCCCACCATTAATCCGCCTAATCAAGGGATCAATGGCGAACACATACAGTAGCGGGTTCAAGGGACATCCCTGTCGGACGCCCGACCCCACCTCAAAAGGACGACCAACCCAACCATTCACAAGCGGGAAAGACTCAGCCCCAGCGTATAAGGTCTGCAGCCACTGAATGAACCCCCCAGGCAGGCCATACCTCGAGAGAGTTGACCACAAATACTCATGATTCACCCTGTCAAAAGCCTTAGCCTGATCTAGGGACAGCAAGTACCCCTTCCACCGACCTGCCCTACTCTGCTCCACAGTCTCCCTGACACTCAGGACCGCACTTAAGGTGCTACGACTGGGAACAGAGCAGTGCTGAGCCGGCGAGAGGAGCCGGGGCGCAAACTGTACCAGCCGGTTGAAAAGTACCTTCGCCAGAATCTTCCGGTCCGTATTGAGAAGTGCTATGGGCCGCCAGTTCTCAATATGGCTCGGATCCTTACCCTTTGACAGAACTATAAGGGCGGACCTCCTCATTGACTTCGGCAGAGTGCCCGAGGCTAGACACTCATTAAGCACGTCAGTCAAGAGGGGAGCCAAAGCTCCTTTAAAGGTCCGATAGAACTCAGATGTTAAGCCATCTGGGCCAGGTGACTTCTTGAGGGCAAGACCCTCAATAGCCCTGACGACTTCCTCTTCCCTTATAGGTTCTATCAAAACACTAAGAGAAGGGTCTTCTGCTGACTCAGAAATGGCTTCAGCCAAGAAACCTGAAATCCGATCCCGATTCAGTTCCTTCTTTGCCAAAAGGTTCGAGTAGAAGGACCTGACGACCTCCAAGATCCCTGACCTGGATCTTGTCAGGGATCCTGTACTGTCAATCAGGCCTGTTACTGTCTTACAAGTCACTGACATCTTACAGTTCCTGTAGGGGTCGGGCGAGCGGTATTTCCCGAAATCCCTCTCAAGAACCAAAGATGCGTGCCTATCATACTGACACCTTTTAAGCAAAGCCTTCACACCGGAGATATCCTCCTGGCTACCTCCGGTCGAGACCAGATGTTCAAGTCTCTTCCTCAGTGCACTGTACATGCGGTACATGTCCAGTGACCTGAGGCTTGAGAGCCGGCGGAAAAATCCCGCCACCCTTTTTTTGAATATCTCCCACCACTCTGACCTAGTACCTTCAAGACCCAGTAATAGTACCTGATCCTGAAGAAACTCCTCAAAGGCTTGTCTTACAGCTGCCTCCTCAAGGAGTGACGAATTCAGCCTCCACAAACCTCTTCCTCTCCGGAGGGTCTCTGAAATATTCAAAGAAAACAAAATTAGACAGTGATCGGAGAAATCCACCTCCACCACGGACACAGGGGTGGTGACGGAATTCTCCTTCAAAAAAAACCTATCTATCCTACACCTAACACTACCTCTCTGAAAGGTGAACCCACGGTGACCTGGGGAATGCCTGATGTGGATATCCTCCAGGCGAGCTTCACTCACTATGCTATTTAACGCGGCGCCATCATAGGGCAGTCTATCTCTGGTACCTCCTCGGTCTTGGGGTCTAGTTATGGTATTAAAATCCCCACCAAAGATGACTTGTTTGCCCGTAAAAAGAAAAGGCTTAATCTTCATAAAGAGGCTTTTACGGTCCCACTTTGTATGGGGACCGTAGATGTTAATGAGGCGCAGGCTTTGCCCCTTCATGAAGACGTCTAAGACTAGGCACCTTCCCATTTCGAGCTCGATCAGTCGCTGGCATTTCACCTCTGCGGTAAAAAGCACCGCCACTCCACTATACGGCTCAGCCGCAAGAGACCAGTAGGAGGGCCCCCTGCGCCACTCCCTCCTTGCTCTGTTTATCTCTGATAGAGTACAGAGCCTGGTCTCCTGCAAAAACAAAATGTCAGCTTCAACCCGGCCAAGAAAATCAAAGGCTGCAAACCTAGCCGTATCAGACTTAATGCTGGCCACATTAATGGTGGCCAGCGTCAGTGGAGAGGGGACTGCCATTAAGACCGATTGAGCTCAATGACCTTCAGCTTCCCACCCCCTTTCCTCCTATCACCACCACCCCTAGATGAGTCTGAAGAGGACCCGCGACTTCTCCTCGTCTTGCGGGTCCTCTTCTTACATTGGGATTGGTCCATCACCTCCCCCGGTGCGGTTTGGCCAGAGGAGGGATGGACCTCCCCCCGCAACTTCTCCCTGAGGAGTTACAGTGGTCGCAGAGACAGTAGCAACTTCGGCCCTGGGTGCATCATCTCCTCCTCCAGGCTCCAGGCCAGCCTCCCCCCCAGAGGGCAGGGGGCCCCTCCCGGAGGGAGACTCAGCAGCCCCTGACGGCTCCACCTCTCCCCCTGAGGCCGACGCATCCTCACAGAGGGATTGGTACCGGTTGGGACCTACCACTAGAGGGCCGTCGAGTCTGCGTTCCTTCGTCGGGGGGGGGGCAGATGTTTTTGCCCTCACTTTACTCGGTGACTTTCTCCGCTTGACCGTCTCTCCCTCCCCAGCACTGACGTACTGAGAAGAAGACGACTGGTCAGCCTCTTCCTCCCTCTGCAGTCTCCTCATCTCCTCAACCAGGGTCGTGCCCACTGCTGCCTCGGCATCAGGATCCGGCCCAGCAGATCCAGGGGCAGAAGGAAGGCACATAACTCCCTCCCTCTGCTCCCTCCTCCTCTCGCGCCTCCTTGCCCTTGATGGTGGCTGGGCCTTCTCCCTTTGCCTTGGAATACTAGTCTCTCCTCCCCCACTCACCCTCTCCGCAGCAGGGACAGCCTCCTCAACTGCCCCCGCTTGCCGAAGGGTGGTGTTGGCGAAAGACCGTGGACACGCCCCGATCGGGTGCCTAAGGACACCACACAGGTGGCAACGCACCCTGCCACAGGTCGCCGCGAGATGGCCCACCTCCCCACACATGGCGCACTTCTGCACACGGCAGGAGGCGCTCAAGTGTGAGGGGTCACCGCACCTGTGACAGAGTTTTGGCTGCCCCTGGTAGAAGACAAGGATCCTGTCTTTCCCAAGGAAGGTCGAGGACGGGATATGCATCACCGAGTTATCCTCGTGTCGCAACTTGACCATGAAAGTCCAGGCCCCCGACCAGATCCCAAACTCATCCAGGTTTTTCTTGGGGAAGTCTTTGACCTCCCCATACCTGTTGAGCCAGGTCATGATGTCCATATAAGAAAGTGACTCGTTACGAGTTAAAACGGTCACTTTCTTAATGCTATCCTGGCGTGACACCGCCCACACCATAAAGTCACGCCAGGCGGGCTCGTCCTTCACCAGCCTGTAATTTCCCCAGAAGGTTTCTAGGCCCTCCGGGGTAACAAAGCTGATGTCGAACTCCGAGGAGCCGACAGGATGAATCAGGGCAAAGATGTCGCTCGCCCTGAAACCCATCCCGAGTAGGAGTTCCACGACCCCCCTCCTCTGGGGACAAGGGCCGGCTCCCCCCCACACGAGACGGGCCACGTTCCTCCGTGTCGGCCCCCTACGCCCGGGTGTAGGGAGAGTCCATCTGGTCTCACCTCCTTCCTCTCGGAACTTCCCTAGGCCAAAACGCTCGATCCAGAACCTAAGGTCTCTCGACTGCCCATCTATGGTCATTGTGGACTGGCCCGCCCGTAAAGCCTCCAGGAGCTGCCGTTGCAAATCGCCGTCCCTGGAGCCGGGCGGAAGACATGATGCACCCCCAGGGGCCCCAGAAGCGACGCTGGCATAGGAGCGTGGGGGCCCGGAGGCCGCAGCAACCTCCGCTGCCGGAGTACCAGCGCCACTCCCAGGGACCCCCGCAGAACTACTTAGCCCAGCCACGGCAACCGGAGCACCAGAGGCGGCAACAGTCCGCCCTGGCATAGCCGCCGCGGACCGGGTCATTCCAACTGCAGCAGAAGGAACAGCGGCAGAGAGGACAACAGGAGCAACAATATCAGGAGCAATGACATCAGGAGTAACAACAGGAGCAACGACAGCATCAGGAACAGCAGCAGAAACAACAGCAGGGACAACAGCAGGGACAACAGCAGAAATACCAGAAACAACAGGGGCCACAACAGAAATATTACTAGCAGTAGAAATACTTTTTTTAGCAGCAATGGTAATAGCCCCTCCACCCGCAGCCTCCCCGACTACAGGCTCTTGGACCCCCATGCATACTACACCACCTTCTTCAGGAATACTACTAATTACCCCTTTTGTCCTACCCGCTTTCCCCTTTACCTTACCTGTCTGCTTAACTAGCTTCTCCACTCGTCCATCATTCACACCTGCAGTCTTCCTTCTTACAGCGGGGCCGGCTGCACCACTCGCTGATGGCTTCCCCGCTTTTACCTCGGCCTCCGCATCCACAGTCACCCCGGCACCTGATGTTGTAGGAGGACACGCCCCCTTAGCCCCGGAAGTGACCTCCGCATCACCGGCTTCATCAGCACTGGAGGAGGATGAGCCACGCCCACCTGCCACTCCCCCTTTCCTACACCTTACTCTGGGGGAAGCCATCGATATTTTAAAACCTCCTGCCAGGGAGGGAGGTTTCCCTACGCCACTCCCCTCCGCAGGGGGGGCTTCTTTGCCTTTGCCCTTGTCCGCAACTATGAGCGCCTTGTCCGCAACCATGAGCTCCTTGTCCGCCACCACCTGAAAGGTACTATCAGGCGCCATTTTGACTGCTGGCACCCCGGGCACCCCGCCACTTGGCGTAACCCGAGGTGCCTGCGCCTCCCTTTTCTCTCCTGGAGGCATCGCAACCTGGGCCGAAGTTTCGGCGCGGTGCTCCCCTGGCAACGATCTGACAAATTTAAATGTCTCTATTTCTCTTTTTTTTTCTCTTTTCACCTTCTTCCTGGTCTTGGTTCCTTTTCCCTCCTCCTCCCCGTCCAAATCTGACAAGCTGAATGCTAATTGGTCCATTCTGGACGGGGACTCCAATTGGCAGATTTGCCTCATCAGCTTCCCGCCTTCTCCCGAGGCTCCACCCTCCTCCGTCTCGGGCAGTGGTTGGTTCTCTGGGAGTGTGGGAGATTGCGTCACTTCCTGTCCTGTCATTCTGACTTCCTGTCTTGTCATTCTGACTTCCTGCTTCACTGCCGACACTGATGCCTGCGTATACGTGGGTATCAGGCTGCCGCTACTAGGGACGGCTGCCCGACTATACTGTACCGCCATGCTGTCATCTGATTCCAGGTCTGACTCGCAATAGTCGTCCTCTCCCGAGCTGTCTGAGGACGCGGGGCCATCCTTCAACAACCGCTCCTGCTGTTTGCGGAAGAAGCGGTCATCGTTCAGCAGCTTCTCTCTGAACGGCCCCGCGCCTTCCAGAATCTCCGTGCACCTGGCTTCCAGGGCCTTTATTTGTTTTTTCAGGCTCCTTACCTGCTTACTGAAAACCGGGCGGTCCTTCCTTGAGGCCCTGTCGCTACGGGCGCGAGCACTCTGAAGCTCCCCACTCATTGCGAACAGGGACCTCCGGGCCCGGTCATACTCCTCCAGGACCGCCTCGATCCTCCGGCTGTAGATGGCAACCTCTTCTCCAGCTTTCCGGATGCCCCATCCTGCGGGTGATTGAGGCAGCGATGACGGTAAGGCGTCTTTTCTCCTGCTTGCAGGGACACTTCCAGAGGAAACCGCATATCCTGCTGCCGTTGCCCCCTTCGGACCGGCTTCACCCGCCACTGCCGCTGATGTTACCGCCGTGGCTGATGTCGCCGTCTTCACGGATCCACCTGCCGGGACTGCTGACACCCCTGTCGCCACTGCTACCCCTTCTGGCGTCGCCTGCTCCACGGGCGTCGCTACTCCCGATGCTGCAGCCGCCAATGTCGCTGCTGCTGCTCCTGCTGCTGCTCCCGATGCTGTTGTCCTGGTCGCCAGTCTCATTGAGGCTTGCTGCCTCAGCGACCTCCGCCTGCCCTGCTCTGCTGGTGCTGGGTCGGCAGACATTCTCCTGCCCCCCGCCTGTAAGGTCCGGGGGGGCAGGAGCTCCACGCTCCATGATAAGGCTCCCTTCCGCACGGGGAAGGGAGTCGGAGCTACGGTCTGTAACAAACAAAAGACTGAAGATCACACACTATAAACGGTCTCCAAGTATCCAAAAGCCACGTAAGCCTCTGAACTCAGGAGCTCAAACAGACACGTCTGACTCCCACGGTTGCCCCGAAGGAATTGGAACTATTTTATTATAAAAGTAGAAAAAGTTCACAAACACTGTCACATATGAAAAATACCATACAAAAACCATAAACAGAGACAATACATAAATCCAAAACATAGCATAAATAACATCAAATACAAGAAAACGTCAAGACAAAATTAAAAACCCAAAAACATGCGCAAACCAGCCCCCATCCATTCTGTCTTTCATTCCGCCTTTCACTCCGCCTTTCATTCTGCCTTTCATTCTTCTTCAGCCATCCGTCAGTCAAAACTCTAGCTATCCTAAAAACAAAGAAAAAAAAAAAAAAAGCAAAATGAGCGATGTACAATGAAACATATAACAAAAACATATAACACTAATAAACCCCAACTGAAACTTACTATGAATTTTTTTTTTTTTTCCCCCCCCACCACACCCGGCCAGCACCACGCCCCATGTCCTCCCATGTCCGCATAGTCCTGGTGCTGGCACCACCCACCACCAAGCCCCTGAAACCCAACCTGGCTCTCCGCCTCATGTCCTCCCATGTCCGCGTAGTCCAGAGCCAGGCCGGGCACACGAAAACTTATAAACCAAACCCTCCACCCCCAAAAAGAAACCCCCTCCCAAACAACCTACCCCCCTGAAAAAAACCCTTATCTACTAACAAACAAATGGAATTATGGAATATGGAAAATGAAATGTGGGATATGGAAATGGATATGAAAAATGGAAATGGAAAATGAATATGGGATATGGAAAAATGGAAAATGGGAAAATGGACACAACATATGAACGACAACAATAACAAATAAGAAATAACAGACAAGTAACAAAAACCCACCATCCTACATAACCTGTTAAATTACCTTCCCTCCCATAAACCTCCCATGGGCCTAGGGTCGGTTATCCTCAAGCCTCTTACCCTTCCATCTGATTTCCAAAACAAAATGCCTATGTGGTGACACGCCAGCCCTCCACCAGGAAGAGAGCACAGGAGGCCCATCCCTGTCTACTCGCCCTACCGCTATATCCCTATCTATCATTCTGTCCCTACCCTGTCCCTACCTGTCCCTCCCTATCAGAAAATAATAAATCCCACCCCTCGTGCAAACCTTGCCCTACCTATCCCTATCTGGCCCTAACTTACTTTAAATCCCTTATCTAACCCTCAGGGAACAGAAAAAGTGAACCCCCTCCAGAGGGTACCAGCCCTTTCTGCGCCCAGCCCCTCGTACTCCCGAGAGCGCACCCTCACCAGGTCCACCATGATGTTTTTAACCACCTCCACCTCCGGGAGGATTTTGCCTCTCGTCGATACTAAACACCGTGCTGACCATAGGTGAAACCTGACGACTGCACTAACTACAAAAAGTGTTTGGCAGTCCCTGCCCTCCGGGTGTTTGAATGCCCCATAGGCCCACTCGGCATAGGAAAGGCCAGCCAGCCGCAGCCAACCGGTGGAGGTCCCCACCAATTTGCAAACCCTTATATTGAAGGGGCACTGAAGCAGGAAGTGCTCCATGCTTTCCAGCATGTCGCCACACTCCTCCCGAGGGCAGCCTCGCTCGTCGGAGTTCCGGTACTTCAAGTTCCCTCTCACATATAACTTACCTAGGAGGCAGCGCCAGGTCAGATCCCAAAACTTCCGAGGAAACCTTTTGGAGTTAAGAAAACGCAACCCTCCCTCTAAGGTTTCTCCTGGGCAATCTTTGAGCGCCAGAGGCTTCTGGAAGCGGGTCAACAGGACCTTGTCGTCAAGAAAACGTCTTGACTGAGTCCTGATCTCCCACGCCCCCAGACCCCACCGACGAATCACTTTCAGGACCAGGGAAGCATAGGCCGGGAGATATCCATGGGGTGCACGAAGATCTTTCACTTGCCCTCCTGACTCCCATTTCTGGAAGAAGGGCCGAAACCACCCCTGGCAGGAGGCTACCCACGAAGGAGCCCCCTCGGAGGAGAGGTTTGGTAAATTGATCTTAAGAAAGGTGTTCATTAAGAACACCACGGGGTTAACCATATTTAACCCCCCTAGCCTCCTTGTGCGGTATGTAACCTCCCTCCTGATTAGGTTGAGCCTGTTCCCCCATAACAGTTGGAAGAACAGGCAACAGATCCTACTCCAACAAGACTCTGGCAAGGCACAGACGCTACCTAGATAGATCACCAACGGGAGCAGGAAGGCTTTGGCAAGGTGAACCCTTTCTCTCAGGGTCAAAGACCAACCCTTCCAGGAATCAACTCTCTGGGCGACATCCTTAAGCCTACCTTCCCAATTTTGGAGTGGGTAATCACCCTGGCCAAAATGGATGCCTAAGATCTTTACAGACCCCTGGGGTTCTGGGAGGGTGTCCAGGAGAGAAAAAACAGGCTCTCCCCCTCCCAGCCAGAGGCTTCCACACTTATTCCTGTTTACAGCTGATCCGGAAGCCTCCGAGTAACTGTCCACTTCAGACATCACCCATTCAAGCTCCTCCCGTGACGAGACAAGAACGGTGACATCATCCGCGTAGGCTACTGTCCTCAAAGGGGAGCCGGTACCCTCCAGGTCCATCCTGACTCCCGCCACCGGCCCACCATTAATCCGTCTAATCAGGGGATCAATGGCGAACACATACAGTAGCGGGCTCAAGGTACATCCCTGTCGGACGCCCGACCCCACCTCAAAAGGACGACCAACCCAACCATTCACAAGCGGGAAAGACTCAGCCCCAGCGTATAAGGTCTGCAGCCACTGAATGAACCCCCCAGGCAGGCCATACCTCGAGAGAGTTGACCACAAATACTCATGATTCACCCTGTCAAAAGCCTTAGCCTGATCTAGGGACAGCAAGTACCCCTTCCACCGACCTGCCCTACTCTGCTCCACAGCCTCCCTGACACTCAGGACCGCACTTAAGGTGCTACGACCGGGAACAGAGCAGTGCTGAGCCGGCGAGAGGAGCCGGGGCGCAAACTGTACCAGCCGGTTGAAAAGTACCTTCGCCAGAATCTTTCGGTACGTATTGAGAAGTGCTATGGGCCGCCAGTTCTCAATATGGCTCGGATCCTTACCCTTTGACAGAACTATAAGGGCGGACCTCCTCATTGACTTCGGCAGAGTGCCCGAGGATAGACACTCATTAAGCACGTCAGTCAAGAGGGGAGCCAAAGCTCCTTTAAAGGTCCGATAGAACTCAGATGTTAAGCCATCTGGGCCAGGTGACTTCTTGAGGGCAAGACCCTCAATAGCCCTGACGACTTCCTCTTCCCTTATAGGTTCTATCAAAACACCAAGAGAAGGGTCTTCTGCTGACTCAGGAATGGCTTCAGCCAAGAAACCTGAAATCCGATCCCGATTCAGTTCCTTCTTTGCCAAAAGGTTCGAGTAGAAGGACCTGACGACCTCCAAGATCCCTGACCTGGATCTTGTCAGGGATCCTGTACTGTCAATCAGGCCTGTTACTGTCTTACAAGTCACTGACATCTTACAGTTCCTGTAGGGGTCGGGCGAGCGGTATTTCCCGAAATCCCTTTCAAGAACTAAAGATGCGTGCCTATCGTACTGACACCTTTTAAGCAAAGCCTTCACACCGGAGATATCCTCCTGGCTACCTCCGGTCGAGACCAGATGTCCAAGTCTCTTCCTCAGTGCAGTGTACATGCGGTACATGTCCAGTGACCTGAGGCTTGAGAGCCGGCGGAAAAATCCCGCCACCCTTTTTTTGAATATCTCCCACCACTCTGACCTAGTACCCTCAAGACCCAGTAATAGTACCTGATCCTGAAGAAACTCCTCAAAGGCTTGTCTTACAGCTGCCTCCTCAAGGAGTGACGAATTCAGCCTCCACAAACCTCTTCCTCTCCGGAGGGTCTCTGAAATATTCAAAGAAAACAAAATTAGACAGTGATCAGAGAACTCCACCTCCACCACGGACACAGGGGTGGTGACGGAATTCTCCTTCAAAAAAAACCTATCTATCCTAGACCTAACACTACCTCTCTGAAAGGTGAACCCACGGTGACCTGGGGAATGCCTGATGTGGATATCCTCCAGGCGAGCTTCACTCACTATTCTATTTAACGCGGCGCCATCATAGGGCAGTCTATCTCTGGTACCTCCTCGGTCTTGGGGTCTAGTTATGGTATTAAAATCCCCACCAAAGATGACTTGTTTGCCCGTAAAAAGAAAAGGCTTAATCTTCATAAAGAGGCTTTTACGGTCCCACTTTGGGGACCGTAGATGTTAATGAGGCGCAGGCTTTGCCCCTTCATGAAGACGTCTAAGACTAGGCACCTTCCCATTTCGAGCTCGATCAGTCGCTGGCATTTCACCTCTGCGGTAAAAAGCACCGCCACTCCACTATACGGCTCAGCCGCAAGAGACCAGTAGGAGGGCCCCCTGCGCCACTCCCTCCTTGCTCTGTTTATCTCTGATAGAGTACAGAGCCTGGTCTCCTGCAAAAACAAAATGTCAGCTTCAACCCGGCCAAGAAAATCAAAGGCTGCAAACCTAGCCGTATCAGACTTAATGCTGGCCACATTAATGGTGGCCAGCGTCAGTGGAGAGGGGACTGCCATTAAGACCGATTGAGCTCAATGACCTTCAGCTTCCCACCCCCTTTCCTCCTATCACCACCACCCCTAGATGAGTCTGAAGAGGACCCGCGACTTCTCCTCGTCTTGCGGGTCCTCTTCTTACATTGGGATTGGTCCATCACCTCCCCCGGTGCGGTTTGGCCAGAGGAGGGGATGGACCTCCCCCGCAACTTCTCCCTGAGGAGTTACAGTGGTCGCAGAGACAGTAGCAGCTTCGGCCCTGGGTGCATCATCTCCTCCTCCAGGCTCCAGGCCAGCCTCCCCACCAGAGGTCAGGGGGCCCCTCCCGGAGGGAGACTCAGCAGCCCCTGACGGCTCCACCTCTCCCTCTGAAGCCTCCCCTGAGGCCGACGCATCCTCACAGAGGGATTGGTACCGGTTGGGACCTACCACTAGAGGGCCGTCGAGTCTGCGTTCCTTCGTCGGGGGGGGGGCAGATGTTTTTGCCCTCACTTTACTCGGTGACTTTCTCCGCTTGACCGTCTCTCCCTCCCCAGCACTGACGTACTGAGAAGAAGACGACTGGTCATCCTCTTCCTCCCTCTGCAGTCTCCTCATCTCCTCAACCAGGGTCGTGCCCACTGCTGCCTCGGCATCAGGATCCGGCCCAGCAGAGCCAGGGGCAGAAGGAAGGCACATAACTCCCTCCCTCTGCTCCCTCCTCCTCTCGCGCCTCCTTGCCCTTGATGGTGGCTGGGCCTTCTCCCTTTGCCTTGGCAGACTAGTCTCTCCTCCCCCACTCACCCCCTCCGCAGCAGGGACAGCCTCCTCAACTGCTCCCGCTTGCCGAAGGGTGGTGTTGGCGAAAGACCGTGGACACGCCCCGATCGGGTGCCCAAGGACACCACACAGGTGGCAACGCACCCTGCCACAGGTCGCCGCGAGATGGCCCACCTCCCCACACATGGCGCACTTCTGCACACGGCAGGAGGCGCTCAAGTGTGAGGGGTCACCGCACCTGTGACAGAGTTTTGGCTGCCCATGGTAGAAGACAAGGATCCTGTCTTTCCCAAGGAAGGTTGAGGACGGGATATGCATCACCGAGTTATCCTCGTGTCGCAATTTGACCATGAAGGTCCAGGCCCCCGACCATATCCCAAACTCGTCGAGATTTTTCTTTGGGAAGTCCTTGACCTCCCCAAACCTGTTCAGCCAGGTCATGATGTCCATATAAGAAAGTGACTCGTTACGAGTTAAAACGGTCACTTTCTTAATGTTATCCTGGCGTGACACCGCCCACACCATAAAGTCACACCAGGCGGGCTCGTCCTTCACCAGCCTATAGTTTCCCCAGAAGGTTTCTAAGCCCTCCGGGGTAACAAAGCTGATGTCAAACTCCGAGGAGACGACAGGATGAATCAGGGCAAAGATGTCGCTTGCCCTGAAACCCATCCCGAGTAGGAGTTCCACGACCCCCCTCCTCTGGGGACAAGGGCCGACTCCCCCCCACACGAGACGGGCCACGTTCCTCCGTGTCGGCCCCCTACGCCCGGGTGTAGGGAGAGTCCATCTGGTCTCACCTCCTTCCTCTCGGAACTTCCCTAGGCCAAAACGCTCGATCCAGAACCTAAGGTCTCTCGACTGCCCATCTATGGTCATTGTGGACTGGCCCGCCCGTAAAGCCTCCAGGAGCTGCCGTTGCAAATCGCCGTCCCTGGAGCCGGGCGGAAGACATGATGCACCCCCAGGGGCCCCGGAAGCGACGCTGGCATAGGAGCGTGGGGGCCCGGAGGCCGCAGCAACCTCCGCTGCCGGAGTACCAGCGCCACTCCCAGGGACCCCCGCAGAACTACTTAGCCCAGCCACGGCAACCGGAGCACCAGAGGCGGCAACAGTCCGCCCTGGCATAGCCGCCGCGGACCGGGTCACTCCAACTGCAGCAGAAGGAACAGCGGCAGAGAGGACAACAGGAGCAACAATATCAGGAGCAGTGACAGGAGTAACAACAGGAGCAACGACAGCATCAGGAACAGCATCAGGAACAGCAGCAGAAACAACAGCAGGGACAACAGCAGAAATACCAGAAACAACAGGGGCCACAACAGAAATATTACCAGCAGTAGAAACACTTTTTTTAGCAGCAATGGTAATAGCCCCTCCTCCCGCAGCCTCCCCGACTACAGGCTCTTGGACCCCCATGCATACTACACCACCTTCTTCAGGAATTCTGCTAATTACCCCTTTTGTCCCACCCGCTTTCCCCTTTACCTTACCTGTCTGCTTAACTAGCTTCTCCACTCGTCCATCATTCACACCTGCAGTCTTCCTTCTTACAGCGGGGCCGGCTGCACCACTCGCTGATGGCTTCCCCGCTTTTACCTCGGCCTCCGCATCCACAGTCACCCCGGCACCTGATGTTGTAGGAGGACACGCCCCCTTAGCCCCGGAAGTGACCTCCGCATCACCGGCTTCATCAGCACTGGAGGAGGATGAGCCACGCCCACCTGCCACTCCCCCTTTCCTACACCTTACTCTGGGGGAAGCCATCGATATTTTAATACCTCCTACCAGGGAGGGAGGTTTCCCTACGCCACTCCCCTCCGCAGGGGGGGCTTCTTTGCCTTTGCCCTTGTCCGCAACTATGAGCGCCTTGTCTGCAACCATGAGCTCCTTGTCCGCCACCACCTGAAAGGTACTATCAGGCGCCATTTTGACTGCTGGCACCCCGGGCACCCCGCCACTTGGCGTAACCCGAGGTGCCTGCGCCTCCCTTTTCTCTCCTGGAGGCATCGCAACCTGGGCTGAGGTCCCGGCACGATGCTCCCCAGGCAACAACCTGACAAATTTAAATGTCTCTATTACTCTTTTTTTTTCCTTCCTTGCCTTCTTCCTGGTCTTGGTTCCTTTTCCCTCCTCCTCCCCGTCCAAATCTGACAAGCTGAATGCTAATTGGTCCATTCTGGACGGGGACTCCAATTGGCAGATTTGCCTCATCAGCTTCCCGCCTTCTCCCGAGGCTCCACCCTCCTCCTCCTCCGTCTCGGGCAGTGGTTGGTTCTCTGGGAGTGTGGGAGATTGCGTCACTTCCTGTCCTGTCATTCTGACTTCCTGTCTTGTCATTCTGACTTCCAGTTTCACTGCCGGCGCTGATGCGTGTGTATATGTGGGTATCAGGCTGCTGCTACTAGGGATGGCTACTCGACTATACTGTACCGCCATGCTGTCATCTGACTCCAGGTCTGACTCACAATAGTCGTCCTCTCCCGAGCTGTCTGAGGACGCGGGGCCATCCTTCAACAACCGCTCCTGCTGTTTGCGGAAGAAGCGGTCATCGTTCTGCAGCTTCTCTCTGAACGGCCCCGCGCCCTCCAGAATCTCCGTGCACCTGGCTTCCAGGGCCTTTATTTGTTTTTTCAGGCTCCTTACCTGCTTACTGAAAACTGGGCGGTCCTTCCTTGAGGCCCTGTCGCTACGGGCGCGAGCACTCTGAAGCTCCCCACTCATTGCGAACAGGGACCTCCGGGCTCGGTCATATTCCTCCAGGACCGCCTCGATCCTCCGGCTGTAAATGGCGACTTCCTCTCCAGCCTTCCTGATGCCCCATCCTGCGGGTGATTGCGGCAGCGATGACGGTAAGCTTGTGTCTTTTCTACTGCTTGCAGGGACCCTTCCAGAGGGAACCGCATATCCTGCGGCCATAGCCCCCTTCGGACCGGCTTCACCCGCCACTGCCGCTGATGTTACCGCCGTGGCTGATGTTGCCGTTTTCACGGATCCACCTGCCGAGACTGCTGACACCCCTGTCGCCACCGCTACTCCTGCCGGCATCGCCCGCTCTACGGACGTCGCTGCTCCCGATGCTGTTCCTGATGCTGCAGCCGCCAATGTCGCTGCTGCTGCTCCTGATGCTGCTCCCAATGCTGTTGTCCCGGTCGCCATTCTCATTGAGGCTTGCTGCCTCAGCGACCTCCGCCTGCCCTGCTCTGCTGGTGCTGTGTCGGCAGACATTCTCCTGCCCCCCGCCTGTAAGGTCCGGGGGTAGGAGCTCCACGCTCCATGATAAGGCTCCCCTCCGCACGGGGAAGGGAGTCGGAGCTACGGTATGTATCACACAAAAGACCGAAAACCACACCCAATAATCGGTCTCCAAATATCCAAAAAAGCCTCTTAAGCCTCTGGACTCAGGAGCTCAAACAAGTGTGTCTGACTCCCACAGTTGCCCCGAAGGAATTGGAACTATTTTTATTAGAAAAGTAAAAATTCACAAACAGTGTCACATACGAAAATACAATATAAAACCCATAAACAGAAACAATACATAAATCCAAAACATAGCATAAACAACATCAATAAATAAGATACAAGAAACCGGGACAAAATTAAAGACCAAAAAGAAAATCCAGCCGCAAATCAGCCCCCATCCATTCTGCCTTTCACTCCGCCTTTCACTCTCCAGTCTTTCTTCAGTCATCCGCCAGTCAAAACTCTACCTATCTTGGAAACAAAAGAAAATCCAAATAAGTAATATACAATGGAAAACATATAACACTAACAGAAAACTAACAAAAAAAAACCCCAACTGAAACTTATTAGAAAATTTTTTTTTTTTTTTTTTTTTTTTTCCCTTCACCACACCCGGCCAGCACCACGCCCCATGTCCTCCCATGTCCGCATAGTCCTGGTGCTGGCACCACCCGCCAGCGAGCCCCTGAAAACCGACCTGGCTCTCCGCCTCATGTCCTCCCATGTCCGCATAGTCCAGAGCCAGGCCGGACACACGAAACCTATATATCAAACCCTCCACCCCCAAAAGAAACCCCCCTCCCAAACAACCTACCCCCCTAAGAAAAAAAAACCCTTTTAACTACATACAATGGGAAATAGAAAAAAAATGGAAATGAACAAAAAAAATATTTTTAGTGGCAAAAGCAAATAACAAAATACCAGACAAGAAAACCAGACAAAATACAATAACAAAACCCACAATCTTATATAAATCGTTGACACCCCCTTCCCTCCCTATAAACCTCCCACAGGCCTAGGGTCGGTTATCCTCAAGCCTCTTACCCTTTCATCCTATTTCCAAAACAAAATGCCTATGTGGTGACACACCAGCCCTCCACCAGGAAGAGAGCACAAGAGGCCCGTCCCTACCTACTTGCCCTACCACTATGTCCCTATCTATCAATCTATCCCTACCCCATCCCTACCTGTCCCTCCCTACCCAAAAAAAACAAACAAACCCCACCTCTTGTGCAAAACCTTGCCCTCCCTTTCCCTATCTGGCCCTAACCTAACTACCTTTTAATCCCTTATTCTATCCCTCAGGGAACAGAAAAGGTGAAACCCCTCCAGAGGGTACCAGCCCTTTTTGCGCCCAACCCCTCATACTCCCGAGAGCGCACCCTCACCAGGTCCACCATGATGTTTTTAACCACCTCCACCTCCGGGAGGATTTTGCCTCGCGTCGACACTAGACACCGGGATGACCACAAGTGGAACCTAACCACTGCGCTAACTATAAAAAGTGTCTGGCAGTCCCTGCCCTCCGGGTGTTTGAATGCCCCATAGGCCCACTCGGCGTAGGAAAGGCCAGCCAGCCGCAGCCAATCGGTGGAGGTCCCCACCAATTTGCAAACCCTTATATTGAAGGGGCACTGAAGCAGGAAGTGCTCCATGCTTTCCAGCATGTCGCCACACTCCTCCCGAGGGCAGCCTCGCTCGTCGGAGTTCCGGTACTTCAAGTTCCCCCTCACATATAACTTACCTAGGAGGCAGCGCCAGGTCAGATCCCAAAACTTCCGAGGAAACCTTTTGGAGTTAAGAAAATGCAACCCTTCCTCTAAGGTTTCTCCTGGGCAATCTTTGAGCGCCAGAGGCTTCTGGAAGCGGGTCAACAGGACTTTGTCATCAAGAAAACGTCTTGACTGAGTCCTGATCTCCCACGCCCCCAGACCCCACCGACGAATCACTTTCAAGACCAGGGAAGCATAGGCCGGGAGATATCCATGGGGTGCACGAAGATCTTTCACTTGCCCTCCTGACTCCCATTTCTGGAAGAAGGGCCGAAACCACCCCTGGCAGGAGGCTACCCACGAAGGAGCCCCCTCGGCGGAGAGGTTTGGTAAATTGATCTTAAGAAAGGTGTTCATTAAGAACACCACGGGGTTAACCATATTTAACCCCCCTAGCCTCCTTGTGCGGTATGTAACCTCCCTCCTGATTAGGTTGAGCCTGTTCCCCCATAACAGTTGGAAGAACAGGCAACAGATCCTACTCCAACAAGACTCTGGCAAGGCACAGACGCTACCTAGATAGATCACCAACGGGAGCAGGAAGGCTTTGGCAAGGTGAACCCTTTCTCTCAGGGTCAAGGACCAACCCTTCCAGCAATCAACTCTCTGGGCGACATCCTTAAGCCTACCTTCCCAATTTTGGAGTGGGTAATCACCCTGGCCAAAATGGATGCCTAAGATCTTTACAGACCCCTGGGGTTCTGGGAGGGTGTCCGGGAGAGAAAAACCAGGCTCTCCCCCTCCCAGCCAGAGGCTTCCACACTTGTTCTTGTTTACAGCTGATCCGGAAGCCTCCGAGTAACTGTCCACTTCAGACATCACCCATTCAATCTCCTCCCGCGACGAGACAAGAGCGGTGACATCATCCGCGTAGGCTACTGTCCTCAAAGGGGAGCCGGTGCCCTCCAGGTCCATCCTGACTCCCGCCACCGGCCCACCATTAATCCGTCTAATCAGGGGATCAATGGCGAACACATACAGTAGCGGGCTCAAGGGACATCCCTGTCGGACGCCCGACCCCACCTCAAAAGGACGACCAACCCAACCATTCACAAGTGGGAAAGACTCAGCCCCAGCGTATAAGGTCTGCAGCCACTGAATGAACCCCCCAGGTAGGCCATACCTCGAGAGAGTTGACCACAAATACTCATGATTCACCCTGTCAAAAGCCTTAGCCTGATCTAGGGACAGCAAGTACCCCTTCCACCGACCTGCCCTACTCTGCTCCACAGCCTCCCTGACACTCAGGACCGCACTTAAGGTGCTACGACCGGGAACAGAGCAGTGCTGAGCCGGCGAGAGGAGCCGGGGCGCAAACTGTACCAGCCGGTTGAAAAGTACCTTCGCCAGAATCTTTCGGTCCGTATTGAGAAGTGCTATGGGCCGCCAGTTCTCAATACGGCTCGGATCCTTACCCTTTGACAGAACTATAAGGGCGGACCTCCTCATTGACTTAGGCAGAGTGCCCGAGGATAGACACTCATTAAGCACGTCAGTCAAGAGGGGAGCCAACGCTCCTTTAAAGGTCCGATAGAACTCAGATGTTAAGCCATCTGGGCCAGGTGACTTCTTGAGGGCAAGACCCTCAATAGCCCTGACGACTTCCTCTTCCCTTATAGGTTCTATCAAAACACCAAGAGAAGGGTCTTCTGCTGACTCAGGAATGGCTTCAGCCAAGAAACCTGAAATCCGATCCCGATTCAGTTCCTTCTTTGCCAAAAGGTTCGAGTAGAAAGACCTGACGACCTCCAAGATCCCTGACCTGGATCTTGTCAGGGATCCTGTACTGTCAATCAGGCCTGTTACTGTCTTACAAGTCACTGACATCTTACAGTTCCTGTAGGGGTCGGGCGAGCGGTATTTCCCGAAATCCCTCTCAAGAACCAAGGATGCGTGCCTATCATACTGACACCCTTTAAGCAAAGCCTTCACACCGGAGATATCCTCCTGGCTACCTCCGGTCGAGACCAGATGTTCAAGTCTCTTCCTCAGTGCACTGTACATGCGGTACATGTCCAGTGACCTGAGGCTTGAGAGCCGGCGGAAAAATCCCGCCACCCTTTTTTTGAATATCTCCCACCACTCTGACCTAGTGCCCTCAAGACCCAGTAATAGTACCTGATCCTGAAGAAACTCCTCAAAGGCTTGTCTTACAGCTGCCTCCTCAAGGAGTGACGAATTCAGCCTCCACAAACCTCTTCCTCTCCGGAGGGTTTCTGAAATATTCAAAGAAAATAAAATTAGGCAGTGATCGGAGAACTCCACCTCCACCACGGACACAGGGGTGGTGACGGAATTCTCCTTCAAAAAAAACCTATCTATCCTGGACCTAACACTTCCTCTCTGAAAGGTGAACCCACGGTGACCTGGGGAATGCCTGATGTGGATATCCTCCAGGCGAGCTTCACTCACTATGCTATTTAACGCGACGCCATCATAGGGCAGTCTATCTCTGGTACCTCCTCGGTCTTGGGGTCTAGTTATGGTATTAAAATCCCCACCAAAGATGACTTGTTTGCCCGTAAAAAGAAAAGGCTTGATCTTCATAAAGAGGCTTTTACGGTCCCACTTTGACTGGGGACCGTAGATGTTAATGAGGCGCAGGCTTTGCCCCTTCATGAGGACGTCTAAGACTAGGCACCTTCCCATTTCGAGTTCGATCAGCCGCTGGCATTTCACCTCTGCGGTAAAAAGCACCGCCACTCCACTATACGGCTCAGCCGCAAGAGACCAGTAGGAGGGCCCCCTGCGCCACTCCCTCCTTGCTCTGTTTATCTCTGATAGAGTACAGAGCCTGGTCTCCTGCAAAAACAAAATGTCAGCTTCAACTCGGCCAAGAAAATCAAAGGCTGCAAACCTAGCCGTATCAGACTTAATGCTGGCCACATTAATGGTGGCCAGCGTCAGTGGAGAGGGGACTGCCATTAAGACCGATTGAGCTCAATGACCTTCAGTTTCCCACCCCCTTTCCTCCTACCACCTCCACCCCTTGATGAGTCAGAAGAGGACCCGCGACTTTTCCTCGTCTTACGGGTCCTCTTCTTACATTGGGATTGGTCCATCACCTCACCTCGTGCGGTTTGGCCAGGCAAGGGATGGACTTCCCCCGTAGTTTCTCCCTGGGGAGTATTGGTAACATTTTTTACTACGGTTTCCAAAACAGCTTGAGGTGCATCGTCTCCATCTCTGGGTACCAGGCCAGCCTCCTCCACTGAAGGCAGGGGGCCCTTCCCTGAGGGAGACTCAGCAGCCCCCGACGGTCCCACCTCCCCCTCTGAAGCCTCCCCTGAGGCTGATGCGTCCTCGCAGAGGGTTTGGTACCGGTTAGGGCTGATCACTGAAAGGTCCTCGAGTCTCCGTTCCTTTGCCGGGGGGGGGGGCAGATGTTTTTACCCTCGCTTTACTCGGTGACTTTCTCCTCCTGACCGTCTGTTCCTCCCCAGCACTAACGTACTGGGAAGATGAAGACAGGTCAGCCTCTTCCTCCCTCTGCAGTCTTCTCATCTCCTCAATCAGGGCCGTGCCCGTCGCTACTTCAGCATTAGAATCCAACCCAGCGGGATCAGGGGCAGAGGGGAGACACATAATACCTTCCCTCTGCTCCCTTCTCCTATCTCTCCTTCTCGCCCTTGATGGTGGCTGGGTTTTCTCCCTCCACGTCGGCAACCTGGTCTCTCCACCTCCGACCCCCTCCTCGGTGACAGGGACAGTCTCCTCACCTGCCCCTGCCTGTCGGAGGGTGACATTAGCGAACGACCTCGGACACGCCCCGATTGGGTGACCAAGGTCACCACACAGGTGGCACCGAATCCTATCACAGGTTGCAGCTAGGTGACCTAATCCCCCACACATGGCACACTTCTGCACCCTGCAGGAGGCACTCAAGTGCGAGGGATCACCACACCTGTGACAGAGCTTCGGCTGCCCCTGGTAGAAGACAAGAATCCTGTCTTTCCCGAGGAAGGTTGAGGACGGGATATGCATCACCGAGTTATCCTCATGCTTCAATTTGACCATAAATGTCCAGGCCCCCGACCAAATGCCAAACTCATCAAGGTTCTTCCGGGGGAAGTCTTTCACTTCCCCATACCTGTTGAGCCAGGTCATAATGTCCATGTAAGAAAGCGACTCGTTACGAGTCAAAACGGTCACTTTCTTAATTGCATCCTGGCGCGACACCGCCCACACATTGAAGTCGCGCCAGCCGGGCTCGTTCTTTGCCAACTCATAATTACCCCAGAAGGTTTCTAAGCCCCCCGGGGTAACAAAGCTGACATCAAACTCTGAGGAGCCGACCGGGTGAATGAGGGCAAAGATGTCACTTGCCCTAAAGCCCATCCCGAGCAGAAGTTCGACGACCCTCCTCCTCTGAGGACAAGGGCCTTCTCCCCCCCCACCCGAGACGGACTACATTCCTCCGGACCGGCCGCTGCCCGGGTGTCGGGAGAGTCCACCTGGTCTCACCCCCCTCATCTCGGAACTTCCCTAGGCCAAAACGTTCAATCCAAAACCTAAGGTCCCTCGATTGACCATCCACTATCATCGTTCTCTGCCCTGCTCGTAAGGCCGCCAGGAGCTGCTGTTGTAATTCACCGTCCCTGGCCCCCAGTGATGGACACGAGGCACCCCTTGGGACCCCCGAGGCGACACTGGCATAGGAACGTACCAAGCTTGAGGCCGCAGTCCCAGCCCCCGCAACTCCAGTGCCACCTTCGGGCGCCCCCTGAAGCCCGCTCGGCCCGGCCACCACCGCGGCCACCGGGACACCAGAGACAGGAGCGGTCGTTCCCAGCGTCGCAGGCGTGGACCGGGCAAACACATTTGGCAAAGCTACTTCTGCAGCAGCCATGCCTACATTTTCCAAAGTCCTAGGAACCTCCACTACCGCATCTTTAACAAAAGGGACAGCAGTAGCAGCAGCAGCAGCAGCAACACAAGGGGTGACAGCCTCCATAGCCCCCCTCCCCTTTCCCTCACAAGGAACATCTAAGTCACTCTCTGGAACCACAGTTTTTTCCCCCTCCTCCGCCCTCCTCTCCTGACGCCTGCTTTTCCTACTCCCCAGTCTGCTCTTACTCACCGCTTTCTTACCCACGCTCACCATTACCTCATTCACACCGGGGCTTGCGGCCTTGGGCGGCTCCACGAGCGGGATTGGCCTATTCCGGGCCTCCGCTTCACTCTCCTCCCGCTTAGCTGGGGCGACTTGTGCCTCTGCCTCGACCTCCGCATCGTCAGCTGTCGCAGCGCTCAATGCTTTAGGAGCGGACTTGCTCCTAGCGCTGACGGCAGCCTCCGCATCACTGGTCTCATTGGCTTCCTCGGCACCTGAAACCGGAAGGGAGGGACAAGCCGCACGCCCCTTCCCCTTACGATGGACCTGGGGAGGGGCCGGCGCTACTTTGACCCTGCCCACAGGGGCAGGCTTCACCGCTTCTCTACCTCCCTTCGTGGGAGGTGCTTTTCCGACCTTGTCCGCTGCAGTTTCGGGCGCCATTTTCAATACTGCACCCAGCTCCCCAGCCACACCGCTACTTAGAGAAAGCGGGGTCTGGGGAGTCTGCGCCCCCTTATCTCACCCGCGGGCAACACCCCAGATTCAGCCTGTGCTAGAGTCAATGGGGGTTGCCCTGCGGGAACAGTTATACCTGCTGCGACACTCACATATTTCAGGGTGCCGACTTCTTGCGGCTTAGCCTTCTTCTTTTTCCTTTTTTTTGATTCCTCCTCGTTTGCAAGGTCGTCTAAAACCATCTTCTCCATTCTTGCCGGGGATTCTAGCATGCATATTTCGTGGATTAGCCTCCCCGCAGCAGAACCCATATCATCTTCTGATGTTGCCGGTAATGGTGGTAAATTCTCCGGTAGCTGGGGTAAACTTGCCAATTTCTCTGGGGGCGTATAGGTCGGAATACCTGAACTCACCCTCGTAGGCTTCCGGCTACTGCCGTACTCTGCCAGCAGGCTCCCCTCTGAGTCAGTATCTGTCTCATATTCTGGATCCGAGCTTTCGGAGGACGCGAGGTCTTCCCGCAGCAGCCGCCCCTGCTGCTTGCGGTAAAAACGGTCATCATTCAGGAGTTTCTCCCTGAAAGGCCCCGCGCCCTCCAGGATCTCCCGGCATCTTTGGTCAAGCCCTTTAATTTGTTCCTTCAGCTTTTTGACCTGCTTACTCAGTGCCGGTCTCTCATGCCTTGAGGCCCTGTCACTACGGGCACGGACACTCTGAAGCTCCGCACCCATAGCGAACAGGGACCTCCTGGCTTTATCATATTCCTCAAGGGTAGTGTTAATACGCTTACTGTATGCAAGCACATCCTCGCCAGCCTTCCGAATCCCCCAACCTGATGATGG
This sequence comes from Leptodactylus fallax, assembly GCA_947044405.1. Classification (NCBI taxonomy): domain Eukaryota; kingdom Metazoa; phylum Chordata; class Amphibia; order Anura; family Leptodactylidae; genus Leptodactylus; species Leptodactylus fallax. The sequence goes on along the minus strand of CAMRHE010000084.1, from coordinate 5,269,743 downwards.
CAAGGAAGGAGGGGGGCTTCGCTGGGCTTTTTACTTGTACAGGGCTCAGCCTCCGCCGGGGTTTTCTGACCTAGACGTCCCTTGCTGCGGGTTGCCATACCTTTTTCCACTGGAGCCTGCTGCCTCTCCAATCTTCTCCTGCTGCTGCTGCTACTGCCGTCCATTGAGAACCTCCTGCCCCCCGCCAAGCTGGCTCGGGGGGCAGGAGCACCTTGCTCCATGGTGAAAAAACCCCAACCTTGGAAAAGGAAAGGGGTTGGAGCCTCCAACTATGACTGGAAAAACTGCTGCTGTTGCACAAACACCACACACCAAGCCTCTCTTCTGAGCTGACAAACAGACTATAGCCTCTGGTCTCAGGAGCTCAGACAGGCGTGTCTGATTCCCACAGCTGCCCCGAAGGAATTGGAGCAACCCATGTAGCTGGCGGGAGGTGTAAAGTAAAAAATAAGTAAATTAAAAAGCATACTCACCTGTTCCCGGCGCTCCGTTGTCCGCTGCCAATGTCCATTCAGTCTCATGCCGGCGACTCCTTGCTGGGAGTCCTGCCCCTCATGTGACCGCTAAGACCAATTAGGTACAGGATTTCCAGAAATGAGGCGCCGACATGAGACCGAACAGACACAGGCAGGGGAACACGGGGTGCTGGGGACAGGTGAGTATGCTTTTTTAAAAATTTTCTTATTTTTACACCTCCCTGGCGGCCGACACAGTGGTCGTTCCAGTTTATGGACAACCTCTTTTAAGGGGTTGTCTCAGCAAAATTTTTCTATGGTCACTTCATTGGTCCCCCCACATAGTGGCCTCTTCACTGGTCCCCCATACTGTATGGGGAATAGTGATGGGGTCATTATATTGTGTGGGAGCAGTGATAGGGGCTAACATCCTGTGGGGGGGGACATTAAACTGTGTGGGGCATATTAAAGGGGTTGTCCAGGGTTAATCTTTTTTATGGCCTATGCTCAGGACAGGCCATAAATACCTGATCGGTAGAGGGCTGACACACGGCCCCATCAGCTGTTCGGAGCCACTTCCGGAGCCTGTTCTGTACACAACACAGGGCCGCAAACAGAAAGCTCCATCCGCTGTATAGCAGCCCGGCGCCTTCACTGCAGCTCAGCTCCTACTGACTTCAATAAGTGCTGAAGGTGCCCGGCCCCTTTACATTGGACAGGGCTTTCTGCTTCTGGCCCTGTATTGTGTACAGTACGGGCATCAGAAGTGGCTCCGAACAGCTGATCGGTCCGGGGTTGGCCCCCTACAGATCAGGTATCTATGGCCTATCCTGAGGATAAACCATAACAAATTATGCCTGGACAACCCCTTTAATATACCCCCCAGGGCCCACCTAATGTGCCACACTTTAAAGAGGATGTCCAGTGTAATTTTTTTCTTTTTTATAATTAGTCTGGGGGAGGTGAATCCCCCCTACCCCCCCCCCCAAAAAAAACATGCTAAACATACTCACCTGTCTCCGGTGCTCCGGTGTCCTACCAGCACGGTCCGGTCCTGCAGCTCTGCTGTCTTCTTTTTGCCGGAATTCCTCACTGGCTGTGACGTCCCAGGTCCCTTCCCTTAGGCCGCTGATTGGCCTCAGGGGTCACTCGACGTCACAGGTAGTCACATGCAGGGTGAACTTGCGCTGGAAAAAAACAACAGAACTGCATGACCGAACTGCTCTGGGAGACACTGGGGACAGGAAAGAAAGTTTGTGTGGGGTTTTTTTGTTTTGTTTTTTCACCTGCCCCGGTGTAATTAAAAAAAAAATGAAGGAGCCACTGTATGGAGTATAAGCTCCACAGTGGCCCCCACCCAGTATTATAAGCCCCACACAGTGGCCCCCACACTGTATTATAAGCTCCACAGTGGCCCACACCCAGTATTATAAGCTCCACAGTGGTCCCCACCCAGTATTATAAGCTCCACAGTGGCCCCCACCCAGTATTATAAGCTCCATAGTGGCCCCCACCCAGTATTTCCACAGTGGCCCCCACCCAGTATTATATGCGCCAAATGGCCCCCCTCCGCTTCGGTGCTATTATTATACTCTGGGGTCTCCTCAGACCCCAGAGTATAATAATCGGAGGCCCAGGGGAAGTGATTAAAAATAACAAACTCTCATACTCACCTTGCCTTACCTTTCCTTAGCATCCTCGCTCCATCCTGCCATCTTCAGTGTATTCAGGCCCTTTTCCGACGATACTGCTGAGGCCTGTGATTGGGCCTCAGCGGTCACGTGGGGGAGCACTGACGTCATTACGCGGTCGCGCCCCATGTGACCGCCAGGGCCTAATCACAGGCCTCAGTCATGACGGAGGAGCGCCGGAGAGGACGCTGTGCCCAGGAGAGGTGAGAATATGTATTTATTGTTTTCAGTCACCTCCCCTGGGTTCCCTGCCCTGCCATCTATTGGAAAGGGGCCTGCAATATGCCAGGGCCCCTTTCCAATAACAGTGTGTATAGCGGTCGGGGAGCCAGGCTTTCACTGACCGCTATCATAGTGGTCCGGGGCCCCGGCCATCTCCAGCTGGCCGCGGGCCCCGTACCCTGCCGGGTCCGGTCGCGGTCGCGCCCCCTGCGACCGCGATCGTTACGCCACTGGTCAGGGGCCCGATCGGGATGGTCAGGATCCCGATCGGGCCCCCATGAGGTGAGGACTAATAGTCGGGGCTCGGGGCCCACTGGTGGATTTACCGGTTCCCTGGTGGGCCAGTCCGACCCTGAATGCCATAAAAATTAACCCTGTAAGAATTTTGCACAAACACAGTTTGTCTCCAATTCTACCCCATTCTGAATTTTTTTCCAGCTTCCCAGCACATTGTACAGAATAATGCCATTTATTATTGGTACCTTTTACAAAGTACAATTTGTCCCGCAAATATTAAGTCCCATACGACTCTTTGAACGGAAAAATAAAAAAGTTATGGGGTTTTAAAGATGGAGAGTCAAAAGCAAAAAATCGAAAAATGCCTGGGAATCTCTATATTCTTACCGGACTGCATAAGGTGTTTGTTTTTTTTTGGGGGGGGGGGGGGGGGTAGATGTACTTATTATTTATACCATTTTGAAGAATGCCTGGTGTTTTAATCGCTTTATTCAAAATTTTTTGGAAGGTAAAAAAAAAAAAAATACAGTTTAGCAGGTTTGATTTTTATTTTTTTCTACTATGGCTTTCACTGTGTGGGAAAAGCTTTTTGTAGTTTGGACATTTTCGGTTTGTGTTTTACTTTTATTTTTTTATCTGATCTAGGGTAAGTGGGGTTATTTGAACTTTTATACACTTTAAAAAAAAAAAAAAAAAATATACTTTTATTTTTTGGACCCCCTAAATGGATCTGAACCCCAGTTATTAAATAAATTCCTCGGTCATGTTTGACCAAGTAATCTAAAGTGTTAATGTCCACAGTGATGTCTAATACAGAAGGGACTTCAGGACTATGGCGTGCTGCTCAGCACTTGAGCGGTTGACATGGTTAAAGACCTGAAATCTGCCATAATATTGAAGAAATATATTTCCTTATTCACTCATCAGGCTTTTAAAATACAAATCTATAAAGGGGGAGGGAAGGCGCTGCTGGAAAAGACACACAAATAGCTGCATCTTCTACACTGTGAGTTAGGCTGGGGTCCCACATGGCGTAAAGCGCAGTGTTTTACAGTCACCGCAAATGGGTGGGATTCCAGCAAATCCCATTCCCACTTTGCAGTAAAATACGTGCAGCTTTGGAAATCACAGCATGTCAATTATAACTACGGAAACGCTGGTGGTTTTCCTATAGGTATAATTGAAGCAGAAAGTCTGCAGAGGAAACCTCTGTGAACTTTCTGTGCAAAGCCATGCGGGAAGAACCGCCATGCGTTGCCTCTGCATTTTTTCCCGCAGTTCTTTTTTGCTGTGGGACGCTACATGGGGTCTTAGCCTTAGGGAGCTTTTTAACACTGCTATGTGCCAAGATGAGACCCTACTACTGCACAGAATGAGGTGGTAAATCACTTAACAGCTTTTCACAACCCACTCCATAGACTTCTGTTTGTGAGGTGAATATGGACATTATATAGATAAACAGTCTGAGTGGAGATGAGGAGGAGAGCATCCTAATAAGTGGAGATGGAAACAGAAAATTAGTTTTTATAATTGGAGGTAATTTTTAATGTCTAACTGCAGTGTTATTGAAATAAGAACAGTGAAAAAATTTTTTTAGAAGTGTTAGTGTAAGTTCACATGCTGCGGCCATGGTGCATTAGCAATGTGGTCCAAAATCATACTGACCCACACATTTACTGCAAATCTGTACAGTTCTGTAATGCCATGTTATTGGTTACATAGTTTTATGATTAATCAGCAATTTTATTTAAGAAATGATAATATTCCGGATGTCTGTGTTTTGTAGTGGTGCCGAAGAGGTCAGTGTGTGAGACATGGTGATGAAGGACCCAAGCCTACAAATGGTCAGTGGTCTGGCTGGTCAGGTTGGTCACCATGCTCCAGAACATGTGGTGGAGGTGTCTCATTTAAAGAACGCCAGTGTAATAACCCACGGTATTTATCTTTATTTTTTTTAATAGCTAATTGTGATTAATTTATTTTTTTTCTGCATGCAAAATATTCTCATCTGTTTGAAAAATTAACAAAATGGAATAAAGTTTCCATCTTGTTTTTAACATCAAAGTCAATGGTGATGGATGCAGACAAAATGTGTACCGTCTGCCTCCTTCTGGTTATTACTTTTTCAGTTTGTTCTGATCTTATGACTGATCAGAACAACAGACTAAATAGTAGAAATGAGAACTTCTCAGAGTTTTGTTCTTCCATTCTGCTAATCTATTTTGTTGTGGTGTGTAAGGAACTGTCCTTTTAGCCATTTAGTCCATGTAGTTTCAAATATCTTGGGTACCATTAAATCCTCTCATTTATCTTTTCAAAGTAAACTTATTACTTGTCTTTTATGAATAGAAAATCCAGCACAGGAAAACTTACTTTTTTAAATCTAACACCAGCATTTAATCAATATTTAAAAAAAAAAAAAAATTCTATGACCATTTATGCAACTCATGCAGCTTTAGACTTGTATCCTTCCTCGTGTCTGCAGCTCAAGACCCATTCAAATGAATAAAAGCTGAGCTACAGTATCTACTAACTGCCACTACACAGTGGCTGGAGCTATCTACTTCCAGGTCTGTGCACTGTGTTTTAACAGGGCCACAGCTACTGATATCAACTGATCGGTAGAACTGCTGGCCGGCATACCTCCACCATTCTATTGATGACTTATTATAAGAATAGGCCACCCATTTAGGCTAAGGCCCCATGTAGCGAGCCACAGCTGAAAAGCGCTGCGGGAAAACTGCGGCGGAAATGCAGTTGATCTGCTTTTCAACCATATCATCTCTGATTTATACCATTTTGTGCTCAACCAGTTCTCCCAATCACTATTGTTCAATTCAGCAGTAGCATCACTTTAGGGGACTGAAATAGGATATGAGACAATCTGCTAATAGTGGTCCTATAAACTTTAGCCCACTTTAAATATACTGCAGAATTTTTGCCTGCAGGTGCATCTCAATAAATTAGAATATCTTTGAAATGTTCATTCATTTCAATAATTCAATTCATAATCAGCGTCTTCCATGATTGTGTGTCCTACTGAACCAGACTGAGGGACCATTTAAAGGCTTAGGAAACCTTGGCAGGTGACACACTGAATTTACAATACTGAACTTTTTTACAATACTATAATTTTCTTAGATTTGGGTTTTCATTAGACAACATATAACAATAGGGGTCAAAAAATTTAACAAAAAGGAAACCAATTAAAAAGAAAATGGCAAAAATATAGAAATGAAATACTAAATAAAACTCAACTTTTATTAGAAAAAATTAAAAGCGCAGACATCCAAAAAAGATGTCACCCATAATTATTCTAAGTGATCCTTTTAGATAAACCTATCCCAAATAAGGGGAAAACGTAGATACAGTATTCTTTCAAGCCCCCTTATTATATAAATATTGGAGTATAGGTAAACCAGCCGCAATAAAATACTATATCTTTGCGGTAAAAAGTGAAAACACCGCAGATTGATAAGAAACTGCAGACAACTTCACTAAAGCACTCAAAGTATCCTTAACTTATAAATACTAGATAAGGTATATATAATATATTAGTGTAGTGGAGTTTCAAATCAACAACATGAAGCTCAAAACACCACACCCAAACTCTATATAGACTATACTCAGAGGGCAAGAGACCATGAGCCCCATAAGGAGCATGATAAACCAAATGCCTGATCTAGTCCCTCTCTTATAATGGAACATATGAATCTCCTCTTTCCCAACATGTTTCCCCTAGTAGATAATTCTAATACCAGGTTCATCAGGAGAGTTTATAAATTTCATGGAGAAAAAATGTGTAGATAGTCACAGAAAATGCGGTAAAAACCACAGTTCCCGACGCCCAGATGGTAGGCGCCGGTACTTTCAATGTTGAGCCTTGGATACCACACTGCACAGTGATCTAAATAAAGGATAGAGCCTGTGTACCCCTGACCAATCCCGTTCGTCATTTCAGTGGGTGTGTCAGAGGTACCACACCCACCTCTTCTCATTGGTGTAAAAGAACGGGATCGTTACCATGGGAACATCAACGCTACATACATAGCGGCGATGAACCTCCTATAGATGATCAGCTGAATCTGAATGAATAAATCAGTTATTGCTAAAATAGCAAAGATTGAAGTTTAAAAAATGAGACATTACTCTAAATGTTATATTTATTAATATTCCTAGTCCCGCTGTAGTATATCCCTAATATATAAAAGAGGTGGAAAATGAAAGATAAGGCGACTTGTTGTATATGGCTTGTCTTGTCTTTGTACGTATCCTAGCCAGATTTGTTTTTTATCTTCCATATGAGTTTTCTAATTGTTTTGTTATCTTTTGTCATTACTATTTTGTTTATACTCCGCTAGTTGTAGTATGGTTGCATAAGTATATATGTTTTGAAACTGTTTTGATCCATTCAATCTATATTGTTGAATTATGCTAGTAGAGCATTATCTGATGATGTAATTTTGAAACCGCTGTATATCTTTAGCGATTTCATCGGCACTATGATTTTAGTGTCGTTGCATTTAGAGTAATGTCTCATTTTTTAAACTTCAATCTTTGCTATTTTAGCAATAACTGATTTATTCATTCAGATTCAGCTGATCATCTATAGGAGGTTCATCGCCGCTATGTATGTAGCGTTGATGTTCCCATGGTAACGATCCCGTTCTTTTACACCAATGAGAAGAGGTGGGTGTGGTACCTCTGACACACCCACTGAAATGACGAACGGGATTGGTCAGGGGTACACAGGCTCTATCCTTTATTTAGATAACTGTGCAGTGTGGTATCCAAGGCTTAACATTGAAAGTACCGGCGCCTACCATCTGGGCGTCGGGAACTGTGGTTTTTACCGCATTTTCTGTAACTATCTACACATTTTTTCTCCATGAAATTTATAAACTCCCCTGATGAACCTGGTATTAGAATTATCTACTAGGGGAAACATGTTGGGAAAGAGGAGATTCATATGTTCCATTATAAGAGAGGGACTAGATCAGGCATTTGGTTTATCATGCTCCTTATGGGGCTCATGGTCTCTTGCCCTCTGAGTATAGTCTATATAGAGTTTGGGTGTGGTGTTTTGAGCTTCATGTTGTTGATTTGAAACTCCACTACACTAATATATTATATATACCGTATCTAGTATTTATAAGTTAAGGATACTTTGAGTGCTTTAGTGAAGTTGTCTGCAGTTTCTTATCAATCTGCGGTGTTTTCACTTTTTACCGCAAAGATATAGTATTTTATTGCGGCTGGTTTACCTATACTCCAATATTTATATAATAAGGGGGCTTGAAAGAATACTGTATCTACGTTTTCCCCTTATTTGGGATAGGTTTATCTAAAAGGATCACTTAGAATAATTATGGGTGACATCTTTTTTGGATGTCTGTGCTTTTAATTTTTTCTAATAAAAGTTGAGTTTTATTTAGTATTTCATTTCTATATGTTTGCCATTTTCTTTTTAATTGGTTTCCTTTGGGTTTTCATTAGCTGTAATCCATAATCAACATTTACAGAAATAAAAGACTTGAAATAGAACACTCTGTGTGTAAAGAACCTAGAAAATATGGGAGGTCACTTTTTTTTTTATTTAATTACTGAAATAAATGAACATTTCAAAGATATTCTAATTTATTGAGATGCACCTGTACATCCTCTATTGTATTCTCGCCCCCTTAGAAGCCTGATACTCAGTGAGCACAGAGGGCTAATATATTCATATCATATTCAAGTACTGCTTCCTTTTGCAACAGTCGGTTCACAAATTTTTTTGAACATGTTTATTTCAGGGGGATTTTTGTTTGTCACCTATCCCTCTTATCTGTCATTTTTCCCCTCTTATTTGTCATTGATTTCGACATCATCAAGTCCCTCTTATATCTGAGTCATAATACTGGGTATACAATAATATACCAGGGCTGAGAAGTAGCACAGATCTGCTGTTTAGTATATATTTTTTTGTTGTACATTGAATAAAAGTTACGTTTTAAACTTTGAGACCTATTATCAACAAATTAATACAGATATATATGTTCCCACAGTTTGTTAAATGTGGCAACTTGAAAATCCAACTGAAAGGGAGTCTGTCACCAGAGCCCAGCATATCTACCCAGCCCTGCAGATAGATAACTTAGGGTGGCCTGAATCAAACAGCGCTTTTCCCTTGTGAATCAGAGCCAATTTTGTCAAAAATTCATTTGTATATTGATTAAAAGTTGATATCTTGTCAGCAGATGCACTGATTCAAAAGAGGAAAACACCATTAGGTTCAAGTGACCCCTGCTATCTGCAGGGCTGGGTTGATATTCTGGGTTTTGGGGACAGACTCCCTTTAAAAATCCATTTTATTCAAGTGAATGGGATTGTTTTTGTAGCATGTGCATGGATTTCTGCAAGTCCTGAAGTATGTAGCAAAATAAATTTCACATATGTTCCCTGGAGGATCACCCACATACTTTGGACAACTTTAAATACCTAGTGATATATGGTGGACTTGCTCAAAAGAACAGCAACTGAGTATGTAGCATCAAGTTTTTTTAATGTATACTATTTTGGAAGATGCCTGAGAAGAAGTGCTTAAAGGGGTTTTCCGGGCAAAATGTTTGATTTAAAAAAAAAAAAAAAAGTCTTAGTGCTATTAATGGGTTAATAAATGCATGTTTTGAGTGATTTCTGGGTATCTCTGGGAGCTCCTGGTATCTTCTGCATTTGTTTACATGGTTCAGCTTCCTGCTATGTAACTTCCACACTAACCCCTCTCACCTCACTCCCCTTCCTTCCTCTCTCCCTCCCTTCCATACACCCCCCTCCCTGTCTCTCTAGCTAACCCACCCTTCCCTACCTACTTAGCCCAACCCCCAAACCCATTATATACTTACATTCCATGCTTCTTCCTGGGGGACGGCCCCTCCTTCTTTACTGATACTGCAGGTGCACGCTCTTCTTCAGCACTGCTCTGTGCTCTGCAGCGATGATCCACCTTTACTGTGCATGAGTGGGAGCTGTGCAGTATAGAGGTGGATTATCGGCAGCAGTGTGCAGAGCAGCGCTTGGAGAAGCAGCAGCAGTCAGAAAAGAGGGAGGAGCCGTCCCCGCAGGAAGAAGGAAGATAGGTAAGTATGATGGAATGGATGGGGGGGGCAGTAGTGACTAACCGTTTCCGGAAATGGGGAAAGAATCGTCACCGGATAATCAGAAAATGTCCCTGGGACGGTCACATGACCGCCCCAGGGATAAGGGTAAATATACATTTTTGGTTAATTATGTTATTTAGAAAGTAGGAGGGGGGAGACTGTTTATATTAGTGTAGGGATTTCCAGTTATCCCGGACAACCCCTTTAATAATAGGGTCGATATATATATCCCATGTATCTTAAATGTCAATTTTTCTTTTTGACTTCTCGCAAATAATAACTCGTGTTTAGAAGATATGTGAGTGTAAGATAACTTCAGGAAAAAAAGATAAATTCCAGAAAATTTGGTCTCCCTGGCATGCTGATACATATCCTTCCTCCATAAATTGGTCTCCTTCTTTACTGCCTTCAAAAAAGAACAAAATACAGTTTAATTTATTTTTTAAATAAATGATTTGATTTTTGTATAAAGAAACACAGTATAAGGCTAGGCTCATATCTGCGTTGGTTCTGTCTGAAATCAGCGAAAACTCAGCAAAGAATACTAGCCAAAAATACAGAGGACCTTTCCAACAATCGTCACAACAAAATACAGTAGTGTGGAAAACACTAAAAGATAACTTTTCATATATATTAAAATGGCACCATGAGTGTTTTGATGGGTGAAAATGATCCGTATGATGTTTTTCATTAGGGATCGGCTAGTTCATCCCACCACCATCGATATACAAATCAATTCCTGAAAATGGTGGTTTCAGGGGACATATTTAGTAGACCCGATACACCTCAATCAAATTAGAAAAAAATGGTTTGTTCAGCAGAGATATAAAAGTCGCCAGAGAGTTCAGGGCTAGAAGCTAAGGTCATCACTTATAGACCGGGTATGCTATTCTGAGTCTCCATAACTACTCCAAGACTGATTTTCTGCTGTGCAGGGGCAAAGGTAGGGATGTAGACAGCGTCTCACGTGGGTTTATAAAGGCCGTTTTACCTTCACTTCTGGTCACCATAGACGCGACGTCCGAGCGCGTAATTGCTTCATTCTCGGGCTCTGCCTCTGGATCCACCCCACCCGGCATCACCATGTCATAAGATTCCGGTTTTGGGAGCACATCCAGCCCAATGTCACCATCCACTACCATCATAAATACGCAGATGCCGGACCAGAGTGCCTCCCATCAGAGGGCCACCTCATATCCGACAGCAGCGTCCCCTAAAGTCAGCGGAGATAAAAGTCCTGCATTTTAGTCTATGGGGGTCCATAGGTAAATGCTTTTTTCGTGGACAGCTCAGTCTTTCAGGTTCCCATGCGGAATGATGGAGAGCCAAACGCTAGTGTGAACCTAGCGTAACAATGTCATATCACAAACAGATGGAACAGCAAGCCATTAAAGCAAACATCACAATCGAACATTCAGAAAAATACACCAAGCAACTAACCCATAAAGGTAAAAGGACATTGACTAGGGAACAATAAAATTACATAGGGCAAGTTTCACGTGTCTCATGACTTCTGATTGTTACCCCTTATAAAAACAGAAGAAGCATCATTCTATCAACATGAGTTTATGAGGAATCAGTCCTGTCAAACTAATCTGATCAGCTTCTATGAAGAGGTCAGTTCTAGACTGGACATGGGTAATGCAGTGGCCGTAGTTCATCTAGACTTTTAAAAGGCTTTTGATACTGTACCACGGGGTAGGCAACCTTTTTTATTCGGTTTTGTGTCTCATAGTTGCCCCTGTACACGGTATAATATTCTAACTTTTATAATATTCTAATTGTCGCCATTCACTAGCTATAATTATACTGTGGGGTCTCTTCAGACCCCAGAGTATAATAAGTGGAGGGCCAAGAGAGATGAAAAACATAAACAATGTTAACTCACCTTCCGTGGATCTGCAGCCGCTGGGCGCTCTTCGGGCGCTTCTGCCTGTAGTCAGCGACCGCTGATTGAGTCTCAGGGGTCACGTCGCATTATTATGCGTAATGACGTTGAACATGACCCCTAAGGCCCTGTCAGCGGTCTCTTACGTCAGGCAGAAGCGCCCGAATAGCACAGAGTAGCGGCTGCGGATCCACGGAAGGTGAGTAACATTGTTTTTTATGTTTGATCACCTCCCCGGGGGCTCCGCTTATTATACTGGGGGTCTGAAGAAACCCCACAGTATAATAATAGCAGTTTAGTTTCGGCCGAGTTTGGTCAGATCGAAACTGCTGGGTGAGGACTCCGCTGCTGTGCCAGGGAAATAAGCCTCGCGTGCCACTCTTGGCACGCGTGCCAGAGGTTGCCGACCCCTGCTGTACCACATAAAGGGTTGGTATACAAAATGAGAATGTTGGGACTGAGAGAAAACATATGCATTTGGGTTCACAACTGGCTCAGTGACAGGAAACAGAGGGTGCTTGTTAATGGGAAATACTCAGACTGTCACCACAGTCACCAGTGGGGTGTCACATGGGTCAGTATTGGGTCCTCTCCTTTTTCATATGTTTATTATGACCTGTTAGAGGGTTTACAGAGCAGGGTTTCTATATTTGGAGATGCTACTAAACTGTGTAAAGTAATTAAAACTGAGGAGCATAGTACAATATTACTGGGGGATCTAGAGAAGCTAGAAGTATGGGAGGAGACTTGGCAAATGAAGTTTAATGTAGACAAATGTAAGATTATGCATTTTCGTTGAAGAAATAAAATGTATAATTATATGCTTAACACTAGATTACTGGGTAAGACTCCCACTGAAAAATACATGGGGTAAGGTTACCTCTAGCAACCAGTGCCAGGCAACTGCCGCCAAGGCAAATAAAATTATGGAATGCATCAAAAAAGGTATAGATTCTCATGACAAGAACATAGCTACTGTATGCCTCTATACAAATCACTAGTGCAGCCATACATAGACTATTGTGCACAATTTTAAGCCCAGTGTACAAGGACATAATTGAATGGAGATTATGGAGACCAAGATAATTAGGGGAATTTGTGGATTGGAGTGCAATGACGGGTTAACAAATTTGGGATTATTCAGTTTAGAAAAAAGTCAGCTACGGGGAGACCTAACCACAATAAACAAATGCATGAAATGACAGTACAAATACCATTTTAATCTTTTTACTCCTAGGGCAGTGACATTTACTACGCCTAGAGGAAAGAACATTTTACCAACAACATAGACAGGGATTCTTTACTGTAAAAGCAGTGAGAAGTGGTGATGGTGAATTAATTGTGCAAGTTCAAAAAAGGCCTGGATGCCTCTCTTGAATGGAAAACTATTACGGGTTATGAGTTTTAGATTTTGGTAAAGACAAGTTGATCCAAGGTTTTATGCCAATTGCTGGATTTGGAGTCAGCTATGGGGCAACTAGTATCACCGTCATGGGGTTTTTTGCCTTTGCCTCGATCAACACAGTAGGGTTATAAGTTGGACTTGATGGACCTGTGTTTTCATCTAATCTCATCTACTATGCAACTATAAAAGAAAAGGGGAAAAACCAAATACATTAAAAAAATTGTTTTAAAAATTAGGAAGAGGGGCAGAGGGAGTCTTGCAGGGAGTTAGGGGGCAGGGTTTGGAGAGTAGGGAAAAAGGAAACCTCTCAGCAACACACCAGAAAAGGGAAATACCTCAGAGCTCAGCTGAGCACTCATCTCCCAGCCACAAGGTCACAGTACTCCTGAGAATCCTGGAAAAGGATCCAGGGAGTCCAGGTGGAGACAAATGAGTTGTGGGTATTCAGGAGGGATGCAGTAAGGGCTTCCATCCTGTGTACCCAATGAATTAACAAGGATGAATCGGTGGAGTTTTATACAGCATCTGGCAGCATTGACAAAGTGTATTGAGTATCAATTTGTAGTACACTTGCAGGAGGTAAAAATAAGGCATCTGAGGGAGATTTACCTGAAATTCCTTAAAGATTATGCATTGTACTCCCTGAAACCTTAATTGTCCCTGGGACAATTCCAGAATAATATATATAGTAGGGCCCCTCTGTTGCACTATACCATCAGCAAATTGGAGTGGAAGTAGAGAATATTTTGTGTAATTTAGATTAGATGTCTGAATCTAATCTGAAGATCATTTTATATCACACCACCTGGTACGTGCTGGCAATTGAGGACTTTTAAAGGGGGACAAACCCTTTAAGTGCTTCTGACTTTTGAAAGTCTTTTCAAATTCTGACAGATTGGCAAAGAAGGTGGAGGGGTCAGTTACAAATAAGAAGAGATAGTATGTGTAGGCCACAATTTCAATATCCTGCGTGTCCATTCTGACTTGGCTCTTATCATCTGTAGCAAGGTTTCTAAGGTCGAGATGAAGATGAGATGCGATAAGGGACATTCTTGATGTGTATCTTTACTGATAGGGAAGTACTCAAACAAGACTCTGTTGACCATTTCAATGCAGAGGGGGTATAGGGTGGATAATCAGGATCTCATAACAAGGGCCAGGTCTCTACGCAAAGGACTAGCAACAGGAGAGGCCAACTCACGTGATCAAAGGCCTTCTCTGTGTCAGTAGGTAAAAAGTACACGGGGATTGGTTTAGTCTAAGCAGTGGATAGCATTAAACACCTTGTTGGCAATGTCTCTGGTTTCACCAGTCAGGACAAATCCAACTTGGTCCATATTAGACCTGTGAGCAGAGGACCAAGGCATGTTGCATGTACCTTTGCAAATAATTTGAGATCCTCAATGATTAACAATAAGATTAATGAGTTTCAAACATGAAGTAGAAGGTCCAAAAAGGTGTAGTATGAAGCTGGAAGTCTGTCAGAGCTGAGGGCCCAGTTGGGTTGCATTCTGTTTGGAGTTAGAGGGCCACCTCCTTCCTGGAGATAGGATGATACAACACACCGGTAAAACTGTGCCAACTCTGCTGAAATCTGAAGGGATCATTGGCTTTTAGGTCCAATCTTTGAGTGATCAAGGGTACACAAGAACTTTCTGCTCTGTCAATCATCTGGCCAGAATTCAGCTGAAGTTATTTACATATACCTACCTTTGGCTAACAAGGACTTTGTCCAGATATCTTGCTTCTCTCTCAGACATTTATGCACCTGAATAAAATTTGAATGAATTGCAAATGCATGGAATTGGTAATGGTATCTTCCACTGGTTTCTCAACAAAATAGTGGTTAAGAACCAAACTGATCTCTTGAGAAATCTGGGGGGGTCTGAATCGGGGTCTCATTGAGGTGTCATTGCCAAGTCTGCAGCAACATAAGGGACACCAGTGAAGCATGGAGCATCGCATGTTGAGTACTGGTCATTGAGTGTATGATGGCCAAGTAAATGAGAGGGACAAAAAAAATATGTATAGCCTGAGGTATTGAGACGTAACTAGCAAAGACTAGGTCCCTTAACAGACTTTTAACTGGGCCCCCCCCCTTGCCTCCACACTGTATAGTGCCCTTTCCTGGCCCTCATATGGGATAGCACCCCCTTTCCCGGGCCTCCACACAGCATAGCACCCCCTTTCCCAGCCCCCATACGGCATAAAGCCCACTTTACCAGGCAATCACATGGTATAACATCCCATTTACTGGCAGGGTATATTGTGTGGGGTCCAGTAAAGGGCTAGAGGAGGGCCAACCAGGCCTCCTAAGGTCACGAGCCCCATAGCAGCCACTACAGCTTCTATAGCAGTAGTTCCACCTTTAATCTGAATGGATTATACACCACAGTTGGTTCATGTTGCTGGGGTCATCCCTTGAGCTGACAGTCTTCTCTGGGGTTGGCATGGAGGGTTCAGAGGTGGATGGCAATGGAGCCATGTAGATTGTTGCAGCAAGATGGTATAAAGATATAGATGGTAATGGAAAGACCAACCAGTTGCAGGTCGGGAAGATCCAGAAATTTTGTCAGTGTTTCTGCTTGGTCTGGAGAGTGGAGAGCAAATACTGTCCTGTTTCTTCTGATCAGGATGTTGAATGGGTGGCTCCATGTGTAAGTTGCACCAGCATGTGAAATGGCCTGTAGGACAGGTTTAAGCAGGTGTTGCATTGCCAAGATCAGGGTCGGCGTTAGGGGGGGGGGGGGGGCAAACTGGGCAATTGCCCAGGACCCTGACCCCAAAGGGGCCCCGAGATCCGGAGCCTGATGACTCCGGATCCCGGAGTCAGGACCGGCCATATCGATAATAGAAAGGGACCCAGCGTCATGTGCCAGAGTATAATATAATACTAGCAGTAAGGGATTCTATAGGGCCCCTGTGGAGCATTATACTGGGGAGGTGACCCCTCTGGATAGCATATTATACTGTGTGGGGCCCTTGTGGAGCATTATACTGGGGAGGGGGCCCTCTGGATAGCATATTATACTGTGTGGGGCCCCTGTGGAGCAATATACTGGGGAGGGGCTCTCTGGATAGCATATTATACTGTGTGGGGCCCCTGTGGAGCATTATACTGGGGAGGGGCAGTGTGGGGAGCCTGTTATACTGTGTGGGGCCACTGTGGAGTTTATTATATTGTGTGGGGCTTCTCGGGAGCATATTATACTCTGTGGGGCCATTGTAGAGCATTATACTGGGGGGGACCACTGTGGAGCATTGTACTGGGGGAACTCCTCTGGGCAGTATATTACACTGTATAGAGGCCATTGTGGAGCATGTTATACTGTGTTAGGCCACTGTGGAGCATTATACTGGGGGGGCAATGGGGGATGCATATTATACTGTATGGAGCATATTATATTGTGTGGAGCTGCTGGGGAGCATATTGTACTGTCTGGGGCCACGAAGAGGTAGTATACTGTGGGGCCACTATGGGGGGCTTATGAAAGCATTTTATACTGTGTGGGTCCACTGTGGAGCATTATATACCATGTGGGGAAACTGTGGAGGGCTCAGGGGAACATTTTATACCGTGGAGTATTATATACCATGTGGAGCATTATACTGTGGGGAGGGGGCTCAAAATTCCTGATGGTAGCCCTGTGTGCTATGTCTGCATCACAGCTCCCTCACTATAATCTTGCACATACGTGTAGTGCTCCATGGCCATGTCATTCCCCATACACTACTGTGCATGAACCGGCCATGGAGTTATTGGGGTCTGCACAGTACTATAGGGGCTGACTATACTGGGAACATACTCAGTAATGCCGCATAGTCAACACATATGTAAGACTTCAGTGAAGGAGCCGCAGCATAGGCTATTAGCAGGAAGCTGTTGGGTGGGGCCCCAGAACAAGTTCCTCTGGTGGGCCTAAGGCCCTTCAGTCCGACACTGTATAACAGAGAATGACATTTTATAAATAAAACATAACTTTTAATAATATAAGGAATAAAATTTGACTGAACACACACCCTAAAGTGAATTAAAAAGTCTTTGTTGTTGATTGTATAAAAGACGGGCGTATTTGTCTGATTATTCACCGCTTTAGAAATTAGAAAAATACAAAAAACTCTACCATCATCTAGAGTGCTGTGTGTGAATTGGGAGCAATTTTGGAAGTGTTTCAATGAACACGATATTCAGCTGTGTTTAAAAGGAGGTATCTGAAAAATTGCAGACATAGCAAAAAGTGAAAGATAGTATTTAAACAGCTGAAAAAACGTGAATCATTACGCATAAATCCCAACACTAATGCAATGGATAAAGGATATTAATATCTGGAACCTAGGTTTTCCAATTAACGAGCATTACGACTACCTAAACACTATCCCCTACTATAACGCTGGGATTTGCGTTTAATAATTATGATTTGGGCTAATAGGTTATGTTGTTATATTACTTACCTATAGCTTTTTAAACGCTATCCTTTATCCATTGCGTTAGTGTTGGGATTTATGCGTAATGATTCACGTTTTGATTCAGACCCCAGAGTATAATGATCGGAGACCCAGAGGAAGATACAAACATAAAAAAACATGCTACTTATCTCTCCCTGGCTGCGATGCACTCCGGTGCGCTACTTCGACCATTTTCAATGTTGGTCCAGATCTCGCGTGAGCCAGGCCGGCATCATGACGCATAATGATGTCTGGGACGTCACCAAACAGGCCTGAATCCTGTCGGAGTGCAGAAGAGGTAAGTAACGTTGTTTTTTATGTTCGCTCACCTCCCCTGTTACCCCGATCGTTATACTCAGGGGGCCGGAAAAGACCCCTAAGTATAATGATAGCAGTGTTTGTGGGGTTCGCGGTAGTGGCTGCCACAGGGCTCCAGACCCCTTAATGTCCCGGGCCCTGTGGCCCCTGGCTACAAGCATATCTGTAGGGGTCCCTAGTTTAACGAAAGCAGTATATGGTGCGACATGTGAGGGAGAAGTTTAAACCCACTGATCTGTTCACTATAAAAGTCTTGTGCAGGGTCCATTGCCACTTGCACAGAGTTAGGCAGTGCTAGCTATTCCTGAGTGATTTCCCAGACTCCAGTGGTGATCTCTGTACATCCATTGTTGCTGATAAGGAACTGCAGGGCTGGATGGAGAGTGCGACATGAGTGATTTAAGCGTGCTTCTGCACCATTTTGGATTCAACTGCCAGGAGCTGGGATAAGTGAGGAGGACAGAGGAACTTGGCGTTCCTGAATTCTGGGACTTAAAAAGTGGCTCCCCAGTGGCCATTTAGCCTGACCATTATATCCAGAGTCACAGGATGTAGGCAGAAAGTCAGAGGTGGCCCAGGGTCAGAAAGCTCTGTAAACATGCATCTTCACAGATCCATATTCTCTGCAGGAGTTTCTTTACACAGAAAATAGCTGGATCACTTATTTCAGTATTTGTTAAAATGTAGAAATATGTCCTTTTTGTCATCCTTTTAAGCCACCTTTTTAAAATTGGTGTAGACTGGGGTCCCAAGACCAAGACTGCTGTGCTATAGTTGTAGCATTAATTATTTTAGTAAAGGGAAAAAAAAACACAAAGTCCCATAAAGGTGACAGTCCCTATTAAGATATACAGCTATGTCAAATGCTGATTTCTCCAACCAGTCAGATATATCTGTATTTTTATTTATTTTATTTTTTTGGCTATAGACCTTTTCATGGTGGAAAATTCTGTGAAGGTTCTTCTCGATCATATAAACTATGCAACACCCAGAATTGCCCTAAGAATGCTATTGACTATAGAACCCAACAATGTTCAGAGTATAATAGTAAACCTTTTCGAGGATGGTTCTACAGCTGGAAGCCCTACACTAATGTGGAAGGTATAATGCCCATTTATATTGTATTCATTGATTTGTTACAATCACCTTCAATTTTTTTTCTGATTTGTAATAATGTGAAACAAAACTTGGATCTAATGTTCACACTTGTCCTTTTTCTCATGTTTGTGCGGAATTTTAGATCTATAGACCTGTTCATCCAAGACAAATCGTTGATTGTAATGTCAATCTGTGTTCCCTTAGTCCAGACAGCAGCACAATATGGGGTATCTCTGCCCCTGTGTGTTGTTTAGGACAGGTGGAACCTTTAATTAGCACCAAAAAGGTGCCTCCTACTAGCCCTATAAGAGGGCACAAGAGACCTCCCTCCACTGTGTAAATTATAAAGTAACAGGAAACAAGCTTCTAGGGAGGGAAGCCTTGTGCTGCTGTCTGGACTAAGGGAATACAGATTGACATTACAATCAACGATTCCCCTTACGTCCGACAGCAGCACAATATGGGGAGATAGCAAGTAATTCCCCTAGGGAGGGTTTCCTCGCCTTACAACATCAAGGACTGACTGACCAAAGGCAGTTGTCTGGAAACTGCGGATGTCCAATGATAATGTTTAACAAAAGGTCAACTGAGATGACTATGATGCAGCCGCACAAATCTGGTCCAATGGTAAGGACCGATACTCAGCCAAAGAAGTTGACAACCCAGGTCGAGTGGCCGTAGAAAGACTGGAGGGAATAACTCCTGAATAAGAAAGGAAGACTTAATTGTCTCCTTGATCCATGTGGATAGAGTAGGCTTGGAAGCCTTGAGGCCTCTGTTTTTACACTGCATATCAATTAGTAGGCTTTTGGCCTTCTTAAGCGGTTGAGTGTGGAATAGGTAAATCCACAGACACCTTACCACATCTAAGGTGTTGAGCTTTTCTTCCTCCTCAGAGGTTGGAGAGGGGAAAAACACAGGTAACGAAATTAGCTGATTGTTATTATAGTATGAGGGGACCTTAGGGATAAACCCAGGCAAACCTAAGGTGCACCCTATCTGCAAAAACAAAATGTACGGTTCTCTAGAAGAGAGGGCCTGGAGTACCCCTACTCTTTGGCAGATATAATAGCCAACAAAAAAGTGGTTTGTAGGCTAAATATTTTATCCCCGTAGTCTCCAAGGGTCCAAATGGAGGACCGCACAGGCCTGTAATGACTACCGCAAGGTCCCACTGGGGATGATACTGAGGGCTTTAGCCTCATTGCCCCTTTAAGGAACCTTGCAACCAGAGGATCCTGAGACAGACGTCTGTTCAAATGAGCGGAGAGGGCCGCAATCTGCACTTTCAAAGTGGCAGGGGCAAGGCCCTTATCCAAACCGTCCTGAAGAAAATATCAACCGTTGAAGGTTCTACATTATTAATACCCTTCTTGGAGCACCACTCCATGAAAATCTTGGCTGTCCTCTGGTAGTTCTTATTGGTAGATTCTGCTCTTGCAGAATAAAGGGTCTTCAGGACGGCCTCTGACAGTCCTCTATCCTGCTGTAGGGACTGCTCAACCTCCAGGCTGTCAGGTTGAATCTCCAGAGATCCTGGCACTTCAGAGATCCTTGGGAAACCAGGTTCTGGATGGGGGGGAAGCCTCCAATATATCCCTCGACTCATCTCCATGAGTTGGGAAAAACCAAGCTCTTTTTGGCCAGAATGGAATGATGGCTATCACAGAGACTTGGTCCTGTCTGATTTTCATTAATATCTTTGGTATTATTGGAATTGGAGGGAAGATGTATGCCAGCCTGGACCTCCAAGGGATGGACAGGGCATCCACTGCCAAGGGATTGTCCTCCTGGTAAAGGGAACAGAACTTCTCCACCTTGGCGTTGAGTCGGGTTGCCATGAGGTCTATTTCTGGAAGACCCCTGTTCAGGGTAATCTGATGAAAGACTTCTGGATTGAGTGACCATTCTCCTGATACGGCCTAACCCCGACTCAACTGATCCGCTACTATGTTCAGGGAGCCTTTGATGTGAACTGCGGATAAATGGGTTAGATTTTTCTCTGCCCATGTAAATATCAGATCTGCCTCCCTAAGGAGGGTTGGTGATCTGGTGCCTCCCTGTCTGTTCACGTACAGCACTGTGGTCATGTTGTCTGACCGGATTTTGACTGCTCTTCCCTGGGAAGAGGCAAGCAATAGAGTAAGGCACGATATACGGCTCTGAGCTCCTTCCAGTTGGACGAGGTCCTTTTTTCAGGAGCGCTCCAGACTCCCTTTATGGAGTTTTCGTCCAATGGGCTCCCCATCCCGAGAGGGATGCATCTGTAGTCAACAGGGTCCAAGAAGGTTGGACCGTGGACCTTCCGTCTTTCAGGTGCAACCACCACTTGAGGGAAAAAGACGGGTCCTGGGGGAGAGTCGAATCTTCTTGCTGAATGTAAGAAGGGAGCGATCCCAAGCCTCTAGTAACTCCTTCTGGAGGGGACGTAAGTGCCACAAGGCCCCTGGGACTGCCTCCACTGAGGAAGACATCAAGCCCAGGATCTTCATCAATGTTCTGATGGAGGCTATCGGCTTTTTGAAGAGGTGCCGGACTGCCGCAACCAGCTTCTCCTTCCTTGCTGGTGTCAAGGAGATTTGCAGGCGGACTCAATCTAGGAAGTAGTTTTCTCAGAGGAACTTCCTTCGAGTTGAAGGGATCGTTTTTGACTTCTCCCAATTTATAAGCCATCACAGACTCTGATGGCTGTCTGTAGGTACTGGAGCAGAACAGACTCTGACTGGGCCTTTATCAACCAGTCGTCTAGATAAGGCACCAAGAATATCCCCTGAAGCCTGAGGGCGGCCGTTATGGGGGCCACTACCTTTGTAAAGGTGTGGGAAGCAGAGGAGATCCCGAAGGGTAGTGCTGTGAATTGAAAGTGCTTCCTGTGGCCGGAAACTACTACGGCAATCCTTAGAAAAAAACCTTCTGTGTGGAGGTAAATAGAAATATGCAAATAGGCGTCTTTTATATCCAAAGTCACAAAAAACATCGCCTTAGAGGAGAAAGGTGGTGACAGACTTTATGGTTTTCTTATGGAAGCGCTTCTTTTTGATGAAGCGGTTGAGGTACCTTAAGTCTATGATCATTCTCCACTTGTCTGCCGGTTTTGGCATCAGGAAGACGGGAGAATAGACACTGGATGCTTCTTCTAAAGAAGGGACTTCCACCAGGGCTCCCTTGTGAATGTACTCTCGGATGAAGCATTCCAGGGAGGCTGCGAGTTAACACAAACTGATCCTGAGGAGGACGGAGGAACTTCATTGCATAACCTCTTTGGATTACCTACCGGACCCATGTGTCTCGAATTTTTTCCTGCCCGCAGTTGAGAAAGTGGGAGACACGACCTCCAACAGGAATCTCGGCCACAGGAAAACTGCTTCTGATGTCAAAGCTAGGCTTGACTTTTTTATCATCAGACTTCGGAATCTCCGGCCGGCGCCTCTAGAGGAATAACTAGAGCCTCTCTGGACTGCCTTCCACGACGAGGCGGATAGCCTCTACCACGGCCAGAGCCAGACCTACCTCTGAAGGCCTGGGGTAAAGGTTTACCCTTCTTGTCAGCCAAGCCCTCTAGGATCTCGTCTAGGGCACAGCCAAAGACTCTACCCGGCTCAAAGGGTAATGCGCACAAATTATACTTTGAGGGGAACACAGCTCTCCAAGGTTTTAACCATAGAGGTCTTCCTGCTGCAGTGTTCTTGGTAAGTGCCAGGGATTTGGCCGCCAGCCTTAATTGATGGTGGGAGGCTTCCGTTAAATATTCAGCTGCCAGGGAAACTGAGCCTAGAAACCCTAGCAGCTCGTCTCTGGAGACTACAGAGTCGGTCACTTTCGAGGTGGACCAGGTCAGTAGATAATTTGGCTGACACTTCACAGGACGCAACCGCCACAGCGGTCTTGGGCGAGGCAGCTGAATAAGCCTTCTTGAAGGTATTGTCGAAGCGCCTGCCATGGCGTCGTGCAGATTTGCTCCATCATCTGATGGTACCTTAGTGCGGCAGGACAGTTTAGCCACCGCCATATTCACCTTGGGAGGAGGACCCCATTGAGCAACTGGGAATAAAGCGCTGAACCTCCTAGGAACCACAAGAGGTCTTTCAGGACTTCTCCACTCTGAGGACATTAATTTTTGTAATGTCTGGTCCACTTGGAAGACACTAGGCCCTCTATAGGTGGACGCGGAGGCTTCCCCGTCAACATCACGATCCTTAGACCGGATGGACTTCAGCAGCCGGCTTAATTTTTCGAGTGGAAGCACGGCCTGCTGGGATCTTCAGTGGAATCGTCAGATGAGAGTGTCTCGTCCACTATCTGATAATCTTCATCAGAGATCCGTAAGGAAGATTGTGTCTCAATCTGCGGTCTCTTGGCAATCTGGGCGATGGAAGAACGAATCTCCTTTAAGAGACTCCTCATAAAGTCCTTTACCCAAGTAACAACCTCTTATAGAAGGTACTTCCGGCAGGGTCCGCGACACTGGTGACAGCGGGTAAAATCATAGCCGTCAGGTAAAGGGGTATTGCATTCCAAACACATTAGGTGTTTCAAGTTTAGAGGAATTTTTCCTCCTAAGCGCATCGCCATTACGTGCTGCAGAAGATAACATCTGAAACATCAAACAGCCACGTGACACTGAAACAGGGAAGATCGCCAAGCATCGCAAGGGGTACCTCTTTTTTTTTTTTTTTTTTTTTTTTTTTGAATCGGTCACTTGAAGAGAGAAAAAAAAACGTCAGAAAAAAACCAGCCACCGCAACCCGCAGCAGAGGAGCTAGAAACCACTCACTCAACAAATAAAGGACTGCATTCAGACCTTTTAAATGTAATCCAGCAGCGAGGGGAGGAAGCCAACAAAGAAACATTTATACAGCACCAAAACAAGTCAAACGCCATACTGGAACATAGAGGAGCATAAGCCTAAGCCAGAGGCTCAAAATACAAGCAGCAAAAATCAATTCTATATTTTGCCTTTAAATTTTAAATTTCCAAACTTACCGCACTTTTTCCGAGAAAACCGGAAGTAGGGCGCGGTGGTGCGCAAAGGCTTCCTTCCCCTGGGAACACGGAACCGGAGAAAAGTTCCGGCCGAGGAGGTTCCCCGCTTACTTCCGGGATCGCGCTGCCTGCAGATGGATGCAAGATAACGCTGCGCTGCGGGGCGAAGGCCCGAAGGACCGGAGGTTTTTTCTTTGGGACCGAGGTACCCCAAAAAGGTAAGCCAGGAGTAACTAAAACCCCTAGCAACGGGAGGTCACAAGAGACCTCCGTCCACCTGTTCCACACAGGACAGAAAAAAACACAGTGGAGGGAGGTCTCTTGTGCCCTCTTATAGGGCTAGTAGGAGGCACCTTTTTGGTGCTAATTAAAGGTTCCACCTGTCCTAAACAACACACAGGGGCAGAGATACCCCATATTGTGCTGCTGTCGGACGTAAGGGGAATACTTGTTTGAAACATCAGCAGAGTGAAAGTGCTTTCATGCTTCCTTTCCAATGCTATATTAGAACCATAGCTGTGCAATAACAGAAGAAGAATGACTTATTTATCTAGTTGGTTTGATTCAGCTGCTAAAATTCTACAGTATTTCCTAATTATTTATTAATTTTATTGTTCATTTATTAGTCTTAATCAGTTCTTCCACTAGGGTTAGATGTTGCAAAATTATTAAGAGGCTCCAGGATCTTGGTATATCTGGCACATCTCTGGAAGTCCAGGATTAAAACTTAGACCAGCCTAGTTTAATTTTCACATATAATGCATTCCAGTTTTTTCTGCCACAAGCCATAGCAAATCTATTTGGACCAAGGCATCTCATTGTCAGCCTGCCTTAATCTTCATCCCGCTCTACCCTCTTTTCTCAAAAGTGGCGAGTGAGACAATAAATGGACAAAACAGCCATGCGCCAAAAATGTGCTACATTTAAGGTAAAAAACTGGAGCATTTAGTTTAATAAATTTGGGCCAGCAGCCATTTACTATAATGATATTTGCTTATTGAAATGACTTGGCTACTGATTGTCAGGCATATGACAGGATTGATATTTTCATTTTCCACATTGCAAAACTGCATAGCTACAGGTGTGTCTCAATAAATTAGAATATCTTTGAAACGTTTATTTATTTCAGTAATTAAATTAAAAAAGTGACCTCCTATATTTTCTAGATTCTTTACACACAGAGTGTTCTTTTTCAAGTGTTTTATTTCTGTAAATGTTGATTATGGATTACAGTTAATGAAAACCCAAATCTAAGAAAATTAGAATATTGTAAAAAAGTTCAGTATTGTAAATTCAGTGTGTCACCTGCCAAGGTTTCCTAAGCCTTTAAATGGTCCCTCAGTCTGGTTCAGTAGTACACACAATCATGGAAGACACTGATTATGAATTGAATTACTGAAATGAATGAACGTTTCAAAGATATTCTAATATTTTGAGATGCACCTGTATCTACAAACCTGAATTTGAAATTCCTTCAAAGAACAGTTATTGTTAGAATGTTAGGCTGGAGGCCTACTATGTGGGGAATTTACCATTTCTCCTACATAAGAAAACTTCTGTAGTTGGGAATAGTTGTGATGCATCTTTGGCAAGCAGCCCTTTTTTGTTCAAAAGATGCAAGGCAGGCTGGGGTGAAGCTGGATTATATTGGAAATCTACGCCAGTTCCGGACTGGCGTAGATTTAACTTCTGGCTCATAGGTCTCTTAACAATTCATAAGTCTCTTAACAATTCAAGCTCAGCACTAGTGGGGGAATGATTTAAGATTGGCATACAGAATGCCTGTCTTAATAATTCCCCTCCCCTCTTGAGTTTTAGTTGCTTTGTTTTGATGCAGATTTTGCCAGAAGTGGATAGTGAAAGTATAATGTCCTTCCTTTATATTTCCTATTTCTTCTAAACTCCACTCCAAGATTTGGATCAAAAATTTGAAGACTTAGGCTTGAGTATCAGGGAAGGGGGACAGGTCACATAGATCAGCTGTTCAGTACTGCATGCCTGGTACTATACAGTGTACAGAGCTGGAAGCAGATTACTTCTGGCTATGTACATTGTATACTACCAGTCCTGACAATTCCAAACACATAGAAACACATAGAAAAAATATATAACCACGGCACTCCCTGATACACACGTGGACAAAATTGTTGGTACCCCTCGTTTAATGAAAGAAAAACCCACAATAGTCACAGAAATAACTTTAAAAAGCCATAATGCAATTTGCCAAACTACATGTTGACAAGCTACAAAGCTTCTGGGAGAATGCCCTATGGACAGATGAGACAAAAATCGAAATTTTTGGCAAGGCACATCAGCTCTATGTTCACAGATGGAAAAATGAAGCATATCTTGAAAAGAACACTGTCCCTACTGTGAAACATGGAGCAGGCTCTGTTATGTTCTGGGGCTGCTTTGCTGCATCTGGCACAGGGTGTCTTGAATCTGTGCAGGGTACAATGAAATCTCAAGACTATTAAGGGATTCTAGAGAAATGTGCTGCCAAGTGTCAGAAAGCTTGGTCTCAGTCGCAGGTCATGGGTCTTGCAACATGATAATGACCTAAAACACACAGCTAAAAACACCCAAGAATGGCTAAGAGGAAAACATTGGACTATTCTGAAGTGGCCTTCTGTGAGCCCTGACATAAATCCTATTGAGCATCTTTGGAAGGAGCTGAAACATGCCCTATGGAAAAGGCACCCTTCAAACCCGAGACAACTGGAGCAGTTTGCTCATGAGGAGTGGGCCAAAATACCTGTTGAGAGGTGCAGAAGTCTCATTGACAGTTACAGGAATCGTTTGATTGCAGTGATTGCCTCAAAAGGTTGTGCAACAAAATATTAAGTTAAGGGTACCATCATTTCTGTCCAGGCCTGTTTCATGAGTTTTCTTTTTTTAAAAATTCTGTTGAAGCATGGTTGAAAAGCAATGTCTGACTTTCATTTGTTCATTTTCATAGAATTTTTATATATTACTTTTGTCAGATTCAAGTTATTTCTGTGACCATTGTGGGTTTTTCTTATATTAAACAAGGGGTACCAACAATTTTGTCCACGTGTGTAGGTGGATAGTTGGTGCTCTAGAAGGGTTTCACCCCACACACCGCCAGCGTCTCCATTGGCAGTGTTACCACTAAATTACCTTATATTCCATTTCTATTTGCTTCTCTTCATTCCAGTGGCAATCTGAGATCTGATGAAGGTCTTGCATGACCGAAAACGTTTATCTTTTTATGGATTGCACATTCACTAAATAAATGTAGCATATCTTCAATTTGTTGAGTGCCTGGATCAATTTTTGCTAATTGTTCCAAACGTGTGATATTGATGGCCATGAAAAAACAAAAAAAAAAACAGGAAACCCCTCTTAGAAATGTTTCTTAAAGACTATGACTAGGAACCATCTTTAGGCCGAGCCTCACCTGGTGTTAAAGCCAAAAAACGTCCCTGCAATTTCCCTGCAAATTCGATGGGATTCTGGTGAATGCTGCAATTTCCAAAACCGTTGCATTTTTGTAAATCACAGCATGTCAATTATACCTACGGAAATGCTGGTGGTTTCCCTATAGGTATCATTGAAGCAGAAAGTCCGCAGAGGAAAAAAACTGCACACTTTCTGTGAAAAGCACTGTGGGAAAAACTGCAATGCGTTTCCACCACGGTTTTTCCTGCTGCGCTTTTTAGCTGCGGCCTGCTACGTTGGCTTTAGCCTTAATGCTTTAAATGCATAATCTGTAATGTTGTTAGAGTTTAAAGTACTATCCTTTTTATTGAAGAAGAGTTTCCAAACTATAATATGTGTAGTGAATGCTACAGGATACATGGACTAGTGAACTAATGATATATGTTTGCATACAATCCATTATGTATCATAATCATATCATGTCACTGCTGTTTTGCTTGTTTGTTTGTTTTTATTACAGAACAAGATTACTGTAAACTTTACTGTATTGCTGAAGGCTTTGATTTCTTTTTTTCCTTATCAAACAAAGTGAAAGATGGAACACTGTGTTCTGAGCACAGTAATAATGTCTGTATTGATGGTATTTGTGAGGTAAGAAGGAAAAGAAAATAGGTTGATATAGAAAACTGCAAACATGCTTATTCAGAGCTTTTTTCGACCAGTTTAAATCTAGGTTATTTATGCAAAGTTGTATATACTATTCAGTCCCTCTATTGTAAAATATGTCTCTTTTCTAGTATCTGTAGATTTGTCAGAAATAAAAACTGTAAAATACCCTTAAAAAAGATGATCAAACATTCAATTTGTTAGGCAGATGTACAGAATTTTAATAAATTGAAAAGAGGGCCTCCTCTAAAATGACTTACCTTTAAGGTTGGGACAGTGGGACACAGTCACCATACTAAATCACGCCCTGTGAGGTATGATTGACATCTCCCTCACTGACATCAGCCTTGTACCCTACCAAACTAGGAAGCATGGCTTAGTGCACTAATTGCATGATGAGGATGAAGCTGCTCCCCGCTCCCATGACTAGGTAAGGTAAATTTGCATATGCTGAGGTTTTAAAAGCTTATAACTTGACTTTACAGAAAAAGAAATCTTAGTGAGAGATCCCATAGAAAATCTCATTGGTTGATGCTACACATGCTGAGGCCTGTTTCAGGTGGAAAAAGGAAATTTGTCACTAGAAAATGACCTATTTTTTATACATATATTTAAAACAATTATTTATTTTTAATATTCCATTTATATCTATATATTTTTTTTTTTTAAAGTCCTATATCTTGCAATTTAGACCACTAATCCTAATAATAGACTGAGAGAACAAGAGAGAAGGCAGCATTCTCAAAATCCTGCCTTGGGCAACACTGTAATGAAAACAAACCTGCAACTCAAAATAGACTATTTTAATATTGCTTTGTTTTCACTTGTATTTTCTAATCAAAAAAGCCTTTTCTTTGGTGACAATCTGTCATTGTTGGACTTTTAATCTTGTGAGATTCTGTATAACCAAGTATGATAAGGAACAGCCTGAAGGAAACATACCAGAACGTATTTATAAAAAGGCCTTTAATGTATATTGGAAATTTAATTTAAAAAAAAGTTTGACTTTACATCCCACAAGTTTGAGGCCATACTGCTGAACAAGTCTGATGACATGTTACCTTCTGTTTTCTGTCAGATACACTGGGGCAGATTTATTAAGACTGGCTTTTCGTATGTCAGTCCAAACAAAGGGCACTAAAGGCACCAGGTAAAATCTGAATTATTAAGAAGCTTTTGCCTCTTCACAGGTGCATGCCCATTCGCCAGAATGGAAACCTACACCAGTCTGGACCTGGCATAGACTTCCTGTATAACTTACACCAGAAAACTATAATAAATGTCATCCCTGTCCAGCTCTGCCCACAATATCTGAAAGTTGTGAGCAAAAATGGGTGATGTGTCGCATCTATGATACAAGAAAAGTCCTTGCACAAAAGATCAGGGCCGGTTTTAGACAAAATAGGGCCCTGGGTAAAATTAAAAGTGGGGCCCCAAATGCTAAAATATTGTACCTACAACATAGTCACATTCTGTTAATTTGATGTGCTGCAGTGCCTATCACTGGTACTTACAGGTGTGTTCCTAATGTCTTTTAATGTGTTGTTTGTAAATTTGTAAAAAATTTTTTGCCTAGTCAAACTAGTTGCTTGTGAGCCTTATCTTTAAAGATGAGGTGCACAAGCAACAAGGCATATGCCCTTCCCTACACACTAAAAAATATTTATATACATGCAGAGTTATCAAATAGGACCGCTATACCAGGACTAAATACTGTCACGTCACCCTCTTACTGCCAGATTCCCCTCTGACCTCATAGTATAATCCACAAATAGCTGGTTTTACTGTATAATGTTCCCTTCATAGTGCCTCAACACTGCACTTCTATCAGAGTTTCCTCCATTCCCCATATTGAGAACACAACTAGCCCCCTTTTATTTGCAGATGCTCCTCTCATAATGCCAGCCAGCGATTAACCTCTTCCTGTCCTGCACTGTAGTAGGACATTGCAGTAAGCAGCTTGTTCCTATGAGCCATGTACTACTCACTTGAGTGTGCCGGCGCCTTACAATTACATACATTTCACCTCTGCAGGTTCCCGGCTGGACAATGGTCCTGGAATACCAGGAGACTGATGCAAGTGAAGTGCATTTAAAGAGAACCTTTCATGTCCTCCGAATTGTGCGTTATTATATACTGCTAGAAAGCTGACTGAATTCAGTGCACTGTCAGCTTTGCCGGTATTCGCCATGGTTAGTTTCGGCATTGATACAGTGGGGGAAAAAAAGGATTTAGTCAGCCACCAATTGTGCAAGTTCTCCCACTTAAAAAGATGAGCGAGGCCTGTAATTGACATCATAGGTAGACCTCAACTATGAGAGACAAAATGAGAAAACAAATACAGAAAATCACATTGTCTGATTTTTAAAGAATTTATTTGCAAATTATGGTGGAAAATAAGTATTTGGTTAATAACAAAAGTTCATCTCAATACTTTGTTATATATCCTTTGTTGGCAATGACAGAGGTCAAACGTTTTCTATAAGTCTTCACAAGGTTGGTACACAATGTGGCTGGTATGTTGGCCCATTCCTCCATGCAGCTCTCCTCTAGAGCAGTGATGTTTTGGGGCTGTTGCTGGGCAACACGGACTTTCAACTCCCTCCAAAGGTTTTCTATGGGGTTCAGTTCTGGAGACTGGCTAGGCCACTCCAGGACCTTGAAATGCTTCTTACGAAGCCACTCCTTCATTGCCCTGGCGGTGTGCTTGGGCTCATTGTCATGCTGAAAGACCCAGCCACGTTTCATCTTCAATGCTCTTGCTGATGGAAGGAGGTTTGCACTCAAAATCTCACAATACATGGCCCCATTCATTCTTTCATGTACACGGATCAGTTGTCCTGGTCCCTTTGCAAAGAAACAGCCCCAAAAGCATGATGTTGCCACCCCCATGCTTCACAGTAGGTATGGTGTTCTTTGGATGCAACTCACTTTCCTCCAAACACGACGAGTTGTGTTTCTACCAAGCAGTTCTACTTTGGTTTCATCTGACCATATGACATGCTCCCAATACTCATCTGGAACATCCAAATGCTCTCTAGCAAACTTCAGACGGGCCCGGATTTGTACTGGCTTAAGCAGGGGGACACGTCTGGCACTGCAGGATCTGAGTCCCTGGCGGCGTAGTGTGTTACTGACGGTAGCCTTTGTTACGTTAGTCCCAGCTTTCTGCAGGTCATTCACTATTCCCCCCGTGTGGTTCTGGGATTTTTGCTCACTGTTCTTGTGATCATTTCGACCCCACGGGGTGAGATCTTGCGTGGAGCCCCTGATCGAGGGAGATTATCAGTAGTCTTGTATGTCTTCCATGTTCTCCTGTCTGAATGGATTGGCGTTCATGCGCATTGCCGTTCCATTCAAAGTTTATGGGACAGATGACAACAGCTGAATGCTGATCTCCACTACTTTCGTCAGTTCCATACACGTTGCACAGATTAACAGTGCGCTCACTCACCTACCAAACTATTCAAATGGGAGAACACAGGACACCTGACCTTGTGACACAAGAGTTGGGCACTTATTTTTTGAAAATAATAATAATACATTAATACAATAAAATATTTTATTTGTATGGTACCAACATATTCTGCTGCACTTTACAAACTGAAAAAAAAAACCTTTAGGCTTTTTTTTTTTTTGGAAGATTTTGCTGCGTTTTTTTGAGACAAACCCAGAAGTGGCTACAAAAGGAATAGGAAATATCTAGGAAGTTCTTATACTTCTACCTTCTGCTCAGTCCACTCCTGGCTTTGGCTCAGAAAACTGCAGCAAAATCTGCAACAAAAAAAGATGCTTTTCAGAAACCTTAGGCCTTAGCCTTAGGCTGAAGCCCCACATTGCAGAAACACAGCATTTTTGGCTACTGCAGAAAAAGAAAGTGTTTTACAGTACCAGCAATGTGAATGAAATGTAATCAATTTATCTCATCCACACATTGCAGGAAAAAAAGATGTGGACGAGCTGCAAATTCAGAAATGCGTGCGCTTCAAAGAACATGGCAGGTTAATTTTAGCTGCGCAATCACGAGTATTTCCACCTAAATTTAATAGGGGGAGAAAGTGCAAGGAAAAACTCATCAAAAGCTCAATGAAAAACACTGTGGAAAAAAAATAGCAGTGAATCAGGCCTGGTTCACATCTGCGTTCGGGTTTCCGTTCAGGGAGTCTGCGTGGGGACCCCATGAACGGAAACCTATACACATAAAAAAGCGGTTTACCCTGGAAACCCGCGGACTCCATAGACTATAATGGGGTCCATGTGGTTTCCGCTCGATTTCCACACGAAACATCACACTATAAGGTTAAGGCCCCATGTAGTGGGCCGCAGCAAAAAAGCTCTGTGGGAAAAACCGTGGCAGCAACGAAACGCAGTTTTTCCCACAGCACTTTTCGCAGAAAGTCTGCAGAGGTTTCCTCTGTGGACTTTCTGCTTCCATTATACCTATAGGGAAACCACCTGCGTTTCCTTAGGTATAATTGACATGCTGTGATTTCCAAAACCGCAACGGTATGTGTGTATTTTTCTGCAATGTGTGGATGGGATTCTAGTATAGTGTATATACTGACACATATACCTACACACTCATACATATACTCACAAATATATATATATATATATATATATATATATATATATATACATACTCAGACACATACACTGTATATAGTCACACTTATACAGTCATGGCCAAAAGTTTTGAGAATGATACAAATATTAATTTTTACAAAGTCTACTGCTTCAGTTTTTCTAATGGCAATTTGCATATACTCCAGAATGTTATAAAGAGTGATCAGCTTAACAGCAATTACTTGCAAAGTCAATATTTGCCTAGAAAATGAACTTTATCCCCCAAAACACATTTCAACATCATTGCAGCCCTGCCTTAAAAGGACCACCTAACATCGTTTCAGTGATTGCTCCATTAACACAGGTGTGGGTGTTGATGAGGACAGGGCTGGAGATCAATCTGTCATGATTAAGTAAGAATGACACCACTGGACACTTTAAAAGGAGGCTGGTGCTTGCCATCATTGTTTCTCTTCTGTTAACCATGGTTATCTCTAAAGAAACACGTGCAGTCATCATTGCACTGCACAAAAATGGCCTAACTGGGAAGAGTAT
This sequence comes from Leptodactylus fallax, assembly GCA_947044405.1. Classification (NCBI taxonomy): domain Eukaryota; kingdom Metazoa; phylum Chordata; class Amphibia; order Anura; family Leptodactylidae; genus Leptodactylus; species Leptodactylus fallax. The sequence continues at coordinate 5,236,672 of CAMRHE010000084.1, read as the reverse complement.
TGCAGCTAGAAAGATTGCACCTCAGTCAACAATCTATCGCATCATCAAGAACTTCAAGGAGAGAGGTTCCATTGGTGCCAAAAAGGCTCCAGGGCGCCCAAGAAAGACCAGCAAGCGGCAGGACCGTCTCTTAAAAGTGTTTCAGCTGCGGGATCGGGCTACCAGCAGTGCAGAGCTTGCTGAGGAATGGCAGCAGGCAGGTGTGAGTGCATCTGCACGCACTGTGAGGCGGAGACTCTTGGGCAGCAAAGAAGCCACTACTCTCCAGAAAAAACATCAGGGACAGACTGATATTCTGCAAAAGGTACAGGGAGTGGACTGCTGAGGACTGGGGTAAAGTCATTTTCTCTGATGAATCCCCTTTTTGATTGTTTGAAACATCTGGAAAACAGCTTATTCGGAGAAGAAGAGGTGAGCGCTACCACCAGTCTTGTCTCATGCCAACTGTAAAGCATCCTGAAACCATTCATGTGTGGGGTTGCTTCTCAGCCAAGGGAATCGGCTCTCTCACAGTCTTGCCTAAAAACACAGCCATGAATAAAGAATGGTACCAGAATGTCCTCCAAGAGCAACTTCTCCCAACCGTCCAAGAGCAGTTTAGCGCTCAACAATGCCTTTTCCAGCATGATGGAGCACCTTGCCATAAAGCAAAGGTGATAACTAAATGGCTCAGGGAACAAAACATAGAGATTTTGGGTCCATGGCCTGGAAACTCCCCAGATCTTAATCCCATTGAGAACTTGTGGTCAATCATCAAGAGACGGGTGGACAAACAAAAACCAATAAATTCAGACAAAATTAAAGCATTGATTCTGCAAGAATGGACTGCTATCAGTCAGGATTTGGTCCAGAAGTTGATTGAGAGCATGCCAGGGAGAATTGCAGAGGTCCTGAAGAAGAAGGGTCATCACTGCAAATATTGACTTGCTGCATTAACTCATTCTAACTGTCAATATAAGCTTCTGTTACTCATAATATGAATGCAATTATATTTCTGTATGTGATAAAGACATCTGACTAACACACATAAAAACCAGAGGGCAGCAGATCATGTGAAAATATAATATTTGTGTCATTCTCAAAACTTTTGGCCATGACTGTACATTGGTATACCATATATACATTTATATACCATATATGTCACACATATAAATGTACATAATAATAATAATAATAAACCTTTAATAGTCCCACCATGGGGAAATTCAGTGTGTTACAGCAGCAAAGATAAACAATACAAATACAACATATACAAGAATGCTCCAAGGTAGATGCATTTCATTGATAGTAGACAGACAGATGATAAGTAGCAGAGGGGGGGAGGGGGATATCCCAAACAAAGATATTTCAGTTCTCTGTATGGACTAATCTCCGCTTAGGTCGGTGTTGGTTGTACAGCCTGACCGCAGTGGGGAGGAAAGACTTCCGATAGCGCTCCTTCTCACACTTAGGGTGAAGTAGTCGGTCACTGACAGTACTGCCCAGCGCTATCACAGTCTCATGCATGGGATGGGACTTATTCTCCCGCATGGAGCTCACCACAGACAGTATCCTTCTGTCACCCACCACCTGCACCAGGTCCAGTGGGCTACCCAGGACATAGCTAGCCCTCCTAATCAGCTTGTCAAGTTTATTTCTATTCCTGGATGATATATATACTGATCCCTCAGCAGGCCACTCCGAAGAAGATGGCTGATGCCACTACCGAGTTGAAAAAAGTCCTAAGAAGTGCCCCCTGGAATCCAAAGGCTCTCAGCCTCCTAAGCAGGTAGAGCCTGCTGTGGCCCTTCCTGTACAGTGCATCCAAGTGATCTGCCCAGTCTAGCTTATTATTGAGGAGCACACCTAGGTACTTATAGGTGTTGACTATTGCAATGCACATCCCCTGGATGTCCACTGGTTTAGGAGGGCATCCGCATTTATGGAGGTCCACCACCACCTCCTTGGTCTTCCCAGCATTAATCTTCAGGTGGCTCCGCTGGCACCAGTCCACAAAATCCCGGTTCAGTTCTCTGTACTCCCTATCATCATCATCATTTCAGTCTTTCAATGTGCAAAACTGATAGAGACATACCCCAAGCGACTTGCAGCTGTAATCACAGCAAAAGGTGGCGCTACAAAGTATTAACTTAAGGGGGCTGAATAATTTGGCACGCCCCACTTTTCAGTTTTTTATTTTTTACAAAAGTTTAAAATATCCAATAAATTTTGTTCCACTTCACGATTGTGTCCCACTTGTTGTTGATTCTTCACCAAAAAAATTAAAATTTGATATTTTTATGTTTGAAGCCTGAAATGTGGCAAAAGGTTGAAAAGTTCAAGGGGGCCGAATACTTTCACAAGGCACTGTATACTCACATATACCTGTATTCAAACATACAGTACTCACACAGTATACAAGACACATACTGTAAACAAATGTACACATATATACATATTAAAAATATATATTTTACTAAAAAATTCACTCTCCTTTGCCAGAAGTGAAGCTGTTACATCGCAGCAGACTTCTCAGGGCAGCACAGACAGGTCTTGATAAGATGGCAGCGGTACCTGCTGCTGCTAAGTTCCCGGAAGCTGCAGCTGCCAGTGGTGTCCTCCCAATATTTATTCACCATAATAGGGAAAGTATGCCACTGGCAGGGGGCCCCTGTGCAATTGCCCCATTTGCCCCCCCCTCCAATTCCGGCCCTGCAACACTATATCACACATCTACACCAGGAATCCTTTCTCCCACTGTTGTTATGAGGACATTGAGTGGATTCATTCTGCATCAACAAAGCAGATTGCCAACCCTCCGTAAATTCCTAGGCTGTGTGTAAAACAGGACATTTTTTTTTTCGAAATATAGGTGTTTTGTGAGTTTTTTATAACTGACATAATTGTGCAGATTTTTGTGATTAATTCATCTATGTCTCAGATATACAGGGTCGGACTGGCCCACCGGGGAACCGGTGAATTCACCGGTGGGCCCCGAGCCCCGACTATTAGTCCTCATGATGCCACTGCAGATGCATTGGCCAGGGGCCCGATAGGGATCCTGACCATCCCGATCGGGCCTGTGACCAGTGGCGTAACGATCGCGGTCGCAGGGGGTGCCCGTGGTCAGCTGGAGATGGCCGGAGCCCCGGACCACTATGATAGCGGTCGGGGAAAGCCTGGTTCCCCGACCGCTATACATACTGTTATTGGAAAGGGGCCCTGGCATATTGCAGGCCCCTTTTCAATAGATGGCAGGGCAGGGGAGGTGACAGAAAACAATAAACACATATTCTCACCTCTCCTGGGCACAGCGTCCTCTCCGACGCTCTTCTGTCATGTGACTGAGGCCTGTGATTAGGCCCCAGCGGTCACATGGGGCGCAGCCGCGTAATGACGTCAGTGCGCCCCCATGTGACCGCTGAGGCCCAATCACAGGCCTCAGCAGCGACATCTGAAGAGGGCCTGAAGACAGAAAGATGGAGCGAGGATGCCAAGGAAAGGTAAGGCAAGATGTGAATTTATTACATGATGTGACGCTCGGTGTTTTCCTCTCTTTTTGTGAGCCCTATAGATCAATGTCTGGTTTTGATCTAGTGGTATGAAGTGGGATTAAAGCCAAACCAGAGAGACCGATCCACAGACAGCCGGGGAAAATATTGTGCTATATCAGTACAAGACTGATAGTCATCCAGAAATTGATTACTGTAAGTTATTGCTGAAAAGGTGATTCTCCAAGTGACTGATTCATGGGGTGTACTTGGGTTTTCAAACATGGCTAAATAATTAAATAATGAAATGATGGATTCTGTTGTGTGTTATTTTTTATGTCAGGTTGTATTTAGCTAATTTTAAGACCTTACATGCTGATATGTAAAACCAAGGAATTCAAAGAGGTTATACTGTTTTTTATCAAAATTGTGTACACATAAACTTTATAATTCATATAAAATACATATAAGTGTAATGCCCCAGTACTAGGTACTGTATTCCCTTATGGCTGAGTCAGGGATGTGTTCATGTTGCAGCATCGGATTCTGTTATTTTTATATATAACTAGCAGAAGGACCCGGCTTTGCACGGGTATATTTCATTTTTTGTTTGTGTAGTGGCCCCATAAGAATTGGCCAGTTTTGCACTTGACATCCAATATGGCAGTCCAATATAGGTACAGTCTATTTATGGCTTTGTTGGTAAGGAAACCTGATAAATGAAATGTGAACTTATATTGGCTGATACACATCATATGACTGAATATTTAAAGGACCTACGAACTGCTATTGACTCATACAGGTCATAAATAGCTTGTTTGCTATGGAAACCTGGTGTAAAGCTACATGTATGTCAAGACTGAAGAACCTACGATTTTCCATTGGTCCATAAGCGTCGTGTGATCAGTTTGGATATCAGTGAAAAACCTGCAATTGATTGTTATGGAAAACCTGGAGTAAAGCTGTGTGTATGTGACCTTGTGTTACAGTGTCATCCACAGCGCCCTGCCCCTTTAAAGCTGACCTACAGCAGTGAAGAAAAATGGCTGGGTTGTTATGGAAACATGGAGTGCAGCTGTGTGCATGTGGCTGGCAATGCCTTGTCATATTGGAGACAGGCTTGGGTTGCTGAGTGTTTTCATTACCTCGAGCAGCAACCATGCGTTCTGCTGCAGGAGGCATGAGTAGTTTAAAAACGTTTCAATTTATAAGGATGCTGACATCCAGTATGGCAGTCCAGTCAGTGGCATAAATACTGGGGTAGCTGTTGTAGCGGCTGCCACTGGGCCCAGGACAGTAGCAGGCCCGGCGGGCCCCTGATGTTTTTTTTTTTTTTTTAATTTAGGCTGTTACCTGCTGGTGTAACTGCTATCATTATACTCTGGGGTCTTTTCAGACCCCGAATATAATGATCGGAGACCCAGGGGAGGTGAGGGAACATAAAAACAATGTTACTTACCTCTCTTGCGCTTCAGCAGGCTTCGGGCCTCCTTGGTGACATCCCTGACGTCGGTGGGCCAGTCCAATGTCATTATGCGTCGCAATGCATGCTTGGCTCACGTGACATCTGGTCCAACATTGAAGAAGTAGCGGGGAGTGCACCGGAGCCATAGAGTGGTAAGTTACATTGTTTTTTTATGTTTATATCCTCCCCTGGGTCTCCGATCATTATACTCTGGGGTCTTTTCAGAATAATTGTTCATGGGTGGTCCACAATGGGGCATAATACTATGTGAAGGGGCCACTATGGGGCATAATACTGTGTGCAGGGGCCACTATAGGGCATAAAAATGTGTGCAGGGGCCACTATGGGGCATAATAGTGTGTGCAGGGGCCACTATGGGGCATAATAGTGTGTGGAGGGGCCACTATGGGGCATAATAGTGTGTGGAGGGGCCACTATGGGGCATAATAGTGTGTGCAGGGGCCACTATGGGACATAATACTGTGTGCAGGGGCCACTATAGGGCATAAAACTGTGCAGGGGTCATGATGGGGCATAATAGTGTGTGCAGGGGACACAATGGGGCATAATAGTGTGTGAAGGGGCCACTATGGGACATAATAGTGTTTGCAGGGGCCACTATGGGGCATAATAGTGTGTGCAGGGGCCACTATGGGGCATAACAGTGTGTGGAGGGGCCACTATGGGGCATAATAGTGTGTGCAGGGGCCACTATGGGGCATAATAGTGTGTGCAGGGGCCACTATGGGGCATAATAGTGTGTGCAGGGGCCACTATGGAACATAATACTGTGTGCAGGGGCCACTATGGAGCATAATAATGTGTGCAGGGGCCACTATGGAGCATAATAGTGTGTGCAGGGGCCACTATGGGGCATAATAGTGTGTGCAGGGGCCACTATGGAACATAATACTGTGTGCAGGGGCCACTATGGAGCATAATAGTGTGTGCAGGGGCCACTATGGAGCATAATAGTGTGTGCAGGAATGAGGTTTGTGCGGGAAGGGGGGGCGACCCGGCTTCACACGGGTATATTTCATTTTTTGTTTGTGTAATGGCCCCATAAGAATTGCCCAGTTTTGCACTTGACATCCAGTATAGCAGTTTAGTATAGGTACAGTCTATTTATGGCTGTGTTGTTATGGAAACCTGGTAAATTAAATGTGAACTTATATTGGCTGATACACGTGATATGACTGAATATTTAAGGTCCTGTGAACTGCTATTGACTAATACAGGTCATACATAGCTTGGTTGCTATGGAAACCTGTGTGCCTGAGGAGAGTAAGCGCCTGCGAGCTGTTATTGGCTGATAAGGGACATGTGACCATGTGTATGGCAGTTGGAATATGAGTGAAAGACTTGCAGGCTTGTATAGACTAATGCTGGTCATTTTTTGGGAATACTGTACCTCAGGAACGGCACGTCCAAGAGAGCTGAGACCCAGTCTATAATATTCACGGACACCTGATGTACATGTGTGCCAAATTTGGTGAGGATCGGTCCAGTCGTTTGGTCGCGCATAAAGAACAGACAGACAGACAGACGGGAACTCATTTTTATATATATAAGAGACTAGAGGAAGGACCTGGCTTCGCACGGGTATATTTCATTTTTTGTTTGTGTAGTGACCCCATAAGAATTGGCCAGTTTTGCACTTGACATCCAGTATGGTAGTCCAGTATAGGTATAGTCTATTTATGGCTGTGTTGCTATGGAAACCTGGTAAATGAAATGTGAACTTACATTGGCTAATACACTTCATATGACTGAATATGTAAGGACCTGCGAACTGCTATTGACTCATACAGGACATAAATAGCTTGGTTGCTATGGAAACCTGGTGTAAAGCTGTGTGTATGTCAAGACTGAACCTGCGATTTTCCATTGGTCCATAAGTGTCATGTGATCATGTGCATCTCAGTTTGGATATCAGTGAAAAACCTGCGATCGGTTGTTATGGAAAACCTGGAGTAAAGCTGTGTGTATGTGACCTTGTGTAACAGTGTCATCCACAGCGCCCTGCCCCTTTAAAGCTGACCTACAGCAGTGAAGAAAAATGGCTGGGTTGTTATTGAAACCTGAAGTGCAGCTGTGTGCATGTGGCTGACAATGCTTTGTCAGATTGGAGACGGGCTTGGGTCTGCTGGGGAGTTTCAGCAGCTTGCTGTTGTCTGTAACATACCTTATCAGATTGGAGACAGGCTTGGGTCTGCTGAGAGTTTTCATTAGCCATGCGTTTTGCTGCAGGGGACATGAGTAGTTTAAAAAACGTTTCAATTTATAAGAATGCTGAAATCCAGTATGGCAGTCCAGTCATTGGCGTAAATACCGGTTTAGCAGTGGTAGCAGCTGCCACAGGGCCCGGGACATTAGGGGACCCGGCGGGCCTCTGATGTTTTTTTTTTTTTTTTTAACACCAGCAGGTAACGGGCCCTATTTACTTACCGATCCCCACTCCTGCTCACGGCCGCCTGCACTTCACCTTCTGCAGAGGCGGCTGTGAGCAGGAGCGGGGATTGGTAAGTAAGGCCTGTGGGCCGTGAACCCCACAAACACTGCTATCATTATACTCTGGGGTCTTTTCAGCAGGCGTCGGGCCTCCTTGGTGGCGTCCCAGATGTCGGTGGGCCAGTCCGACGTCATTATGCGTTGCGATACATGCCTGGCTCACGTGACATCTACAGTAGTCCAACATTGAAGAAGTAGCGGGAAGTGCGCATAATACTGTATGAGCTCCCAGCTCCTTTCCCATAATGCCTTGTGATATGTAGATGCTTAGTAGAGGGCGAAAGGCAACTCAAAACTCTACACACCTTAACTGGTGCTCTCCTCAAGGAGAGATGTCCCTGTCCATAACCCACTCATTGCCTCCCACAAAGCCAGCCAGTACACTTTGCTCTGCACTGATGAGGGACAAAAATCACGAAACGGCGCTGTATGCAGATAAGTGAAACTGGCTTGGCTAAAATCCCTTTTGCTGTCTCAAGACTTGGTGAGTCAAAAGCAAACTGAGGATCTGTTACATCCAATAGAGGGCGCATGAGCTCCCAGCTCCTTTCCCATAATGCCTTGTAATACTATATGAAGGAGCCACTATGATACTGTGTGCAGGGGCCACTATGGGGCAGAATACTGTGTGCAAGGGCCACTATGGGACCTAATAGTGTATGCAGGGGCCACTATGGGGCATAATAGTGTGTTCAGAAATGCAGTTTGTGCGTGGGAGGGTTGCCGGGGGGGGGTCCCATGTCAAATGTTCGCCTTGGGGCCCTGCCATTGCTAGTTACGCCACTGAGTCCAGTATAGGTACAGTCTACAGTATTTATGGCTGTGTTGTTATGGAAACCTGGTAAATTAAATGTGAACTTATATTGGCTGATACACGTGATATGACTGAATATTTAAGGTTCTGTGAACTGCTATTCACTAATACAGGTCATACATAGCTTGGTTGCTATGGAAACCTGTGTGCCTGAGGAGAGTAAGCGCCTGCGAGCTGTTATTGGCTGATAAGGGACATGTGACCGTGTGTATGGCAGTTGGAATATGAGTGAAAGACTTGCAGGCTTGTATAGACTAATGCTGGTCATTTTTTGGGAATACTGTACCTCAGGAACGGTACGTCCAAGAGAGCTGAGACCCAGTCTATAATATTCCCGGACACCTGATGTACATGTGTGCCAAATTTGGTGAGGATCGGTCCAGTAATTTGGTCACGCATAAAGAACAGACAGACAGATAGACAGACAGACAGACAGGAACTCATTTTTATATATATAAGAGACTAGAGGAAGGACCCGGCTTCGCACGGGTATATTTCATTTTTTGTTTGTGTAGTGACCCCATAAGAATTGGCCAGTTTTGCACTTGACATCCAGTATGGTAGTCCAGTATAGGTATAGTCTATTTATGGCTGTGTTGCTATGGAAACCTGGTAAATGAAATGTGAACTTACATTGGCTAATACACGTCATATGACTGAATATTTAAGGACCTGCGAACTGCTATTGACTCATACAGGACATAAATAGCTTGGTTGCTATGGAAACCTGGTGTAAAGCTGAGTGTATGTCAAGACTGAACCTGCGATTTTCCATTGGTCCATAAGTGTCATGTGATCATGTGCATCTCAGTTTGGATATCAGTGAAAAACCTGCGATCGGTTGTTATGGAAAACCTGGAATAAAGCTGTGTGTATGTGACCTTGTGTAACAGTGTCATCCACAGCCCCCTGCCCCTTTAAAGCTGACCTACAGCAGTGAAGAAAAATGGCTGGGTTGTTATTGAAACCTGGAGTGCAGCTGTGTGCATGTGGCTGACAATGCTTTGTCAGATTGGAGACGGGCTTGGGTCTGCTGGGGAGTTTCAGCAGCTCGCTGTTGTCTGTAACATACCTTATCAGATTGGAGACAGGCTTGGGTCTGCTGAGAGTTTTCATTAGCTTGAGCAGCAGCCATGCGTTTTGCTGCAGGGGACATGAGTAGTTTAAAAACTATTTCAATTTATAAGAATGCTGAAATCCAGTATGGCAGTCCAGTCAGTGGCGTAAATACCGGTTTAGCAGTGGTAGCAGCTGCCACAGGGCCCAGGACATTAGGGGACCCGGCGGGCCTCTGATGTTTTTTTTTTTTTTTTAACACCAGCAGGTAACGGGCCCTATTTACTTACCGATCCCGAATCCTGCTCACGGCCGCCTGCACTTCACCTTCTGCAGAGGCGGCTGTGAGCAGGAGCGGGGATTGGTAAGTAAGGCCTGTGGGCCGTGAACCCCACAAACACTGCTATCATTATACTCTGGGGTCTTTTCAGCAGACTTCGGGCCTCCTTGGTGGCGTCCCAGATGTCGGTGGGCCAGTCCGACGTCATTATGCATTGCGATACATGCCTGGCTCACATGACATCTGGTCCAACATTGAAGAAGTAGCGGGAAGTGCGCATAATACTATATGAAGGAGCCACTATGATACTGTGTGCAGGGGCCACTATGGGGCAGAATACTGTGTGCAAGGGCCACTATGGGGCCTAATAGTGTATGCAGGGGCCACTATGGGGCATAATAGTGTGTGCAGAAATGCAGTTTGTGTGCGTGGGGGGGGTTGCCGGGGGGGGGGGTCCCATGTCAAATGTTCGCCTTGGGGCCCTGCCATTGCTAGTTACGCCACTGAGTCCAGTATAGGTACAGTCTATTTATGGCTGTGTTGTTATGGAAACCTGGTAAATTAAATGTGAACTTATATTGGCTGATACACGTGATATGAATATGTATGAATATTTAAGGTCCTGTGAACTGCTATTGACTAATACAGGTCATACATAGCTTGGTTGCTTTGGAAACCTGTGTGCCTGAGGAAAGTAAGCGCCTGCGAGCTGTTATTGGCTGATAAGGGACATGTGACCGTGTGTATGGCAGTTGGAATATGAGTGAAAGCCTTGCAGGCTTGTATAGACTAATGCTGGTCATTTTTTGGGAATACTGTATCTCAGGAACGGTACGTCCAAGAGAGCTGAGACCCAGTCTATAATATTCCCGGGCACCTGATGTACATGTGTGCCAAATTTGGTGAGGATCGGTCCAGTCGTTTGGTCGCGCATAAAGAACAGACACAGACAGACAGACAGACAGACAGGAACTCATTTTTATATATATAAGAGATATGTTGTTATCTCTTTAAGAAGTATTGCTTCAGCCATTGCATCTGTGCCAGCACTGGTAAGGTTAATGCACAGCACCTCACACCACATGTGCCCAACACTTAGCCCTGATTGGACAAAGGGGGTGAGGACATTTTGGTGTAGTTTAGGCAGACTAGGGAAGTCTGGTGAGTTCTGCCTGTGAAGTAGTGAGCTGGAGTGTAGTCTAAAGGAGGAAGATAGTTGCCACACTTTTGGCCACTGCTGGACCAACAGGACCCTAACACAGAGTTCAGAGTGGAGTACCACAAGTCTCAGGAGTCCAGGTACAGCCTGTAATAAGAGCAGGAGGATTTAGACTGCTACAGAGCATAAGGCCGCATTCAAGTCTACATAAGGAGGGATACCTACTGCTACTCCAAGGTACATCGTACTCCTATATATGAGAGGAACTCTTCTATCCTTAACTACCTTACTGTGCACCTCCACACTGAGAATAATCTGCTTGTATTGTGAACCTGATGTTGGCTGGAAGCTATTTGCACTAAGTAAAGACTGGCACTGCTTTCACCATCCATCTTGACCCCGTGTGTGTCTCTGAAGCTAACTTGCACCAACCACCATTTTGGGTACATCCCAGGGCCAGGCCACACTACTACACCCATCATTCACCAGAGGGAGTACCCCGGGGAACCTGTCCAGTACAATGACCACGCAGGTGCGTTCCCCCACCTCTGTGCTGTATCCGAGGGGGAGATCCGGCACCGTGACTACCACTCCCAATATCCACCACTCAAGCACTGTCTGCCCCTTGCAATCCCCTTGGGGCACCACATACAGTGGGGAAAAAAAAGTATTTAGTTAGCCACCAAATGTGCAAGTTCTCCCACTTAAAAAGATTAGAGAGGCCTGTAATTGACATCATAGGTAGACCTCAACTATGAGAGACAAAATGAGAAAATATATCTAGAAAATCACATTGTCTGATTTTTTAAAAATTTATTTGCAAATTATGGTGGAAAATAAGTATTTGGTCAATAAGAAAAGTTCATCTCAATGCTTTGTTATATATCCTTTGTTGGCAATGACAGAGGTCAAACGTTTTCTGTAAGTCTTCACAAGGTTGGCACACACTGTTGCTGGTATGTTGGCCCATTCCTCCATGCAGATCTCCTCTAGAGCAGTGATGTTTTGGGGCTGTCGCTGGGCAACACGGACTTTCAACTCCCTCCAAAGGTTTTCTATGGGGTTGAGATCTGGAGACTGGCTAGGCCACTCCAGGACCTTGAAATGCTTCTTACGAAGCCACTCCTTTGTGCCCTGGCGATGTGCATGAAAGACCCAGCCACGTTTCATCTTCAATGCCCTTGCTGATGGAAGGAGGTTTGCACTCAAAATCTCACGATACATGGCCCCATTCATTCTTTCATGTACACGGATCAGTTGTCCTGGTCCCTTTGCAAAGAAACAGCCCCAAAGCATGATGTTGCCACCCCCATGCTTCACAGTAGATATGGTGTTCTTTGGATGTAACTCAGAATTCACTCTCCTGCAAACACGACGAGTTGTGTTTCTACCAAACAGTTCTACTTTGGTTTCATCTGACCATATGACATTCTCCCAATACTCTTCTTGAACATCCAAATGCTCTCTAGCAAGCTTCAGATGGGCCTGGATATGTACTGGCTTAAGCAGGGGGACACGTCTGGCACTGCAGGATCTGAGTCCCTGGCAGCGTAGTGTGTTACTGACGGTAGCCTTTGTTACGTTAGTCCCAGCTTTCTGCAGGTCATTCACTAGGTCACTCCATGTGGTTCTGTGATTTTTGCTCACCGTTCTTGTGATCATTTTGACCCCACGGGGTGAGATCTTGCGTGGAGCCCCTGATCAAGGGAGATTATCAGAGGTCTTGTATGTCTTCCATTTTCTAATTATTGCTCCCACAGTTGATTTCTTCACACCAAGCTGCTTGTCTATTGCAGATTCAGTCTTCCCAGCCTGGTGCAGGTCTACAATTTTGTTTCTGGTGTCCTTCCACAGCTCTTTGGTCTTCACCATAGTGGAGTTTGGAGTGTGACTGTTTGAGGTGGAGGACAGGTGTCTTTTATACTGATAGCAATGTCAAACAGGTGCCATTACTACAGGTAATGAGTGGAGGACAGAGGAGCCTCTTAAAGAAGAAGTTACAGGTCTGTGAGAGCCAGAAATCTTGATTGTTTGTAGGTGACCAAATACTTATTTTCCACCATAATTTGCAAATAAATTCTTAAAAAATCAGACAATGTGATTTTCTAGATCTGTTTTCTCATTTTGTCTCTCATAGTTGAGGTCTACCTATGATGTCAATTACAGGCCTCTCTCATCTTTTTAAGTGGGAGAACTTGCATAATTGGTGGCTGACTAAATACTTTTTTCCCCACTGTAAGCATTCACATACACACACACACACACACACACACACACACTTAATATGTATTTTGTAATCCAAAGAACATATTTGCGAACTTGTGCAGATACAGATCTGTAAGAAGACAGTACAGACCCATACATTTCATTATTGAGCCCAGGCCGCAAAATGGTAGTGTGTATGGGGCCATAAAAACAGCGTGCCATCTGTTAAAAATACGGTTAGCATACTGACAAAGCACATGGTTGTATACATGGGGGTTTTTAGTAGGCATTAAACATGTATCACCACCACAGTTTATCATGAATTTCTCTGTATGAACAAGCACAAAAGCAAACAAATGTAAAGAAGTAAATTGTATTCTATTGTCTTGAAAGGCATTGATTTATATTAAGCAGATGGGGAGAAACAGATTAACCTTCTCTTTGGTAGGCAGTTGGCTGTGACCAAGTCCTTGGATCTAATGCTGTTTATGATTCCTGTGGCGTATGCAAAGGGGACAACTCAACTTGCAAGATCTACAGAAGCCAGTATACAAAACAGCACTCCTCTAACCGTAAGCAAAATTTACTACAGAAAATGTGCTTAAAATACTATATATAACATTTACACAAGTACTTATCTAAAAAGACCACTGCATATTACTTTTAAAGAGGACCTTTCAGGTCCTCATGCACATGCGGTTTTATATACCGCTAGAAAGCTGACAGTGCACTGAATTCAGCGTACTGTTGGCTTTCCCGTTATGTGCCCCAGGGCTGGAGATATCGGTGCCGTTACCAATCTCAGCCCACTGTCAGAAGGGAGTTTCTGACAGTCTAGCTGGGCTGTGAGGAACGCCCTCCCTGACTGTACTCATCCATAACCCTGTAGTGTCAGTGGGGGCGTTCCTTACAGCTCCGTGATGATGCTGAGCTGTGAGGAACGCCCCCTTACCCAGTACAAGTCTATGGACGAGTACAGTCAGAGGTGGCATTCCTCACAGCCCAGCTAGACTGTCAGGAACGCCCATCTGACGGTGGACGGTGAAACTAAGACCACTGATAGCTCCAACCACCTGGGGCACATAACGGGAAAGCCGACAGTGCGCTGAATTCAGCACACTGTCGGCTTTCTAGCGGTATGTAAAACCGTATATACATGAGGACATGAAAGGTCCTCTTTAAAGCAAACCTCTAGTTCCAAGCAATACTGAACATTTTATTTGGCTTGTGTTGGCCTTATAATTGTTGTGGGAAATCACAAGCAGTAAAAGCAAAGATGCAATCTATTTCAGCTACAATTTGAGCCACATGGTAAGTGGAATTACACAGGTTATCTATAGGGTTTGAGGGCAGCAAATAACACAAGGCTTCCATGTCATTTTTGAAACCAACAGGAAAGATGAATTCATGATGAGTAGTTCTAACTTTTTACCAACCCAGTCTCCAATGAGTTCACAGATCTTTTAGTTTTGTGTTTGCTTAGTTTTAGGTGTTTAGGTCCACATGATAGGATTCCTCAGCAAGGAAAATAGTTTGATACTGTTGAGAAAACTTCTCTACACAGCAACCAGCTTATATTGCCTCAACTCAGATTTAAAGAGACAATAATTAGTTTTTGCTTATCTGAGGTCTGATATGTTAAGAAATGCACGATGGAAAACACATATCACCTTGCACATCTATTGTATTCCTATATAAAAAGGAACTGGGAAAATACAGAGGGTCATGTTTAAATTTATTTGTACACATCATGCATATACAACTGTATTTTTTTTTTTTTTAAATTCAAACTAACATTTTCAACTGAAAATGCTTGATGGCATTTTTTTTACTGACTTTTTATTAGGATGTACCTACAAGTACAAGAAAATTATGAAGGAACAGATGTGGAACCAAAAAAAGAAACCAAAATATGTTTTATGTTTTATTTTAGATTCTTCAGGGTAGCCCCTTTTACTTTGACATCTTTGTACACTCTTTTTATTCTGTTTTCTAACAGTCTTGAAGTTCCCACAAGTGCTCTTGATGTCCCCCGTGTGCCACCCGTGCACGGGCCGTTCTTCCGCGGCTCCTTTCATTAAATGAGTAGGAGCCACGGAAGCAAGGGCCGCAAAATAGGGCAGGAATAGGACCTGTTCTATATTCTGCGGCCCGAACTGTCGGCCCGCACATGGGACTGTGAAATTCACGGTCGTGTGTATGGGCCCATAGAAAAGAATGGGTCAGTGTGCTACCCGTGAATTACACTGTTAGCAAACTGATCACGGCCACGGTCGTCTGCAACCAGCCTTACTCTGATCCAACTTTTCCCATCCATCTCAATTAAGTTTAGGTCAGATTATTGTGGAGGCCATATCATCTGGAAAAGCACTCCATCACTCTCCTCTTTGTCCTGTAATAAAAAAACAAGTGATGATCCTATTAAGCACAAATCAAATGGGATGGCATTGCCGCTGCCGAATACTGTGGTAGCCATGCTGGATGAGTATGCCTTGAACTCTAAATAAATCACTAGCAATATAAATCAGGAAGACCCCCTCCATACCATCACACCACCTCCGTATTTCATGGTTGGAACAACACATGTAGGAACCATCTACTAACCTTTTTTGCATTTCACAAAGACATAGTTCTTGAAACCAGAATCTTTTAATTTTGACTTATTAGAATAAAGAGCAGATTTCCACTGATCCATACCTTGTGTTTCTTGGTCCAAGGAATTTTCTTCTCGTCACTCAGCAGTGGCTTCTTTGTAGGAATTCAGTCATAAGGCTGAGGCCCCACGTTGTGGAAACGCAGGTTTTTTTGTTGCAGATTTTTCTGTGGTTTATTGAGCCAAAGCCAGGAGTGTGTTGAGCAGAAGACAGACGTATAAGAACTTAGAATATTTTTCCCATTTCTTTTGTAGCCATTCTTGGCTTTGGCTCAAAAAACTGCAACAAAAAAAGCCGCGTTTCCGCAACATGGGGCCTTAGCCTAAAGGTCTGATACTTGTAGTGTGCTGTCAACAGGTGATGTTGAGGTGTGTCTGGTAACTCTGTGAAGCATTTTTGTAGATTCTAATCTGAGGTGCTGTTAATTTGCTTTTTCTGAGGCTAGTAACGCTAATGAACATCTCCTCAGCAAAGGTAACTATTGTTATTTCTGAGGCGGCCCTGATGAAGCTAGTTTTATCATAGTGTTGGATGGTTTGCTGCATTTGAGGATGCCTTCAAAATTATTGAAAATTTTAACAGACTGATTTTCATGTTTTAAAGTAATAATGAACTATTGCTTCTCTTTACTTAGTTGAGTGGTTGTTGCCATAATGCGGATTAGAACAGAAGTTTAATAGAGATAAATATTGTATGGAACTGTATACTAAACCTACCTCTAAACAACACAGCTAGTCTCAAACAAATTATGAAGGCAATAAATTCCACAAATTAAATCTTGACCAGGCGTGTATGTTAATTGAAAGCCATTTCAGGTGACTACCTCATGAATCTGATCTAGAGAAAGCCAAGAGTGTGCAAAGCAGTCATCAAAGCAAAAGGGGACTGCTGTTAAAGAGGACCTTTCACGTTCTCATGCGGTTTTATATACCGTTAGAAAGCCGACAGTGCGCTGAATTCATTTCCCACTATGTGCCCCGGTGTTGGAGATATCGGTGCCATTAGTTTCAGCACCGATCTCTTCCCACCGTCAGAAGGGCATTCCTGACAGTCTAGCTGGGCTGTGAGGAATGGCCCCCCTGACAGTACTCATCCATGGACTTGTACTGGGAGGGGAGTTCCTCACAGCTCAGCGTCATCGCTGGGCAGTAAGGAATGCCCTCTCTGACAGTACAGGGCTAGGGATGAGTACAGAGAGAGGGGACGTTCCTAACAGCCCAGCTAGACTATCAGGAACGCCCTTCTGACGGTGGGCAGAGATTGGTGCCGAAACTAATGGCACCGATATCTCCAGCCTCGGGGCGCACAACAGGAAATTCAGCGCACTGTCGGCTTTTTAACAGTATATAAAACCGCATGTGCATGAGGACGTGAAAGGTCCTCTTTAAGAATCTAAAACATATTCAGGTTTGTTTTAACATTTTCTTATTAACTACTAAAGTACATATGCGTTCTTTTCATAGTCTTCATGTCTTTAATATGAATCTACCATGTCAGAAAAAGACTAAAAAAAAATAAACAAACGTGGAATGCAAAGGTATGTCCAAACTTTTGACGTGATTATGTACAGTGGGGAAAAAAGTATTTAGCCAGCCACCAATTGTGCAAGTTCTCCCACTTAAAAAGATGAGAGAGGCCTGTAATTGACATCATAGGTAGACCTCAACTATGAGAGACAAAATGAGAAAACAAATCCAGAAAATCACATTGTCTGATTTTTTTTAAGAAATTATTTGCAAATTATGGTGGAGAATAAGTATTTGGCCACCTACAAACAAGCAAGATTTCTGGCTCTCACAGATCTGTAACTTCTTCTTTAATAGGCTCCTCTGTCCTCCACTCATTACCTGTAGTAATGGCACCTGTTTGACATTGTTATCAGTATAAAAGACACCTGTCCACAACCTCAAACATTCACACTCCAAACACCACTATGGTGAAGACCAAAGAGCTGTGGAAGGACACCAGAAACAAAATTGTAGACCTGCACCAGGCTAGGAAGACTGAATCTGCAATAGGCAAACAGCTTGGTGTGAAAATATCAACTGTGGGAGCAATAATTAGAAAATGGAAGACATACAAGACCACTGATAATCTCCCTCGATCAGGGGCTCCACGCAAGATCTCACCCCGTGGGGTCAAAATGATCACAAGAACGGTGAGCAAAAATCCCAGAACCACACGGGGGGACCTAGTGAATGACCTGCAGAAAGCTGGGACTAATGTAACAAAGGCTACCGTCAGTAACACTCTACGCCGCCAGGGACTCAGATCCTGCAGTGCCAGACGTGTCCCCCTGCTTAAGCCAGTACCATCTGAAGTTTGCTAGAGAGCATTTGAATGTTCCAGAAGAGTATTGGGAGAATGTCATATGGTCAGATGAAACCAAAGTAGAACTGTTTGGTAGAAACACAACTCGTCGTGTTTGGAGAAGAGTGAATGCTGAGCTGCATCCAAAGAACACCATACCTACTGTGAAGCATGGGGGTGGCAACATCATGCTATGGGGCTGTTTCTCTGCAAAGGGACCAGGACGACTGATCCGTGTACATAAAAGAATGAATGGGGCCATGTATCGTGAGATTTTGAGTGCAAGCCTCCTTCCATCAGCAAGGGCATTGAAGATGAAACGTGGCTGGGTCTTTCAGCATGACAGTGATCCCAAGCACACCGCCAGGGCAATGAAGGAGTGGCTTCGTAAGAGGCATTTCAAGGTCCTGGAGTGGCCTAACCAATCTCCAGATCTCAACCCCATAGAAAACCTTTGGAGGGAGTTGAAAGTCCGTGTTGCCCAGCGACAGCCCCAAAACATCACTGCTCTAGAGGAGATCTGCATGGAGGAATGGACCAACATACCAGCAACAGTGTGTGCAAACCTTGTGAAGACTTACAGAAAACGTTTGACCCCTGTCATTGCCAACAAAGGATATATAACAAAGTATTGAGATGAGCTTTTGTTATTGACCAAATACTTATTTTCCACCATAATTTGCAAATAAACTCTTTAAATACCAGATTTGTTTTCTCATTTTGTCTCTCATAGTTGAGGTCTACCTATGATGTCAATTACAGGCCTCTCTCATCTTTTTAAGTGGGAGAACTTGCACAATTGGTGGCTGACTAAATACTTTTTTTCCCCACTGTATGTGTGTGTAATATATGTGTGTGTATGTATGTATCTAATTTATGAGTAGACATATTACATTGCTATTTATATTACAGAATACTATTCATTGATTACTATTCCTGCTGGAGCTCATAGCGTTCGTGTTTCTGAAATGAATATTTCTACCTCATACATCTCTGTACGTAACACACAGAAAAAGTACTACCTCAATGGATACTGGACCATCGACTGGCCTGGCCAATATAAATTTGCTGGTACAGTTTTCGAATACAAAAGACCTTACAATAATCCAGAAACTTTGATTTCTGCTGGACCAACAAATGAAACAATTGTAGTAGAAGTAAGTTGTTTTTGTTTTGTACAGTCGACCAAGCATGTATGTGTTTTCAGTGGTAAGAGAATAAGCCGCTCCCAGACACTTCTGGTGCTGGCTTATTTCCTGTGAGAACTAAATCTGGAAATATTCACAAATATGCAGAAGAATAGCCTATTTTGTGGCATCTTTTGAGGCATGCAATTGCTACTACCATCTGTTTCTTATGGTTTCATTCAGATTTGATTCACAAATAACCTCTTGACCATAGTGTCGATAATACCTCTATGTACAATCATAACAGCAAATCTTTATAGTACTGGACTTTCACATCCAAAATTTGGTCAGAGGCAGGCTTAATGGTGAGTGAATATGAGCAATACATAAAGCAAAACTGTTTTTCAGTGGGGAAGCACTAAAAATTACTCAGTAATGATAGGTGATTAAACAAACATCCATAAGTAAACAATATTGTAGGAATGGAAATGGGGTTACATAGGGATGGGCAATTAATCGAAAAATAACCGATACTGAACATCATCCAGGATAACCAACGTGATTTTGTTCACATCAGTTTTTTTGGTTTGGTTATTACATTATTTGCAAGGTTCTACCTGCAGTTTCATTCGGACCCAACACGTCTGAATTGAAACTGCTCTTAAAGTCTGGGGTTTCTTCAGACCCCAGAGTATAATGAGCAGAGGTCCAGGGGAGGTCAGCAAACTTAAAAACATTGTTACTCACCTTTCCTGGGCTCCAGCGAGACTCCCTGCTGTCTTCAGCACTTCTGACTGATGTCAAGGACCACCGAGGCCTGTGATTGGCCGCATGACCTATGTGACCTCTGAGGCTCAATTACAGAACTCAGTAGCGGTCCCTGATGTCAGTCAGAAGTTCCGAAGACAGCAGGAGTCGCATCGGAGGCCAGGAGAGGTGAGTAACACTGCTTTTTTTTTTTTTTTAGTTGATCATCTCCCCTTGTCCTCCGCTAATAATACTCTGAAATCTGAAGAAACCTGAGAGTATAATAGCCGTTCCAGTTCAGTCGTGTTTGGTCTGAAACCGCTGGGCTGAACCTCAGGAGACAAATCTCACGAGGTTCACCCAGCACATACTGATACTGTAAAAGGGCTTGGTTTAAAAGGGGCATGACTTAAATAATCGTTGTTTTGTGTAAGCAGTTCTCATAAAGAGACAGTGTCCCTATACAAACAATTTGGACTTAAATGGTTTGGAACATCTGATGATCAGGGACCATACTCTGGAAGTGCTAAGTGTTTAGGCCACTTTCACACAACTGATTCCTGTCTGGGAAAACTGTCCGTGTACGGACCTTATTTCCTGGATTGAACTCTGCTGTATGAATTAAACTCACCACATTATAAAGCTGTCAGTTCAGTACAAGTAGCACTTCCAGAACTCACTTCGTCATAACTCACTATGATGCAGTGAGTTCGGTCCAGGTAATACAGCTCACACACAGGCCATTTTTCCTGGTTGGGACTTAGTTGCGTGAAAGCGGCCCTAAGCAGCATATGTGGTTGTATATGTGCAGATCTAGGCGATGAGCAGCTAAATCCAAAGTTAAAGCTGGAGTTACTCAACTGTTCAAGAGTATGTATCCACCAAGCATTAGTTATTTAGCATATTGTACCACTTAAAGTGACAGTAACCTTCAAGCATGCCGTACTTTTGTGTGAGAAAAGTACTAAAATCATTAGTAGAACAAACAGTGTCTAAAACATTCTAGTGGGTTGCCAGCTCTTTATACTCTCCCTCTGCTGCTTGGCATGTTGAGCAAAATTGTGTATTGATAAGTTTAACTAGGGAAGCAGTAACTTTATGCACTTTAGCACTGAGACTCATTTCCCAGTCATTGCAGTGTTCAGCTAATCTGTACTTAGATCCTATATGGCACGCAACTAAACATTTAGTTTTTTTGTCCAGCTCTTCACAATTTTTATCTGTAATTGATAAAATACTAGATTTACTTCTCTGATGTTTCCCTATACTTCATCTCTTATTTTTAACATGTTGAGATATCATTCTTGGTAACGGATTCCCAGTCATGTAATTAACTACATCCAGGAAGGGAAATTAGATGTGGCGGGATGTGGTGTACCACTGTTATTCATATAGATTAACTGAAAGTTACATGCATAACATAAACCATGAAGCCAAGAAAGTAACATTCTGAATCATCAGTTTTTTTGGGGTTTTTTTTGTTTTGTTTTTTGTAGATTCTACTGCAGGGTAAAAACCCTGGAATAATGTGGGAGTTTTCAATGCCCAAACAAAGGAATGAGAAGAGGCTTGCTCCAAAGCACAACTTCACATGGACCATTATTCGCTCAGAGTGTTCTGCTTCATGTGGAGGAGGTATAGTGTATAGTGCAGTTTTCTAAGTTACTGTATGCTCTTCGGATGTTGTCACTAGTCTTTAATGTTCTGTAAACATGCTTGAGTTCAAGTCAGTTTTTTTTTTCTGTTAAGAAAATGACTACTTACAGTAGGTTCACACTAGTGTTCGCCTTTCCGTTCTTCGGGTCTGCTTGGGGAGGTCAGACTCCCTCCAGTCTGTAAGTTATAACCTATCTTATAGATGGGGGATAAGTTGATCATATGGGGATACCACTTTCATGATAACAGAGGCAAGCTTGAGGCAGCCAGTTCAGTGATTACAGAGTCTATCAATGAGGGCACAGGTTACACGAACAGAGTTTGGTCTCTAAATATAACACAGTCCTTGCACAGAACACAGTCTTTCAGTCCAACCTGTAGCATTGCAATAAGTAAGTCCACTTTAGTCCACAGCAGAAACAGTCTGTCAGTGTATCCGTGCTCTCACTAAACAGTAGGCATCACAGCACAACTCATCACCGATTCCAGGCCTAGAGGTCCTATTTGACCCAAAGATATTTCTGAATGAGCGCTGATCAGCTAAAAAATGTGATGATCAGCACTCAATCTACACCAGCCTAATGACCTAGGCTGATGCAGAGGGCATGCGGAGGGAACGATCACGAAAGCAATTGTTACCCTGCTGTATACTTCAATTGTCCATCGACAGAGAAGACCCTATTATACATGGTGATGTGTTTGCCCTCAGGCAAAGGTTATTTGCCCTTCTAAAATTAGCCGATCCCCCAATGAACCAGCAAACTCTAGTTCATCAGGTGATTATCAGCATTATTAGACAGGCCAATTGTCAGGAACAAACACTTGAACATGCGTTTGTTCCCATCAACTGACTGTTAAATCGCCCTGGGAAATAGAACTTTAGGTCCCAGCTTGTATACACTCCATTTACACTATGTTCAGTTCTGTAGTCTTCTTTCAACAGCTCAGTCACTTTGGTGGCTCAAGGTTGCATGCTGGCTGGTCACAATCAACTCTTTTTAAATTGCCCACAGGCATTGGTCTCTCACCTTACAGGACACAGTCTCATTCTCTCTCCTGTCTATGCAATCTTAGTACATTAGGGCAGCAAGGAACTGTTTTCACACTTAACCATGTTAGTAGTCACATTGTTGGCTGCAGTCCCACAGTTTCTATAGTTCCAGTGCCGCTACGCACTCTTTCCAACTGCAAGTCACAATAGTTTGATTAGTGCCTCATGATGGGTATGTATCCTGTCACCCTCCCTATTCTGTGAAATGTTGGGTCTCCAGGCATCCTACCTTGCTTCACCTCATACTGCTAGATTGCTGCATAATCCTTGCACTACTTGTCTCTGGGTTGGTGCAGCAATTTGAGAGCGCTATTTGATCCCAACTAGTATCGATCTAATTTTATCTGGACAGTCTATCCAAATAATTCTGAAAACCAAAGTAAACTACAGGAATTCCTTTGGGTCAGGAGGGGTATTTTGTCTCATAATTATGCGTTTCAGCATAGGAGAAGCCATTTGTGCTCCCTAAAATTATAGGAAAAGGTATGCAAATTAATTTTCTAGCTGGGAAAAGGAAAACTGTGCCTCTAGTGCCACCTATTGAGAGGTAGCTCCCTTTAACTCAATGCCTGACTTCAAAAGAAGCCTCATGCATGCCTTGGAATATAAGCCAAAACAGAACATCACAAGGCATACCTTTTCAGATATGTTACAAAGGTCTCATCGATAGAGTTCAGACTGTCACCCCTTTCCTACATTAATGATCAGCAATATCTATTTTGCAGAGAACAGAGATTCATAGGTAAATTGATATGTTCTAAATATTTAAATCAGTTTTGCTTTGTCCATGTGTGTAAGAGATGTCTGCAGAAATAATTCCACTGCTTTAAGATTAAGGAAACAAAACCTCCATGCTCCATGTTTGGCAATTCTATAAAACTGATCTTGAAGTCAATGGTGAGCATGGGATGCCTACAGCAGAGGTTGACAAAACCTGCCACGTGTACCAAGGATGGCACACAAGTCATATGCCTCGCACTCCCCTGTTCTGTTGGCCTCAGTCTCTTGTGGCAGTGCTCCAATCTATAATTGCTGGGGGAAGATGACTGTGACCATACACATTACTCATATACCTCCATAGTAACACACTGCTCTACAAACATCCATAGGCACAGTGGAAGTTGCTGAGTGACCTGTCTATTCTCCTCAACCCACAACCATGTGATGGATGGAAGCATTGTCCATGAGATTGATGTAGACAGAACATGGGAATGATGAGCAGCAATTATAAAGAACAGAATGCTAAATTAGCAGTAAGTGTAGGAGTGTTAGGGGTTGTGTGGGGTCATTAAGGGACTTTATATTATCAATAGGTGGCCTGGCATTTTATCACACAAAATAGTGTAGCATGCTAGGATATT
This sequence comes from Leptodactylus fallax, assembly GCA_947044405.1. NCBI lineage: Eukaryota > Metazoa > Chordata > Amphibia > Anura > Leptodactylidae > Leptodactylus > Leptodactylus fallax. The sequence continues at coordinate 5,212,806 of CAMRHE010000084.1, read as the reverse complement.
TTCTTTAACCTGTAAACTAACAGGGCATCCAGTGCTCATATACACTAAACACTGCTCACATGACTGTAATATGGATGTATGAATTTTAAGTACAGGTGAACAACCTTGATTATTGCACAATACACAGAGTACCATATATATGTGTATATATATATATATATATATATATATATATAAAATTATAATCTGATTGTGGACAAGGCCTCAAGTAGCAACATAGTTATTTTGAATTTTCATCAGCCCTACTGTATATTGTAAATGTTCTGGACCAATCACTGATGCAGGGAACTAAACTCTAGGTACAAGGCTTAAGGTCTTAGGCTAGGGGTGCACAGTGACATGTGGTATGCAACAAAAAGTTGCACACAAGTCACGTCTCATCATTGTCTATGGTATTGCATTGCAACCTGCAGATTTGTGTGACTACGCCATAACAGTCACTAAATATCCAACACTGTTGTATTTTGATTGCAGGCCGTAAGTCGCATGTGAATTTATCACTATAGAATTCAATGGAAGTCTTGTGACTGTGATGCATAAGCAACGGTTTTTGAACATAACAGTTTTTTACAGCCAAATTGCAGCTGTAAATAAGTCACATGACAGTGTAAGGTGGTGTGGGGGCACTTTTCACGTCCTCACGTATATGCTGTTTTACATACTGCTAGAAAGCCGACAGCGCGCTGAATTCAGCGCACTGCCGGCTTTCCTGGTATGTGACCCGGGGCTGGAGATATCCGGGGTCTTAGTTTCACCGTTCACCGTCAGAAGGGCATTCCTGACAGTCTAGCTGGGCTGTGAGGAATGGCCTCCCTGACAGTATTCCTCCATAGCACTGTACTGGGGGGGCATTCCTCACAACTCAGTGTCATCGCTGGGCTGTAAGAAATGCCCCCTCTGACAGTACAGCATTTCTCACAGTGCAGCTAGACTGTCAGGAATGCCCTTCTGATGGTGAACAGTGAAACTAAGACCGCCGATATCTCCAGCCCCGGGTCACATACCAGGAAAGCCGGCAGTGCGCTTAATTGAGCGTGCTGTCAGCTTTCTAGCGGTATGTAAAACAGCATATACATGAGGATGTGAAAGGTCCTCTTTAGACAGTCTGCTGTACAGGGAGGGGCTAAACCCCTTTATCCTTACTGCGCATATAGCTGTGATGAGGAGCACAGTGATAGCAAGTTAATGTGCAACAACTTTGTGTAGTAAAAGCTGGTTGCATTATATCAGGTGTAACAATAAACTTGCAATATGTTCTATTATGTGTAATATACATTCTCTTGTTGCTTTAAACAGTGCAGGTCATCACGCGGTCAGTGTTGTAGTACTTTCTAGAACCTGCATTGTGGAACTAAGTTGTTCCCATGCGTTGCACTGCAACAGAAGTTGTATGCTTCTCTCCCATAGTTTGATTTGCTGGAATGAAGCATTGCCGAAGCTAGGGTGGAGAGTGGCTGGGGTAGAAACAGAAGATGGTTCAGCATGAAGGAGTGATGAATTTCTGCTGAAGGATAACACATCCTGGAATCTTGCACAGTTTTCTTACTATCCTACTGAGTATAATAATTCTGTGAACATCGGCTATGCCATAACATCTGGTGACCTGCAGGGGGTGGAGGTGGGGGACTTTGTGAGGACTGGACAACAAAGCGGTGCATCACCATGGTAGGATTGTGGTGCTGGCTGCATTGATTGCCATAGTGTCACTGTCATATGGTACCAGCAATTTGTGCTTGCTTACAACAGTAAGTTGGAGACAAGTTGCACAACTGTTCTAGTTGTGTGACTTTTTGTCACGCTAACGTTAAATTATCATGCTAACAGGTCTACATTAAAGCAGTTATGCTAAAATTAATCAGATGATGTCAGTTAGACATGATATATTTCAAATTATGTTTATGACATGTTTCTGGAAAAAGGAATAGTAGCCAATCCTTCTGACTTATCTTTAGCTCCCATTAATTTTAGAAGAGGATAATCACATACTCGCAGGCAGTAATCAATTTAATTTTTTTTTTTAAACAAAGTTTTATTGGTATTTCAAACACAAAAGAAAAAAATGACCTGTTGCTGTGATCCTTATTCAGCAGCCCAGGATCTGCAATCGTGTTATATAGTTTTCTGATCCTGCTTCAGGATCAATTCATCACGCCTGTCAGCCTATACATATGCATATGCTGAGAGCCGTAATACACTCCAATAGTTCTGTATTGGAGTGTATAACACTGAACCAGCGATCAGATCACTGGTTTATGTCACTCTATTGGGACAAATAAAATATGTAAAAAAAAAATTTTTTACAAGTATAAAAAAATAAATAAAAAAACCCATAAAATGCCCATCTTTCCCTTATCCAGTTTAAAAATACATAACACAGTATAAAACACTACATATTTGGTATTGCCACATCCGTATCAAACTGTACAATAAAAGTAATCCTTTAGTTAACCCACAAGGTAAACATCAGGAAACAAAAACTGAGAAAAAACGCTAGAAGTAACAATTTTTTGCCATCTCGCCTCAGAAAATATGGAATAAAAGGTAATCAAAAAATCATAAATACCCCAAAATGGTAGCAATAAAAAAGTAAAGTATAAGCCCTCAACCAGCTCCATCAATAGAAAAATAAAAATGTTTTTTTCCCCAAAATGATTTTTACTCTGCAAAATTAGTAACGCATAAAAAACCCCCATATAAATTAGGTATCACCGTAATTGTACTGACCCATAGAATAAAAGTAACATATTATTTATGTTGTATGGCGAAGGGCAAAAAATTTAAAATGTTAAAAAGCAGTGCCAGAATTTTGTTTTTTTAATCCACCAAGAAAGAGTTAATAAAATGTTATTAATAAGTTATAGACACCCCAAAATGGTGTCATTATAAAATGCATCTCATCCCACAAAAAACATAACAAGAAAATAAAAAAATATTATAGCTTGTACAATGTGGAGACAAAAAAACCCCAAAAAACCGCCATATTTTTAGGAGAAAAATTGATGTGGCAGGAAGGGAATATATAAGTTGTGAGTGTATATCAGGGTACCCCCCAGATTTAGAGCTTACAAGGGAAAAAGACACCAAAAGTGACCCCCCCCCAATCATAGGAACTACTCTAACAATAGTATGGAATTTGGAGGAACCCAAAGCTTACATATTCACTTTTAACCATCCGCTGTGCATTCACGTCTGGGAAACTAATGCTCACAACAACCCTTGAAAAATTCTTTAAGGGGTGCAGTTTTCAAAATTGGGTTACTGTCTAGGGGATTCCACCAGTGGTACTTTAGAGGCTCTGCAAACATGACATGGCATCCAGATACCAAACATCTAAATCTGCACTCCAAAAGCCACATAGCACTCCTTCACATCCGTGCCCTGCTGTGTGCCCAAACTGCAGTTTATACCCAGGATAACATACTTAATATCATATGTGGGTATAAACTGAGGCTCTGCAAACATGACATGGCATCCAGATACCAAACATCTAAATCTGCACTCTAAAAGCACATAGCACTTATTCACATCTGCGCCCTGCTATGAGCCCAAACAGCAGTTTATGCCCACATGTATGACACTGTTGTACCCAGGATAACATACTTAATATCATATGTGGGTATAAACTGCTGTTTGGGCACACAGCCGGGCACAGAAGGTAAGGAGCGCTATTTCCTTCCCAATCAGCAATTTATACCCACATAAGACGTTGTTAAGTATGTTATCCTGGGTACAACAGTGTCATACATGTGGGCATATACTGCTGTTTGGTCTCATAGCAGGGCGCAGATGTGAATAAGTACTATGTGCTTTTAGAGCGCAGATTTAGATTGTTGGTTTTTGGACGCCATGTCACATTTGCAGAGACCCTAAAATTGTCCCTACAAAATGGGGCAGCTTCTTGGTGAATTCCAATTTACTGGCACAACCAAGGCTCTGCAAATACAACATGTCGGCCTGAAAGTCCCTCTAAATCTATACCCCAAAAGCTAAAAAGCTCACTGCTCCTTCCCTTCTGAGCCCTGCTGTGTGCCCAAACAGCAGTTTACACCCACATATACAACTTTTTTTTGTATTCAGGATAACCCACGCGATAGTTTTAGGAGTGCATGTCTCTGATGACAGGAAGTGGGCACCACGTATTGGGCACTGAAATGGCATATTTCTATAAAAATTTAAATTTTCACTTTGTACATTCATTTTTGGGAAGCACTCTTGGGCTCAAAATGATAATACCCCTTTTGAAATTCCTTGAGGGGTGTAGTTTCTAAAGTGGGGTCACTTTTGAGGGGTTTCCATTGTACAGGTACTTTAGGGGCTCTGCAAATGCTACATGGAACTCTAAATCTTCCTTCCAAAATCCAAATAGCATTATTTCCATTCTGCACCCCTCCATGTACCCATACAACATTTTATGACCACATATGGGGTATTGCCGTGTTCTGGAGAAATTGTGTAACCTAACGAACTGTGTGTTACATTTTCTTTTTTAACCCCTTGTAAAAACTGAAAAATGTTATGCTAAATGGTGGGTTTATTGGAAAATAAAAGTATTCTTTCATTTTTACATCCCAGTGCTAGTAAAATCAGTGAAACAGCTGTGGGGTCAAAATGCTCACTATACCCCTTGATAAATTCTATGAGGGGTGTAGTTTCCAAAATTGTGTCACTTTTTGGGGTTTCCATTGTACTGGTACTTCAGGTACTCTGCAAAGCTATTTCAGCAAAATCTGCCCTCCAAAAGCCAATAGCGCTCTTTCCATTCCTAGCTCCCCCATGTACCCATACAGCAGATTACGACCACATATGGGGTATTTCCATGTTCAGGAGTAATTGTTTAACAAACTGTGGGGTGCTTTTTCTCCTTTAACCCCTTGTGAAAATTAAAACTTTGGGGATAAAGTTAATAAAATATGTGAAACAGCTGTGGGGTCAAAATGCTCACTAAAACCCCTTGATACATTCCTTGAGGGGTGTAGTTTCCTCATTTGCAGGGGCTCTGCAAATGAGACATGGCACCTGAAAACTATTCCAGCAAAATCTGCTTTTCAAACACCCAGTGTCACTCCTTCCCTTCCATGTACTGCTATGTGCCCAAACATCAGTTTACATTCATGGGGTATTTCCATGCTTGGGAAGAAATTGCATAACAAACTGTGAGATGCATTTTCTCCTTTAACACCTTTGAACGTGTAAATTTTAGGGCCAAATGAACGTATTATTGAAAAAAAATTAAATGTCTAAATTTCACCTCAACATTGTTTTAATTCCTGTGAAATGCTTAAAGGGTTAACAAACTTCCCAATTTCTAACGTTCAAAATAAATTAAAGGACAGTTAAAAGATTATGCCAATATAAAGCAGAGATATGGTAGATATTTATTAATATATTTGGGTGGTATGACTGAAAAGCAGAGCATTTCACATTTTGAAAACTGCTAATTTTTCCAAATTTCCTATATATATATATATATATATATATATATATATATATATATACAACACAGTACAGACCAAAAGTTTGGACACACCTTCTCATTCCAAGAGTTTTCTGTATTTTCATGACTATAAAAATTGTAGATTCACACTGAAGGCATCAAAACTATGAATTAACACATGTGGAATTATATACTTAACAAAAAAGTGTGAAACAACTGAAAATATGTCTTATATTCTAGGTTCTTCAAAGTAGCCACCTTTTGCTTTGATTACTGCTTTGCACACTCTTGGCATTCTCTTGATGAGGTAATCACCTGAAATGGTTTTCACTTCACAGGTGTGTCCTGTCAGGTTTAATAAGTGGGATTTCTTGCCTTATAAATGGGGTTGGGACTATCAGTTGTGTTGTTCAGAAGTCAGGTGTATACACAGCTGATAGTCCTACTGAATGGAGTGTTAGAATTTGTATTATGGCAAGAAAATATCAGCTAAGTAAAGAAAAACGAGTGGCCATCATTACTTTAAGAAATGAAGGTCAGTCAGTCCGAAAAATTGGGAAAATTTTGAAAGTGTCCCCAAGTACAGTGGCTAAAACCATCAAGCGCTACAAAGAAACTGGCTCACATGAGGACCGCCCCAGGAAAGGAAGACCAAGAGTCACCTCTGCTGTGGAGGATAAGTTCATCCGAGTCACCAGCCTCAGAAATCGCAGGTTAACAGCAGCTCAGATTAGACACCAGGTCAATGCCACACAGAGTTCTAGCAGCAGGCACATCTCTACAACAGCTGTTAAGAGGAGACTGTGTGCAGCAGGCCTTCATGGTAAAATAGCTACTAGGAAACCACTGCTAAGGACAGGCAACAAGCAGAAGAGACTTGTTTGGGCTAAAGAACACAAGGAATGGACATTAGACCTGTGGAAATCTGTGCTTTGGTCTCATGAGTCCAAAATTGAGATCTTTGGTTCTAACCACCATGTCTTTGTGCGACGCAGAAAAGGTGAACGAATGGACTCTACATGCCTGGTTCCCACCGTGAAGCATGGAGGACGAGGTGGGATGGTGTGGGGGTGTTTTGCTGGTGACACTGTTGGGGATTTATTCAAAATTGAAGGAATACTGAACCAGCATGGTTACCACAGCATCTTGCAGCGGCATGCTATTCCATCCGGTTTGCGTTTAGTTGGACCATCATTTATTTTTCAACAGGACAATGACCCCAAACACACCTCCAGACTGTGTAAGGGCTATTTGACCAAGAAGGAGAGTGATGGGGTGCTACGCCAGATGACCTGGCCACCACAGTCACCAGACCTGAACCCAATCAAGATGGTTTGGGGTGAGCTGGACCACAGAGTGAAGGCAAAAGGGCAAACAAGTGCTAAGCATCTCTGGGAACTCCTTCAAGACTGTTGGAAGACCATTTCAGGTGACTACCTCTTGAAGCTCATCAAGAGAATGCCAAGAGTGTGCAAAGCAGTAATCAAAGCAAAAGGTGGTTACTTTGAAGAACCTAGAATATAAGACATATTTTCAGTTGTTTCACACTTTTTTGTTAAGTATATAATTCCACATGTGTTAATTCATAGTTTTGATGCCTTCAGTGTGAATCTACAATTTTTATAGTCATGAAAATACAGAAAACTCTTGGAATGAGAAGGTGTGTCCAAACTTTTGGTCTGTGTTGTATATTTTATAAATAAATAAAAAAAAAATTGATCAATGTTTACCACTAACATGAAGTACAGTATGTCACAAAAAAAACTCAAAATCACTTGTGTAAGTTAAAGCAACTGAAGGTAATTGCCACATAAATAAATATTATAAAATCAATAAATCAAAACATAATACATATTGATTATCTCTGCATAATGTCTCAAGTGATACAACTATAATGTTTTCCCTGCACAGTGAACAGTGTAAAAAGAAATATAAAAAATAGAATATAAAAAAAAAAAACTGTGTTTGTCAGCCACTGAAAAGAAGTTTTAGGCTAAGGCCCCACGTAGACAGCTGCTGCGGAGAAGACCATAGAGGAAACACATCACAGTTTTTTCCACATCGCAAAAAACTATATATATGGAAAACGCCAGCGTTTCCGTAGGTATAATTGATCTGCTGCGATTTATGGTTTTTGAATTTGCAGCATTTCCGATGCGGATATTTTTCTGTAATGCACGGATGGGATTATCCAGAATCCCATCCACTTTGGAGGTACTGTAAAATGCTGCGGTTTTTCCAAATCACAGCATTTTTGCAACGTGGGGCTCTGGCCTTAAAAATGGATCTAAGAGTGTTCCACTCAGTGGCATCAATAAAAATGTCAGGTCTTCCTGCAAAAAACATAAGCCCTCACACAATTCTGTTGAAAAAACAGAATGTGATAATAATTGCTGAAAAATGGTGATGTAAAAAAACAATAAAAACATTACAGAAAAGGAAAATGGTTTTTATTCTGCAAAAGTAGTAAATCTTAAAAAAGAAATATAAATTTGGTATCAATGTAATCGTATTGACCCAGTGCCTACATTTATCAGGTTATTTAAGCCGCACGTTGAATGGGGCAAAATGCATAAAAAGGCATTTGTAAAATTGATGTTGTTTTTGATTTCTTCTGAGAGAAAGTTAATAAATGAGACATATATACCACAAAACAGTGCCATTAAACACTACAAATTATCCTGTAAAAAAAGCAAGACCTCAGACACTTACAGTGATGGGAAAAATTAAAAAAAAAAAAGTTATAGCTCCTAATATGTAGTGACAGAAGAATGTAAAAAATGGTTTGGCCTTAAAATGGCCAATCACAAAGTGTTAACTAACACCTGTAAAGCAGACTAGTCACAAAGGGTTAATTAAGTGTATTATAAAATGTGACATAGAGACTTCTTAAATATGGAGACCCAATGCTATACTGTATTTTTTAATGTGCTGCATTACAGCAGTAAATCCCAGTATATCAGATTATTATGGCACATTCTGTTACTACAGTCAACCACATTTATTTACATACTGCATCTACATATTGTACCTAGATAATTATATGCAAGACAGGGCTTCTCAAAGTTTTGGACTTGGGCCTCGCCAGTCAGTCTGTTATGATGCCAGAACTTCACCAGCAAAGAAATACTGCCACAGAGCACCAAACAAATGCCACCTGTCCTGGGCTCATAATACACCTATCAACAGCCCATTGATTGGCAGCAGCATTCTACCATTCCTCCGAACCATCCTAGAGGAGATGGAGAGTATTCAGCGAGAGACCTTGATGAGAATGGGCAGAGTCAAAGTGGAAGTGGGTGAGGCTGGAGGTGGTTCTAAGTATACGCAAGTTCACTATAGCGCAGATAGCTTGACACACATTCTGTCCCTCTTTCAGTCCTTTGAAAGTTGGTAGCTATGATTCTACCCAAATAAAACCTTCCAAACGTGCAGCAAATGATTCCTAAATTCCACACCAAATGTTCCTCAGTGGACCTCTACCAAATAACAAGCTACAGTTTTGATGTGTTTCTTTAGCACAGTTTTTGAAATTACAGTTGGAACATAAATTTGAACTTTATTTGAACATCAAAAAAGCATGCATTTTACCTTTGCCGTTTTGGTGCAATTGTAACTGCATCACAACTGCACCATGTGAATGCACCCTCAAAGCTACACTTTCCATCTAGAACATGCAAATTCACCATTTACCATCACCAAGCTCCCTTAGTGGCCCCACATAGTATTATGTTCACCAGTGGCCCAACATGCAGTACATGTTCCCTAGTGGTCTCCACACATAATAATGCTTCCTAGTGGTCCCCAGACAACTAATAATGCTTCCCAGTGGCCCCCAGACACAAAATAATGCTCCCCAGTAGCCCCCTTTTGACTAATAATGTCCCCAAGTGGCCCCCGACAAGTAATAATGTAACCCAGTAGGCCCCAGACAACCAATGTCCCCCTAATGACTAATAATGTCCCCAAGTAGCCCCCTGACACGTAATAATGTCTCCCAGTGGCCTCCTGACAACTAATAACTTTCCCCAGTTGACTCCTGACAAGTAAAAATGTCCGGCGAGTGACACACTGACAACAAATAATGTCCCCCGAGTGGCCCATTGACAACTAGTAATGTCCCTCACTGGCCCCCTGACAACTAATAATGCTCCCCAGTGGCCCTACACTGTAGTTGTGCTATAGAAATAAAAAACAACAAAAAAAAAAACACCACTTACCCATCCTCTGACCCGCGGAGCTCTATTTGATCTTCCTGCTTCTTTATCTGCAGATCACTGCAGTGGGTAGTCAGCAGGTATCACTAGCTGATACTTGAGTAATAGAGCACGAAGCTATAGCCTTCCTGCTGCACTGTTATACTCAACTACATCCACATCCTAAGGATGCAGATATAGTTAAAAGGGGACGTGCGGCCATTTCCCCAGCGGATTTTCGTGGCACCCCAGTTGTGAATCACTGCTGTAAGGAGCATCCCCACAACAAAGAGAGGAGATGCTCATGCCTACAGTATTCAGCCGACAGACTGTGGTTGAACTAAGGGACCTGTGGATGATACAAAGCTCGCATTATCAGTACAGCCTCTGCATTAGAGCCCCTGCCTTATTTTGAAGCTGACACTGGTAGGAACCTTGTACACCTTACCACCTAATAAAGCTTGAAGCCACTGCTCAACAGATGGTTTGTCTGTAGATTTCCAAGCCAGAATGACAATTTTCCTAGTGCAAAAGAGTACACTAAAAGATCATTTTGTCATAATTGCCATCTGCAATATCATTCAGTATACCTAGAAGACAAACTTCATCCAGGGGAAAATAAAGTGCTGTTAGAGAAAAGACAGAACTGCAAAACAAAAGGGAAAAAACCTTAGGGCAAGACCACACACAGTTGTAGGTACGTACCCAGTTCAACCTAAAATCAGAAACAATTTGCAGAGGAGGAGGCACCCATTTTGTGTAGTCTAACTGGAGTATAGTAAATGCGGTAGAGAAAGTGAGACTGGCTTAAAAAGTCCCTAGCGCTCACCACAGTGTCAAAAAAGGAGAGTTTGACCTCTCTCCACTCCTCACCCATCAGCACAGGAATGTTTCACTGCCACCCAAGCAGAGCCCTGTCATATGGACAAGGACCCGCAGACTGCAGAAAATAATAACCCTGTGTTAAGGGTTTGAAAAGGTCAGGGGTCCCAAGAAGATCCTCCATTTTTGAGGAGCCCAACTTGAGAGTGAGGGAGCCAAATTGAGCCACAAAGACATGTTGCAATTGAAAGTAATGATAGAAGGCATGCCGTGGGAGCCCATGGTGCTCCATAAATTCTGTGAAGGGGAGGAGGCTGGTTTCAGTGGACAAAAGCTGACCCAGGAATTTCTCCCTAGACCTCATTCATAGCACTACCCCAGTAAGCCCCAAAAAGTGCGGCAAATGAGGGTTCGCCATTGGAGAGTCATTGTGGATAGCAAAGAGGTAGAGTCCCTCCTGAGGATAACATGAACTGCTTGCTAAACTCCAAGGCCAATGTCCTAATCAGTAGCAATTCATTACATGTGGGGGGGGTGGGGTTATATATATAAAGAAAGTTTGGCAAACTTTCATATAAACCAACAAGCGCACCCTCCAACACTGTAGCCGCATTACTCATATCAACGTCTATCCACCAATGTACATTTACTAACTGGGAGGCTAAAAAATAGTTAGACATATTGGGAGCTGCCTTACCCCCACGGGACTTAGGAGCTTGCAACAAGATAACATGATAACCTAATCTAGTCACTCCTGCCAGTAGAACCTACTTTTTTAGATCATACTATCTAATTGGCAAAACAATGTCATACGCAAGAACATGGGACAGGTGTGAAATAAATATAAAAATTTGGGAAGGCATATAATTTTAAAAAAGGTTTATCCTGCTGTAAAGTGATAGGAGTATAATGTTGTACCGTATTAGTCATAGAAAGTAGTGGAAGAGTGAAGAAATCAGACGATACCTGTTTAGAGGCTGAGTATATTTGATAGTAAGCTTTCGAGAGTGCTAGCTCTCTTCTTCAGACATGGTGTAATACAAGAAACTGAAAATTCACATACTCTTTGTATACACACAAGACATGGATCTTCAAAGGATCTTGGAATAACAAAATGCAATATAAGTAGAGAAGTTATTTACAACAGGTCAGGAAATAAACACTCTGAAAAACTTGTGGGGTGTGACGGAGGGATCTGTTATCTGTTTGCAATCAGGTGGGGATTTGTGACCCTTACAGTTCATACATAGTGTGACAAGTCCAAATTGCAGCGTTTGATACTTTTGCATTAACTTATATACCCATTCCTTTCTTTCTCTCTCTGCGTCATAAAATGTCCCATTAAAACCACAACCTGCAAATCTTCAATAGAGTGGTCTTCTCCGGAGAAATGTGCAGCCACTGGGAGATCTGTTCTGCTGTTATTAATGGTGAATCTGTGTGAGTTCATGCGCTGACTAAGTCTCTGCCCTGTTTCCCCCACATAGAGGCCTGTGGTGGGACATTGCACAAACATTATGAGATACACCACATTGGAAGACCTGCAGGAAAATGTCCCCCTAATTCTATGCATCTGTTGTGACTGTGGGACAGGTATACTGTCAGCGGTGTGGATGTGCCTGCAGGTCTTGCACCTGTTTTGCAAGCAAGGTGATGTGCTATTTTCAGTTGGGGCCTTCAGGGCACTCCGGACAATAATACGCCTCAGGTTTGGTGGTTGTCGAAAGGAAATGAGAGGGAAGACTGGAAATATGTCTTTGAGTCTCTTGTCCCGATAGGGGAAGGGACAGCCATGATTTAATTGGCTCTCAGTAGAGGCCACCGGGGCATCAAGGTTAAGTAATTGATACTCCAGTAAATTGAAAGACACCTGAGCCCCTAGGTATTTAAATTGTGAGACTATCTGCAGGAGGGCAGAAAGGTCCTGCCATGGAGTGTATCACAGACAGAGGAAAGAGTACTGACTTAAACTAATTCACCGACGAGCCAGAGAAAAATCCAAATACATCAATAAGAGATAGTAGAAAAGCCATGGAGGGACTGTTATCCGCAGGGTATGCAAGTGTATCATCATCGTAATAGCCATACTTTTTCAGTAAAGGTGTCCAAAGTAACATCACAAATATCTGGGGAGTGCCAAATAGCTATGCCCAGAGGCTCGATGGCCTTAGCTCTTCAGTGATAGGATAAATGTGATTAAGCCTCATCGTCAAAAGCTTGGCCAAAACCTTGACATGAGAATTAAGGAGTGAGATAGGGCGGTATGAATCAGGGGTGGACGGATCCCTCCCTGGCTTCAGGACTACAATAAGGGCCTCACACACTCCCCAATAATTTCTTAAGATGAAATTGAACTTTTCAGTCTGTAGATTTTACTAAAATATTGGTATAGTAGCTGAAAGCTGATAAAGTATTGTTTTTTGTTTTGCAGGTTACATGAACACCAAAGAAGCATGCTACAAGGATATGCGGTTTCAGGTTAATACTTCATTCTGTAATGCAAAGAATCGACCTTTCACAGGACGGGTTCCTTGCAACTTAGAAGCTTGTACTCCAGGGTAGGTTACAAATCTGCACATGTAAAGAATAACTGAACACTATGTGAACATGTGTTACAATAAACTAGTCTTACACCAATTAGATCTTGGTGCTTGTGGCAATGGTTTCGATAGCACAGTGTAAGCAGTCTGTAAGCAAAGTCTAAGCAGTATACAGTTCACATTGATTACCCAGTCTGTTCTTGCCACATGACAAGAACATCCACAATACTTATTAACCACTGATCTGTAGTGAACTGCTAAACCCATGGAATAACGATAATGAAAAGGCGCCCTGTAGAATCATTGGAACATGACTCCAAACATCAAGTGAGAGGTGATACAAAAAAAACCTGGGGAATACTACAGGCAGACTCGGATATTGCAGATATAGTGGGGGGTCCTCAAACATCAAGCGCTTTGGCATGGAGGGCGGGACAGAGGAGGAGCCATCCCAGTCATAGCGACGTAATTGTGACTGCTCATTGGAGGCAATCTAAGGCGTGTTCTAACTCCAGGAGGGGAGGAGGAGTTAAATAGCCTGCGTTCCAGCTGGTCAGACGTGGTCATGTACTAGTTCTGGAGCATACCACGCAAGATTGTGGATTCATTTGAAGGTAAAGAAAATAGAAAGTTGGGAGACTATTACCAATGCCCCGACTATATTTATCGATAGCAGCTCTGTTAAACCCCTAAGGCTCACACTAAGGAACTCAATAGTACCTGCACCTAAAGCATTTCTGCTCTAAGTGGGGCTTGTACCTGTATAAATCTCTTGTGGCATGCTATTAAGAGATTCATTTTCATACCAATATTGAGAGACAAATATTATTGTTGGTATAGTGAAAAGTTATAAAAATTTTCCAATATACTTTCTGTATCAATTCCTCACTGCTTTCTAAATCTCTGCTTGCTCTAATTCACTCTTCTTACTCTACTCAGAGTAAGAATTGGTCCATGGTCATGTGATGGACACACGGGTGCACAGCGTGTTATAGTAACAGAGCAGTAATCAAACATCTGTCTTGTAATAAAACATGCACCTGTATGTTCGTCACATGATGAGGAATTGATACAGAAAGTATATTGGAAAATTTTACAACTTTTCATTATACAAATAATATTTTTCTTTCAATATTGGTCTGAAATGGGACAATCTCTTTAATACCTATATTTTGGGAAGAACTACAGCTCCAGCCCTATCTGGGAATTTTATAACATGCACAATCTTATTCCAACCAAGGCTATAACATAAAGGGATATGTACATCCTGATGGTGTATTTTATACGCACATGCACAAAGGTTTAAAAGAATAGTGACAGAGTCCAGTACATAACCTCAGTTTGGAAGGACTGTATTAGAAGGATTATATTTGGCTATGCAGCCACTTGTTCTTAATGGTATTTAATAAATATTTATTTTAATAGTGTTCAGTCATGGCTAATCCTTATCCCCATAATAGTTTTTATTGTGAACACATACCGCAATACGTTTAATTCAATTTTTTTTAAATGTGATTGTGAACAATCGTGATACTGTGTGTATTTGTTTTGTTAAAAAAAAACTCTTTCCCGAAGAGTTGAATAAGTACAAACAACTCATTTGTAAAATTTTGACTATAGCTAAATTAATGCTAGTACAGAGATGGAAATCAGCAGCCTCTCCACCCATGTCAGCTCTAGTACTGGCCATCAATAACACATATTCATATGAGAGGATAATAGCAATGGGAAACAATTCCTTTCCTAGATTTGAGAAAGTCTGGGATGCATGGATCTACTCTCGATTCCTTATGTAGAGAACACCAAAGTGCTATAAGAAATCAGTCGGGGCAGTTGAAGTAGTTATAGGGATGGATATCAGACTCACCAACCCCGCCGACAGAGGAGTTGGGGAGGAGTGACTAATGTTGCGGTTGTGTGTCACATGTCACTAGCATGAACATAACTCACAGGAGGAAGGGAAGGTTGTTCATGAAGAAATTACCCTGGACATAGATCACGACAGCCCTATGAATGTGCCTAAAAGTTAAATGTTGTCGTTAATGTTTACTTTATAAGTAATATATGTCATTGGTCTTTAGGGATATGCGGTTCAAAAAGTGTATCTTGAAAAATATACCATAGTACATATTAACTGTATATCACACTGTTTATCTATAATGTATTGTATTTTTATATTCTGAAAATTTGAATAAAAATTATTGAAACTAAAAAAAAACTCTAAAGAAAATTAGGAAATAAAATTGGATTTAGCTTTGAAATAGTAACCTGGGCAGTATTAGACAATAACTGTCCAGTGTATATGTAACTCCATTGTGAAAACTACATTCACACACCACAGACAATAAATAAATTCTCTGTCTTCCCACTCCTATGATTTTTCCGCGTATCTGTCTAAAATTAATTAAATCTAACTAAACTGTGCTCCACCAGTCTTCCTTTTATACAGTAGTTCTGTAGTCTTATTGCAATGTTTGTGGTGTTTTCCACTAGCAATAGCAGCAATTGCTTTGGATCATGGAGTAATAACACAGCTGTTCCCTAGCTTGGAATATCACAGAACGTCTCTTCACCTTGCTTCAAAGCTTCAAAGAGCATTATATTCTATATGTGACATCAGCACTGTAACTTCTCCACCAACAACTCTTGATTGGCTGAAAGGCTGTCAGGTGATGCCAGAAGCCCACCTAGGTCACACAGACCATGTGATCCTCCTTCAGCTCTGTATTTTAATTTGAAATTATAATGCTTGAGTCATTGTAGAGCAGAGGTAACTGGAAACATCACTACTTATCCCCTAGATGTTGCTAATCTGGCTATTATCTGATGCCCCATGCTGCAGTCACATTCATTATAGTCAAACACCTGTGATTTACAACTGTTCCTGCAAGTGCCTGAATCTCCATGTTGAAGTTACTGACCAGGGGTTACACTGTGATAAGGGAAGCTTTTAGGACTCTTATCCAGTGGCGTAAATACCAGGGTAGCAGCGGGAGCGGCTGCCACAGGTCCCAGAATATTAGGAGGCCCTGCGGGCCCCTGATGAGTTTGTTTTTTTTTTTTGGGTTTTTTTTTAATAGGCTGTTACCTGCTGGAATAACACCAGCAGGTAACGGGTCCTATTTACTTACTGATCCTCGCTCCTGCTCACGGCCACTTTTCAGACCCCAGAGTATAATGATCGGAGGTCCAGGGGATGTGAGGGAACATAAAAAACAATGTTACTTACCTCTCCTATGCGCCAGCGGTCTTCGCCTCCTTGTTGATGTCTGGTCCAACATTGAACAAGGCCGACAGTAGCGGGTAGTACACCAGAGCCGTGGAGAGGTAAGTGACAATGTTTTTTGTCAAATGTTTGCCTTGGGGCCCAGTCATTCCTAGTTACGCCACTGCTCTTTTATCTACAAAATTTAACTCTATATAGTGATGATAGTAAAGTGAAAGAAACTTCTCATTTACATTGTGCTAGCATAACTTGCTCCCTTGCCACCCCCTCCTATCACCTACTTCCTAGATGTTTGCTCTGTCTCAGCAGGGAGTCTAGCTAGAGATAACTCAAGCAGTTTACAGCCCTACTATACTAAACTACTGGTTAATTTACACATGGACTAGAGGTCCCCAAAATAAGCCATGCTGAATATAAAACCATATAAAACTTACTTTTTTTGTAGAAAAACTATATAAATGTGTAGTCCCTGTCATCATTTTTTTATGTGCAATAGTATATATAAAAACAATTTTGTTTTAGGTAAAAGAAGCAAAATTTACATTTGTTTCACATTTTATACCATTCTTCTACTTCTAGAAGTAAAAATATATTCAACTTATTTAACAAATAATGCTAGTTATTTCAAGCCTTAAGTGTCCTGAAAAAAATATGGTAAAAATAGTTGTGATATGTAAAGCCATTAAAAAGATATTGCTGTGTAAAGCAATGCATACCAAAGTGCTAAATTTGGCCTGAGCATTGGTGCATCAGTGACGCTTGGTCCTGAAAGGGTTAAGGTCTATGCAAGTGAATGGATTTGAAAGGCACATTTATGGGTCAAGTACCTGGTGTTCAGTTGTTTTATAATGTTCCAGTGGGACACTGCATGAGTAAAGAGTTACAATGTATTTACTTGTGTATGTATCATTGTTACTCTTGTGTGTAACATTCTACTGCTCCTTTAACAGAGGAGATCATTGGAGTTGAAAGTATTTGGGAACTCTCTTTCCATGATTAATCCTCTTTAGTTTTCCCATAGATGTGTCATGTGTGCCATCCAAACACATATGTAACCCAGTTACTTACTGAATGGCAGAAGTCACATGACCATGACCAAAGTCATGTTTAGTCCTATTCTTTTAGCCCATGGGTGTATTTCACAGGACTGACTCATGGGCTATACCATTCTACTGTGCAGAAAGGAGTGTGCACTGATATAATAACTGTAGATAAGCAATTCTATAGACAAATAAATTAAAAAACTGAATACCTCTTTTATTTACTTATATAAATTCATAGAAATGTTTGCATTATATTGATTCTTACAGAGCAGATTAAACATAAATACTTAGGTTTCTGATATTTTGAGTAATTACAGTCCCTAAGTATGCTAATAAAAATGACTAAATATATGATAAAAAAAAAAAAAATACGAAAATACATTATACACTGTAGCAGACACTAAATTCCCAAGAAAAGGAAACATTATAGGAATACAAGTGAATATTAAAAAGTCTAAAATCAATCAAACTAAAGGGAAAGAGTCACCAGAAATGAACTATTGTTTATATTACATTTTTATATGAACCCTTTAATGATGCAGGGTAGTTTGGGCATTAATGCTTGGTGCAGATATTTGTGTATCTGAAGGGTATAGCACACTATTTAAGGGAAGACTATCTCAGCAAGGGAGACAAAGACTACCAGTGAGGAGTTCAGCTCCATTATTAAGAGATCGCAAATCCACCACTGTCAGTAAGTGTATGAGACTGATCTATTTACTAACAGCTTCCTTCCACCACCACTCATATATTTACTGAGGGACCCGTCCTCCACCACAAATGTATAATTTATGGTTTGGAGGGTGAGCAAGGCTCTTCGTAAAGATGAGTAATGAGGGAGGGGGTCTCTTAGTAAATGTATGAATGGTGGGGGAGAGGATGAGTGGTAGGAAGGTAATCCCCAGATATATAAATGGTAGGGAAGGGGTCCCTTAGTAAATGTATTAGTGGTGGGTGAGGGGCTCCTTAGTAAATGAGTGATGTCAGAGAGAGTCCCATAGTAATGCTAGAGCTTCATGGCATCTTTGCAGGCACCCAAAGATGCTGTCTTGCTGTGTGACTCCTTCATTGATATAAGTGCTAGATATTTTTGTAACTATAAGTTACAGTCACAGCACTCTTAAGGTTGCTATAAAACTCCATTCGCTTACATTAGTGATGATGATATTTGGCCACAAGTTCTGTTACATGACACAACTCACCATTTAGCCCAAGCCTAAATGTATGCACGGCAAGGTAGGGGATGCCTTAGTATATGTATAACTGGGGGAGGGGGGGCAGGGCCCTCAATAATACTATGTTCACCTAGTGTTTGCAAAAAAACAATCATCCTGTGCACTGGATAAACTTCACACATATACACAGAATAATTCTATAGTCCCCCTTTCACCCCATGCATGCCATAAAAAAGGCGTTCCCTTGGCATAGACTGGACCTGTATTGGTGTGCTCAATTTCTCTAGTGCAGGGGTAGGCAACCTTCAGCACTCCAGCTGTTGTAAAACTACAACTCCCAGCATGCATACTTGCTCTGCTGTTCTTGGAACTCTTATGGAAGTGAATGGAGCATGTTGGGAGTTGTAGTTTCACAGCAGCTGGAGTGCCGAAGGTTGCTGACCCCTGCTCTAGTGAGTCCTAGGCACCCCATTACAACACTGCCTGCACTCTCAGATATGACAGGGATGAGAGTGCAGGAATCCTGCTATATGGACAGCCAGTGGCAACATCAAGTTTTGAGATTTATAGACAAGGTATCATAAGTATCTTCCAAAACACATATGTAACCCAGTTACTTACTGAATGGCAGAAGTCACATGCTTGGGTGAAATGGTTCCGCTAAGTAAATTTTCGTTATGTTGTAGCAAGAAAGAAGTGAGTGTTAAATCACAAAATTTAGAATACACCCCTGAATAATTATTAAGGGTTGGTTCACACTTGCGCCCGGAGTCCGTCCACCGTGAATCCGACCTAAATATCAGAAAAAAGGATAGGGAAAGGTTTGCAAGCGGTTTGCTTAAAAACCCATTCACTTCAATGGGTTTTAAAGCAACCCGCAGGTGTCCGATTGCAGCCTCTGCGCCGCAAAGCCGCTTTTTTTTGGTCGGACACAAAGTCCTGCATGTACGACTTTGTTTCCGACCAAAAAAAGCGGCTTCACTCAAACCTTTCCTGGTCCTTTTTTTGATATTTAGGTCGGATTCACAGCGGACAGACTCCGGGTGCAAGTGTGAACCAACCCTAAGCTCGTAATAGCAACATACCTCATAATAAAGACTCTGCAATAAATACAGACTCCAAAAATACAGAACCTAGACCAGAGCTCTAAAATACATACAGATCTCTGAATAAATAAATGCCAAAGGCTAAACAACAGAATGCAGATCTGTGACTCAATATTCACCCCATAGACTTCAGAAATCCTAGCACTGAATAAAAGCACCTCTGAATAAATGTAGACCCCATATCAAACCTCAAAATCAGTAGAGCCCCTGAAAACATCATCCACATCATACCTCCCATATTAAAACAGGACCTCCTAAATATGTTGTTTCCCACTGACAAGTTGTTAATGTATTCGTACATCTCTAAGGGTGAATAACAGAGGAAGTGTGCAATAGAGAATTCTAAGAATAAGATGACCTTGAATTATAATATTATGGAAAATATAAACTACAGAAAATTAGCAATATTTACTTTGCTGCTGTATTACATTATGATTTCTTCACAGTTTGCTAGAATTATTTTTACTCTTTTTCTCCACTATTACTTTCTGATCATGGAATAGTTCAGAATATTTCTTAAAACATTATATTCTGTAGTGTGCGTAAGAACTAGTGGAAAGCAGCAAATGTTCTAATAGTATAAATTTTTGTGATTTAACACACACTTCTTTCTTGCTACAACATAACGAAAATTTACTTAGCGGAACCATTTCACCCAAGCATGTACAAGCAGTAATTTCCAGTTCTCCTAGCCAATGCTGTAAGAAAACAGATATGTTTGATTTATAGCAGTAGTAGAAACTCTGGCAGCTGTCCCACTTGTAACTAATATACAGCACTTTCCAAACATATAGTATCATTGATTTATTTTTTATTTCCATGGTGTTGAAACCATATGATCACCCAAACCTGCAGTCTCTTTTCCTTTTGTTTAGGGAGCAACAGGTGTGCAATGCTTGCTTTCCTCATATTTCCGATGACCTTATAGACCATAGTTAATAGAGTCACAGTCTCCATTCCCATCAACAATAGCAAAACATGAGTCATCCTCGCATAGGAAAAAAAAAAACCCACAGTTGACTGGGAAATCATATTACCTTTAGTCAGAGGTAGTAACTTAAGTAAATTCTACTAGGCAACATAAAACAATAAAACAAAAACAGTAGATGCATTATATCACCCCTCATTTATATGCACAAAGCAGGAAATTATCCTTTTTAATAGCGTATAAATATGAAATGCTATATACAGTTAATGATCTTCTGACAAGATTTTGTGCATATTTTTTTAGCTTTTAATGAGTTTTTCTTTTTTGTCTACTATACCTTTTATTGTTTACCAAGAGAAATTGTATTCCCAGTGTTTTCTAGTCTGAAGTTTATGATACAATGTTATATACATATAGTCACAGCTTTATTTGTACTACTTACATAATTGTGGTTTTTCCAATTTTTACAACTGCATGACATCACCCATGTACATAGAAACATGCAGTCTGATATGCAAACAAGGTGACACAGTGTCATGCAAAGGGCAATTTGAGAGGGCCTTAATGTGGCCCCATATCAAATTCCATATTATAACTGCAACACCAGGACTCCTACTGTTCTTCTGGACTGAACTTGGATGATCATAGGTTTATGTGGCATTCTAAGGTTGATATCTTACTATATGCTGCAACATAGGTACTATGAAAGAGAAAAAAAAACAGGAAAGATGCACTTCTTGTGCGGAAACGGTATGAACATATAATGGAGAGCGACCAGATGTTAGGGAGTTTACAAAATGGCTGCTCACCTTGTTTCGTTGTTGTATGCCACAACTGCTAACAGGGATTGTATTGATGCAGGAATCTGGAGGGCTGGCGTACGGCTAACTGGAATTTCCAGAGTCGTGAGTAGTAGAACTAATCGTCTCCAGGAGTGAGTGACTCCCGAATAAAGAAGCCAGGATGCGCGCTCCTCTTTAGGAATATAGAATTCAGAGCTACCACAGGGCTTGACAAAATACGGGTATTTATTAAATATAATACGGAATATTTTGTCAAGCCCTGTAGTAGCTCTGAATTCTATATTCCTAAAGAGGAGCACGCATCCTGGCTTCTTTATTCGGGAGTCACTCACTCCTGGAGACGATTAGTTCTATATGCTGCAGCATTATGACTAGAATTGGTCTTGGCATGTAATTAATAAGGTTTTGCTCATACGGTGTATTTTTGTGCCTTATTCCATGCAATACTTTTGGCTAGAACTGGAAAAAAAACAAAAAATAGGGATACTGTGAACTTACTTAATTCCACACTCAGCAAACATTTGGGTGCAGTTCAAAAGTCACATCACATTATAAACTACATTGCTTGATCCACCAGCTCCAGAGAATCTATTAAACTTTTCATTTACAATTAACAGTGATTCTTAAGTAGGACTGTCACTGTGTATGGCTGCCATTATAGTCAGTGCTAAAGTGCATAGCAGCCATGGTAGGCTGAGAACAACATTTTGAACATTGGATAGGGCACACTTTAAAAATAGACATTTTATGCTGAGTCATCGTATTAAAATTATCCCACTGCTCCATTGTAAAACCCTGCACTGGATAGCTCATGTGCTATAAATATTAGCAAAAAATTTAGTAAAGATAAACAACCATGAATGCCAAAATTGTGCAAAAAATAAGCAGAGCACAGATGAGGATCTTACTTGACATCTTACTTTTGTTCTCCATTTTTGTACACAATTTAGTAAACTCATTGCTAATTCTTAGATTTTCCTGATTGTAGAGTAACTTTTATACGAAAAAAGACCTCTACATTGAGCATACTAATTGTTGAGTAAAAACCTGTATGACAACAGTTGCGTGTTGTGTGTTTTTTTTTTTTTTTTTTTTTTTTATTGTCGTTATTATGTGTAGAACTAGTTTTAGTTTTTTTTAGTCCCTTGAGGTTTGAAAATGGAATAAGGTAACAGTTTAGATAATAGTTTGAAATCCTTTTCGTCTGCTTCATTGACACACAATCTTCTAGGACGTGCCTTTAGAATGGCATCATTACTGTTTTCTTCATATATACGAAAACATTCTTCCATATTGTAGAGTCTTAAGTTTATTTTTTTGGTCAGTGCATTGGTGAAACTCTTGAGATTACTTGCCATATTAAAGGAATTATCCAAGACTTCATATTGAGCGCCTATCCTTAGATATTACCCTTTCCCATCAGCTGTTATGACTGCTTGATTTGCACAATGTGGCAATATAATGTGTGGTGGCCGCAGCAGCTGCCTGCTTCTGCCTCTGGACACAGAAGTTAATCAATGAGGGTGCTGGATGATGGACCACTTCTAATCTGATATTGCTGACCAATCTCCATTAATATTCGTTGATTGTAATGTCAATCTGTATTCCCTTAGTCCAGACAGCAGCACAATATGGGGTATCTCTGCCCCTGTGTGTTGTTTAGGACAGGTGGAACCTTTAATTAGCACCAAAAAGGTGCCTCCTACTAGCCCTATAAGAGGGCACCTGAGACCTCCCTCCACTGTGTAAATTATAAAGTAACAGGAAACAAGCTTCTAGGGAGGGAAGCCTTGTGCTGCTGTCTGGACTAAGGGAATACAGATTGACATTACAATCAACGATTCCCCTTACGTCCGCCAGCAGCACAATATGGGGAGATAGCAAGTAATTCCCCTAGGGAGGGTTTACTCGCCTTACAACATCAAGGACTGACTGACCAAAGGCAGTTGTCTGGAAACTGCGGATGTCCAATGATAATGTTTAACAAAAGGTCAACTGAGATGACTATGATGCAGCCGCACAAATCTGGTCCAATGGTAAGGACCGATACTCAGCCAAAGAAGTCGACAACCCAGGTCGAGTGGCCGTAGAAAGACTGGAGGGAATAACTCCTGAATAAGAAAGGAAGACTTAATTGTCTCCTTGATCCATGTGGATAGAGTAGGCTTGGAAGCCTTGAGGCCTCTGTTTTTACACTGCATATCAATTAGTAGGCTTTCGGCCTTCCTAAGCGGTTGAGTGTGGAATAGGTAAATCCACAGACACCTTACCACATCTAAGGTGTTGAGCTTTTCTTCCTCCTCAGAGGTTGGAGAGGGGAAAAACACAGGTAATGAAATTAGCTGATTGCTATTATAGTATGAGGGGACCTTAGGGATAAACCCAGGCAAACCTAAGGTGCACCCTATCTGCAAAAACAAAATGTACGGTTCTCTAGAAGAGAGGGCCTGGAGTACCCCTACTCTTTGGCAGATATAATAGCCAACAAAAAAGTGGTTTGTAGGCTAAATATTTTATCCCCGTAGTCTCCAAGGGTCCAAATGGAGGACCGCACAGGCCTGTAATGACTACCGCAAGGTCCCACTGGGGATGATACTGAGGGCTTTAGCCTCATTGCCCCTTTAAGGAACCTTGCAACCAGAGGATCCTGAGACAGACGTCTGTTCAAATGAGCGGAGAGGGCCGCAATCTGCACTTTCAAAGTGGCAGGGGCAAGGCCCTTATCCAAACCGTCCTGAAGAAAATATCAGCCGTTGAAGGTTCTAGATTATTAATACCCTTCTTGGAGCACCACTCCATGAAAATCTTGGCTGTCCTCTGGTAGTTCTTATTGGTAGATTCTGCTCTTGCAGAATAAAGGGTCTTCAGGACGGCCTCTGACAGTCCTCTATCCTGCTGTAGGGACTGCTCAACCTCCAGGCTGTCAGGTTGAATCTCCAGAGATCCTGGCACTTCAGAGATCCTTGGGAAACCAGGTTCTGGATGGGGGGAAGCCTCCAATATATCCCTCGACTCATCTCCATGAGTTGGGAAAAACCAAGCTCTTTTTGGCCAGAATGGAATGATGGCTATCACAGAGACTTGGTCCTGTCTGATTTTCATTAATACCTTTGGTATTATTGGAATTGGAGGGAAGATGTATGCCAGCCTGGACCTCCAAGGGATGGACAGGGCATCCACTGCCAAGGGATTGTCCTCCTGGTAAAGGGAACAGAACTTCTCCACCTTGGCGTTGAGTCGGGTTGCCATGAGGTCTATTTCTGGAAGACCCCTGTTCAGGGTAATCTGATGAAAGACTTCTGGATTGAGTGACCATTCTCCTGATACGGCATAACCCCGACTCAACCGATCCGCTACTATGTTCAGGGAGCCCTTGATGTGAACTGCGGATAAATGGGTTAGATTTTTCTCTGCCCATGTAAATATCAGATCTGCCTCCCTAAGGAGGGTTGGTGATCTGGTGCCTCCCTGTCTGTTCACGTACAGCACTGTGGTCATGTTGTCTGACCGGATTTTGACTGCTCTTCCCTGGGAAGAGGCAAGCAATAGAGTAAGGCACGATATACGGCTCTGAGCTCCTTCCAGTTGGACGAGGTCCTTTTTTCAGGAGCGCTCCAGACTCCCTTTATGGAGTTTTCGTCCAATGGGCTCCCCATCCCGAGAGGGATGCATCTGTAGTCAACAGGGTCCAAGAAGGTTGGACCGTGGACCTTCCCTCTTTCAGGTGCAACCACCACTTGAGGGAAAAAGACGGGTCCTGGGGGAAGAGTCGAATTTTCTTGCTGAATGTAAGAAGGGAGCGATCCCAAGCCTCTAGTAACTCCTTCTGGAGGGGACGTAAGTGCCACAAGGCCCATGGGACTGCCTCCACTGCGGAAGACATCAAGCCCAGGATCTTCATCAATGTTCTGATGGAGGCTATCGGCTTTTTGAAGAGGTGCCGGACTGCCGCAACCAGCTTCTCCTTCCTTGCTGGTGTCAAGGAGATTTGCAGGCGGACTCAATCTAGGAAGTAGTTTTCTCAGAGGAACTTCCTTCGAGTTGAAGGGATCGTTTTTGACTTCTCCCAATTTATAAGCCATCACAGACTCTGAAGGCTGTCTGTAGGTACTGGAGCAGAACAGACTCTGACTGGGCCTTTATCAACCAGTCGTCTAGCTAAGGCACCAAGAATATCCCCTGAAGCCTGAGGGCGGCCGTTATGGGGGCCACTACCTTTGTAAAGGTGTGGGAAGCAGAGGAGATCCCGAAGGGTAGTGCTGTGAATTGAAAGTGCTTCCTGTGGCCGGAAACTACTACGGCAATCCTTAGAAAAAAACCTTCTGTGTGGAGGTAAATAGAAATATGCAAATAGGCGTCTTTTATATCCAAAGTCACAAAAAACATCGCCTTAGAGGAGAAAGGTGGTGACAGACTTTATGGTTTTCCTATGGAAGCGCTTCTTTTTGATGAAGCGGTTGAAGTACCTTAAGTCTATGATCATTCTCCACTTGTCTGCCGGTTTTGGCATCAGGAAGACGGGAGAATAGACACTGGATCCTTCTTCTAAAGAAGGGACTTCCACCAGGGCTCCCTTGTGAATGTACTCTCGGATGAAGCATTCCAGGGAGGCTGCGAGTTAACACAAACCGATCCTGAGGAGGACGGAGGAACTTCATTGCATAACCTCTTTGGATTACCTACCGGACCCATGGGTCTCGAATTTTTTCCTGCCCGCAGTTGAGAAAGTGGAGACACGACCTCCGACAGGAATCTCGGCCACAGGAAAACTGCTTCTGATGTCAAAAGCTAGGCTTGACTTTTTTATCATCAGACTTCGGAATCTCCGGCCGGCGCCTCTAGAGGAATAACTAGAGCCTCTCTGGACTGCCTTCCACGACGAGGCGGATAGCCTCTACCACGGCCAGAGCCAGACCTACCTCTGAAGGCCTGGGGTAAAGGTTTACCCTTCTTGTCGGCCAAGCCCTCTAGGATCTCGTCTAGGGCACAGCCAAAGACTCTACCCGGCTCAAAGGGTAATGCGCATCAATTATACTTTGAGGGGAACACAGCTCTCCAAGGTTTTAACCATAGAGGTCTTCCTGCTGCAGTGTTCTTGGTAAGTGCCAGGGATTTGGCCGCCAGCCTTAATTGATGGTGGGAGGCTTCCGTTAAATATTCAGCTGTCAGGGAAACTGAGCCTAGAAACCCTAGCAGCTCGTCTCTGGAGACTCCAGAGTCGGTCACTTTTGAGGTGGACCAGGTCAGTACATAATTTGGCTGACACTTCACAGGACGCAACCGCACAGCGGTCTTGGGCGAGGCAGCTGAATAAACCTTCTTGAAGGTATTGTCGAAGCACCTGCCATGGCATCGTGCAGATTTGCTCCATCATCTGATGGTACCTTAGTGCGGCAGGACAGTTTAGCCACTGCCATATCCACCTTGGGAGGAGGACCCCATTGATCCCATTGAGCAACTGGGAATAAAGCGCTGAACCTCCTAGGAACCACAAGAGGTTTTTCAGGACTTCTCCACTCTGAGGACATTAATTTTTGTAATGTCTGGTCCACTTGGAAGACCCTAGGCCCTCTATAGGTGGACGCGGAGGCTTCCCCCGTCAACATCACGATCCTTAGACCGGATGGACTTCAGCAGCCGGCTTAATTTTTCGAGTGGAAGCACGGCCTGCTGGGATCTTCAGTGGAATCGTCAGATGAGAGTGTCTCGTCCACTATCTGATAATCTTCATCAGAGATCCGTAAGGAAGATTGTGTCTCAATCTGCGGTCTCTTGGCAATCTGGGCGATGGAAGAACGAATCTCCTTTAAGAGACTCCTCATAAAGTCCTTTACCCAAGTAACAACCTCTTATAGAAGGTACTTCCGGCAGGGTCCGCGACACTGGTGACAGCGGGTAAAATCATAGCCGTCAGGTAAAGGGGTATTGCAATCCAAACACATTAGGAGTTTCAAGTTTAGAGGAATTTTTCCTCCTAAGCGCATCGCCATTACGTGCTGCAGAAGATGACATCTGAAACATCAAACAGCCACGTGACACTGAAACAGGTAAGATCGCCAAGCATCGCATAAAAACCCAAGGGGTACCTCTTTTTTTTTTTTTTTTTGAATCGGTCACTTGAAGAGAGAAAAAAACCCGTCAGAAAAAAAAAACAGCCACCGCAACCCGCAGCAGAGGAGCTAGAAACCACTCACTCAACAAATAAAGGACTGCATTCAGACCTTTTAAATGTAATCCAGCAGCGAGGGGAGGAAGCCAACAAAGAAACATTTATACAGCACCAAAACAAGTCAAACGCCATACTGGAACATAGAGGAGCATAAGCCTAAGCCAGAGGCTCAAAATACAAGCAGCAAAAATCAATTCTATATTTTGCCTTTAAATTTTAAATTTTCAAACTTACCGCACTTTTTCCGAGAAAACCGGAAGTAGGGCGCGGTGGTGCGCAAAGGCTTCCTTCCCCTGGGAACACGGAACCGGAGAAAAGTTCCGGCCGCGGAGGTTCCCCACTTACTTCTGGGATCGCGCTGCCTGCAGATGGATGCCGGATAACGCTGCGCTGCGGTGCGAAGGCCCGAAGGACCGGAGGTTTTTTCTTTGGGACCAAGGTACCCCAAGAAGGTAAGCAAGGAGTAACTAAAACCCCTAGCAACGGGAGGTCACAAGAGACCTCCGTCCACCTGTTCCACACAGGACAGAAAAAAACACAGTGGAGGGAGGTCTCAGGTGCCCTCTTATAGGGCTAGTAGGAGGCACCTTTTTGGTGCTAATTAAAGGTTCCACCTGTCCTAAACAACACACAGGGGCAGAGATACCCCATATTGTGCTGCTGTCGGACGTAAGGGGAATAAGTGTTAAACTTTTCTTTTAACGTACTGTAGTTCAAAACAAGCATTAATGAAGAGGATATATATTAAGATTCAATAAATATATAGGCTACATAAGAAAGCACATTGAAACCAGTGGGCAATGACATTGCAAAAATGTTTAGATTTTTTTTAATAACGGCATTTACATATTTATTTTTATCTACTATTTAGGATACAAGAAAATAATATTTGTTATTCCAGTTGGTCTCTAGGTAATTGGACAAAATGCAGTCGGACATGCGGGACTGGTGAACAATTCAGACAAATTCACTGTAAGCAGAAGGCAAACTACAAAATGGAAATTGTGGCTAACAAACTGTGTTCCACAGCCCCACCTGGCCATCGGCAAACCTGTAACTCACAGAGTTGTCCACCAATGTGGAGTATTGGACCTTGGTCAGAGGTACTGATAAAGCTTTTTTTTTCTTTTAAGTATAAAAACTCTTTATCTGGTCCTATCCAGTTTTGGAGTTCTTCCCTCAAATGCTCTTGAGTAAAAAAAAAATATAGATCTTTCATTCATTTGAGTGCCTAAATCCTGTGCTGCTTCACATGAGCATATTGTGGCTCTGTGTGAGAGCTGTATAATAAGCGCCAAGTATGCATACTGCAGCTTGAAAAGGTTTTTGTTAAGCCTTTTGTTTTAAAAGGTTTACATAATCTGACTGGGCAGGTTTTAATCTGGTCTTTAGTACTAACTATACAGTACAATTTATACTGTATGTGTACCAATTTATACTGTCTGTAAAAAAATATGTACAAAGCCCAAAAAATATATAGAAGTACAATCAGATACCATTAAATTGAGAAAACCATCAACATAAGGCAATTGCCATGTAAAATTAAAATTGGAAATATATTTGAGATATAACAGTATATAAATAACAGACTGAAGTAAATATATACAAAATAGGACATATATGAAAACTAAGTACATTTAAAAGTTTTCCCTTCTTTCTATGTACAAACAGTGGTATAAATTATAGGAGATGCAGTTGCTCAAGGCCTTGCTGCTATATAAATTTCAATAGCCCCTTAGCTGCATAAGTATGTTAGTATTATACATGGCATATAATAGTTATGGGACTTTGTCAACGATTTTGATTATGGGTCCAGAAACTTCTTTGTCCACTTTACTTGTGCTATTTTATAATGGTATTTCTTGTTAGGCACATTTTCTGTATATTTAGACTCATTAAAAATGTTTTGGAGCCAAATTTCATGCGCATGGAGGCAGTTCCAAAATCTATAATACAGTATAGCGATGTAAGGTATTTACAGGGCGTAAAACAGGCCCATGAAAATAAAGTCATATGAGTTTGCATAGGTTTCTCTAATTTGCTCTATAGTTTGGAACACAGATGATAATACGAATTGATGTATGGTTACTACATGATTTTAGTGCTCTCGAACCTGTGGCAAAGGCTGGAGAAAACGATCAGTGATTTGCAAGAGCACCAACCCATCCCTCCGAGCTCAGATTCTTCATGACTCTGCTTGCAAATCTGAGTTTAAGCCAAAAACTCAAGAGAACTGTCTTGTTAAACGCTGTAAATCCAAGGACCTGCAGTGGATGGTAACAAGTTGGTCAAAGGTAAGATTGTATTGTTAATGACATTTATAGAGGTAAATTTTTACTTAGATTTCAATGTTATATGTACGGTATGATCCACATAAAAGAAGGTTGTGTATTTCAGCTCACCATATCCACATATGAATTAACTTACCTGTTAGGATGCAAAGGAACGCTCACTGGACTCCTCTGAGCAAAATATATTGAAAGTATTAAATCAAACAAAAAAGTTCCAGCATCCAACGACAGTATGACCAACGAATAAAATGTAACTTTTAATATACATAGCTAAAAAAAAAGTAACAACCAGTTACAAAAATTCACGATCCATAGAACAGCTTGTTTGATTTAGTACTTTCAATGTACGGTGTGATGTTTGGATTGTCAAAATAACAAAGTGATATATGATTTAGCATTGGTGTATATACTTTAGGTAATGTCCCTGGCTAAGGAGCTTCCAGCCTTGCTTGATAAAAGAGAAGTTTAAAACAGATATTGGTGTATAAATAGCTGAGAAATTGAACATAATGGAAGGTCTTAATTTAAATATGAGCTACATTAAAAAGACAGCATCCATTTCAAACACATTGCAACTATATATCAATATCAAAGAGAAATCCAAGTGAAAGTGTCCTTTTCATATACAGTGGGGATAAAAAAGTATTTAGTCAGCCACCAATTGAGCAAGTTCTCCCACTTAAAAAAATGAGAGAGGCCTGTAATTGACATCATAGGTAGACCTCAACTATGAGAGACAAAATGAGAAAACATATCTAGAAAATCACATTGTCGGATTTTTTAAGAATTTATTTGCAAATTATGGTGGAAAATAAATATTTGGTCACTTACAAACAAGCAAGATTTCTGGCTCTCACAGACCTGTAACTTCTTCTTTAAGAGGCTCCTCTGTCCTTCACTCATTACCTGTAGTAATGGCACCTGTTTGAAATTGTTATTAGTATAAAAGACACCTGTCCACAACCTCAAACAGTCACACTCCAAACTCCACTATGGTGAAGACCAAAGAGCTGTGGAAGGACACCAGAAACAAAATTGTAGTCCTGCACCAGGCTGGGAAGACTGAATCTACAATAGGCAAGCAGCTTGGTGTGAAGAAATCAACTGTGGGAGCAATATTTAGAAAATGGAAGACATACAAGACCACTGATAATCTCCCTCAATCAGGGGCTCCACGCAAGATCTCACCCCATGGGGTCAAAATGATCACAAGAACAGTGAACAAAAATCCCAGAACCACACAGGGGGACCTAGTGAATGACCTGCAGAAAGCTGGGACTAACGTAACAAAGGCTCCCGTCAGTAACACACTACGCCGCCAGTGCCAGACGTTTCCCCCTGCTTAAGCCAGTACATATCCAGGCCCGTCTGAAGTTTGCTAGAGAGCATTTGGATGTTCCAGAAGAGTATTGGGAGAATGTCATATGGTAAGATGAAACCAAAGTAGAACTGTTTGGTAGAAACACAACTCGTCGTGTTTGGAGGAGAGTGAATGCTGAGTTGCATCCAAAGAACACCATACCTACTGTGAAGCATGGGGGTGGCAACATCATGCTTTGGGGCTGTTTCTCTGCAAAGGGACCAGGACAACTGATCTGTGTACATGAAAGAATGAATGGGGCAATACCCCTGGGGTTACCTTGAATTTGCCTCTCACAACGCTCTTACACAAAGTCCCACATTTGTCCCTAGATATATGGAGCAGCTGTGGTATAAGGTATATTTCAGACCTCTACAGGGGTGGTACCATTGTGTCCTTCTCCACGTTGGAGGAGAAGTACAATTTACCTACAAGGGAAACCTTTACTTATGTTAGATTAGTTTCATACCTGTCCGACACTCTCTCGGCTCAACTACGTTTGCCACAGCTGGCCGCTGACCTATTGCATCCCCTGACTTCTCCAGCTGCATATGACACTAAAACCCTGTATCGTACTTTGAACCAAGACTGCACCTTCCGGAAAACCAAACACGTGTCTCTGGGAGGATTACCTGGGTCGCAGGTTTGAGGCTAACTGTTGGCGGGAGGTGATCAGGTGGGCAAAGCAATCCACGGTGTGCGCCTCACACTGGGAGCAATATAGCAAAGTACTCTTACGTTGGTATTACCCTCCCCTTCCTCTAGCTAAGTTCTTTCCTTCATGTCCCTCTTGCTGTTGGAGAGAATGCGGAGGAATTGGCTCATTGTTCCATATATTTTGGCACTGCGCACTCATTCAACCTTTCAGGGTTTTTGTTTTTTCAATGCTTAATAATTTGTGTGGCGGTGGGGTGGGATCTACACCTGAGATGGCGCTGCTCCTGCTGGGCATCCACACGATACCGCGTAGATATAGAACTGTTATATGCCAGGTACTTGGGCTGCTCGCCTACTTATTGCGCGCAGATGAAAATCTACCTCCTGTCCATCATTGACAGAACTGATCTCTGTGGTGTCGTTGAATTATCAATACGAACAAATTTATGCTAGCAATGGTGGAAACCTAGATAAGTTCAGGAGACATTGGGAGGTATGGTCGACATTATTCCCTCCATCCAGTGCTCATTGACAGACCGTATGTCTTGACCTTTTCTGATAATGTTGGTGTACATCTTCTTACTCACCTATGGGACAGTACTTCTGAATATTCCTAGCATACCCTATATAATATTTCTACATTTCTGTTCTTGTAGTTGATAACTGGCAGCGAACGAGTCTGCGGGCATGTCTACGTAGCAGACCATCAGCTTTATGGGATGCTATGGAGTAGTCCAGTTCTTTAGGCCTGCTTACCTTATTTACCTTTTTTACCTTACTTACTTTTCCTGCTTGTTCTCACCTCTCCCCTCCCCCTCATGGCCATGATTTACTTTAAATATTACTAGTATGCATTTTATTATATATCCTCGTTAATGCTTTGCTTATCTAGAGTACTCTGTACTCTTTCTGTGCTTGTACATTGTGATGCCATGAATGTATTCTGTGTTCCCTATGCTGACCTCCTGTATTGTATTCATGCAAAAATTCAATAAAAACTATTGACATAAAAAAAAAGGAATGAATGGGGCCATGTATTGTGAGATTTTGAGTGCAAACCTCCTTCCATCAGCAAGGGCACTGAAGATGAAACGTGGCTGGGTCTTTCAGCATGACAATGATCCCAAGCACACCATCAGGGCAATGAAGAAGTGGCTTCGTAAGAAGCATTTCAAGGTCCTGGAGTGGCCTAGCCAGTCTCCAGATCTCAACCCCATAGAAAACCTTTGGAGGGAGTTGAAAGTCCGTGTTGCCCAGCAGCAGCCCCAAAACATCACTGCTCTAGAGGAGAGCTGCATGGAGGAATGGGCCAACATACCAGCAACAGTGTGTGCCAACCTTGTGAAGACTTACAGAAAACGTTTGACCTCTGTCATTGCCAACAAAGGATATATAACAAAGTATTGAGATGAACTTTTGTTATTGACCAAATACTTATTTTCCACCATAATTTGCAAATAAATTCTTTAAAAATCAGACAATGTGATTTTCTAGATATGTTTTCTCATTTTGTCTCTCATAGTTGAGGTCTACCTATGATGTTATTTACAGGCCTCTCTCATCTTTTTAAGTGGCAGAACTTGCACAATTGGTGGCTAACTAAATACTTTTTTCCCCACTGTACAGTATTTGAGTACATATTTAATATCCATATATCTCTATGTACCCTATATATAATTTCTTGTTGACACTTTCCTTGAATATACTCTCTACTGTACTTCCATCAGTTAACCATACTAAAGTGTATAAAAATATATTTAATATTGTAATATATTTAAATCTATTTTACATCCTTAGATCTCTTTCACTAAGTGGTGTATTTACTACTGTTGTATATGTATATATTGCGATTAACTAGTGGATTGAGTCTACAAACAGTTTCCTCTGTAGTCCAGTTATATCAGTAGAGGTTTCTCTTATACTATGTGTGCACACAATGCATTTATTGCATTTTGGTATGCGTTCCACAAAGAAAGTTTGCAAGAAAACATAGTACAATTTATGGGGTTTTACACATCACCAGAATCCCCAATAAGGCAACATGCCATACATGATAATTCTACTATATATTAAAAGGGTAGTGCCATCAATACAAATGGCAATGCATACACTTAATGTGCATTTTAGAGTAACTTTGTAATGTAGAGTTGTTAAAAAATAATTGCACGTAATAATACCTTCTTGTCTCTTCATATTATTCTAGTGGGGCTCTTAGAAATGCATGACCATTAGAATATAGTACAGCTTCTGCTGTATTCTCAGTAAAAAGAGCAAGTATGCTGTACAGTATCTTTAAAGATGAACATACTGTAGTCTTCCTTGTGCTTATAGGCGCCAAGCAGTGAGGGGAGAAGCTATTAGATAACCTCATCCCCACACCACTTTTTTATCCCCCCCCCCCCAAAAAAAAAAAAATTCTGAAAATTTAGTCAGTAATTAATAAGCACCCCATAATGGTGCCATTGAAAAATACAACTCATTTCGCAAAAACAAGCACTAAAATTGCTACATCCAAAGGGAAAAAAAGTTATCGCTTTCAAAAAGCAACAATGAAAAAAATATAAAAATATTTCTGTGCTCTGAAGGCCAAAAGAGATACAAAACTCTTTCAGAATACAACCTATCATTTCACATGTCTGTCTTAGTATATACTTACATTCCTCATGAAACTGCCATTCTGGAGCATCTTTTTATATAATTATGTGTTATGCTGTTACTCTTTCATATGTTTTAAAAAAATTTAGGAATAAATTGACAAATAGGTGTTACCATTCACTTTGTCAAAGAAGTGTCGCTATTATTTATCACTGATTGGTCATTGTGGGAGTGTGTAAGGATTAAAATGACAACCCCCTTCCCACTGCAATGTTCCCTTCACTAGGAAAAAATAAGCATCATGCCGCAGATTCCAGTCTGATCAGCCACAGAACCCACATCATGAACCATTGCACTTATTAGCCTGAATTATTTGAGCCTAATCACCGACTGAAAAGAGGGGAGATGGAGTGGCAGAAATTGGAAAGGAATGTGAAAATCTGAAGTGGAAGTCTGCCTCCATTCTTCTTCATTTTCTGCCATGTGAACAGGTCCTAATAGCTCCCCACATGTAATAAGTCCTCCCACATTGGAAAATATTCTCCCTATAGGTAATAGTCTTTCACCTATACAAGTGGGGGAGCACAATGACCTATGTGAAGGTGGACTATTACTGTAATATTGACTTAATAGTGCCCCCACATACAAGGGATGTTCAATAAGTTATCTAACTAAATATAAAAACTAAATTTTCTGAGAAAATTGAACTTTCTACCTTTCAATGTAATCACCTTGACTCCAACACATTTATTCCACTTCGCTCTCAGGTCTGGATTGTAAGGTGGACGGTTAAAGGGGTTGTCCCGTTATGGACCCTTACCCCCTATCCACAGGACAGGGAATAAGTGTCCGATTTCTGAAAGTCCCCCTAAGGCCTCCTTGTCAATGGAGCTCCAGTGTGCTTGCATGATCGGTGCTGTATTCGCTTCTATGGGGCTGCAGGAGCACTGGTCTTAGAGGAACTTTCGGTCCCCGTCCTCTTGATCACTGGGGACCCGGCGATTGGACACTTATCCCCTGTCCTGTGGATAGGGTATAAGTGTACATAACGGGACAATCCTTTTAAGCTCCATGAAGCCACAATTCCTGATAGCAGCTTGGATTTGTGAGACTTGTGAGCTGGCGCATTGTCATCAAGCAGCAAGACACCTGCCGACAACTTCCCTCCACATTTCTCTTTAATTGCCTCACATAATGCCTTCATTATTGAAGCATAAGTGTCTACAGTAATTGTCTTGTGTGGCATGAATTCTAGTAATAAAAGGCCTTCTGTATCCCAAAAAACTGTTGCCATGACTTTTCCAGCTACTCACAAAATTTATTTTGGAGTTGATGACCCCTTGTGATTCCATTGCATGGATTTTTGTTTGGTCTCAGGATCATTGTTTTATCCCCCATGAGAACCTTACAATAAAAGTCTCCAGGATTTTCTCTGAACATGTCTAAATTGCAGGCAAAATGTTTTTGCATCAACATTCGTGGCACCCACCGGGAACTGACTGTTAACATCATCAAAACATCATGAATGATACTTGAAATCGTGCCAACTGAAATGTCTAACTCATAAACTGACTTTGACCCGATGACCTTCCAAAATAATGGTCTCGACATTATTCTAGTTCACCCTAGAAAAAAAAAATGCTGTAGTCTTTCCCTAAGGAAGGGAAAATAGAATAAGTCAGCTCACCTCTAAAGTGCACAGGTTAAAAAAAAAGACCATCTGAAGGCTGGATAAACAAATAACAAAGAACGAACACTTTTCCGGGCTAAACATTGTTTCATTGTTCCATCCACAGGGGGTAAAAACAGGAGTACAAACAATCCAAGCAAAGCACCCTTTCCTTGCTGATGCATTTCTGACTCACACTGAGTCCTTAATTATAGATAATGAAAGGGAAGTAATACCTAAAGTAGGTATTGACAACAATAAAGACCGCCCACCTCGAGTGTATACATAAACAGAAAAAACAAACAAACAATAAATAAAACTAATAGTTCAAACCCTTAAGGACAAGGCCTTATTTTTCAAAACTGACGTGTCAGTTTATTTGGCAATAATTTTGAGATGCTATAACTTACAATGTGTCATGAAAAAAACAAATCTCAAAATCACTTGTGTATTTTGTGTTAGTGGTAAACAATCATTTTTTGTGGAAATTTGGGGGAAAAAAATCGCAATCAAAATGTGAAATGCTCTGCTTTTCAGGCAGATAATCATAACCCCCAAATACCTTAATAAATATTATCCACCATATCTCTGCTTTATATTGGCAGCATCTTTTAATCGTTTAATTTATTTTGGACATTAGAATTCGGGAAGTTTGTTAACCTTTTAAGCATTTTCAACTATAACAGCGAATTTACAGATTTACCAGAAAATTTCCCAAACTAATTTTTTAGAGACCACTTCAGCTCTGAAGTGGATTATAAAGACCTATATATTAGAAATTCCCCATATATCACCCCATTTTCAAAACTGCACCCCTCAAATAATTCAAAAAAGCATTTGGGAAATTTGTTAACCCTTTAAGCATTTCATTGGAATTAAAACAATATGGAGGTGAAATTTAGACATTACATTTTTTTTCAATAATACATTCATTTAGCCCTATAATTAACAAAGTTACAAGCGGTTAAAGGAGAAAATGCATCTCACAATTAATGCAATTTCTCCCGAGCACAGAAATACCCCACATGTTGATGTAAACTGATGTTTGGGCACATGGCAGCGCGCAGAAGGGAAGGAGTGCCACTGGGCGTTTGAAAAGCAGAGTTTGCTGGAATAGTTTTCAGGTGCCATGTCTCAGTTGCAGATCCATACAGTACTAATACAATGGAAACCCTTCAAAAGTTGCCCCATTTTGAAAAACTACACCCCTGACAGAATTTATCACGGGGTATAGTGAGCATTCTGAACCCTCAGCTGTGTGGGATGTGTCAATGAAAAATTACTAAAATATCACTTTATCCCCAAAGTTTTCATTTTCTCAAGGGGTTAAAGGAGAAAAAGCACCCACTTTTTGTTAAACAATTGCTCATGAATACGGCATTACCCCATACAGTGCCTTGTAAAAGTATTCATACCCCTTGAACTTTTTCACATTCTGTCACCTTACAACCACAAACTTAAATGTATTTTATTGAGAATTTAAGTGATAGACAAATACAAAGTAGCACATAATTATGAAGTGGAACGAAAATGATATATGGTTTTCAAAATTTTGATCAAATAAAAATCTGAAAAGTGTAACGTTTAAAAGTATTCAGCAACCTATATCAATACTTTGTAGAGCCACCTTTCGCTGCAATTACAGTTGCAAGTCTTTTGGGGTATATCTCTACCAGCTTTGCACATCTAGAGACTGTGATATTTGCCCATTCTGCTTTGCAAAATAGCTCAAGCTCAGCCAGATTGGATGGAGAGCATCTATGAACAGCAATTTTCATGTCTTGCCATAGATGCTCAATGGGATTTAGGTCTGGACTTTGACTGGGCAATTCTAACACATGAATATTCTTAGATCTAAACCATTCCACTGTAGCTTCTGGCTGTATGTTTAGGGTTATTGTCTTGCTGGAAGGTGAACTTCCTTCCCAGTCTCAAGTCTTTTTCAGCCTTCAACAGGTTTTCTTCCAGGATCGCCCTCAGTGGCGTAACTAAGAATGGCGCTGGGACCCAAGGCGAGCATTTGACGTGCCCCATCTCCCCCCCCCCCCCCACCAGACAATGCCCCGGTGAAACCTGTCGTCGCTGGACCACTAAATTACTAGATTAAGAATAAGGTAACAAACATCTTTATCATTTAATTACGATATATCATATTTATATTAGTTACACTCACTATAATGTCCCAAAGTGGCCTCCAGACAGTATAATGTCCCATAGTGTTCCATCCAAACAGTAGAATGTCCCATAGCGGCCCCTCCACACAGTATCATGTCCCACCGTGGCCCCTGCACACACAGTATTATGCCACACCGTGGCCCCTGCACACACTATTATGCCCCATAGTGGCCCCTGTACACACTATTATGCCCCATAGTGGCCCCTGCACACAGTTGTAGAATACTTTTTCCAATATTTGGATGATGGGTTGAACAATGCTCATTGGGATGTTCAAAGCTTGGGATATGTTTGTATAACTTACCCTGCTTTAAACTTCTCCACAACTTTATCCCTGACCTATCTAGTGAGTTCCTTGGTCTTCATGATGCTGTTTGTTCACTAGTATTCTCTAAAAAAAGACTGAGGCCTTGACAGAACAGGTGTATTTATACTGAGACTAAATTACACACAGCTGGACTCTATTAACTAAGTGACTTCTGAAGGCAATTGATTGCACTGGATTTTATTTAGGGGTATCAGAGTACAGGGGGCTGAATACTTTTGCACGTGACTTTTCAGATTTTTATTTGATTAAAATTTTGAAAACCATGTATCATTTTCCTTCTAGTTCACAATTATGTGTTACTTTGTGTTGGTCTATCACTTAAAATTTCAATAAAATACATTTAAGTTTGTGGTTGAAAGGTGACAAAATGTGAAAAAGTTCAAGGGGTATGAATACTTTTGCAAGGCACTGTATGTGGTCGTAAAATGTTGTATGGGTACATGGCGGGGCTCGGAATTGAAAGAGCGCTATTTGGCTTTTGGATGGCAGATTTTGCTGGAATAGTTATCAGGTGCCATGTCGCATTTGCAGAGCCCCTAAAGTACCAGTACAAAAGTGACCACATATTAGAATATACACCCTTCAGGAATTTCTCAATTGGTATTATCATTTTGAGCCCAAGAGTTCTTCCAAAAAATTAATGAACAAAGTGAATTTTTAAATTTTGAAAATTTTTATAGAAATATGCCATTTCAGTACCCAATCCGTTGCATCCACTTGGGGCCACTGTGGAGTATATAATACTGTGTGGGGACCACTGGGGAGCACATAATGCTGTGTGGGGGCCACTGTGGAGCATATAATACTGTGTGGTGGCCACTGTGGAATGGCACTATTAACAGTATCAGGACCTGTTCACACAGTGGAATCTAGCACTGATTTTGCGGTGGATTTCGCTCCTAAATCAGAAGCAGATTCCTATCTCATTCTGCCTCCTATTGAAACTACAGTGGGGAAAAAAAAGTATTTAGTCAGCCACCAATTGTGCAAGTTCTGCCACTTAAAAAGATGAGGCCGGCCTGTAAATGACATCATAGGTAGACCTCAACTATGAGAGACAAAATGAGAAAACAAATCCAGAAAATCACATTGTCTGACTTTTAAAGAATTTATTTGCAAATTATGGTGGAAAATAAGTATTTGGTCAATAACAAAAGTTCATCTCGATACTTTGTTATATATCCTTTGTAGGGAATGACAGAGGTCAAACGTTTTCTGTAAGTCTTCACAAGGTTGGCACACACTGTTGCTGGTATGTTGGCCCATTACTCCATGCAGATCTCCTCTAGAGCAGTGATGTTTTGGGGCTGCCGCTGGGCAACACGGACTTTCAACTCCCTCCAAAGGTTTTCTATGGGGTTGAGATCTGGAGACTGGCTAGGCCACTCCAGGACCTTGAAATGCTTCTTACGAAGCCACTCCTTTGTTGCCCTGACAGTGTGCTTGGGATCATTGTCATGCTGAAAGACCCAGCCACGTTTCATCTTCAATGCTGATGGAAGGAGGTTTGCACTCATAATCTCACGATACATGGCCTCATTCATTCTTTCATGTACACGGATCAGTCGTCCTGGTCCCTTTGCAGAGAAACAGCCCCAAAGCATGATGATGCCACTCCCATGCTTCACAGTAGGTGTGGTGTTCTTTGGATGCAGCTCAGCATTCACTCTCCTCCAAACATGACGAGTCGTGTTTCTACCAAACAGTTCTACTTTGGTTTCATCTGACCATATGACATTCTCCCAATACTCTTCTGAAACATCCAAATGCTCTCTAGCAAACTTCAGACGGGCCTGGATATGTACTGGCTTAAGCAGGGGGACACGTCTGGCACTGCAGGATCTGAGTCCCTGGCGGCGTAGTGTGTTACTGACGGGAGTCTTTGTTACGTTAGTCCCAACTTTCTGCAGTTCATTCACTAGATCCCCCCGTGTGGTTCTGGGATTTTTGCTCACTGTTCTTGTGATCATTTTGACCCCACGGGGTGAGATCTTGCGTGGAGCCCCTGATCAAGGGAGATTATCAGTGGTCTTGTATGTCTTCCATTTTCTAATTATTGCTCCCACAGTTGATTTCTTCACACCAAGCTGCTTGCCTATTGCAGATTCAGTCTTCCCAGCCTGGTGCAGGTCTACAATTTTGTTTCTGGTGTCCTTCCACAGCTCTTTGGTCTTCACCATAGTGGAGTTTGGAGTGTGACTGAGGTTGTGGACAGGTGTCTTTTATACTCATAACAATGTCAAACAGGTGCCATTACTACAGGTAATGAGTGGAGGACAGAGGAGCCTCTTAAAGAAGTTACAGGTCTGTGAGAGCCAGAAATCTTGCTTGTTTGTAGGTGACCAAATATTTATTTTCCACCATAATTTGCAAATAAATTCTTAAAAATTCCAATGTGATTTTCTAGATATGTTTTCTCATTTTGTCTCTCATAGTTGAGGTCTACCTATGATGACAATTACAGGCCTCTCTCATCTTTTTAAGTGGGAGAACTTGCACAATTGGTGGCTGACTAAATACTTTTTTCCCCACTGTAATTGGAGCAGGAAGCTGAAAAAAATAAAGCGTCCTGCTGGATCTTGCCACAGATTCTGCAGCTGATTCGGAAGCAATGGCTTGAGACTCCCCACTGGTTAGACTATTTGGGCCTATTCAGCAGTAGAAAGCCGCAACAGAATGCTGCTGATCTGCACTGTGAGCAGATGTCTGCTTCAAATTCCTCTTTACTTTCCAATGTCTGAACAGGTTGTATCTACTTGTATGGAATGGACTGTATTACACTCCACTCCAGTAGGTCTACCTCAGCAACAAAAACACCCAATTTCATTTGTTTTTTTCTGCAGTGTGCATGAGTTACTCCAAAATGGGCCCATTCAAGCTCTGTTGCCCAAGGGCCCACACAAACCTGGAGCTGGCCCTGATACAGGACTCAATAGAATAGAATAGACTACCTCAGATTGGGATCCTCGGCTAGGTGAATAGGAAAAAGTGTCTGCAGCCGTAGCAACAATTCTGTCTTCTCTCTTGGTGTCTGACATCAAAGTGGCACTAAAAATCCAGTTCAAATAACCCTTGGAACTCCTCCTCTCAATCCTTTAAGGGTGCCTATCCTCCTACCTGACATGAATCCAGTGTGTCCAGAGAATGCACATGGGCATACTCAGAACCCATGGTCAATAAAGAATTGATGACAAAGATATCACCAATACACAATTCATGTAATAGTGCCCTAATAGCATCCCACTTATTACCATTGCTTATGTGAGGGGAAGACTATTACAGTAATAGTACCCCCCATATAAGTAAGGCAATTACATCAGCAGTGATGCCATGGACTGGACCTGCTGTGGCACACAGCCTGTGAACATTTCTATTCTCTTCCCAGAACCCCTGACTACTCTATGGTAACATTGGGAGCTGGTAAGGGAATAGAAAGTGCATACAGGCTGTTTTCCACAGCAGCTCCCGCCAGTCGCTTCACTGGGCTGCAGCTAGGGGGAAACATCAGTGCACTTGGCACTTACTGTCTGCATGCAACCTGCTTGCGTAGTCTTTCAACCCCAGTATCTCACCTCAGGATCTACTGCCTGAGGTGAGCTGCTCATCTCGCCTCATGGCAGATGTGGCCCTGACCACTAAATGGTAACACTCAGCTGCCAAAATAGTCATAAATTTCTTGTATGAGTAACAAAGGAACAGATATATACATTTAATGGAGAAGTGGCCATAGAGTGCTGATTGTAAATGCAATGCTTTGAAACAGTTAGAAAAAGGAGGTGGCTGTCAACAGCAATCCCATCATTGCGATATGATATACAATATGTGGATACTCTATACCTGCTACAGAGAAGAATACCCATTTAGGTTATTTCTACTTCATTGCATTGCTTATAGTCTTATGTAAATGTGACACATTATTTCCCTTTAGTGCTCTGTTACATGCGGTATAAGCTTTCAGAAGAGAACATTACAATGTATAGAAAAGTATGTCTCAGGAAAATCTAGAGATCTATCTGCAAAAAAATGCTTGCATCTGGACAAACCAAAAGTAGAACTTGAAAAAGTCTGTCAACAGCCTGATTGTCCAAGACAGCCATTCCAGCCTGTGGTTATTCATCTTCAAGGAGCTTGGTACTCTTCTCCCTGGTCTCAGGTAATGCTATATGATATATAATCCTGACATTTGTTTATGTAAAGATTTTCTCAAATTTAAATTGGTAGCAAGTAGGGTACACAATTGTCCACTAATCCTCAATTCAAAGTGTAAAAACTACCCTAAAAGCATGACTCATGGCACTCATCAAGCAATGTTCTAGCCCTTCTCATGACTCAGCAACTAAAAGCATTCTGCAGAGATAGAGAAAGAGTAGAGAATATAGATGGCCAGCAATAGCTCTGCAGTCACTGATGTACCATCTCACTCAGCATACTTAGCTGTCGGCATATATCTAGTTCACACTGTGCGGTTCCTGACTCTCCAGACTGCTGTATATTTACTCCTACTGCTGCTCCTGGTACGTTCCATGAGATAGGCATGCCCTCCCTCTCAGCAACATGTTCTTTGACTCGCTTCCTGTTTCTTCATCCTTATCTGCCTGATTTCTGTGTATGAACTATGCCTGTCCCTGACCTGTGAACCTGAGTTATCCTTTTAATGAAGCCTACAATTATGTATACTGTAATCAGCACAGTACATATACTGTACAATACTCAATTCATGTGTGCTATAATTTTAAGTTTCAGTATTAACAAAAGCATATCCCCATAACTCCTGGAGGTATGCTTCCCTTGAGCCCCTCCCTGTTGGCGGAGATGGTCAGTTACTTTTTGTATTCCTTCATTCCCTCCCCCTTCTTTCATATTTGTTGCCGAGTATCCCTTTTTGTTCATATTTGCCTTGCAATAGGACACTATAATTAACATACTATTATCCAATTAAAATTATCCAATTAAAGAAAAAAATCTGAAAAAAATATTGATCCCTTTTCCAAAATTTGTCCAAAACTATCTAATGATTTCCTTCTACTCTTGCAGCGTAAAAGTGAGTTATGGCCGGATCATATGTACAGCAAATCATAATTTGGGAATAGACTTTCTCTGAGCTCATGATGCATTTTATCTGGATTCTTAATGTCTTATATAACAGCTGTGTAGTGTGGATATTGTGGGTAATTACATAAAGAGCATTTGTTAGCAGAGCAAAATATCAGCAGTGATGACATAGTTCATTTCATTTGGCATGACTGGTGCAGAACTGTTGGATTATTTTGGATGAAATATACAATATTTTCA
Organism: Leptodactylus fallax; assembly: GCA_947044405.1. NCBI lineage: Eukaryota > Metazoa > Chordata > Amphibia > Anura > Leptodactylidae > Leptodactylus > Leptodactylus fallax. The sequence continues at coordinate 5,168,997 of CAMRHE010000084.1, read as the reverse complement.
CCTACGTCCAAATGTAATATATTCAATTTATTAGCTAGATATTTGCAACATGTAAATTTACTTTACCCTGTAAAAATATTGGGATGCAAGCTAGCAAAAGTAGTGAAGTTCTGAATCAAATATTTGGTAGACTATAGATCTATCCACAATTTCCTCTCGCAAAATTAGCTGTTTCGGAGGGCCTCAAAAGCTAGATCCACGGTAATCAGCCGATTACAATGCCACTGCTCACATCTAAGGCTGGCCATTCACAGTAGATCTTAGACTGCTGAAGTGGCAGGTTTTGAATGTTTGGCTGACAACGTTTAACCTACCAAAATTCGTCCCATACAGAAGACCATCAACTAAATTTGATCGCAACCAATATAGATAGTGTTGCATTTTCTCGTCCGTATGACTGTAATCATTTGTGTATGCTCTAGATTGACATATCTGTGGGCAGTTTGTGTAGTATATGCATATGTTTCTACTGCTACAGCCCCCACAAAATATGTAATTTCAATTTTCCATCACTTCTCGAGCAGTGATCAACTTTCATCTGTTAATATTTCAAGTGTTTGGATTAATTGAATGTTCTTTAAAGCGTTTCTTGTCATAGAAGCTGAATAACTTGATATATAGGTTTGTGGGAAAAGATTCAGGAAAACTTGCATAATATCCATTTAAATTCCTGCTTATTCTGTCCAGTGGACATTCTTAATCCTTGATTGACAGCTATCCCTGTATACATATTTATACACACAGGTGTCAGTTACTAATAAAACAGCCAATCTTTGCACACCAAGGTCGCAATTACTGTATTGAACTCAGGATAAAGATAAGACATGTCATCATTATACTGATGCTGTTACAGGCAAATTGTAAAATTAGGCATACTATAGAATTCTTACCATGTTTGAAAGAAATATGAAATAAGATCATTTCAGAGGTATCTAAAACCTAATTTTGCATCATTTTAGAGTTCTACTGTATAGTACACTTTTCCTTTGTTAATAAACCTGAGTATTCTTAGTTTGATTACGTTTCATAATTTTAAGTCCTTTATTCATAAGGGTTAAGATTAGGCTAAGGAAATGTGTAGCCATTTAATTATTACAGTTAATAGGCAAAGTAGTTTCAACAAACTTTGCATAAATCAATAGAAACCCTGATATACAGTCATATGAAAAAGTTTGGGCACCCCTATTAATCTTAATCATTTTTAGTTCTAAATATTTGGGTGTTTGCAACAGCCATTTCAATTTGATATATCTAATAACTGATGGACACAGTAATATTTCAGGATTGAAATGAGGTTTATTGTACTAACAGAAAATGTGCAATATGCATTAAACCAAAATTTGACCGATGCAAAAGTATGGGCACCTCAACAGAAAAGTGACATTAATATTTAGTAGATCCTCCTTTTGCAAAAATAACAGCCTCTAGTCGCTTCCTGTAGCTTTTAATCAGTTCCTGGATCCTGGATGAAGGTATTTTTGACCATTCCTCTTTACAAAACAATTCCAGTTCAGTTAAGTTTGATGGTCGCCGAGCATGGACAGCCCGCTTCAAATTATCCCACAGATGTTCAATGATATTCAGGTCTGGGGACTGGGATGGCCATTCCAGAACATTGTAATTGTTCCTCTGCATGAATGCCTGAGTAGATTTGGAGCTGTGTTTTGGATCATTGTCTTGCTGAAATATTCATCCCCGGCGTAACTTCAAATTCGTCACTGATTCTTGTACATTATTCTCAAGAATCTGCTGATACTGAGTTGAATCCATGCGACCCTCAACTTTAACAAGATTCCAGGTGCCGGCATTGGCCACACAGCCCCAAAGCATGATGGAACCTCCACCAAATTTTACAGTGGGTAGCAAGTGTTTTTCTTGGAATGCTGTGTTTTTTTGACGCCATGCATAACGCCTTTTTGTATGACCAAACAACTCAATCTTTGTTTCATCAGTCCACAGGACCGTCTTCCAAAATGAAGCTGGCTTGTCCAAATGTGCTTTTGCATACCTCAGGCGACTCTGTTTGTGGTGTGCTTTCAGAAACGGCTTCTTTCGCATCACTCTCCCATACAGCTTCTCCTTGTGCAAAGTGTGCTGTATTGTTGACCGATGCACAGTGACACCATCTGCAGCAAGATGATGCTGCAGCTCTTTGGAGGTGGTCTGTGGATTGTTCTCACCATTCTTCTTCTCTGCCTTTCTGATATTTTTCTTGGCCTGCCACTTCTGGGCTTAACAAGAACTGTCCCTGTGGTCTTCCATTTCCTTACTATGTTCCTCACAGTGGAAACTGACAGGTTAAATCTCTGAGACAACTTTTTGTATCCTTCCCCTGAACAACTATATTGAACAAGCTTTGTTTTCAGATTATTTGAGAGTTGTTTTGAGGAGCCCATGATGCCACTCTTCAGAGGAGATTCAAATAGGAGAACAACTTGCAATTGGCCACCTTAAATACCTTTTCTCATGATTGGATACACCTGGCTATGAAGTTCAAAGCTCAGTGAGGTTACAAAACCAATTTTGTGCTTCAATAAGTCAGTAAAAAGTAGTTAGGAGTATTCAAATCAATAAAATGATAAGGGTACCCAAACTTTTGCACCGGTCAAATTTTGGTTTAATGCATATTGCACATTTTCTGTTAGTACAATAAACCTCATTTCAATCCTGAAATATTACTGTGTCCATCAGTTATTAGATATATCAAATTGAAATGGCTGTTGCAAACACCCAAATATTTAGAACTAAAAATGATTAAGATTAATAGGGGTGCCCAAACTTTTTCATATGACTGTATACTCTGAAAATCTCTGCTGCATCCATCATGAGATGGACTGTAGGTCACATGTCTTGCATTACACATGTCTATAGAATTCTTTGAAAGTGGGAGAAGTGAGTACAAGCAGTGAGAGAGAGAAACTGAAACATAACTTAAAACGAGTTAAAAGCTTTAGAAGCTTTTTATCACATACCCATTGCTTTAATCACATATGTACATGTTGGCACTTCTCTATATATGTCCTGCATGGTCCTGGATCTGTTTTTGAGTGAGGGAGACAGTTGTGGAGTAGATTCTCTTCTACTGTTTGCAGAATATGTAAACGAGTCTCCACCTTCCAGCTCAGAGAGAAAAAAAAACTACAGATAGAGTCTCCAAAGGAGAAATGTGCTAAAAATGTAAAATGTGTCATATAATTGGCAGGAATAACGTTAGTCATTATGTACACACATATTGAAGCTTATCCCGAAAGTCAAATGAAACAGGTATGCTTTAAAGATTGGAAATGTATATTAAGGATTGTACAGATTATTTTATAAGGGTTAGGAAATAATTTTTAGAAAAGTAAGCTAAAATGATGCACTATTTGGTTTCAGAAATTACCTTATTTCATACTTTTTCTAAATCTACTTTTTATATGCTTGCATTTCACACATTGCTTGTGGTACTATAAAGGCACAACTGCTGAGAACTTACAAATGTCCTATATTTTGCCTCGTTTACTGCTTTGATTGAAGTTCTTGTTCTATATTAGTGCTCAGTAAGTTGCGGTGGAGGGATTCAGCAACGTACAGTGCAGTGTCTTAATCATGGACAGCCTTCCAATGGTTGCCTTGCCAGTCATAAACCTGTATCTTCGCAGGCCTGCAACCCTGATTTTTGTCCTCCTGATAAAAAAGGTAAGCAGTGGTAGTTATTCACAATTATACATACTATTACTTTGGCTGAATTAACATTTGTCTTCAGTGGATGTTTGTATTATTATAAAGGAACTTTTTCTTATTAAAATTGGTGACTTTAAGAAGCATTGAATGGTTTTTTTATAAGTTAAAACAAAGAAGTACAATAAACACTAAAGAAACAGGTGACAGACTGGTACAGAGGAAGAAAGGATCCTGTCAACAAGGGTTTCTAATCTGAAAGGGAACAGCACAGTAAGTGAGGAGAGAAGGTGCTCATATGATGATGTGAGGGCAGCAATGCTATTGTAGGTTGTAGGCTTATCTAAAGAGGCAGGTTTTCAGGATGCCTTTGAAAGGTGGAGAGTCTGATCATATGGGGAAGTAAGTTCAAGTATGGAGGTTGCATGGGAGAAATCTTGAAGACAGCTGAGTGAGGAACAGACAAGAGGAGACCAAAAAAAGAGGTTGTCAGATATGTATTGTATAGTCACAGAACAGAGCTCTGGGCAGCATCTACAGGATATTTATGTCAGGTTTTGTCATTGTTATTGTTTTGAAATGAATTGGTGAATGATGGAGAGTCAGTGAATGGATTGTCAGCGAGGCACAGAAAGAACAAGGAGAAAGGTAAATTAACTGGGTACCAAAGTGGAGGGTGGATTGGAGAGGTGCCAGAGTCTTACATGAGAGAGAATTTTTTTAAAATAAGTCAGAACTTGCAACTAATTAAAAGGCAACCTATCATTATTAAAAACTCCTCACATGTTATAGTGATATATTGGTTATGACTGTGGGGGTCCAGGTGCTGAGACCTCACCAATTATGAAATCTATAGGGGAAGATATGCTCAAGAAGAGTCACTACCTAAATGGGGGGACGTTAAAAACTTTAAATCTTTATTAATAACATTAAAAGAGGTAGGTAATAACAAATAAACACTCAAAAATTTATTTTGTAGGGCTATAGTGTCTGTAGCAAAATCTCACTCCACTGGATTGATCGCCATCGAAAACGGCCTACAAATTTCATAAAAGGCAACTTATTATCATACAGCAATGTCATGTCTACATGTATACAAACACACAGTAGCTTTATGTAGCTTAAGCCACTGTAAATAAAACTTATTATTAGGTGCACCAATGTATTCCATGACTGTGCCCACTATGTATTTACCAGTGAAGATTGCTACAGTCATAAGAAGGCATAGATTGATGTCAATAGATCAATCCTTTTAAAACCTAGCTCTAGTAGCAAACATATGGGTAATGCAGAAAGGGGGTAGCAGTATTTATAAGAATAAAAAAGAATACAGCCCCATCTCCCAACAATCTAAGTGTTAGACCGGGCATGTAAACTGTATAATAGCCAAGTCACCTAATGTGTTTCTGCATCGGCTATTTGACCAATGTTTCATCAGAGGTCCCCAAAACAAAGTAATTTACTCAAAAGTCCCCTAATAATGAGAGCTCAGCATTTCTCACTCCCCCATCAATGCTCCTCCCCTAAGAGCATTCTCCAACCTATTAGCTAGTGCCACATAATTGATGATGCTGGGCTAACTGGAGCCTAGCAGCACCGCCATATGCACATGTGCAAAGTGCGCCACCTCAATGGTGATGCACCAGGGCTTCACTCCTTGGTCAAGCATAAACAAAAGAAGGTCACTAACAGAGCCAAAAGTTACAAGGGAATCCACAAAGCAGGTATTAACAGTCATAATGATCAGAAGATTTACTGAGGAAGATGCAACTATATATAGTGGCAACTATATATATATAGAGAGAGAGAGAGAGAAAAACCAGCTAGTATCCAAAACAAGGGCCATTGATAAAGCCCATTGATAGACAACCAAATGGACATATTTGTATAGATTACAGTATCTAGATCCATAGGGAGGACACTAGAAAATAATCATATAAAGTATATTTACACACAATGATGACCCCATAACAATAAATGATGTAATGATGGGCAGAAGTATCTCTGTACAAATTAAATAAAACAAGCATAGGAAATATTGTCATTGAGACCTAGGGGTTAGACCTGTTTATTTGTATATATGTCCACACGATATTGCTGTATGATAATGAGTTGCCTTTTTGGAAATTTGCAGGCCATTTTATATGATGATCAATCCAGTGGGGTGAGATTTTGCTACAGGCACTATAGCCCTACGAAATATATTTTTGAGTGTTTGTTCATTATTACCTACCTCTTTTAATGTTGTTAATAAAGAGTTATAGTTTTTACCGTCCCCCGATTTAGGTAATGATTCTTCTTATTTTCTCTTTATTATTTTTGGGCACACTTAATCCATTAATATATTTAATTTCTTCTATTTTGGAAGATATGCTCAGCTGAATACCGTGTCCATTCCATTCTGATCAGAGGAGCAGCATACAAATTTAAAGAAGGTCTAAACACTTTTAGCTGTGCTTGTTTCTGATCAGCTATTTCCAGATCATCTTGGAGAGCAGATCACAGATCAAGTTATATAAGTAAGCATTTGTAGAACTTCTATGGATCCTTATGCTTTTTTCCATTTTTTGAGGAAAGCAGAGATTATCATAACTGAAGGGGAAAAGCACTCAACTAAAAGTATTTTTTTTCCCTTTTGCTTAAGCAATTGAGGTGGGGGGTCTCTACACCCCAAGCCCCACTGACATGTGGAATTAACGTATCCAAAATTTCTAAACATGATGGATACAGTTTTGCCATTACAGCCCTATAAAATTAAAGACATCTGTATCATACCAACATTGGGTTATACCAGAGAACAAATACACTCAGTAAACAGCCCCTAAAGTGTCAAACAAGAGGTTGAGTTGAATACATTGCTAGTCCTATAGAGTCACGTGGTGTATCAGAAATAGTCACCCATTTATCTCGGTGACCAAAACAAAATAATCATGTTTGTTCCTTTAAAGAAAAAAATTGTCATGACTGAACTGAAGCACTTTTACAGCAGTATAAAGGAGGTCTATCACCAGGAAACTTGAGAGCATAACTGCTACTATGTATTGTAGATGACATTATGCTGAACACCTTCATACCTTTATGTAGTCAATTACATGCACCAATTCCTTGAAAAAGCTGTTTTTATAAATATGCAAATGCGGTTCAAGTGTAATGGGGATGTGTCAGAGTCTCAGGTTTTCAAAGTCTTGGAGTCGCACTTGAAAAACATTTTTTTCAAGGAAAAGGTGCATCTAAAGTTATGATAGTTCTCTTCATAATGTCCCCTACAATGCACTGAGGCTGCTCTGATAGTGAGTGTGAAGTAACTCCCTTTAATTTTCACTCAGGTGTTTACTGGATCCATGGTTCTGACAGATCACATTGGTTTATAGTGGGTCTTCCTATTTTTTTTGTTACTTAAGGAATCTGAAGGAACACCACCATGATGTCAGTGTGAACACAGGCGGAGTCATATAGAATTGAAAACCATCTGTTGACTGACTGTCATGATTAGTTTTATCTGTGGAAATGTATGTCTCCCCACTATCAGCCAAAGAGTATCATCAAAAAAAACCATAGCAATGGGCAGTGTATTTAGTACCTAGGAACAATAAGTCTTGCTGCCAATATATGTTGCCCTATCCAGTGGTGAACCTAGCCTCTTTGCTGCCTGTGGTGGACTATAGAAAGGCGCCCCCCCTCAAAAAAAAAAAAAAAAAGAGTTTACATGCTACTAGCTTCACACGCTATTATCGTCGCACAATAAACACACACAAACTTATGAAACAGTTTTTAAGAATTTTTCTTCCTGTATTACTTCAGTATCAGATCAACAACACAGCATTAACAGTCAAAATAATTTCACACATCTTCTGCTTGGTGGATGGACGATCCCACATGGCCCCCATTCTCTATAATAGGAGTGCCGCAGATAGCGGAGTACTGTACTTCGGCTATATTTGGCACTCCCATCGAAGTGAATGAGAGCCACGCGGGTTCGTTCATCCACCAAGCATCATGCCTATATATGGCTGCGGTCAGGCTGAATTCCCACCCAGTGGGGGGGGGGGGGGTCAGCAGACAGACCCCCATCAATCAGGTATTTATCCTCTATCATTTAGGTGACTACAGGGCAGTAACATTTTGTGACTTACAGGTGACATCTCTGACTAATCGTTCACATTCCCCTTCTCTTCCCTTTGAACCACCATGACCACTTCTTCCAGCTGTGACTTGTCTCTGTAAAGTTTGCAACACAGACATCTTTGGCTCCTCACTTTTCCAGGCACCTGTCACACATTGTCCTCATCTATGTAAAGCCCCAATCCTGCTGCAACCCCCAATTATAAAATATATGATATAACACCCCCATAATTAATAATACCCCCAAGTGCATCTTAATATCAATAATGTCCATGTGTACCCCCATAAATAATGCCCCAGGTGTTAACTAATTAAAAGGTTTTCCAGGTCATTAATAAAAAAATCAGTGGGGCTCAAAAACCCAGGACTCCCACTGATCAGCTGTTTGAAAGAACTGTGGTACCTGTGTAAGCGCCGTGACCGCTTCTCTGTTTACGTAGTGTCATTCATCTCAGAGTGGCCATGTCATGTAACTTCAGCCTCGTCCTTTACATGTCTATGTGACAAGGCTGGAATTACATCACACGGTCACTATAAACAGCGTGTGATATAAACAGGCGCCATAGCCCCTTCATACAGCTGATCTCTTATTTATAATCTGTCCTAAGGATAGATCATCAATAAAAATGAGCTGGAAAGCCCCTTTAATAAAGCCCAAGTGCCACCTTAAAGGGGTTGTCCAGGATAACCACTTTTTAAGTATGAGGCTGGGGATGGTGCTCCAGTGTCTCCCAGCGTGTTCCAGTCCTGCTGCTCCGGTGTTTTCTTCCCCACAGCCCTGTGACGTCCCGTGTCAGTGAACTCAGCGGTCATGTGCGGTGGGGGCTATCGCCAGAAGAGAACATCAGAGCAGCAGAACCAGACTGCGGTGGGAGACATCAGAGCACAAGGGACAGGTAAGTAGGTGTTTTTTTGTTTTGTTTTTTTAATCACTTTCCCCAGTCTCATATTAAGAAAGTGGTTATCATGGCCTGTTAATTAATTGCCCCCTTATATTATACCCCTGATTCCCCCTGACATAAATACTGCTCCCCTAATGACCCTTCATATAAATGATGTCCCCTAATGACCCCTTATATAATTGATGTCCCCTAATGAACGCTTATATAAGTGACCACCCCTTTATATCATGCTCCCTAATGGCCACTTATATAAATAACCCCCTTGTATTAATAATGCCCTTATATAAATAACACCTCTTAAGTTCATAAAGCTCCCTTATATAAAATGCCCCTTCTTAACGACCCATTATCAGGGGAGTAACTAGCAAAGACTGGCCCCCACACAGTATAACGCCCCAATTACATACACTATAATGTTCCACAGCAGCCCCTGCACACAGTATTACACAGTATTATGGTCCACAGCGGCCCCTGCACACGGTATTATGGCCCTCAGAAGCCCCTGCACACGGTATTATGGCCCGCAGCAGCCCCTGTACACAGTATTATGGCCCGCAGTGGGATCTGCACATGGTAACATTGTATTATGCGATGCAGCGGCCCCTGCACACGTGGGCGGAGGCCAGTGTCGCGACATAATGACATCGGCCTGGCTCACGTGACATCTGGGACATCACCAAAGAAGGCCGAAGCCTGCTGGGAGTAACACCGGATCGCAGGAGAGGTGAGTAACTCTGGTTTTTATGTTCCGTTACCTCCCCTGGGTCTCCGATTATTATACTCCGGGGTCTGAAAAGACCTCAGAGTATAACAGTATTATTTGATGGGGTTCACGTGCACGTGGCCTCACTTCCCGATCCCCGCTCCTGCTCACAGCCGCCTCACTTCCTCTTCTGTGTCCCACAGCAGAAGGGGAAACAGAGGCAGCCGTGAGCAGGAGCGGGGATAGGTAAGTAAATAGGGACCGTTACCTGCTGGTGTCACTTTTATATATAAAAAGTTATCCTCACCTACCTGCGATCCCTTGATGGAGCCGCTGCCTCCTCTTCTACAGTCATTGCCAAAAGTTTTGAGAATGACACAAATATTATATTTTCACATGATCTGCTGCCCTCTGGTTTTTATGTGTGTTTGTCAGATGTTTTTATCACATACAGAAATATAATTGCATTCATATTATGAGTAACAGAAGCTTATATTGACAGTTAGAATGAGTTAATGCAGCAAGTCAATATTTGCAGTGTTGACCCTTCTTCTTCAGGACCTCTGCAATTCTCCCTGGCATGCTCTCAATCAACTTCTGGACCAAATCCTGACTGATAGCAGTCCATTCTTGCAGAATCAATGCTTTAATTTTGTCTGAATTTGTTGGTTTTTGTTTGTCCACCCGTCTCTTGATGATTGACCACAAGTTCTCAATGGGATTAAGATCTGGGGAGTTTCCAGGCCATGGACCCAAAATCTCTATGTTTTGTTCCCTGAGCCATTTAGTTATCACCTTTGCTTTATGGCAAGGTGCTCCATCATGCTGGAAAAGGCATTGTTGAGCGCTAAACTGCTCTTGGACGGTTGGGAGAAGTTGCTCTTGGAGGACATTCTGGTACCATTCTTTATTCATGGCTGTGTTTTTAGGCAAGACTGTGAGAGAGCCGATTCCCTTGGCTGAGAAGCAACCCCACACATGAATGGTTTCAGGATGCTTTACAGTTGGCATGAGACAAGACTGGTTGTAGCGCTCACCTCTTCTTCTCCGAATAAGCTGTTTTCCAGATGTTCCAAACAATCGAAAAGGGGATTCATCAGAGAAAATGACTTTACCCCAGTCCTCAGCAGTCCATTCCCTGTACCTTTTGCAGAATATCAGTCTGTCCCTGATGTTTTTTCTGGAGAGAAGTGGCTTCTTTGCTGCCCTCCTTGAGACCAGGCCTTGCTCCAAGAGTCTCCACCTCACAGTGCGTGCAGATGCACTCACACCTGCCTGCTGCCATTCCTCAGCAAGCTCTGCACTGCTGGTAGCCCGATCCCGCAGCTGAAACACTTTTAAGAGACGGTCCTGCCGCTTGCTGGTCTTTCTTGGGCGCCCTGGAGCCTTTTTGGCACCAATGGAACCTCTCTCCTTGAAGTTCTTGATGATGCGATAGATTGTTGACTGAGGTGCAATCTTTCTAGCTGCAATACTCTTCCCAGTTAGGCCATTTTTGTGCAGTGCAATGATGACTGCACGTGTTTCTTTAGAGATAACCATGGTTAACAGAAGAGAAACAATGATGGCAAGCACCAGCCTCCTTTTAAAGTGTCCAGTGGTGTCATTCTTACTTAATCATGACAGATTGATCTCCAGCCCTGTCCTCATCAACACCCACACCTGTGTTAATGGAGCAATCACTGAAACGATGTTAGGTGGTCCTTTTAAGGCAGGGCTGCAATGATGTTGAAATGTGTTTTGGGGGATAAAGTTCATTTTCTAGGCAAATATTGACTTTGCAAGTAATTGCTGTTAAGCTGATCACTCTTTATAACATTCTGGAGTATATGCAAATTGCCATTAGAAAAACTGAAGCAGTAGACTTTGTAAAAATTAATATTTGTATCATTCTCAAAACTTTTGGCCATGACTGTAGTCTGCGAATAGAACGTCTGCGTCTCATCGCAGGAGGCTCAATGACATCATTGTATCGTCACCTGTGCTGAGATACAGACATCTCCTAAGCCCAGGACAGGAGGTCCTGCTCAGCTTTGTTTTGTTTTTTTTGTTTTTTTTAGAGCGGCCTGTCCTGGGCTGGTTTACGGTAAATAGTAAAAATGCCACCACTCCAAACAGTGACAGATAGTGCCGCCTGAGGTGCGCCCCTGGACAACCCCCCAGCAATCACCTTACATCACAGAAGAGTGGTCAGCATCTTCAGGTTAAGTGTGGTATGACATTGTGTCACTTAAAGTGAATGGATGATCATAATCGTGAACAGCATTCATTCTTTTGCAGCAACTTCCCACTCTAGCTCAACTAAGTATCTTGAATATGGAAATAGAAGAACCCCTTTTATAGTCAAAGTTATTACAGACCCAAAAAAACCTTTAATAGATCTGATCTTGCACCCAATGGGACATTTAAAAACCATTTTGTCTATACAATAAGTGAAATATACTTTTACTAATGCTACATAAATTTTTTTAAAAATGTGCTTTATTCACAGATGTTTTCTGCAAAGATTATTATAACTGGTGTCATTTGGTACCCCAACATGGAGTATGTGGTCACAGATTCTATGGCATGCAGTGTTGTAGATCATGCTCCAAATCAATACTATAAGATGAGAAGTCTACATGGAATAGTAAATACAACTAAGATTTGAAGTTCATCAAGTGCTATTAGTGCCTAAATTCACAGACCTCTGTAAGAATATTTGTGAAAAACTTTGTACAAATAAAGTTTTTTGGGTAGGTCGAAAACGGTATATTAAGACAAACAATACTGTACGATAGTCTTTTAGAAGCAAATGACTAGTATGCATTGGAAACTGAGTAACTGATCATTTCATGCTGGATAACACATGGAAACTTGTAATTTCAGCAGGGACAACTGCGTGAAAATAGTGCAGAACAAATTTTATGGCTCATCTTGTTTCACTTGTGTTGTACGAAGGTTGTGGCTAAAAAGAACAGTTGTCTTCTACCACTCAGTGTTCCTTTCCAAGTTGTCATTACAGATCACTTCCGACAGCTGGATTCAAGTGCTCAAAAAAAAAAAAAAAAGCCAGCACTGCTGGTTTTGTCACCTGCTGTAAAACCCAACCATTGTGTAAAACTAGCTGCATTCAGTTCTTCCACTGTAAAACTGGCAGATTTGAAATCCAGTTTTCTGGTTTAGTCAGTGTGTTCTATTGGTGCTAACATTTTTGCCTTGACTACACTGGAAATATCTTATCCTTCATTATTATATGTCTTTTGAAGTGCTTTTTCCTCTACTTTTCTATAATTAAAAAGTAAACACATTGCTTACAAATAATATCTAACATGTTACTGTAAAGGTATTACAGCTAAATAATAGGTTATTTTACATTAAATGTCAGTATTCATGAACAACACAAAATGCATGTAATAATGCTGAAAAAAACTGGATTACGGTTTTGGTGCTACAGACTTTACTAATCTTAAATGTACTGAATTACAATAAATTTATCGTGTTTGTGAATACCTCTTCACAGGTTACACTGTGTAAATTGTATTGCTAAATATTTATGAACTTTGTTTTTTAAATAAACTTTTTTTTTTTAATTTTAAATTATTTTGTGGTTGTTTTATTGTTATCAGAATTGGTTTATTATGAACTGTTAAAAAAAAAAATTGCAACAAATTCAAAGTATACCTGACCCCTGTAGCAAAGCAGATTACTGGTGTCTTTATTTTTGGCGAATGCTGCCACTAAGAGGTATGCCATACTAGTAGGTGAAGGGCACTGTGTATGTATTGCCCAATGTATCTTCCTCCAGTGATTGTAGAGGGAATGTTATGTCTTGACTAATATAAAAAGATGAAGAAAATATATAGACAACAAAGTTCTATTGTTGTGCTTCTTTAGACAAGTCTTATATTATAGAATGTTCTGATGAAAGAAGCTATGAATTATTGTGCATGTATTATTACTTATTCATATTAGTCATACCTTTAGTGAATGTTTTGTTTATGTCTGTGTTATCAATCCATCTCAGTGGTATGTGTGTATACAAATGGGAGGGGATCTGAGGTGAAATGCTTTTCCTACCAGGCAGGAGATGTCCAGTTTTATTAGTTTATGATAGTAGTATAATGTTGTACCATGTTAGCCATTGAGAGTAGTGGAAGAGTGAAGAAATCAGGCGATACCTTTTAGAGGCTAACTGAGTATATTTATAAGTAAGCTTTCAGGAGTACTAGCTCCCTTCGTCAGACTTGGTGTGATACAATAACTGAAAATTCACAGATTTTTATACACATGGTCTTCAAAGCATTTTAGAGTCCTTAAAAAAAAGCCAAAACAAAATGCAATCTAAGTAGAGAAGTTATTTACAACAGGTCAAAAAACAATCTGGAAAGTTGTGGTGCGTGACAGAGGGATCTGTTATCTGTTTGCTATCAGGAGGTGATTTGTGACCCTCACAGGTCATACATAGTGTGACATGAAGCTGGCATGAATATTAAGTCCAAATTGCAGAGTTTGAAATTTTTCCATAAACTTGTATTCTGATTCTTTCCTTTTTTCCTGCGTCTTAAAATGTCCCATTAAAACCACAACCCGCAAATCTTCAATAGAGTGGTTTTCTCCAGAGAAATGTGCGGCCACTGGGAGATCGGTTCTGTTGTTATTAATGCTGGATCTATGTGAGTTCATTCGTTGACTGAGTCTCTGCCCTGTTTACCCCACATAGAGGCCTGTGGTGGGACATTGCACACACATTATGAGATACACCACATTGGAAGACCTGCAGGAAAATGTCCCCCTAATTCTGTGCACCTGTTGTGACTGTGGGATAGGTACACTGTCAGCAGTGTGGATGTGCTTGCAGGTCATGCACCTTTTGTGTAGGCAAGGTGAGGTGCCATTTTCAGTTGGGGCCTTCAGGGCACTCCGGACGATAATACGCCTCAGGTTTGGTGGATGTCGAAAGGAAAGGAGAGGGGGGACTGGAAATATGTCCTTGAGTCTGTTGTCCCTATGTAGCACAGGTTGGAGCTCCTTGGCAATCCTTCGTAGGATCTCCAGCTGTGGGTTGTAGGTGACAACTAGGGGCACTCGGGCTTCTTTCCGGGTCTCTCTATATGTGAGCAGACTGTCTCTGTTAATGGCTGCCGCTTTGTTTAATTGGTTGTCTGTTACTTTTGGTTTGTATCCCAATCTGAGAAATTTCGTCCTCAGATCCAGGAGGTGCTTGTCCAGGTCTGTTTTGTCGGAGCAAATACGATTGTATCGTATAGCCTGGCTGTAGATGATAGATTGTCTTGTGTGCTTGGGGTGGAAGCTGTCGTTTCTCAGGTAGGCCGTTCTATCTGTGGGTTTGTGGTATATCGATGTGAGTAGCCGGTGGTCTTTAATGTATATTGTGGTATCCAGAAAGTGAATTTCACTCCCTGAATAGCTAAGTTTAAGGTTGATGGTAGGGTGAAAGTCATTGAAGTCATTATGGAATTGAAGTAGGGCCTCCTCACCTGCAGTCCAGATGACAAGGATATCATCGATATAACGAAGGTAAATTATAGGTTTGGTGGCGCATGTTGATAAATATGCTCCTTCCAGTTCTGCCATAAAGAGATTTGCATACTGGGGTGCACATCTGGTCCCCATTGAAGTTCCCATTCGCTGTAGATATAGATCCTCTCCAAAGGTAAAATGGTTGTGGCTGAGGATGAATTGTATGAGCTGCGTTACTGGTTCTGTTGGGAGGTTTTGTTTTGCCAGGTGTACCCGACATGCTGCAACTCCATCCTTGTGAGGAATGTTGGTATACAGGGATTCCACATCCATGGTGGCCAAAATGGTACCCTCAGGTAGAGGGCCCAGGGCATTCAGTTTGTTAAGAAGGTCAGTGGTGTCCTGGATATAGCTTGGAGTATCCCTGACAAGGGGTTTTAGGAGATTTTCCACCCAACCTGACTCTAAAATGCTTTGAAGACCATGTGTATAAAAATCTGTGAATTTTCAGTTATTGTATCACACCATGTCTGATGAAGGGAGCTAGTACTCCTGAAAGCTTACTTATAAATATACTCAGTTAGCCTCTAAAAGGTATCGCCTGATTTCTTCACTCTTCCATTAGTTTATGATGTCATGGTAGGGCAAACAGAGGAAGTGGGTGTCGTGACCCTGGGCTAACCTTCTAAGTCCAGCAGGAACATAGCTCTACAAGGCAAATAAAGATAATTCAACTTTCCCAGATAAAGGTGAGTCATTCACTTCCCACCTCAGGGAGTACGAGGGGGGTGGGCGCACCCTGACAGGGAGGTGCAGCTAAACACAAGCCATAAGAGACAGTTTTACCTTACCACCAACACACATCTGTGGAGGCCAGGTAACAAATCTGGGTGTGTGTAATTCCATCAGAAGACCCTCCAAGCATCCTGGAACCACAGTAAGTAGTATTCTGTTTTTATCCCATTATTTTAAGTCTGTTTGCATTTCATGTCATTTGTTATCTTTTCATAAGATATACAGTGGGGGAAAAAAGTATTTAGTCAGCCACCAATTGTGCAAGTTCTCCCACTTAAAAAGATGAGAGAGGCCTGTAACTGACATCATAAGTAGACCTCAACTATGAGAGACAAAATGAGAAAACATATCTGGAAAATCACATTGATTTTTTTAAGAATTTATTTTCAAATTATGGTGGAAAATAAGTATTTGGTCACCTACAAACAAGCAAAATTTCTGGCTCTCACAGACCTGTAACTTCTTCTTTAAGAGGCTCCTCCGTCCTCCACTCATTACCTGTAGTAATGGCACCTGTTTGACATTGTTATCAGTATAAAAGATACCTGTCCACAACCTCAAACAGTCACACTCCAAACTCCACTATGGTGAAGACCAAAGAGCTGTGGAAGGACACCAGAAACAAAATTGTAGACCTGCACCAGGCTGGGAAGACTGAAGCTGCAATAGGCAAGCAGCTTGGTGTGAAGAAATCAACTGTGGGAGCAATAATTAGAAAATGGAAGACCTACAAGACCACTGATAATCTCCCTCGATCAGGGGCTCCACGCAAGATCTCCGTGGGGTCAAAATAACCACAAGAACGGTGAACAAAAAACCCAGAACCACACGGGGACCTAGTGAATGACCTGCAGAAAGCTGGGACTAACGTAACAAAGGCTACCGTCAGTAACACACTACGCCGCCAGGGACTCAGATCCTGCAGTGGCAGACATGTCCCCCTGCTTAAGCCAGTACATATCTGGGCCCGTCTGAAGTTTGCTAGAGAGCATTTGGATGTTCCAGAAGAGTATTAGGAGAATGTCATATGGTCAGATGAAACCAAAGTAGAACTGTTTGGTAGAAACACAACTCGTCGTGTTTGGAGTAGAGTGAATGCTGAGCTGCATCCAAAGAACACCATACCTACTGTGAAGCATGGGGGTGGCAACATAATGCTTTGGGGCTGTTTCTCTGCAAAGGGACCAGGACAACTGATCCGTGTACATGAAAGAATGAATGGGGCCATGTATCGTGAGATTTTGAGTGCAAACCTCATTCCATCAGCAAGGGCATTGAAGATGAAACGTGGCTGGGTCTTTCAGCATGACAATGATCCCAAGCACACTGCCAGGGCAACAAAGGAGTGGCTTCGTAAGAAGCATTTCAAGGTCCTGGAGTGGCCTAGCCAGTCTCCAGATCTCAACCCCATAGAAAACCTCTGTAGGGAGTTGAAAGTCCGTGTTGCCCAGCGACAGCCCCAAAACATCACTGCTGTAGAGGAGATCTGCATGGAGGAATGGGCCAACATACCAGCAACAGTGTGTGCCAACCTTGTGAAGACTTACAGAAAAGTTTGACCTCTGTCATTGCCAACAAGGGATATACAACAAAGTATTGAGATGAACTTTTGTTATTGACCAAATACTTATTTTCCACCATAATTTGCAAATAAATTCTTTAAAAATCAGACAATGTGATTTTCTAGATATGTTTTCTCATTTTGTCTCTCATAGTTGAGGTCTACCTATGATGACAATTACAGGCCTCTCTCATCTTTTTAAGTGGGAGAACTTGCACAATTGGTGGCTGACTAAATACTTTTTTTTCCCCACTGTGTGTGTATATGTATGTATATATAGCACTGAATGCTTTGGGTATTAAATTGTTAAATTTAAGGTTACTTTGTGTTGCTCTATGAACCCATTACCTGTTCTGAAGTGTGTTAGCAAGCAGTAATGTCTGTGTAGTTGTTGTAGTAGTATAATGTTGTACCGTGTTAGCCATTGAAAGTAGTGGAAGAGTGAAGAAATCAGGCGATACCTTTTAGAGGCTAACTGAGTATATTTATAAGTAAGCTTTCAGGAGTACTCGCTCCCTTCATCAGACATGGTGTGATACAAGAACTGAAAATTAACAGATTTTTATACACATGGTTTTCAAAGCATTTTAGAGTCCTTAAAAAAAAAAAAAAAAAATTGCAATCTAAGTAGAGAAGTTATTTACAACAGGTCAAAAAAACAGTCTGGAAACTTGTGGTGCGTGACGGAGGGATCAGTAATTCTTGCTGTTATCTGTTTGCTATCAGGAGGTGATTTGTGTCCCTCACAGTTCATACATAGTGTGATTTGAAGCTGGCATGAATATTGAGTTCAGTTCATGGTTCAAACATAGTGTGACATGAAGCTGGCATGAATATTAAGTCCAAATTGCAGAGTTTGAAATTTTTGCATAAATTTGTACTCCATTTCTTTCCTTTTCTCCTGTGTCTTAAAATGTCCCATTAAAACCACAACCCGCAAATCTTCAATAGAGTGGTTTTCTCCGGAGAAATGTGCGGCCACTGGGAGATCTGTTCTGCTGTTATTAATGGTGGATCTGTGTGAGTTCATTCGTTGACTGAGTCTCTGCCCTGTTTCCCCCACATAGAGGCCTGTGGTAGGACATTGCACACACATTATGAGGTACACCACATTGGAAGACCTGCAGGAAAATGTCCCCCTAATTCTGTGCACCTGTTGTGACTGTGGGATAGGTACACTGTCAGCGGTGTGGATGTGCTTGCAGGTCATGCACCTTTTATGTAGGCAAGGTGAGGTGCCATTTTCAGTTGGGGCCTTCAGAGCACTCCGGACGATAATGCGCCTCAGGTTTGGTGGTTGTCGAAAGGAGAGGAGAGGGGGGACTGGAAATATGTCCTTGAGTCTGTTGTCCCTATGTAGCACAGGTTGGAGCTCCTTGGCAATCCTTCGTAGGATCTCCAGCTGTGGGTTGTAGGTGACAACTAGGGGCACTCGGGCATCTTTCTGGGTCTCTCTATATGTGAGCAGACTGTCTCTGTTAATGGCTGCTGCTTTGTTTAATTGGTTGTCTGTCACTTTTGGTTTGTATCCCAATCTGAGAAATTTCATCCTCAGATCCAGGAGGTGCTTGTCCAGGTCTGTTTTGTCGGAGCAAATACGATTGTATCGTATAGCCTGGCTGTAGATGATAGATTGTCTTGTGTGCTTGGGGTGGAAGCTGTCGTTTCTCAGGTAGGCCGTTCTGTCTGTGGGTTTGTGGTATATTGATGTGAGTAGCCGGTGGTCTTTAATGTATATTGTGGTATCCAGAAAGTGAATTTCACTCCCTGAATGGCTAAGTTTAAGGTTGATGGTCGGGTGAAAGTCATTGAAGTCATTATGGAATTGAAGTAGGGCCTCCTCACCTGCAGTCCAGATGACAAGGATATCATCGATATAACGAAGGTAAATCATAGGTTTGGTGGCGCATGTTGATAAATATGTTCCTTCCATTTCTGCCATAAAGAGATTTGCATACTGGGGTGCACATCTGGTCCCCATTGAAGTTCCCATTCGCTGTAGCTATAGATCCTCTCCAAAGGTAAAATGGTTGTGGCTAAGGATGAATTGTATGAGCTGCGTTACTGGTTCTGTTGGGAGGTTTTGTTTTGCCAGGTGTACCCGACATGCTGCAACTCCATCCTTGTGGGGAATGTTGGTATACAGGGATTCCACATCCATGGTGGCCAAAATGGTACCCTCAGGTAGTGGGCCCAGGGCATTCAGTTTGTTAAGAAGGTCAGTGGTGTCCTGGATATAGCTTGGAGTATCCCTGACAAGGGGTTTTAGGAGTTTTCCACCCAACCTGAGATGTTTTCTGTCAGTGTCCCAATGCCAGAAATGATAGGCCTCCCAGGGTTGCCATCTTTGTGTATCTTTGGGAGCATATAGAAGCAGCCCGGCCTGGGATCTTGTGGGATAAGTCCTTTTACCTGATTCTGGATCTGGACTGGAAACTCCTTGATCATACTCTTTAGTTCTTTCATATAGGCCTCTGTGGGATCACTTCCAAGTTTGGAGTAATGGATGGGATTTGACAGTTGCCTGTTTGCTTCCTGGATATAGTCTGAGGTGTTCATTATGACTATTGCGCCCCCTTTGTCAGCTGGTTTTATTATTATATCCTGATTTTCTTTCAGTGATGTAATAGCCTTCTGTTCCTGCAGGGTTAGGTTATGCACCTGTTTCTTTTGTTTCTCCAGGATTTCTGATTTTACTTTGCTCTGTAGTGTGTGTGAGATTCCTATTGGTACTTGATTCTGCATACAGAATGTATTTGGGGTGCGGAGACTGTTTATTCTCAATTTCAATTTGCAGCCTGAGTGAATGATGAGAGGAGTGAGTTGACCTCTTACAGCCAAATCCGCATCATGTGCTAGGACGGCCTATACAGGACAGACGTTGATAATGGTGACCCTGTTAGATATTTCAATTTAATATAATGGCACACTAAGTTTAATATAACCTCTATCAGTATTTTTGTTCTGGGACCTAACCAGCCAACAAATGGTAAATGCCTGGGCTTTGCGAGAACACAACATTCTTTCCAAAAGAGATGTTGTAACTGTGTTCTGGCTAATCTGGCAAATAACTGGAAAACTCAGGGGTGGCTAAGGGTGGTGTAAAATGAAAAAAGAACTGCAGAGGCTCATTTGACAGTCACTAGGTATTGGATACTGGTGACATCACTACTGAGCGTCTCTGTTTATTTTACACCACCCCAGTCACACCTTTAAATTTCACAGTGGCCCCATCATGACACTTCAAACCTGGGACGGATTATAATAAATGCAAAATGTGTTGTAGCTCGGGGCCTGAGGCTGAAAGAGGGCCCAATGGGAAGTAATTGTCCATGTGCCCCCAATCATAATTCGGGAGTCTACTGCTGGTGAGCATTGGTTGAATGAATCTTGTGAGATTTGTCTCACAAATATTCGTGAGGTTCAACCTGCAGTTTCGGACCGAACACGCCCAAATCGGAACTGCTATTATTATAATCTGGGGTCTCATCATGCCCCAAAGTATTGGTATTGGTCCCTATCTTCATTTGGGCCTCATCTGGCCTCTTGTTATGAATTTTCTAAAAACTTTGGCTTTAGACAAACCAGTAAATTTTGGACTTCAACACCAACAACCAACTATTATACATTGGGGTCTCTTCAGACCTCAGAGTAAAATAAACTGAAGTGAGAAAACGGTGAGAAAATATAGCAAACAGTGTTACTCACCTCTTCTGGGCTCCGTCAAAGCATCCAGCATGAGTCCCTGTTTTCTAGAGGACTTTTCCAGCCTCTTGGATGACTGCTTATGGGTAAATAGAAACACATTTTACATCCTACAGTACTCCATGGTCCCTCATTGATCTCAGTTTACATCACTGAAATAATGAGAAGGCATTACATTCCTAAGAACACAGATGGAGTTGCAATCACTGCCTGCCGCCCGGAACAGCACCCAAAATGTGGGACTGTCTCACTCGATCAGGGGTGGCTGAGGGGCCCCCTGCTACCATAGGGCCCGATGTGGATGCATCGTTAGCCTTATGGATAAAGTGGCCCTGATCAAAAGTAGAGATGGGCAAATTTGTTATGAGCTAGATTTAACATGACTACTCCAAACTGTTCAGTTTTTATTAAACCAAACACTGCAATTTGCCATCATAAGCATTACGTAGTGAAAATACAGAGGAGACACATGTCTGTGACATAGGGGATGCCCGAACCACAGCCAAACAGCTTCTCAGCAAATAATGAATGGAAGGTGAGATCTTACAGAGCTAATTTCACAGACACAGAGGCATTTTGGGATGTGTTCAAGCTGAGAGACACACATGCAGTTGCTTCATTTTCTACTGGAGAGCAACAGTGTAATAGAACCACAGAATAAGAGGAGGAGGACAAGTATAAGGAATTTTAATTACAAGGCAGATAGAGAAATAATTTCTGCACTGTGCTGTGAACCTGTGACTGCTGCAGTAGAAATACTTGGCAGTTAACCCTTTCATTGCCAATAATCTTTTTTTTTTAATAGATGAGTTTTTTTTTGTACTACAGTGTCACATTGATCTGTGACTGTCCACAGAGTGTCTTATAATCTTGTTACTGACAGTCATTCCTGTTAGTGAAAAATATTTAGTTAGGACAGGGCTCCATTTTTTTAAAAAACTGGCATGTGTCACTTTATGTGGCAATAACTTTGAGAAGCTTCAATTATTCAAGTGATTTTGAGACAATTTTTTCGTGACACTGCACTTCATGTTAGTGGTATACTGAGCTAGATGTTTTTTGCCTTTATTTATGAAAAATAGGAAATTTTCAAAATGTGGAATGCTCTGCTTTTCAGACAAATACTCATACCGCCTAAATTCATTAATGCATATCTACCATAGCTTTTCTTTATGTTGGTGTGATGAAATATAAATATATATATATATATATATATATATATATATACACACAGTATACACACGTGGACAAAATTGTTGGTACCCCTCGTTTAATGGAAGAAAAAAATAATCACAGAAATAACTTGAATCTGACAAAAGTAATTTGCCAAACTACTTGTTGAAAAGCCACAAAGCTTCTGAGAGAATGTCCTATGGACAGATGAGACAAAAATCTAAATTTTTGGCAAGGCACAACAGCTCTATGTTCACAGACGGAAAAATGAAGCATATCTTGAAAAGAACACTTTCCCTACTGTGAAACATGGAGGAGGCTTTGTTATGTTCTGGGGCTGCTTTGCTGCATCTGGCACAGGGTGTCTTGAATCTGTGCAGGGTACAATGAAATCTCAAGACTATCAAGGGATTCTAGAGAGAAATGTGCTGCCCAGTGTCAGAAAGCTTGGTCTCAGTCGCAGGTCATGGGTCTTGCAACAGGATAATGACCCAAAACACACAGCTAAAAACACCCAAGAATGGCTAAGAGGAAAACATTGGACTATTCTGAAGTGGCCTTCTATGATACCTGACCTAAATCCTATTGAATATCTTTGGAAGGAGCTGAAACATGCTGTCTGGAAAAGGCACCCTTCAAACCCGAGACAACTGGAGCAGTTTGCTCATGAGGAGTGGGCCAAAATACCTGTTGAGAGGTGCACAAGTCTCATTGACAGTTACAGGAATCGTTTGATTGCAGTGATTGCCTCAAAAGGTTGTGCAACAAAATATTAAGTTAAGGGTACCATCATTTCTGTCCAGGTCTGTTTCATGAGTTTTCTTTTTTTTTAAATTCTGTTGAAGCATGTTTGAAAAGCAATGTCTGACTTTCATTTGTTCATTTTCATAGAATTTTTATATATTATTACTTTTGTCAGATTCAAGTTATTTCTGTGACCAAATCCCAGGTGATAATTACTAACCATCGCATACATTGAGTCAGTGGACCATGTGGGAACTTACAGGTCAAAAGTTCTATATTGGGTACAAAGAAAAAATTATAAACAGCACAGGTGCAGGTTACAGGAAGGGAGGAGAGCTAAAGGTCCATAAAAAGTCATTTGGCAAAGGACCCTGTTGTCAGACTCTATAAAAATTACCAAGGATTCTGTCCCAGACTTAGAACCAGTTCTGTACCTTTTTTTCCCTTTTTAATTTCACATAGTTTGTATTTTTTTTTTTGTTCCATCTTTTTATTGTTAATGTATAGTAAATCTAAAATTTAATAAGATTGTCTTTTGGCTCCAACAAGAGTGAATATCGCTCAGCTATTTACTCCTTTTGTGTGCTATATGTGCATGGTGTGGGTATACTGGTGTCTCGTCTTACCATAAAAAATGGCAAGTGGTGGAAGCATTGTGTGGATGTATGAGTGTGAAAAGGCTCTTTACTCCTGTGTATCCTAGTGGACAGGTGAGTTGGAAGGGAGTCTGGAATTGTAGTTTCCTTTTTATGATTGCATCTAGGGTCAAATGTGTGAGGATACCCCACAGAATTAGTATACAGTGAGTGGATACATCAGCTGTGAAACCTCATTCCATGACCATTGTCATCATCTTTTAATCACTGAGGGTTAATGGAGCTGGTGTTAGCTGATGCCGCCCACTCAAATAGTGAGTTGGCAGCCATCACAGGATGTACTATTAAGTCAGGACGTAATAGTACCTCCTGCTTTGCTAAGGTGTTAATACTACTGAACAGGTCATCTTTTTAGTGCTTTGCTTTTTTTTTTTTTTTTTTTTTTTTTAATTTTTGTATAAAAATAAAAAAGACATACAGGCAGTGTCAGAATTTTTGGCAGTCACTATTATAATTAAGTAGGAGGCATTAAAATAACTAAAAAAAAAATAGGGCAAAGTATAGGCTAAAGGTGGCAAATACTACCACTAATAAGAAAAGTGTAAGTGGCAACAGCAAAATGGCATGTAAAATGTGTGCTATAACATCACTATGGTTAAAACATCAATGAAGTCTAGTTATACAGGAAATGTAATGTGTGCAGGGCCGGCGTTAAGGGGGGCAAACTGGACAATTGCCCAGGGCTCCCACACCCATAGGGGCTCCATACTTTGCCTACTATTAGGACTAATGGATCGGGAGTACAGAAAGCATTAGCACATGCAGGGTCTGCTGATCACTGCTTGCAAAGCTTCCCGACACTTAGAAGCATCCTGTTCCCCCTCCTCACAAGGAGTGACTCATCCAGCAGATGGTAGTGTGAAGGAGGAAGTCTGCCTGATGTAAGAGCTTCACTACTGCCAGATAGAGCTGCACATGTGTTTCCTCAATTTCTATTGCACCCAGCCATTCAGCCAAACATGAGTATATCTTTTAGGTAAAATACGTATATTTAATATGTATTGTGAGAAGATGACAGGTAAGATTCTGGAAGGTCGCTATATCTCTCCCAGATTCCTCACTTGTAACCTGATCTACCACACATAAGTCAGGTAAAACCTTTGCTGTGAGAAGGCTGTCTCTGTTAACCCCTTCCTCTCCTACTAGGGAGGAGCCTTCAACCACAGGTGGAAGTTGGGCCTCATTAAAGGCCTATAAAAGATTGGCCACTTCTCACTACTGAGCAGTTCCTGAGGGAGAGAGGAGGAGCCGGGTTCTGTCCTCACATTGTGAAGGCTGGTGAGACTCTGGAGTGAACTCCTGCCCTTGCTTTGCGCTATTTATCAACCGTATGGCTGAAGCAAGCCACACATACAGATAGGACAGTTTTCTGTATGGTTAGTTGCTCAGACGAGCAATATTTCTGTTATTTTTTCTTGACTGAAAGTTAAGGCTTATTTGTTTTGCTGTTTTTTGGAAAAATAAATGCACAGGGTAAAACCTGTTGGGCTTGAATTTTTATGTCTGTCTGTCTCTGACTGTCTGGGTCCGCTGTGGTTACCACTGAGTTTATCCTCCCACATTATATATGTATATATTTGTTTACAGTATGTGTCTTAAAGATTAGGCTCAACACAGTGAAACTCAGCTAAAAAATACTAGAGATAAAAAGCAGTGAAAACACTTTTTTTTTTCCTGAGTGTTTTTTTTGAGCTTTTGATGCATTTTTCTCTGCCTTTACTTCCCCTATTAAATATATGTGGAAATGCTCACGATTCCGCAGCTAAAAATAACATACAGCGAATGAGATTAAATGATTACATTTTATTCACTTTGCTGGCTCATTTCTGCAGCCGCCATAAATGCTGTGTTTCACGTTACAGAATTTGCTGCGGTTTTTTGAGCCAATGTCAGGAGTGAGTTGAACAGAAGGGAGAAGTATAAGAGCTTTTTATATATTTCCCATTCCTTTTGTAGCCATTCTTGGCTTTGGCTCAAAAAAATGCAGCAAAATCTGAAACCTAAAAAGCTGCATTTCCACAAAGCAGGGCCTTGTGGACACACTGCGACTTCCAAAAGTGTTTTGGAAATCGCAGCATGTCAATTATACCTACAGAAATGCAAGTGGTTTCTCTATGTATAATTGAAGCAGAAAGTTTTTTTTCTGCGAAAAACGTGATACATTGCCGTTGCGGTTTTTCCCGCAGTGCTTTTTTGCTGCAGCCCGCGACATGGGGATTTAGCCTAAAGGGGTTTTTTGATAACCAAAACTTCTAACCTAAAATAAGTGATAAGTGCACGTCTGCTGTGTCACAAGGTCAGGTGTCCTGTGTTCTCCAATGTCAATAGTTTGGTGGGTGAGTGAGAGCACTGCTGCTCTGAACAAAGTGTATGGAACTGATGGATGTAGCGGAGGTCATAGGTCAGCTGTTCCATAGACTTTAAATGGAATGGCAATGTGCATGAGCACTATTCCATTGAGACAGTGGAACATGGGAACTTGTGTGTCATTGATGGCAATCTTAATCATAGGACTGCCACTGATCAGACACATATCACCAATTCTGTGGACAGATGACAAGCCATAGTTATAGGAAAGCCCCTTTTAGAGTAAGTCTACATGGGACGTACATGCAGAGGATTAGACACTGCGGACTTTGCTGCTACTGTACAATACAGCAAATAAGCCGCCAAGTGGATGAGATCTAAATAAATCCGGCATGATAATCCGACCTGAGGTGCAGAATGTCTCGCAGCAGCCTGATGTCTGCTTATGCTGCAGGTCATTCTGAGCGTTGTTGTGGAGTAGATGAGGAAAATCCTCTGCTGGTTTCCTGCAATGTAATATCAGCAGTGGACACATCCTATGTGGAAATATCTGCAATCTATACAGATGATTAGATGCTATGATTAAGGGGCAATATTCCCCAAAACGCATAAAGCTAATTGAGCCAAGACCATTTTGTATCTTGCTGTTACCCCCTTTTTTTTTTTTTTTTACTTGATGGACATTAAAAGTTAATTTAATATATATATGAGCACTACAGCATGTGAGTCAATATTGGCCTATATGATTATATTGGTGAGCTGTGCAACATTTTTCTACATATTCCAGGACTAGAGATGAGCGAATCGATTCTGCAGAAATGGAATTCGATCCGAATTTCAGGAAATCTTCGATTCACCACAAGTCCAGATTTCCTGATGCTTCACGGTAACGAATATTTACCAAGGACCTTTGTGACATCAAACGGTCACAAGATGTTCTCTAGTGATGTGATTGGGTAGGCGTGTCTTTGCTTGTTAGCAGATCCTTCCATATGATTAAAACTTGTCCGTGCTGGAGAGAGAGAGACACATGACCGTGGCATCCAAGAGTTTCCGCCATTTTGCCGCCCACCCCGGCTCTCTGAAGACTGGAAATAGCTGTTTATTCGCCACGAAGTAATTCGGATCGAAGCAAATATTTTGGGAACTTTGAATAGAACTGCTGAATCGAACTTTGGAGAAATTCGCTCATCTCTATCCAGGACCATTATCCAGCCCAGAACCGGCAGAAGTGCAGTGTATGTCATTGGAAGGCGTAATGCATGGCTCCTAGGAACAACCCGCTTACTGCAGCGTGTTATTACAGTGCAGGGCAGGAAGAGGTTAATTGCTGGCTGGCATTATGAGGGGAGTATCTGCAAATAAAAGGGGGCTGGTTGTGTTTTCCATATGGGGAACGGAGGAAACTTTGATAGTAGTGAAGTGTTTGGCGCCATGAGGGGAACATTACACAGTAAAAACAGCTATTTGTGGATTATACTATGAGAGCAGAGGGGAATCTGGCAGTAAGAGGGTGACGGGACAGTATTTAGTCCTGCTACAGCGGTCAGCGGGTGACGTGACAGTATTTATTATATAGCGGTCCTATTTGATACTTATGTATGTATATAAATATGCCTTGTTGCTTGTGCACCTGATTTAAAGGCTAAGGCCCCATGCTGTGGAAAAGACTGCGGCAGAAGCGCATTGGGTTTTGTTTTTGCAGCGTTTTTCATTGCGATCTCAGAGTTTTTCTCTGCGAAAATTTCTGCACCTATTATACCTATATGGAAAACACAAGCATTTCATTTCTGTTTTTCCAGGAAGCCCATCCCAACATCCGCCCACTGCACCTCCTATACCGTATACATTTACATATATACATATATATGGTAACGTACGTGTATGGTAAAATTGTGGATGGGATGTATATCTCACCTGGTTTCCTCAGCCAGGCAGGATAACGGAAATCCAGAAGGATACATGTTTTAGCACGTAGTCTGCTAAGGCTCTTTATTGAAGTTACATGGGCTGGATTTGCTGGACAGGTTGGCAGTGGGAGTCTTCCAGTCCACTATGAGCTATTCCCTAGTCCCAGGTGCGGCTTCCTGATGTTCATTACTGGGGAAGGAAGCCTGGCAAAAGGAGGGGCTGACAGGTTTGCAGCCTGGGAGAGAGAGAGAGAGCGCACCCTGTGGCAGTTAAGGTAAGTTTTACTACTGTGTTTGGTGCCAGGCATTAGGCCTGCACTAGGGTAGTGGGGCATGCTGCTGTATAGCTAGAGCCGGACTGGCTTCGGGTTTGTTTTGTTTTGTTTGCACAAGTGTTTTATTTAGGTACTTTAGCACAAAAAAAGAAGCAGCACTGGAGATTAAAACCTGCTGCCTGTCTAAAGTCCGTCATTGCCGACCACCACCGTGTGAGCTCTCCCTCTATCTGGTCCCAGTAAGGTTGTATTCACATGGAGCATTTTTGCTCAAAAAAGGCATGTGTTTTTATCAGACAAACAAGTCTTTTTTAAAAAGTGCATGTGG
Source organism: Leptodactylus fallax (assembly GCA_947044405.1). Classification (NCBI taxonomy): domain Eukaryota; kingdom Metazoa; phylum Chordata; class Amphibia; order Anura; family Leptodactylidae; genus Leptodactylus; species Leptodactylus fallax. The sequence goes on along the minus strand of CAMRHE010000084.1, from coordinate 5,140,693 downwards.
TTTTTGAAACCCACTTTGTAAAGGATGTATTTTTACCTGCATGATGCTAATGGATAAGCATTCACAACCTTTGCACATGTTGCCAGTCTCCTTCACTCTTCAGATGTATGACCCAGGCACTCACTTGTCTGGTGCTCAGGACCAGCCCCCACCTAGTACTGGATGCTTAATTAGAAAAAATTTCAGCACATTTTTTGCTGTAAAAAAAGAAAATCTCTCAGAAAACCCCTTTAACCCCTTAACGACCCAGGGCGTAATAGTACGTCCTGAGTCGCATGACGATGTATGGAGAGCGCTCAGGAGCTGACCGCTCTCCATACACCGCGGGTGCCGGCTGTATAATACAGCCAAGACCCGCAGCTAACAGCAGCGATCGGCGCCTGCACCGATCGCGGCTGTTAACCCTTTAGATGTCGCGGTCAAATGCGACCGCGGCGTCTAAATTGCGGAGCCGCCAAGGGCGCCGCCATTTTTACCTGATCGCCGCCCTCCAGAACGTCATCGGAGGGCGGCGCTTGGTTGCCATGACAGCCAGGAGCCTATTGAAGGCTCCCAGGCCTGTCAGTACATTACAGCTATTACACGATGCCAGAGCCATCATCTAATAGCAGTGAAGGCATTTTGCTATTCACTGCGATACAGTAGTATCGCAGTGAATAGTATGATCGATCAGACTCCCTAGGTTTCAAGGTCCCTAGGGAGTCTGATCATACAAGTATAAAAAAAAAAAAAAAAGTTTTTAAAAGTATGAAAAAAAAAAAAATTCAAATCACCCCCTTTTCCCTAGATCAGATATAAAAGTAAATAAACAAAAGTAAGCATAAACAATTTAAGTATCCCCGCGCTCCAAAATGCCCGAACTATTAAAATATTTATCCCATACGGTGATTGGCGTAGCGGGTAAAAAAAATCTAAATGGCCAAATAGCGTTTTTTTCAACACGTTGTCTCCTATAAAAAAATGAATAAAAAGTGATCAAACAATCAGATCTTTCCCCAAGTGGTATCAATAAAAACGTCATGTTGTCCCGCATAAAAAGACGCCTTACCCAGCTCCATACATGTAAATATAAAAAAGTTACAGGTGACACAATATGGCGATGCAAAATTTTTTTTTCTATTTAGCCAAGTTTTTAATTTTTTTAAAAGGTATCAAAACATTACAAATACTATATAAATTTTGTATCACCGTGTTCGTACTGACCCGCAGAATACAGGTAACATGTCATTTTTACCACACAGTGAATGCTGTAAAAATGAAACCCATATGAATTTGGCGCAAATGCAGTTTTTCTCCAATTGCACCTCATTCTGAATTTTTTTCCAGCTTCCCAGTACATTGCACAGCATATTGAATAGTGACATTACAAAGTACAATTTGTTTCGCAAACAATAAGCCATCATGTGACTCTGTGAACTGAAAAATGAAAAAGTTATGGCTCTTTGAGTGTGGGGAGGGAAAAACAAAAATGAAAAATGGGCCGGTCATTAAGGGGTTAAAGAGAGTCAAAAATGTCTTTCAGAGCATATCTACTGTTATATGGCTGTATCTACTATTTCTTAAAGTTTCTGCTAGTAGGAGGCATTATCTTAAGTAGAGCACCTCCTATCTTAAGCAGGTGCAGTCCTGGCACATCCATATATTACATAGTCATCACAGGCATGTACAGTAATACTATGTGCCTTTTCCCTGCAGTTGTTAGCTAATTGCTGATGCGGTTATCTTAGAGAATGTTCTGCCATCCTGGTGATAAGGTCATGACACCCTTTGTGGGCCAGATGACCAGGTTCCCCAGGTAACTGTCCTTGTCCTAATTGATATGAGCTAAGTGCTAGCAGCGAGAGATAGAAACCAGACACAGAGCTGGTATGAAACCTCTTTCTTAGCCGAATACAGGGACGCACACTGAAACTTTATTAAGACATCATAAGTTCATATAGCAGCAAATATAGGAAAGGGTTAACATAGCAACGTAAGTCCTCATGTTCAATCCTAATTGGTGTAGTTTATCTTAAATGCATAGATAACAGATATAAACAGTTCGTATATGGTCAGCCATCTCCTGTCTTGCACAGTGATCCAGGGAGGTGTCTTCTGGCAGCAAACCAAGCACATGTCTTCTTAGAGACAAAGGATTCTCACTTTGGTATGCAGACACTATCTGGTAGTGTAACATTACATTACACTCAGTTTCAAGCATAAACAACCACATCTAATATTTAACTTTAAGGATTATTATTATTTTTTTTTTTTTTTTTTTTTTTTTTTTTACACACAGTACACCTTAAGCAGATCTGAAAATATAAAAGTATAAAATTATAAAAAGTTCATTATGATCCTTCACACTGGCACAAAACTTTAGGCATATACTTAATGCAACATTCAATATAGTGTCTATACAACTTATCACTCAACAATAACAAGCATACACTATAATTTATCAATATTTTCTGTGAAACAATAAATATATTTTCAAATCTTTTATTTTTTATCTTGCCTATATATTAATTCACGATTTGAACCTTTTCTGGTTGGAGCACTGCATTGTCAGATTGTAATGTTTTAAAGGACCACAATGAAATACAAAGAGACATCTCCATCTCAATAGCGGTAGTAAAAAAAAAAAAAAAGTTAAACTTTATTATAGAAGTAATAGTGAACATACAGTACTGTGCTAAAGCTTTAGGCAGTGGTGAAAAAATGCTGCAAACTAGGAATGTTAATTTATTTTTGTCATTTAATAAAATGCAAAGTGAATGAACAAAAGAGAAAACTTTTTGGCTGCAGTTGTTCTCTGAAGACCACTTCTGGCCAGACTTCTCGGAACATTAGATGGATGTTTCTGGGTACCACTGTTTTCTGCCAGTTCTGAGCTGATGGTTGTGCTGGGCATCTTCCAATTTCTATGGGGCATGATGTGTCTTTCATCTGCTGCACGAAGCTTCCTTGGTCAACCATCTACAGTCCTCAACATTGCCCTTTCTTGGTGCTTGTCTAAATGGCTCCAAATTTATTCTTCAGCAGGACAACAACCCCAAACGTATAACTTAGGTACCTACAGCCTCCAGGTATCGGAAGCTACTGTAGTGAAAAGGGAGTGCATGCAGGATGCATCTATTTAAGTACAAGTAGCAGTGCTGCAGCCCTGTCCATTGCATAGTAGTGGCTCTGGAAATTGCAGTGCCTATTCTATTTGAATAGCAGCAGCGTGCACATGCTTACCTACTACAGCAGCTTTCAATGCCTGGAGCCAGAATAGTTGATCAGACCTGTCATACCACACAGATCACATACTGATGACCTATGATCTATTCTGTGGATAGGTAATCAGTATGAAAACTCAATTTGGGGCTGATGTCAGGTATTTAAATATGGAAGCTGCCACTATAGCCGTCGGGCCTCTGCTGTATTAGACAGTGCTAATGCCCGGCCTCAGCAGTCACTGGAGTGACTGGTGACAGATGTGAGTGACATCACTGGTCCCTAACCAGCAACCACTGAGGCTACTGATTGGCCTCAGTGGTCATGTGAGGTGCAGGTCTTTGAGAAGTGAGGCAAGGTGTTCAACCGAATGGGATCAGAGCGCCAATGACAGAGGAGTATGTTTTTTCAGACGCCATAGTATAATGAGCAAGGGCCCAGGGGAGGAGGTCAACAGTGTTAGTTCTCCTGAGCTCTGGTGCTGATCTTCAGGCCCCTTCAGTTCTCAGGGACGTCACGAATAACGTCAGAGACCGCTCAGGCCCAATCACAGGCCTCAGCACTCCCTGACGTCTGGCAGAAGCTCCGACGATAACAGGTAGCTGCGCCGGAGTACAGGGGAGGTGAATAACTCTGCTGTGTTTGACCACTTCTCCTGGGCCTCCCCTCATTATACTCTGGGGTTTGAGGAGACCCCAGAATATAATAATAGCAGTTTTGTTTAGTCTGAACAAAACTGCTGGGCAAGTTCACCCCACAAATACTGTCAGTGCCAACCCCTCTGACATCTGAACCGAGATACTCATTTCGCCTCATGGTAGATGCAGCCCTGATGGGCTCCATGCTTGTGCAAGGCTTAGCTCCTGTATCTTCATAATCATCTTGATTGTCCTCCCTACAGACTGAATCCATTCAGGCAATGGTCAACTCTGGCTAGTCCAATCATGAATGCTGCAAATGAATAGGGACATAGTAACAACTCTAGTAACCATTATACTATTTTACCTTGGTTTGTTAGAATCTTTGACGGAAATGTTACTTCAGTTGTTCATGCTGAAGATTTTAGTTGCTAGTTCATTGTTCTAAATGACATCTCCATCATCAATAAATTTCCAGTAAGTGATGTGTGTTCTTTCGATGAGCGAATCAAAGCTGACAAAGTGGAATTCGATCCGAATTTCAGGAAATATTCGATTCGCATCAAATCTGGATTTCCTCACGCTTCGTGTAACGAATAGCATTTTTTCCTAAAATGGCTTGCTGCACATGTTAGGACATAGAGCAAGGAACTCTGGGAATGCGGGATCGCCCACAATGCCATGTGTGCAGCCAATCAGGAGCCAGCCCTGATTGGCTGCACACATGGCATTGTGGAAAAGGCTAAATACTATGCTCAGTAAGAACCTTCTGACGTCAGACGGTCACATGACATACTCTAGTCATGTGACTGGGAAGGTGTGTCTGCTTGTAAGAAGGTCCATACACCATACTCCCAACTTTCAAAGGACAGAAAGAGAGACAAAATGTGCTATGCGCGCAGCTGCAAATTTAGCTCTGCCCATTCTCCATTTTTCCATGATATTTTATGATATATTAACATTATATGCCCCCACATTACAATGTTCCCCTCCGATTGCCCCACAGTATTAAGTCCCTCTCCTCGTACCCCAGTTTAAACTGACGGAAACTAGAGGCAGCTGGAGGGGGACATTATACAGTAGGGGTAGTTGGAGGGGGACATGTCCACCTCTAATTGCCCCCAGTTTAATGTCAACCTTCCATCTGCCCTCCCAGTTTAATGTCCACTCCTCGATCTTCCCCCAGTATAATTCCCCCCTACATCTGCCCCCAGTTCCCCTCTTGCTCACACATGCTGTCTCTTCTCTCCACCTTCAGTAACCGTTCGTTCCCAGCAGCTTCCTCTTTCTGTGTAACAAAACACTGTCCTGTAGTGTCCAGATTAGCTCTGCCCACCCAAGAGTCTGATCACATGGCCATAATGTCATCAAAGGTCCTTTAGCCCACTAGGATTTAGCATCTACCATTTAGCCTTTAACAAAGTTTGTTAGCAACAAAATACTTAAGGGGCATAGCAGGACAAACTGTAAGCTATCCGGGACGGTGGGACACCAATGTAATATCAGGACTGTCCCACCGGATGCGGGACGGTTGGGAGCTATGCTGTACACATGATGAAAAGTTGTATCCCGTTGTGAAGGATCCAGATTTACCAGGGCCTCGGGCCTGGCCTACCTGCGATCACTTCGATTACCTCACACCCACTTTCCGTGAGTGAAGCAGGTCAACAGAGGATAGTACGCAAACGGGCCTCCTAAATTTTATATATTTATCAACCCCTAAATGGGTCGGTACTAGACACTCAACACATACATAGAATACATGCAGCGGTTAACAAGCAGATACAAGTGAAAACAGCATAACACGGTACATAAAAATAAAAATGGGGATAAAAGAAAGAAAAGAATATATATTACCAACACCAGCTTGTGCAGGTTATCTCTGACTTCCAATGGTTGCCAGGGCACTTTCTTATGGGACGACCGGCAGCAGAGCACCTTAACCGGGTAAAATGGCTGAAGACCTCTGGAACAAGTAGCTAGTCCATTTCTCTGAGCCCATGTGGTAGGCTCAGAGCACAGGTCTTGGGCAAAGCATGTGTTGCTTACATGCAGGGACACCTCTTTTAGGTCCACAACTAGGCCTCAAGCCTAACTGCTTAGGCCGCATGGCAGCCACATGTGGTCGCATGGCTTCCCCCACAGCTTGCCTCCAAGAAACGTGCATCTCCAAAATCACCAGACAACAGAGCCTCGTTCAGCCTGGGCGGAGCCCTTTTGTTTCCCCTGGTCTCCTCCCTGAGTGAGGTCACCAGGGGGAGAAGCCCCGCCCCCTCTCTACAGCTCTCAGAATAACTTTTCAGTATAATTCTATGCATGATGTTTAGAGAGTCTGGCTGGTAGTATAATGGGGTTCCTGGCGAGATCCCCAATACATAGACTCCAAGTTTGACACTCTCCACTTTAGGTAAGGAGATCAGTGCCTGCACCTTTCCTGGATTTTGAACGGTGACATGTGTATATTCTGAGCGTGCGCCTTGACCTGACGCATCTGGGGGATCTATCGGGTCGACAATAAGAGGTTCCCCAGGCCAGATATTGTCATAAAACCATAATTCCTTAGAACTAGCAATGGCGCCACTGAGTCTCTCAGGGATATGCGGATCGTTTGCATAAAGCATCCTGTCTAAATGAACCCCCGCTGAGTTAGTGAGGATGGCAGTCTTATGCAGATGAAGGCTTTTGACCAAATGGCTGATTGCTTCAGGGACAGGACAATAGACCTGAACTAGAGAGTAGTTTGACCACTTTCCAGGTGCTCTTCTAAGCCTGATTCTAGGCACCAACCCCCGCTGCGCAGCAGTATAGACTAATATTGATATCCTAAGACTATACATGCACCTAATATCATCACACCCGTGCAGTGGAGGAACATGGAGAGATGTGAGGTGTATGGTGTACTGTGGGGGGGAGAGATGTGGGGTGCATGGTGGACTATGGGGGTGGGGATTTAGAGCTGTGTTACTATAGGGGATGGCAAGCTATGGTCCAGGTTTGGTGGATTTGGCAAGCTGTGGCCCTGTGGGGCTGCTTTGTAGGGGATAGCGAACTTGATACCTTTGTGAGATGTGTTACTGTGGGGGATCTAGCGAGACACCGAGGCTGGATACTTCGCGCTAGGCCAAGTTGCTATGGTAACGTGTAAACTATTAGGTAGCATGGCATCTTTAGCAGCTACACCACTATACAGGCTCTCTGCAGCCAGGAAATAGCTGTTTTTAAATGCAATTCGCCTCAAATTAATTCAGATCGAAATTAATCGTTTGGGAAAATTCGGCGAAGCTGCCGAATTGAATTTGTGAAAAATTCGCTCATCTCTATTGTTCTTAAAATAGAGTGACAAAACTTTTGAAGTCTATCAGAGCTAGTATACCACAATTGAGTCATTTGGAGACCTACAACAGTGTTTCTCAATAGTTCTAATTCAGGTACCACCTACTGAGATAAATTAATTCAAAATATCACCAAAGCTGAGATCATACATTTTATGGAACATTAAAGGGGTATTCCCATGAACATAATTATATTTATATTTGTAAATAATTAAAAGTTAAGCATTTTTTGCAAATATAAGTAGTTAAAAATTCTGCAGAGTTTTAAAGATTTTCTCTAACTTTCTTAGTGGTGAGATTCTGTTGTCTTGATCGGTTACCAATGGATACGACCACAGACCAGAAACTTTCTGTGGTCTGGGACTTCTCAGGAACCGAACCATGATTTTCTTATTGTAGCTGGGTTATTAGGCAGGAACACTACATGTATCAGAAGATATCACGGCCACGATACAAAGTCAGCCACGATTTTCTTGACTTTAGAAAGGTCCTGCATTCATGGTTGTATCCACTGGCAACCCATCAAGACAACAACTTGTGACCACAAGATATTTAGAGAAAATCTTTAAAACTCTGCAAAATGTTTAATTACTTATATTTGCAAAAATGTTTAACTTAATTATCTACAAATTTCAAAATAGTTATGTTCATGGGAATACCCCTTTTAAGAGCACAGAATGAGGTCAGTGTGCATACATTCATTCATAATCATCTTCACTGTCCGCCACACAGACTGAATGCATTCAGGCAATGGTCAACTGAGTAGTCCGATCATGAATGCTAAAAGTGCACAGGGATGGAAGATGTTGGGCAATGGCTCTGATAAGAACCCAACACATTTCCCTCAGGAGCTTCAATGGTCTCTCAACCTCCCCTCACCAAGGACTGACTAGACTGACTGCTCTGGAGACTAAGTCTCATGCCCTTGTCTTATCTTCTCTTCTCATCTCATCTCATGTTGGGTTTGTTCCAAGCTCCCCTAAAAAGGAGGGGTGTATCACAATGGAATATCCCTGAAAAGGGGGGAGTAAACATAAGGAAGCTGCAAAACATATAAAATTGTATACATGGGCAAAATGCAAAACAACATAAAATAAACACCACAATATAAGCAGTGTCCACTGGGATGCTGCAATTTTCCCTGGCTTTAACCTAAAACGGCCTCACCGAATCTGAAAAGTTCCTAGGGTGAACTCTAGTGCAGCAGCAAACAAACTAAATAAAATAAAAGAAAAAAAATATGTATATATATTTATACAAATGTAGCCATCACCAACAAGTCTGCTGGATCGCTATTTCCCATTAAGTAGTGCACCAGTAACACCAGTTAATTCACCCCCCCCCCCACTCAAGGTGCTAGCTTTTTCATTAGCAATGCTGCAATATAATATATTGATACATTGTAATACATTAATGCCCCCACCAGCATTTATCCCCCACCAACCCAAATAAAAACATTGGTGGCAGTGGGTAAAAAAATAAAATCATAGTGGAGCTGCTGCTATGAATTCAATAGCGGCAGTGGCTCTTCTATGATAGCGGGATTGCTGCTGATAATAGCAAAGGTATCATGTCACAGTACAGGGATATTAAAAACATTGGGGCAGTGGGTAAAAAAAACACATTGCCAGCGGTGTCCCCTCTATGTATAGGCACACTGACTATTTGAATTTAGTGCCAAAGCACTGGTCAGGCCGGACCAAGTTTTTGGCTGAAATGGTCAAGTGAATGCGACCTAACACACATCATGGAACATGACTGAAACACCATTGAACAGATGTTTCACAGCTAATAAATAACACAACTCAATCACTTTATATACATATAATTTATTAGCAGTACCATATTATGATTAAAAACACTTAAAAGCAAAAATTGCTACACATACTATACAGGAGTCATGTTATGAATATTTCCCCTTCTATAAACCCCACACAACAGTGTGCTGGTACAAACAACTGTCTATGCTCAGATCCCTAATACAAATGTTCATAACCCCATTTCTATAATATAAATACATATAAAGACAATTATACAATAAATATACATCAGTAATAACATGAAAATTATATCACATTATACCATGTCCAATCCACCTTTGGGGAATGTAGGGACTGACCATATTCCAGAGTGGCTATACGCTAAAGTGCTACCACCACATGACCACAGATAGTGAACTTGGGACTGCAACAGGTGACACTTGGATGGCTTCACTTCAAGCCTGTGCTGAATTAAAATTTGAAGAGTTCAGTGAGGTGTTGGAGGTTGTCTTCATAGGTCTTGAAATAAACAAACAATCACATCAGCAAGATACAGCAGGACGGTTTCAAAATTCTCAACTTCCACACAGAGCTCCATCAGGTGTTTGGTCCCATGTGTGTTACAGAGGCCATGTGCCTTACAGAGACCAAAGGGCTTGGTGTTGAACTCAGGGAGGCCTATAGATATAGTGACGGCAGTCTTTTCCTGGACAGCTTTGTCTACAAACACTTGCCAGTATCCACTGCTCAGGTCAAGGGTGGAGAAGTATACAGCTGCTCCCACGGTCATCAGAGATTACTCTATTCGAGACAATGGATAGGCGTCTATGTGGGTGATAGAATTCAGTTTCCAGTAGTCCATCTAGAACTGGATGTCGCTATCTTTTTTTCCTCACAAGGAATAGTGGGTCAGCCCAGGGGCTGTGACTGTCACAGATCACATCAGAATCTTCCATTTCAGCAAGCAATTTTCACCTGTTGAATTAGCTGGTGGTCTGTATCGTTCTTTGATAGGAGGATGTGAACCTGTAGGAATGGTGTGTTCGATAGAATTGGTGTGGCAAAAATATAGTGTTGACTAAATGCTGTTTGGCACTTCTTCACAACTGCAAGGACACAGTCAATTTGATGCTCAGGGGTCTCTAGAGTTCCAATATCAAGAGCTTCCCACTAAGGTCTTTTGGAATCTGTTCCACCTGCACATCTGTTCCTCCTGAGCCTGATAATGGTGGTCGGAAGGGCCCTTATGGTAAATACAAGAATGACTCAGCAGGCACTGAAACAAATGATGAAACTTTAATGAAATATCATCAAACTATGCAGATTCCCACATGTAGTGCAACCAGAGATTCACTGTGGGTGATGGTACTGAGCCTAGTAACGTTTTTTTCATGGCAAGGGTTGCCCAATAATGGATGTTAAGTCCAGTGCCTGACAACTCCACTCCAAGATAACTAAACTCTGCCACTATATGTATGGTGGGTCGTTTTGTATACTATACTCAACAGCCCTGATTAAGAATAGTGTAAAATTAAGAAAATTAAAAATTTAGATAAAATTAAAATATATAAAATTTAATTCCTTCTTATACCTTTCCCTGGTGGACAAGTTAGCTACCCTCACTGTGAATAAAATAAAATAAAAAAAAAAAAAAAAAAAACTGTGGGTTGCTAGATTATTAGTTCTATTTTATCATTTGGCCAAAAAAATTACCAAAATGAACAGTTTAAATTTTATTAAAAAAAAAGAATTTCTATATATAATATACTACCTGTCCAAAACTTAATTATCTTTGATTTTTAAATATATATGTAAATACACACGTGGACAAAATTAAAGAAAAACTCACAATGGTCACAGAAATAACTTGAATCTGACAAAAGTAATATATAAAAATTCTATGAAAATGAACAAATGAAAGTGAGACATTGCTTTTCAAACATGCTTTAACAGAAATTTTAAAAAAAGAAAACTCATGAAACAGGCCTGGACAGAAATGATGGTTCCCTTAACTTAATATTTTGTTGCACAACCTTTTGAGGCAATCACTGCAATCAAACGATTCCTGTAACTGTCAATGAGACTTCTGCACCTTTCAACAGGTATTTTGGCCCACTCCTCATGAACAAACTGCTCCAGTTGTCTCGGGTTTGAAGGGTGCCTTTTCCAGACGGCATGTTTCAGCTCCTTCCAAAGATGCTCAATAGGATTTAGGTCAGGTCTCATAGAAGGCCACTTCAGAATAGTCCAATGTTAGCTATTCTTGGGTGTTTTTTAGCTGTGTGTTTTGGGTCATTATCCTGTTGCAAGACCCACGACCTGCGACTGAGACCAAGCTTTTTGACACTGGGCAGCACATTTCTCTCTAGAATCCCTTGATAGTCTTGAGATTTCATTGTACCCTGCACAGATTCAAGACACCCTGTGCCAGATGCAGCAAAGCATCCCCAGAACATAACAGAGCCTCCTCCATGTTTCACAGTAGGGACAGTATTCTTTTCACGATATACTTCATTTTTCCGTCTGTGAACATAGAGCTGATGTGCCTTGCCAAAAATTTAGATTTTTGTCTCATCTGTCCATAGGACATTCTCACAGAAGCTTTGTGGCTTGTCAACATGTAGTTTGGCAAATTCCAGTCTGGCTTTTTCAAGTTATTTCTGTGACCATTGTGGGTTTTTCTTTCATTAAACGAGGGGTACCAACAATTTTGTCCACGTGTGTATATACAATAAAATGTGAACTATAATATTGTAAATATTTAAATTATTAGTACTCACATGCGGCCGGCTGGTTTCTAGGATTTAAATCCTCCCAGGAACTGATCACCTGGGATGTAATATCCTCCTACATCCTATCGTTCGTCACGTGGTCCTTGTACTGGCAGTTCGATGGGTCCCAGCTAGATCAGGTGCTTGTTGTTTATTAGAGGTATACACTGATCTTCACCGGTGGAATCTGACCTTTATAAAAAAAATAGATAAATAAAAGATTCTTTTTTCTCAACATGGGGCCGTAGCCTAATTTTTTTTTTTTTTTTTTTTTGCAGATTTTGCTGTGTTTTTTTGAGCCAAAGCCAACAGTGGCTACAAAAGGATTGGGAAATTTATAGAAAGCTCTTATACGTCTCCCTTTCTAGGTTTGCAAAATCTGCAACATAAAAAGCTGCCTTTCCACAAAATGAGGCCTTAGACACATTTTTTCATAATAAATAGGCTTACATAAAAAATTGGCTTCATCACATACAACCCTATTTTTGCTTTTTTAAAGAAAAAAAAACAAAAAAAAAAAAAAATAGAATATAGTTGGTACATACCTGTCAACTGCCAGCACCTCTACCTCTTTTCTCACGCGGACCACATGAAAAACTGAGTTGCTTTGGATGTAACCTATAAAAAACAAAAAAATTATTAAATTATTTTATTCCAGGGGTCCCACTTCATTAACAGTTACACTAGAACTGACTTGTCAACAAAAGAATCAAGCTCTATGCAACCAACAATTACAGAAAAATACAACAGTAGGTCATAAAAAAGTACATAGTAAGAAAAATGCTATTGCATACTTAAAAGTAAACACATAAGACATTATTCTGTGTGTGGACGCTAATGTGGCACTATGCTAGGTGTGTGGCACTAGGGAGCATTATCCAGTCTCACCTTTCTTATCTTCTCTCTGGAGTCATCTTCTTCCTTTGACTGCAGGACCTTTTGGTCATGTGATGTAAAGTAAATGTAACGTAATGTCGTCATGTAATGTAAAGGTCATATTCAGAGGATAAAGTAGTAAGTCCAGGACCAGGAGACACCAGCATACATTGGTGTATGTGGGGACTGCTATACATCACACTTACAGTTTTATCTTTACATACACAGAAATGTGCAAGGATGTGTACTGCAGGCTGAGCTGCTGCCCCCTACACTCCTGGGAAAGTGCCACCTGAGGCATGAGGCTCACCTCACCTCATGGAAAGTGCAGCCCTGGTACCAGAAGAAACCACTACAAAATGTACAGTGCAAAAAAAAAAAAAAAAAAAAAGCATTACAGCTCCTTCACTCAGCTGATTGGTGAGGGTGCCAAGAGTGAGAACCTCCATTGATCTGATAGGCTTCTTTAAGACACACTCAATATCAAATTCAAGACGACCCATTTACAAGTGAAAAGCATTCTGCTAGATCTGCAGTATTAATGTATCTGTGCATCCTAATAAAGTTCTCAAAATTATATACACGAATAACCGACAATAAATATCACATTTTGCTCCTAAGATTTGTACTGTACTACATTTTCTGTAACCCTTTATTCTGAAGACTGCAGCAATTAAGACTATTCCCAAATATTTCCGCTCCATTATGAATATAAGTTGATGGACAGTTTTCCCATCTGGAACTATTATAGCCTTCTGCATTTTAGCATGTCATTTTAGATTACACTGCTACTTCTCAGAACCATAACTAAAAGGGCATGACAAATTGTTAGTGGCAAAAGAGATTTCCTTTTTAATGTTTGGCAATTTGTACTGTATATTTTCTTACAGATAACACATTTACTTTAACTACTTCAGTACTGAGCCATTTTCCCTGGTTCAAGACCAAACACATTCTTGGGCTTTTTAGTACATGCACTTTTGAGGCCTATAAGACTTTTTTTCACTCTGATTAATCAAATAATTTCCGCATGTTTTTTTCAGTGCTACATTGGGGCTTTATTTTGTTTTTGTTTTTTACAGCTGGGGAATATTTTCACAATTTTTTTAATAGAACAAAGAGCTACTAAAAAGATTTTTAAAATAGTTTTCCTTCTGTGTTACAGTATTTTTTATACCCAGGTGACATGTAATATTGTGCTGCCATAGCCAATACCACCATAGGAGTGGTATTGTTTATTTTTGTTTTACTTAATTTTTTTTTTTTTTTTCCTGTTTTTTTACATTGTGCCCCCCATAAGGTCATAATAGACCTTTCGGAAGCCTTTTTTTTTTATACTGATTTTCCCTGTAACTAAGGATAATACATTTAGTCCTCTGGTACCCAGAAACTCCTGCAGTTCCTGACCCCAGTGCATCACATGACCGCTTGGCTGGAAAGGGAGCTATATCATGGTGGCTTCCCATAGTTCTATACACAGCACTCATTGAGCACTATATATACAGTGATCAGGAAGGCAGGGATGCAGGGGCATAACTAGGAAAGACCAGGCCACTTTTCCTGGCTGCCCACATGGTATAATGCCTCCTTTATTGACCCCCTCACATGGTATATTGCTCTTTGTTGGCTCTCATACATTATACTGCCCCCTCTGCAGGTCCCTATACAGTATATACTGCCTCCATTACTGGACCCTCACATAGTAGATTGTTCCCTTTAGAGAACCCCACACAGTAAGGGTCCTCCTTTGCAGGTCTCCATACAGTAAGGGCCCCTTGTTAAAACCCCCCACACAGTAAGGGCCCGGATACTGGCCCCAACACAGTAAGTTCCCCCACATACTCCCCCCCCCCCCCCCCCCACCACAATATACTGGTCCACATACAATAAATTTAAACTGCTACCTAGTGGATTACTCCAGCTGGTAGCGACAGATATTCACTTACCAATCCCCGCTCCTGCCCAAGGACTTTGCCTTCAGTTGCTTACTAAATACACTGGACAATGAAGATTTTGCTTCCTGAACACCTTTGAGTGTTTATGTAACTTGAGAATTAATTTGAAATTTTCCTGTCACGTACCATTTTTCAGAAATATTCTGTTTTAGCAATTTTTTTTCATATTTTCAGGCTGTTCAAGTATTATACACAATATATGTGCTGTGCTGTTATGTCATTTATAGGCAAAGGCATGAATTCCTTGAATTTCAACGAAGTTGCAAAATTTCAGTGGAATTGTTACAGACTAGGCACACCTACACGTCTAGTCGCTGCCTGCAGAGGCTGTAAATATCTGCTTGCAAAGATTCTGCAAGTTATTTCAAATCTAAGCAGCTATAAACTACTCCAGTACGATCTGATATACAGTGGGGGGAAAAAAAATAGCCACCAATTGCTCAACTTAAAAAGATGAGAGAGGTCTGTAATTGTCATCATAGGTAGACCTCAACTATGAGAGACAAAATGAGAAAACATATCTACAAAATCACATTGTCTGATTTTTTTTTTTTCCAACTGTTTATTTTAAAAGTTTGTCATACAGAGGGAATAACAATATACGAGAAACATAAGAGAACTGAAGTTAACTGAAACATAGGACAGACGGGGATTACCCAGCATTCTCAAAAAATTACAGAGCCTTAAACAAACTGGCCAGAAATGGCCCCAAAAAAACCAAGGAATCCGACAACAAACAGGGGCAGACAAGACAGGAGGACAGAAGGGTGACAGAAGAACATCCAGGAAGTAAGATGCCACACAGCAGCCGGGTCAGAGAGGCCAGACCGCCCAAAACTCATCCCACGGTTTCCAGATCAGGCAGAACCTCTCCTCCTCATTATTAAGAAGGGCCGTCAGGTAATCAAGGGGGTGCGCATCTTTAATCCTAGCATATAACGCCTCCAGGGTCGGGGGGGCTGATTGAGAAGGTAAGTCCTAGGGGACAGGGGAAGGCTAACACCCAGGACCCCTTCCAGGAGACTCCGGACCTGGCGTCAATAGGGCTGGAGCAGGGGGCAGGTCCAAAAGAGATAAGCCCTGTTGTCCCAACACCTGTTTTACAAAGTTTCTCAAAAAGAGTAGGGATGGGTGCTGTGGGGCCTTGAAAAATAGAGGAGGCCAGATGGGAGACCTGGATATACATTAACTCACTGGACTGGGACAGGCCAAATCCGGACTGGAGATCAGCAAATGGTAAAAGAGCCCGGGTCCTATAATCAATGATGTCAGCGTACCGAAAAAGGCCCGCTCTCAGCCAAGGACCCGCAACCGGCCCAGTGAGTCCAGGCGGGTAATTAGGGTGAAGAAGGAAAGCGGTCATGGAGGAACACGAGGAGGAGAGGGGGGAAACGGGACGCACATGTGCGCCAAACATCTCTCGTGAGTGCCATAGGGCCTACCTCTTGAAGCTCATCAAGAGAATGCCAAGAGTGTGCAAAGCAGTAATCAAAGCAAAAGGTGGCTACTTTGAAGAACCTAGAATATAAGACATATTTTCAGTTGTTTCACACTTTTTTGTTAAGTATATAATTCCACATGTGTTAATTCATAGTTTTGATACCTTCTGTGTGAATCTACAATTTTTATAGTCATGAAAATACAGAAGACTCTTGGAATGAGAAGGTGTGTCCAAACTTTTGGTCTGTACTGTATATGCCCAAGTATTTTAGCGAGGAGGACTGCCATCTATACCTAAAGGCGGCCTGAAGGCCAGCCAAGATAGACAGGGGGATTCGAATAGGTAGGGCCTCTGTCTTTGAAGTATTGATCTTATAACCAGACAGACGGCCAAAGCAGGAAAGGAGGTCATGGAGGTTGGGAAGGGATACATGGGGATTAGTAAGGGTCAGCAGGATATCATCAGCGAACAAAGAAAGCTTGAATTCTCGATTGCGTACACGAACCCCCGCGATATCGGGGCTCAGACGGATGGCTGCCGCCAGTGGCTCAATACAGACTACAAAAAGAAGAGGGGATAGAGGGCAACCCTGTCTACTGTAGTGCCGTTGTGTAAACGAAACGGGGGAGACGAGGCGTGAGGAAGCTTGACAGTGGCCGACAGGGGAGGAGTAAAGACCCCTGATTGCTATCAAGAAGGGATCCGTAAAGCCAAACGTGGCCAGGGCCTCAACTAAAAAGGGCCATCGCAGACGTTCAAACGCCTTTTCCTCGGCCAAGCTGAGTATCAAGAGTTTGGAGCCAGAGCGAGATGCCACATCTATAAGATCGATGGTTCTCCTGGTATTATCACCTCCCTGGCGGCAAGGTACAAAAGTCCACCTGATCTTTATGGATCAGAGAGAGGATGCACATGTTAAGTCTAGAAGCCAGAATCTTGGTAAACAGCTTGAGAGCCGTATTCAGAAGTGATATGGGCCTATAATTCCTGCAATCAAGGTGGTCCTTATCAGGTTTTGGGATGAGGGTGAGAAAAGAGTGTGAAATAGAATCAGGGATTGGTTCGCCCAACAAAAAGGCTATGAATAGGGAAACAAGATGCGGGACCAATTCCGCCCCAAATATCTTATAGTATACAGTCATGGCCAAAAGTTTTGAGAATGATACAAATATTAATTTTTACAAAGTCTACTGCTTCAGTTTTTCTAATGGCAATTTGCATATACTCCAGAATGTTATAAAGAGTGATCAGCTTAACAGCAATTACTTGCAAAGTCAATATTTGCCTAGAAAATGAACTTTATCCCCCAAAACACATTTCAACATCATTGCAGCCCTGCCTTAAAAGGACCACCTAACATCGTTTCAGTGATTGCTCCATTAACACAGGTGCGGGTGTTCATGAGGACAGGGCTGGAGATCAATCTGTCATGATTAAGTAAGAATGACACCACTGGACACTTTAAAAGGAGGCTGGTGCTTGCCATCATTGTTTCTCTTCTGTTAACCATGGTTATCTCTAAAGAAACACGTGCAGTCATCATTGCACTGCACAAAAATGGCCTAACTGGGAAGAGTATTGCAGCTAGAAAGATTGCACCTCAGTCAACAATCTATCGCATCATCAAGAACTTCAAGGAGAGAGGTTCCATTGGTGCCAAAAAGGCTCCAGGGCGCCCAAGAAAGACCAGCAAGCGGCAGGACCGTCTCTTAAAAGTGTTTCAGCTGCGGGATCGGGGTACCAGCAGTGCAGAGCTTGCTGAGGAATGGCAGCAGGCAGGTGTGAGTGCATCTGCACGCACTGTGAGGCGGAGACTCTTGGAGCAAGGCCTGGTCTCAAGGAGGGCAACAAAGAAGCCACTTCTCTCCAGAAAAAACATCAGGGACAGACTGATATTCTGCAAAAGGTACAGGGAGTGGACTGCTGAGGACTGGGGTAAAGTCATTTTCTCTGATGAATCCCCTTTTCGATTGTTTGGAACATCTGGAAAACAGCTTATTCGGAGAAGAATAGGTGAGCGCTACCACCAGTCTTGTCTCATGCCAACTGTAAAGCATCCTGAAACCATTCATGTGTGGGGTTGCTTCTCAGCCAAGGGAATCGGCTCTCACAGTCTTGCCTAAAAACACAGCCATGAATAAAGAATGGTACCAGAATGTCCTCCAAGAGCAACTTCTCCCAACCGTCCAAGAGCAGTTTGGCGCTCAACAATGCCTTTTCCAGCATGATGGAGCACCTTGCCATAGAGCAAAGGTGATAACTAAATGGCTCAGGGAACAAAACAGAGATTTTGGGTCCATGGCCTGGAAACTCCCCAGATCTTAATCCCATTGAGAACTTGTGGTCAATCAAGAGACGGGTGGACAAACAAAAAACAACAAATTCAGACAAAATTAAAGCATTGATTCTGCAAGAATGGACTGCTATCAGTCAGGATTTGGTCCAGAAGTTGATTGAGAGCATGTCAGGGAGAATTGCAGAGGTCCTGAAGAAGAAGGGTCAACACTGCAAATATTGACTTGCTGCATTAACTCATTCTAACTGTCAATATAAGCTTCTGTTACTCATAATATGAATGCAATTATATTTCTGTATGTGATAAAAACATCTGACAAACACACATAAAAACCAGAGGGCAGCAGATCATGTGAAAATATAATATTTGTGTCATTCTCAAAACTTTTGGCCATGACTGTAGGTAGGTGAGGCCATCAGGGCCAGGCGATTTCCCATTAGGGAGTTCCTGGAGCATTTGGGAGACCTCATCCGTCGTGATAGGTTTGTTAAGAAGAGCAAGGTCTTCCGGGGGAAAGAGCAGGCAAATTACAGGAAGTCCTGTAATAATGCTGAGCGCGTTGGAGGATTAGGGGGTAAGTCCGATGGGAGGGAGTACCGCTCTGAGTAAAAAGCGTGAAATAGACGCGCAATCTCGCCAGGGTCATATACAACGGCCCCATCAGATCGTCGCAGCGCATAAGGTGAACCCCTTTCCGTTCGGTCTCGCAGTTGACTAGCCAAAAGCTTATGGGGTTTGTTGGCCCTATCATAATACCGCTGTCTGGTGTAAAGCAGTAACTTGGTGGTCTTTTGAAGAAGGGTCTCCCTAATCTGGGCCCGAAGATCTATCAAGGTTTTAAGGAGGGCCCGCGACGGACTAGACGCCATGCGAGTCTCTGCATATTGTAGACAGAGCCGAAGCCCCTCAAGCCGTGCGTTAGCGTCCCGTTTTAGCCGGATGCCCAAGGCAATACAATGTCCCCTCATCACAGCTTTATGGGCCTCCCACAACATCGCCACGGAAGATACAGATCCCAGATTAAGTTCAAAAAAACATTTTTAGGTGAGTGCGGAGCTCCTCATGAGTCTGCGCCCCCTGAAGGGGATTCATTAAGTCGCCAATGGCATATTCTGGTGCGGACCGAACGAGCACGCAATTCTAAGGAGATTGGCGCGTGGTCAGATCAGGTGATGGAGCCGATCGAGGCATCCCGAAGAAGGCACAGAGCCGGAGCATTCCCAAAAAAGTAATCTATTCTGGAATGGGTCTGATGAGGGGCCGAATAGAACGTGTAAGACCTGTCAGTCGGTTAGTTAATCCTCCAGAGGTCATAGAGAGAATACCGACGGATTAAGCGACGGAAGTGAGCTGAAAGTCTACGCCGGGAGAGGCGATGGGAAGTACCTGACAGGGAATGGTAATCCATAGAGTCCGAAAAAGACATGTTAAAGTCCCCTCCAACAAAAAGGGCAGCAAAGCTTCCAATTTATTAAGAACCTTAGTAAGAAAATCAGGTTGGGAGGAATTAGGGGCATAGAGGTTACAGAGAGCGATTGGCTGGCCCTCAAGCCTACCGTGGAGAATCACAAACCGTCCCAAGGGGTCGAGGACGGAGGCAGTAACCTCCAGGGGGCATGATGAGGAGATAAGAATGGCAGTCCCCGATCGCTTTTTAGAGTGAGTGGCCGAATAAATTGTTGGGAAAAACGCAAGGCAAAGTTAAAATTACAGGTGCTGTCAAAATGGGTCTCCTGGAGAAATGCTCTCAGCCTTAAGGGCACGCAATTCCGTCAGGGCTAACCTATGTTTCACATTGGCGTTAAGGCCTTTAACATTAAGGGATACAATTTTAGCCATAACTCAGGATAAAGGGAGGGGTGCAAGGGGAACGAGGCCTACCACAAGGAGTCAATGAGGGTGCGAAGTCCCAGAGGGAGTAGAGTCTCGTCCAGAAGGCTTGCCGACGCCTCGTCAGGATGAGTGAGGACCACACCTGGAGTACACAGAAAAGAACAAGTGGGGAGGGGGAAAGACAAGACAGAAAGCAAAACAAGGAAGGTAAATTACAGTAAAACACCACCATTACTGGGAAAAAGATCTCCCGGTAGGGACTAGGAGGGTATACAAGGGTTTAAGACCAATGCAAATCCGCCTATAACAAAGTGCCGTGTAAGCAGTTAAAAACCACGGCAACGTACCTCTAAGGGGTGGGAGGCGAGGCTGAGGGGCCAGCTAGCAGCAGAGAGCCAGTCAACCAAGCCAGGAGAGACTCCCGTCAGCCTCCCCTGCCACATATATAAAATAAACATTAGCAATAATAATCGAGCCAATAAGATAATTGAGAGGAAAAACCAACCACTCTTAAATGTGCTGGAACCAGCATTAACTAAACGCAGCATCAATCCTGTATGGAAGCAAAGAAGAAAGTCATCAAAAGGGCCAGGTTAAATCAAGGGGGGGAAACCCGGCGTGACAGACGGGATGACCCAGCACCAGAAGCTGAGTCTGGATATGGTAGGCGTCGTCTTCTCGGCTGGACAGTAGTCCAGACCGGGGCCGGAGGGGGGGGGGAGGGCAGCAGAGTCCCAATCTTCAAGCGTAGGCATGGGAACATCCAGGGTAGCACAGAAATCCTTCAGGTCGGCGTGAGAGTTCAAAGTGATAGTGCGACCATTTCTCCTGACCATGAGAGCAAAAGGGAAGCCCCACCGGTACTGAAGCTGGTGTTCCCTTAGGGTAGAAAGGAGGGGTCGGAGCAAGGTGATCCAGGACAGATCAGGGTAAAGCTGGACCTTGGAATCGTCAAAGTCAAAATCTTTGTTAGAGCGGGCCTGGGCCATAATAGCTTCGAGTTCAAAGTCCTGTACATAGCAAATAACATCCCTTGGTGCAGCGGTAGCGCCTTTGGGACGAAGGGCCCTATGTGCTCTGTCCAATTTGATGCGGTGTTCAGGTGGCTTACCAAAAGCATGTTAAAGATGGCCTCCAGGGTAACCTTTAAATCCTCCTCCCCCGTGGCCTCCGGGAGACCGCGGAATCTGATGTTGTGCCTTCTACCGCGGTTGTCCAGGTCCTCTAGGTGGTGAGTGGTTGCTTTAAGAATCTCGGACTGGGGAGAGACCACATCATGCATTTGGGAGACATAGTTACGGGTCTTATCCTGGGAAGACTCCAGTGTATCCACTCTGACAGCTAATTGGCGCAGGTCAGCGCGCACCACGTTAAGTTCTTGCTTAAAGGTATGTTTAACCTCATCAATGATAAGTTTGAAGTCTTGCTGAAAGTCCTGCCTGGTAGGCAATTGCTGTAGTAGAGATTGCCACTGTAAAGGAGGTTCTTGGACAAATTGAGGAAGGGGGTGGGGGATCGGCGTGGGACCTGATGACAGCGTGCCCCCTGGGCTCTCCACCACAGCCGGCCCCGCCACCCATTGAGCACCCAGAGGGAGGTGTATAGATGGCATGGTAGGCAGGGGCGCAGGGCCAGGGGGGGCCCCCAGGGGGAAGGAAAGTCCAATTTGGTGGTCCAAGCCACTCTAGGACATGGTAGTGTTCTGCTGGGTTGTGAAGGTGGGGAGGGCTGCAGCAGACAGTACCTGAGAGTTGGCATCCCGCCTGCAGGATGCATCTGTACATGGTGCCCGGGACACACGAGGAGGAGTCCCCAAGATGGCGGCTGCACGCGGCATATCCTGAAGGGAGCGCTGGTCCGGGGAGCGGGAAAACAGGTTAGGAGGAGCTGCGGAGGGACTTCGTGGAGGAGAGCAGGAGTCCTGGTGAATGCGGGGGAGTTGTGTTTCTACAAAACAGTTCTACTTTGGTTTCATCTGACAATATGACATTCTCCCAATACTCTTCTGAAACATCCAAATGCTCTCTAGCAAACTTCAGACAGGCCCGGATATGTACTGGCTTAAGCAGGGGGACACGTCTGGCACTGCAGGATTTGAGTCCCTGGCGGCGTAGTGTGTTACGGACGGTAGCCTTTGTTACGTTAGTCCCAACTTTCTGCAGGTCATTCACTAGGTCCCCCAGTGTGGTTCTGGGATTTTCTCACCATTCTTGTGATCATTTTAACCCCACGGGGTGAGATCTTGCATGGAGCCCCTGATCGAGGGAGATTATCAGTGGCCTTGTATGTCTTCCATTTTCTAATTATTGCTCCCACAGTTGATTTCTTCACACCAAGCTGCTTGCCTATTGCAGATTCAGTCTTCCCAGCTTGGTGTAGGTCTACAATTTTGTTTCTGGTGTCCTTCCACAGCTCTTTGGTCTTCACCATAGTGGAGTTTGGAGTGTGACTGTTTGAGGTTGTGGACAGGTGTTTTTTATACTGATAATTTCAAACAGGTGCCATTACTACAGGTAATGAGTGGAAGACAGAGGAGCCTCTTGAAGCACTTACAGGTCTGTGAGCTAGAAATCTTGCTTGTTTATAGGTGACCAAATACTTATTTTTCACCATAATTTGCTAATAAATTCTTTAAAAATCAGACAATGTGATTTTCTAGATAGGTTTTCTCATTTTGTCTCTCATAGTTGAGGTCTACCTATGATGTCAATTACAGGCCTCTCTCATCCCTTTAAGTGGGAGAACTTGAACAATTGGTGGCTGACTAAATACTTTTTTTTCCCCACTGTAGCTAAAATGTCTTGTCAGTGTTGGAACACGCTTAAGCCTCAAAAACGCACAATGACAGCTCTTATCATGAAAGCCTATGAGCTGTACTTTGGATTCAAGATTGGTGATCAAGACAAATTCTGGGCTCCTCACATCTGTTGTGCAAGATGTGCTGTTGATCTTAGTTTGGGTGAGAGGTTCTCACGTCAATGCCGTTTGCTGTCCCAATGATATGGCAGGAACCAAAAGGAACATGTGACCGACTTCTGTCAAACCAATGTCTCTGGTTTCTCTGCTAAGAATAAAAAATGCATTGAATATCCCAATCTGTCTTCAGCTATGAGACCAGTGCCACATGATGACACTCTTCCAGTACCAAAGCCACCAAAGACATGGAACCTAGAGAAGGCAGTCGAAGATGTTGCAGTCCATAGGTCAGAGCTCGGGAACGACACGGATTCAGACTTTGACCCATGTATGTCTGGTGAGCCTAAACGTATAACACAGTCAGGATGGCATTTGCTGTCACCTGGTACAAAAGTTTATGTCTTTCGAAGCCGCCAAGATGACTTAAACACAGTTTTTTGAACAGGTTGACAACCTGTGTTTCTGCACAGACATTGTGGGTTGTTCGCAGCTTTGGGTTGTGTGCATGAACCAAATCAGTGGCGTCTCTTTATTGACTCATCAGTGTGTTAAGTCTCCAGACTGTCTTGTTACACAATGGTAATGTTCATCCTTCAATACCTGTTGGCTATGCTGCACACATTAAAGACATACAAGAACATGGAACTGTTGTTGAAACACATCAAGTACAGCAACTACAACTGGAACACCTGTGGAGATTTAAAAGTAGTGGCACTGCTGCTTGGATTGCAATTCGGATATACAAAGTACTGCTGTTTCATTTGCGAATCGGACAGCCTTGCTAAGCAGTCACATTACAGTAGAAGGAAGTGGCCAATCCGTAACCAGTTGACACTCGGGCAGAAAAATGTTGTACATAAAGCACTTGTGGACCCAGCAATGATATTTCTGCCTCCACTTCACATAAAACTTGGGCTGATGAAAAATTTTGTGAAAGCAATGAACAAGGAAGCAGATGGTTTTCGTTATTTGAGACAAATGTTCCCAGGAATAACCGATGCCAAGATTAAGGAAGGCATTTTTGTTGGTCCACAAATCCAACACATCATGAATGACAAGCATTTCGAAGAGCTACTGGTGGGGCCTGAGAAAAATGCTTGGAAATCTTTCCAGAATGTTTCAGAGAATTTTCTTGGCAACTATCGAGCACCAAACTACATCAAATTGGTTGACAACCATCTTGAAGCTTACAAAGCGATGAAGTGCAACATGTCATTGAAAATTCATTTTCTGCATTCTCATTTGGATTTTTTTCCCTGCAAATGTTGGTGCAATCAGTGACGAACATGGCGAATAGTTTCACCAGGATATTGCCATGATGGAAAAGCGTCATCAAGGCTACTGGAATCCATCTATGCAAGATGACTATTGCTGGACATTAATACGGGATGCACCAGACATTGAGTACAAAAGAAAAGCAGCAGCAAAACACTTTTTTAATTTCATGTTTCTCAAAATTTCTACTAGTATAATGTTGTACTGTTAGCCATAGAAAGTAGTGGAAGAGTGAAGAAATCAGGCGATACCTTTTAGAGGCTGAGTATATTTGATAGTAAGCTTTCGAGAGTCTAGCTCTCTTCTTCAGACATACAAGAAACTGAAAATTCACACACTCTTTATACCCACAAGACCTGGATCTTCAAAGGGTCTTTGAATCTTTAAAGAAAATCAAAATGCAATATAAGTAGAGAAGTTATTTACAACATGTCAAGAAAAACAAAATCTGGAAACTTGTGGGGAGAGATGGAGGGATAACAGCAAGAGGCGGATTCAGCATTCCATCAACGGATCCAAACAGTACGGTGGATTGCCACTGCATTGGCGGCCACCATGGTAGAATGACTAGGTGCTTCAAGGAAAGCATCACACAGGTACTTGGAAGCGTTCATGATTTGAGAAAAGAGCAGCTGGTTGTCCTGGAGGGGGGCTTCATGGGAGAAACCCTTCTGAAGCTATTTGGTCAGCAAGGCCTTCATTTCCAAAGAAGCAACAAAGTATGGCTGCAGGGAGGAGACAGCTGCTCATAGCGGGAGGACATGGTGGCAGGGGCCCAAGAAAAAGGTAGGGTAACCCAGGGGGTTAGCCTAACCAGCCGCTGGGAGAGGTCCTGTTGCCGCCTGCTGTACAGAGCGGAATCCCAGGTGCGGGCGGTATCCCTTGGAAAAAGTCTTGAGGAAGCTCCAGGCTGCAGGAAACTGCTGAAGATAAAAATGTACATAGCAAGATGGCACTCCAGGGAGGGGCAAGAAACCCCTCCCAGAGATTTACCCGCATCCACAGGGCAGGACAAGAAAGAAGGGACCTCCCATAAGCCAGAGGGGCTGAGCAGGGGCTAGAAGCCCAGGAGAGGGGTGGGTCTAGTTGAGGCCTAGTCCCCGGAGAAGCCAGGGACTAGAGTATCGTAGATTCCGCTGGAGACAGACTTTGGGGGCTCATATTCAGGAAACCTTCAGTGGATCTTGCACATGGTAGTGGGATCAACGGCATTTCAGCCACTGATGCGGTAGTAAGAACTGGGTGACCGGCGTAGGGGGATGCGACTAGTGTGGTGTACATGTTGAAGACTCCCCTACACCTGAAAAAAAGAAA
Source organism: Leptodactylus fallax (assembly GCA_947044405.1). Classification (NCBI taxonomy): domain Eukaryota; kingdom Metazoa; phylum Chordata; class Amphibia; order Anura; family Leptodactylidae; genus Leptodactylus; species Leptodactylus fallax. The sequence goes on along the minus strand of CAMRHE010000084.1, from coordinate 5,115,085 downwards.
AAATACTTAACACAGAAAGACCTGAGTCCTGTCTGCCTCCTACGGACACTAGGTTATAATTGACTAGCACAGTGTCTGAGGAGAAGATATATCCCAGAACAGACATCTTTTGATATTTCTAATGTCAGCCTCCTAGTGGCTAGGTCTATACCCATGGTGCTGTGTCCTCCAATGAAAGAAGTGAGAAATAGGGGATACTGTGTGGTGTCTCACTATACCAGATAAGAGTAGCGGTACTATGCGGTGTCTATATGTACAGGGCAATGGAAGTACTATATACAGCCAAAAGTAAAGTATAAAACAGGTTAAAAAAAAAAAAAAAAAAAAGAAGAAGTACTGTGCATTGACTTTATAAAGGGCAGATACATCATACTGTGCAAAATATATACTGTATGATTACAGTTAACATATACAGGTGCATCTCAAAATTAGAATATCTTTGAAACGTTTATTTCAGTAATTTAAAAAAAAAGTGACCTATATTTTCTAGATTCTTTACACACAGAGTGTTCTATTTGAAGTGTTTTATTTCTGTAAATGTTGATTATGGATTACAGGTAATGGAACCCAAAATCTAAGAAAATTAGAATATTGTCAAAAACTTCATTATTGTAAATTCAGTGTGTCACTTGCCAAGGTTTCCTAAGCCTTTAAATGGTCCCTCAGTCTGGTTTAGTAGGACACACAATCATGGAAGACTGCTGATTATGAATAGAATTACTGAATCACTGAAATGAATGAACGCTTCAAAGATATTCTAATTTATTGAGATACACCTGTACATGCACTTGGCGGCACACACCACGGTCCAGAGTCATCATCGGTGGTGTGTAATTTTCTAGCTTGAGTCATCATAGTCACAATGAAAACATTTAATATTCTGAAAAGAAATGTATATTACACTAACAGCCATTAATAAAACTTTCAGACAATTTGAAGTTTAAATTGTTTATTATAAAGCATCTCAGATGCTTACTACATCAAAAAAGCAAATGGTTGAAAACCGGTTTTTATATTACAGTCTATTTACAGGAATTAAAATTCCGAAAGAGGTATAACATCAAATGTGAATCACATTACAGACCTATAATATGAATAGTTATTCACACAAGATCGTTCCCACATATCTCAGTGAATATATTTATTAAACTGTACAAGAGAAATATCAGAATGATACAGTGAACCAATGCAAGCCAAAGAGTATTTTGCATTTGTAAAACAAACATTTATAGTATGATATACAAATTTGATACATAAGCATGTTCCTTTTAAAGGGGTTATGCAGGGAAAAATAATATCTTACCTGTGTATTACCTGCACTAGATAAACTTTAGGCTTACTGTACACGACTGCAGTATTTTTTTTATTTTTTTTTTTTTTTACTGTCCGCAAATACTGATCTACTAAAAATGTCAGCATGTCACCCACAAATATAGATCTGCAAAACGACTTTTATGATCCACCACACTTCTCTGTTCCACAAATACAGGAAAAAATAGGACATGCTTCATAATTTCATAAAGTCCTTGTATACGGCACAGACAGACACACACAGACACACACACTCGCAAAAACTACGAACGTCTGTATGGGCCATAGAAATGGATGGGTCCATACTTTTATTTGCAATTGCAGAAAAAACTATTGTGTGCAGGAGTTCTTATTACCAATATACAAGCAGGTCTCCTGGAGCCCTGATCAGCACATTTGCAGAGCACAGCAGAGTTGTGAGAGTCTGACTGCTGCAGCTCTCTATGATGTCACTAAGTGTACTCTAACTCCTCTCTACTCTATGAGCATGCAGCAGGAGTAGTCATGTGATTGAGAATCAGAGCATCAGCAGGGAAGGCAGAGGAACGAGAATTCTGGCCTAATTCCTCGCTGCAAAGCTAACCATTGGAGCTCCATGGGACCTAGATATATGTTAACAATAAAGCTTATCCAGTGCAGGAAATGCTTTAACTTTTTTCCCAGCTAACCACTTTAACCAAACACAGCCTGTGATACATGAACAGGTTACCCTCCCTTGACAGTACCCGCACTATTTGAAATTCATTAAGTTAATGGGGTTTTCGTGGACAAATATTGGTAACCTATTCTTAGACTGGGCAGAGGTCCCACAGAAGTACCCCATAAGAACAGAAAATCAATGCAGCCTGTCCACAGGCCATGTGATATCACATCATCAGTCACATGGCATGTTTAAAGTTCAATCCCACTCAAGAAATTGGGGATGAACTGCAATACAATGTATGACACTGTTCTTGGAAGAGATAAATGTGGAGATGAGGGATGTCAAACTCCCACCACTCTGATATTTAATCCAGGAAAACCCCTTTTTAAAATTCCAATGGAATCTGCAAAGTAGGTTTACTTATTCAATAGAAATTAGAAAATAAAACCTAAGTAAAAAAAAAAAAAAAAAATTGTGAACCCAAAAGTTAAGGGCAACAGTATCTGGCAAAATGTTCAAAAAACTCTACCCTATTAAATCTCATTTGAGTTGCATCCCTTAATGGACATGATAAAATTAAGAACAAATACCCATCATTTCTATCATTAGAATTAATGATAAGTACTAATTTTATCTGCTTATTGCTGCTGTACATTCAATTCAGCTTTAATAAAAAATCTACAACTCTGGAAATTTGAAAAAAACAAAACAAAACAAAACAAAACACACTACACATAAAAGTGACTCTGGTTAGACAAAAACAAAACACAAAAAAAACACGTGTACTATGTTAGTCTACCGCAAATGCTACTCCCATCTGGCTTCCCTACAGATGGGGGCAAATACAGTAGAATGGATAAACACAAATGCAGCAGGCTGCACACTGCTTATTTGCAGCCTAAAACCACAGAAATATAGATATGCATAGAGGCCGTGTACACAAAACAGTAGAAGTACTAGAATGAAAGCTTTTTTTTTTACACAATTTTAAAGGCAATGGATCATAAATGATTGCACAACTGTACATGGCATCTAAACAGTTGTCAAATTTAAAGTTATACCACCATTACAGACAATTGTCACCTGTCTATACGCGATATGATTACTGTGGTGTTCTGGGTTTGAATGGAGTGACATCCAAGCATGCTATTAAACAAATAAAAATCAGTACAATATTCAATCTTTATTAATCGCACAGAGATTGAATAAGCAGTGCGCTCACAATTCACTCATCCCATTCAAATACAGGACCCTCTGTGGTCATTACCGCTAATGGTGAGACAGTTGCTTTAAACCAAGTATTCTGAGAGCCATATTCAATTTAATGAAGCATTATAGAGGTTCACAGAATTAATAAGCAAAAATACCAAATGGTGAATGTATACCTCCAGTAAGCAAATATTTTTTCCATCTTATATTCCAACTATGTCAAATCAATAACTGTCATGTATATACAGATGTTACTTGTACTCTGCATGGCATTACAACGGTATGTGGTACTGTGAGTTAACAGTTCAAGAGGGAAAATATCTAGTTTGTGTCAAAGGCTCGAGTGACCATTTGCTTCAGTTCCTCTTTATTTTTTGTCTCAACAGCTCCCCATGGCGGAACGCAGATGCAGAGCTTGGGTGTTCTGGCAAGCCATTCCACTGCTGATTAGGCCCAGATGAATGAGCCTAACCAGCTGGGTGACTGCGCCGCAGACTGAGTCCCGCTTTGATCTTTGCCTACTACTGAAGACGATAGGAAGATCAATGAGGGCAGAATCTGCCTCAAGATTTGCACCAGATTCCACCTTGTGAACACACCCATGAGCTTCTTTTGGAACAGATTTAACGAAGATGATAAAAACTGAAATGTAGTACTACAGTACAGCAAGAGAGAGAAACCGTGTCCTTTTAGACACACTTAGATGCCGCATATATTCTAATTCATATACAACTCCGTGTTACAAAACTCAGGAATGAAGAAAAATGTAAAACAAAAGTTTTACCTAAGCATGCTGGGTAACGTTAATGAAGTTAAGCAGCATAAGAAGAAAAAATTAACTGCAAAACAGACTACATGTAGATGTAGTTGAAAGTTATAGAATCCAAGTAATGTTGGGTGCAATAAATACTGGGGTAAGAAATTCTATGCAACGTTTTGCTTTTTAATGTATACAGGTCAGATACTAATACCTTCAGAAAACTTCATTTATGCATTTTTGAAAAACTTTCATAGTACGGAAGCTCATAAAATAGAGACTCATTAAAGAAAAGATAAAAAGTATAACCATGCTAAAAGATTCAGTAGTGCTGCTGTTTATCCTTTTATTTCTCTGTTCTTTCTACGTTCAGGAGTAACTGAGTCCAGAGGGCAGTCCTAACAGTGATCACCAGCTTTCTCTGTATGTACAATCACTGTTAGGATCGCCCACTGGACTTCATTACTCCTGAGCATAGAAAGAACAGAGAAAAACAGATAAGTGACAGGCTATACTGACTTTTCCCACAAAACTATACATCAATCTGCTCAGCTCCTCCTGCTCTATGACATGCTGCCTATAGATTATACAGAATTTTCAAGGTGACCGGTTCCGTTTAACTAGTGGGTCCTCATATTAAAAGTCTCGCTATTACGAGGCCATGTTAGTGGAAAAATTAAAAACAAATCAGTATTTAGTACTAGGTTTTCTAAGCCTTACTGGAAAAAAAAAGAATGGCCTCTTAATAGCTGCATGCCACTTTTTCATAACTAGGGAGCAGTGTTTATTTAATCTGCGGTAACCTGACATGAATGAAAAGAAAATGAAGATAATTTGTCAACACTTCAACAGTTCAAAATGTAGAGTTCTAACTTCAGAAAGTGAAATTTCACCAAATAACTGACATTAAATTACATCATGACACTGGATACTGCAGTATGCAAAACGGTGTACATGACTGTTGAGCCTCTATTATGAAGGGATCAGATGTTTAACACACCACACTGAATCCACACAAGATGAGAACGTTCTGTACAACGAGGCTGCATTAACATCTACTTACTGCAGTGTTCAGAATCAGCATAACCTATAATGTGATGGGGACCCAACAGGTAAGCAGAGTTTCTGCTCAGACAGTGCATATACCATCCGAAATCACCCATGTTACATATAGGCAAGTGGTTCAGCCACCAGCAAGTGGAAAATGTTCTTTTAGCGTTATTACAAAGTTTCAATTTCAAGTGCTTGTTTAGCAGTTTCATATATGTAGTAAATCTAATGGTGACAAGAAAGATTGGGGGGGATTATTAAAATGTTAAAAACCAAAATAAAATTTGGTTACATGTAAAAGGAACGTATACCATTGTTGGTCACTTGTGTTGGACTCTGTTCATCTTCGCATTCCACAGATAAAACTTTAGTGATAGTTATTCTACAAACCTTTACAAGCATCTTATAATTTACACATTTACAATCTTGCTGCAAGTTCTGTGCTTCATAGGCTAACAAAAAAAATTTACAAGTAAAAAATGGCTTTTTATCCTTAAATATCAAAGTGCAAACAAAAGAAACAGAAAAAAAGGCACTTCTCGCCTATAGTGCCGAGGAATCTTAACACTGGGATCCCTCAACACCTTAGATATGAAAAATACTCATTTATCCTGAACACACAATGATGCAATCTCTTGCATAAAATTTATTACAGCTGGCGGTATGTTGTTCTTTGTAGTCTCTTTCCATGCATGGAGTGTCTGGTGAACAAGAGCAGGGTCGCAAGGAGCTGTGTCACAAAGCATATATACAGATGCTAACTGGACACCCCACGGTACATCTGTGTAATGAAATAAGAGTTTTTGGTAAATATTAGGCTTACATACAAAAAAAAAAATAAATATGGAACTTCAGATACTAATTGACAATATGAAATTATGTTTGCATAGCTTTAATTAAAGCAGATCTACAAGACAAATTCTGATTTTCTGCCAGCATTTGAGTCAATAAGTTTTGTAATATACTTTATCAACAAAATTTTGGCTCCTATAGTGAAATCCTAATTTTCTATACTCTCTGCACTTTTTATGATTATCGCTGTAGTATGAAGGGCAGGCTTTTTTGTAATGGAAGAAAGATGAGGCGTCACTTCAAACAGATATCTCAGGCATTGTAAAACATAGAACAAACAGTGCTTCTGATGTCAGGAAAAGTGAAGAAATCAGGCGATACCTTTTAGAGGCTGAGTATATTTGATAAGTAAGCTTTCAAGAGTCTAGCTCTCTTCAGACATGGTGTTATACAAGAACTGAAAATTCACAGATTTTTTTATATACCCTATACACATGGTCTTCAAAGGATTTTAGAGTCCTTAAAAAAAACAAAACAAAATGCAATCTAAGTAGAGAAGTTATTTACAACAGGTCAAAAAAACAATCTGGAAAGTTGTGGTGTGTGACAGAGGGATCTGTTATCTGTTTGTTATCAGGTGGTGATTTGTGACCCTCACAGTTCATACATAGTGTGACATGAAGCTGGCATGAATATTAAGTCCAAATTGCAGAGTTTGAAATTTTTGCATAAACTTGTACTCCCATTGTTTTCTCTCCTCCTGCATCTTAAAATGTCCCATTAAAACCACAACCCGCAAATCTTCAGTAGAGTGGTTTTCGCCGGAGAAATGTGCGGCCACTGGGAGATCTGTTCTGCTGTTATTAATATTGGATCTGTGTGAGTTCATTCGCTGACTAAGTCTCTGCCCTGTTTCCCCCACATAGAGGCCTGTGGTGGGACATTGCACACACGTTATGAGGTACACCACATTCAAAGACCTGCAGGAAAATGTCCCCCTAATTCTGTGCACCTGTTGTGACTGTGGGACAGGTACACTGTCAGCGGTGTGGATGTGCTTGCATGTCATGCACCTTTTTTGTAGGTAAGGTGAGGTGCCATTTTCAGTTGGGGCCTTCAGGGCACTCCGGACAATAATACGCCTCAGGTTTGGTGGTTGTCGAAAGGAAAGGAGAGGGGGGACTGGAAATATGTCCTTGAGTCTGTTGTCCCTGTGTAGCACAGGTTGGAGCTCCTTGGCAATCCTTCGTAGGATTTCCAGCTGTGGGTTGTAGGTGACAACTAGGGGCATTCTGGCATCTTTCTGAGTCTCTCTATATGTGAGCAGACTGTCTCGGTTAATGGCTGCCGCTTTGTTTAATTGGTAGTCCGTCACTTTTGGTTTGTATCCCAATCGGAGAAATTTCATCCTCAGATCCAGGAGGTGCTTGTCCAGGTCTGCTTTGTCGGAGCAACATGAATACCTCAACTTTCATATATGACACCAAAAAGCAGTTCTAAAGTTTCCAGAGGAATCACCAGTTGAAAATATACAGTATGTAGGACTGACATTTGTCAACAATGATATCTCTGAAAATACTATATCACATGAACACTTCAAGTTTCATCTTTAATATATAGTACCAAAAGTAGTATTCTAGCTTTTATAATTGTCTATGTTTCAAGTGATTGAACTTTCCTGCATTGTAGAAAAGTCCCTACACCTGTACTACAGTAAGAAGCAGAACTCATCCCTCAGAGAAAAAAAAGGGAAAAAAAAAATATGAAACGCAGCATTTCAAAACTTATTAATGCTGCCAGAAAAATCTAAAGTTTTTTGAAAGTTTACTTACGCTTTAAGTCAACACAGAGTATGGATATGACTTTTACTTGCAAATAAAAACCTCTACAGCTACAGTGATGCCTAAAAGTTTCAGGCAAGTGTGGAAAAAAAATGCTGCAATGTAGCCTTTCAAAAAGAAAACTACTTTTGATTTTCTGGCAGTAGTTGTGTCATTAATACATTTTGTAATATGCTTAAAACTTTGGCTCCTTTCTATGAAATCCTGCATTTTTTCACTCTTCCCTTGCTTCTCTATTGAAAGCTGTCCCCTGCTTCTCATTTTCTCATTGCGCACAGAGTACTGGGCTGTGTGAAGTTAAGAGAAAATGAGGGTGGTGGTGGGTCAATTCTCAGGTAATATAAAATGTAGAAACTTGCTTTTGTGGTCATATGAAAGAGGTGATTCTCTTCTCTTATGACATTAAAGATGCAGTTCTACCTGTATAAGTTCCAGGGATATCACTGGTTAAAAACAGTCTGCCTTGGCATATTTACTTGCAGCGCATATATATCTCTCTATCTCTCTCCCCCCCCCCCCCATCTATATACACACACACACACATACACACACACACACAGTGCCTTGCGAAAGTATTCGGCCCCCTTGAACTTTTCAACCTTTTGCCACATTTCTGGCTTCAAACATAAGGATATAAAATTTTAATTTTTTGGTGAAGAATCAACAACAAGTGGGACACAATCATGAAGTGGAACGAAATTTGTTGGATCTCTTAAACTTTTGCAAAAAATAAAAAACTGAAAAGTGGGGCGTGCCAAATTATTCGGCCCCCTTAAGTTAATACTTTATAGCGCCACCTTTTCCTGCGATTACAGCTGCAAGTCGCTTGGGGTATATATCAGTTTTGCACATTGAGAGACTGAAATTCTTGCCCATTCTTCCTTGGAAAACAGCTCGAGCTCAGTGAGGTTGGATGGAGAGCGTTTGTGAACAGCAGTTTTCAGCTCTTTCCACAGATTCTCGATTGGATTCAGGTCTGGACTTTGACTTGGCCATTCTAACACCTGGATACGTTTATTTGTGAACCATTCCATTGTAGATTTTGCTTTATGTTTGGGATCATTGTCTTGTTGGAAGATAAATCTCCGTCCCAGTCTCAGGTCTTTTGCAGACTCCAACAGGTTTTCTTCCAGAATGGTTCTGTATTTGGCTCCATCCATCTTCCCATCAATTTTAACCATCTTCCCTGTCCCTGCTGAAGAAAAGCAGGCCCAAACCATGATGCTGCCACCACCATGTTTGACAGTGGGGATGGTGTGCTCAGGGTGATGAGCTGTGTTGCTTTTACACCAAACATATCGTTTTGCATTGTGGCCAAAAAGTTTGATTTTGGTTTCATCTGACCAGAGCACCTTCTTCCACATGTTTGGTGTGTCTCCCAGGTGGCTTGTGGCAAACTTTAAACAAGACTTTTTATGGATATCTTTGAGAAATGGCTTTCTTCTTGCCACTCTTCCATAAAGGCCAGATTTGTGCAGTGTACGACTGATTGTTGTCCTATGGACAGACTCTCCCACCTCAGCTGTAGATCTCTGCAGTTCATCCAGAGTGATCATGGGCCTCTTGGCTGCATCTCTGATCAGTCTTCTCCTTGTTTGAGATGAAAGTTTAGCGGGACGGCCAGGTCTTGGTAGATTTGCAGTTGTCTGATACTCCTTCCATTTCAATATGATCACTTGCACAGTGCTCCTTGGGATGTTTAAAGTTTGGGAAATCTTTTTGTATCCAAATCCGGCTTTAAACTTCTCCACAACAGTATCATGGACCTGCCTGGTGTGTTCCTTGGTCTTCATGATGCTCTCTGCGCTTTAAACAGAACCCTGAGACTATCACAGAGCAGGTGCATTTATACGGAGACTTGATTACACACAGGTGGATTATATTTATCATCATCAGTCATTTAGGACAACATTGGATCATTCAGAGATCCTCACTGAACTTCTGGAGTAAGTTTGCTGCACTGAAAGTAAAGGGGCCAAATAATATTGCATGCCCCACTTTTCAGTTTTTTATTTTTTACAAAAGTTTAAAATAACCAATAAATTTCGTTCTACTTCACAATTGTGTCCCACTTGTTGATTCTTCACCAAAAAATTAAAATTTTATATCTTTATGTTTGAAGCCAGAAATGTGGCAAAAGGTTGAAAAGTTCAAGGGGGCCGAATAATTTCACAAGGCACTGTATATATATCCCAAGCCCGACTAGGTTTTCACCCAGTGATATCTCTGGTAATCATACAGGTAGAACTGCATGTAGAACTTAGTGTGTTATAAAATGTAGAAAGATGAGAGATTCTAATTTTTCATAATGCCCAAGATATAGCTGTTTAAAGCGACCCAACCCTCATTTTGTCTTCGCCTCACACAGCCTGCACTGAAAATCGGAAGCAGGGACAGAAGCCAAAATTTGTTAAAAAGCAGTATGTTACAAAATTTATTAATGACAAATACTGCCAGAAAATTAAAAAAGTTGTCTGAAAGTTTAGTTAAGTTTTAATAGTTTATTTTTGTCAGCTGACAAAATAAAGTGAATAAACAAAGCACAAATCTAAGGGAATATTTTGTGTGACCACCCTTTGCCTTCATAAAGGGCATCAAAAAAAATCTAGTGGTTCCCAAACTTTCTGAAAACGGGACCCATTTTTGGAAGAGAATTTTGCTGGGGTCCCCCCCATCCCCCACCTTACTTAGCTGCATTTAAACAATAGATGTCCCCACCTGTATTCTGCTGTAATTATCTCTTTATTCTGTCTTTTATTCTATTCTGTCATTACACAGTATAATTCTCCTTTGAAGGCACATAGTATAAGGCTCCAGAGTGGCCCAACATAGTACAGTCATGGCCAAAAGTTTTGAGAATGATACAAATATTAATTTTTACAAAGTCTACTGCTTCAGTTTTTCTAATGGCAATTTGCATATACTCCAGAATGTTATAAAGAGTGATCAGCTTAACAGCAATTACTTGCAAAGTCAATATTTGCCTAGAAAATGAACTTTATCCCCCCAAAACACATTTCAACATCATTGCAGCCTGCCTTAAAAGGACCACCTAACATCGTTTCAGTGATTGCTCCATTAACACAGGTGTGGGTGTTGATGAGGACAGGGCTGGAGATCAATCTGTCATGATTAAGTAAGAATGACACCACTGGACACTTTAAAAGGAGGCTGGTGCTTGCCATCATTGTTTCTCTTCTGTTAACCATGGTTATCTCTAAAGAAACACGTGCAGTCATCATTGCACTGCACAAAAATGGCATAACTGGGAAGAGTATTGCAGCTAGAAAGATTGCACCTCAGTCAACAATCTATCGCATCATCAAGAACTTCAAGGAGAGAGGTTCCATTGGTGCCAAAAAGGCTCCAGGGCGCCCAAGAAAGACCAGCAAGCGGCAGGACCGTCTCTTAAAAGTGTTTCAGCTGCGGGATCGGGCTGCCAGCAGTGCAGAGCTTGCTGAGGAATGGCAGCAGGCAGGTGTGAGTGCATCTGCACGCACTGTGAGGCGGAGACTCTTGGAGCAAGGCCTGGTCTCAAGGAGGGCAGCAAAGAAGCCACTTCTCTCCAGAAAAAACATCAGGGACAGACTGATATTCTGCAAAAGGTACAGGGAGTGGACTGCTGAGGACTGGGGTAAAGTCATTTTCTCTGATGAATCCCCTTTTCGATTGTTTGGAACATCTGGAAAACAGCTTATTCGGAGAAGAAGAGGTGAGCGCTACCACCAGTCTTGTCTCATGCCAACTGTAAAGCATCCTGAAACCATTCATGTGTGGGGTTGCTTCTCAGCCAAGGGAATCGGCTCTCACAGTCTTGCCTAAAAACACAGCCATGAATAAAGAATGGTACCAGAATGTCCTCCAAGAGCAACTTCTCCCAACCGTCCAAGAGCAGTTTGGCGCTCAACAATGCCTTTTCCAGCATGATGGAGCACCTTGCCATAGAGCAAAGGTGATAACTAAATGGCTCAGGGAACAAAACATAGAGATTTTGGGTCCATGGCCTGTAAACTCCCCAGATCTTAATCCCATTGAGAACTTGTGGTCAATCATCAAGAGACGGGTGGACAAACAAAAAACAACAAATTCAGACAAAATTAAAGCATTGATTCTGCAAGAATGGACTGCTATCAGTCAGGATTTGGTCCAGAAGTTGATTGAGAGCATGCCAGGGAGAATTGCAGAGGTCCTGAAGAAGAAGGGTCAACACTGCAAATATTGACTTGCTGCATTAACTCATTCTAACTGTCAATATAAGCTTCTGTTACTCATAATATGAATGCAATTATATTTCTGTATGTGATAAAAACATCTGACAAACACACATAAAAACCAGAGGGCAGCAGATCATGTGAAAATAGAATATTTGTGTCATTCTCAAAACTTTTGGCCATGACTGTATATAATGCTTCACAGTAGCCCAACATAGTATATAATGTCACCGAGACCCCCAATAAGAGGCCTCAGCTTTGACCAGGGGGCACGTGAAGTCACGAGAGTCCTGAAAAAGATGGGTTTTTGACGGAAGCCCAGGAGAGGCAAGTATAAATGGTGTTTTTACTGACGTCCCCTGGGCTCACCGCCGAAGGCTGTGCAGTACTGTGCTACAGATATTTATCACATCTTTAATCAGCCATCATATGGGGACTGCAGCACAGCTTTGCACAGCCCAATTACCACTCTTGGCTCACAATGCCCTGGGATTCTTCACAGGTGGTTTGGGAACCACTGTTCTAGATACACTTGCACACAACTTTTGATGTAACTTGGCAGGGATGTTGCTCCATATATCTTGGAAGAACTAAGCACAGATCTTCTGTGCATGTAGACTTTCTGAAATTCTTTTGTTTTGACATAGAATCCCAAACAGACAATGGTGAGATCACGGCTCTGTGGGTGCATTCATCACTTCCAGAACTCCTCCTCCAAAAGGTGGTCACACCAGATATTGATTTAGATTTCTCTTTTGTTCATTCACTTAAATTTGTTAAATTGACAAAAATAAAACACTTCTAATTCTGAAAACATTCTTACTTTGCAACATTTTTCCTATATTTGCATAACATTTTTGCACAGTACTGTATTTCAAGATACTAATATGCTTTTATAATTTTTATATGGATATCAGCTTAATGTCCAATCATTTACGTTGTTTATATAGTCAAAATTCAGTGGCAATTAGCTTTGTTCAACATTTTCTTGATATTGCACCTTCATATTCAGAAGCCCTTCACAATTACAGGCAAAAAGACTTTGCACAAAAACAAAACTAATAAAACAATTGTAATAGAAGTAAGGGCCCTGGTTATAAGAGCTTACAATCTAAGGAAATAGGGTATACAATGGTCAAACCTTCTTTTATAATAAACAAAAGGATAGTACACAAAAAGGAGCATGAGCTCAGGCGGCTTCTGTGTCAAATATGTGAAGTGCATTAGGGTGCAAAAAGTGTGATAAGTACTCCCGAATGAAGGGATCAATTTGTGAGTCATATCAATCAAGAAAAGAAAAGAAGTCAGGTTAGGGAATGGGACAAGGCCTGCCTAAAAAGATGTATTTTTGGAGTGCACTAGAAACTATGGAAGATTGTACCTAATCTGATTGTTGAGGAATGGATAGCCAGTAGCTGTCAGCCATGGCCAAATAAACAGTTACAGTGGGTTGCAAAAGTATTCATACCCCTTGAACTTTTTCACATTTTGTCACCTTACAACTACAGACTTAAATGTATTTTATTGAGATTTTAAATGATAGACCAACACAAAAGTAGCACATAATTGTGAAGTGGAATGAAAATGATACATGGTTTTCAAAATTGTAAATCAAATAAAAATCTGAAAAAAGTGTGACATGCAAAAGTATTCAGTCCCCTGTACCCGACACCCCTAAATAAAATCCATTGTCTTCAGAAGCCACTTAACCCTTCCCCGACATTCGCCGTAATAGTACAGCGGATGCCGGGTGTTTAAAGATGGCTGCCGCTCAGGAGTTGTGCAGCCACCATAGCCACCGGGTATCTGCCGTTTTATACAGCAAAGGGTCTCTGCTGTTTTATACAGCAAAGACCTGGCGCTAATGCCCGTGATCGGTTCCCACACTGATTGCAGGCATTAACCCCTCTGGCGCCTCGGTCAAAGCAGACCAAGGCGTCATCTTACCGGCGGCGCGCGGGTGCCGCCATTTTACCGTGGATCGCCAGCACCCGGAGCCAGCGTCCCTTTACTATGACAGCCGGTAGCCTTGTGAAGGCTCCCAGGCCTGTCTTTCATTAACTTCTATTGCAGGCTAATCTATGTAGCCTGCAATAGAAGCGCTGTTTTTTTGCAATGCATTAGCATTGTAATGCATTACATTACATTAGTGATCAGACCCCATGGGGTTCAAGACCCCAAGAAGGTCTAATAAGTTGTTCAAATCACCCCTCTTTCCCTAGAACACATATAAAAGTACTTAAATACTTTGAAACACATACACATTAGGTATCCTTGTGTCTGAAAACACCCAGTCTATAAATCTATAAAAATATTTTTCCTGTACGGTAAAAAAAAAAAAAAAAAAGTCAAAAGTGCCAAACCTCCGTTTTCTCACTGTTTTGCCTCTGATACAAATTTGAATAAAAAGTGATCAAAGCAATAGTAATTCCCCAAAATGGTATAACTAAAAAGTACACCTGGTCCCGCAAAAAAAAGATGCCCTATACATGCCCATACACGGAAGTATAAAAAAAGTTACAGGTGTCAGAATATGGCGACTTTTTAAAAAATATATATTTTTGCACAGTTTTGGATTTTTGTTAAGGGGTAAAACGTAACTAAACCATATAAAATTTGGTATCCCCGGAATCGTACCAAAACCTAGAATACAGATGACATGTCATTTTGGCTGTAGAGCGAACGCCGTAAAAACGAAGCCCGTAAGAAAAATCGCACAAATGCACTTTTTCTTCAAATCCACCCCATTCTGGATTTTTTCCAGCTTTCCAGTACACTATACAAAATAATGGTAGCATCTTGAAAAAAAAAAATTTGTCCCACAAACATTAAGACCTCATATGGCTCTGAGAACGGAAAAATAAATAAAGTTATTGGGTTTGGAAGGGGGGGGGGGGCAGTCAAAAACAAAAAATGAAAAAGGTCTCTGGCGGAAAGAGGTTAATCAGTTAATAGAGTCCAGCTGTGTGTAATTTAGTCTCAGTATAAATACACCAGTCCCTGCTGACAAAATGTGAAAAAGTTCAAGGGGTATGAATACTTTTGAAAGGCACTAAGTTCCTCTAATTCACTAAAAAAGGCAGAGCTTTAAGGGCCCCTTGCCAGGGCTTCGCTTTCTACTCTGGATAACCATCCGTAACTGCAGGCAAAGTGGAAGATCTCTCAGAAGCTATGGGGGTGGAGCTTGGCAACAAGAGTCTAGAGCAGAAAGTGAAGCCCCATCTGTAGAAGAAACGACCCTAAAGCCCTTTTTGGGTAATCTGCATAAGAATAACGCTGATTTTAATGAAAATTGAGCTGCAATAAGGAATAAGAAAGCTACTGTCGTTAGTCTGCTACCAATTTTCCTGCTGACTCCCTTTAATGTAATTTTTCCACTTGAACTGTCCTCATACCCATATTCAATCACTTTCATGCTTGTGTCACCCTCACCTCTAAAACAAATTGTAGAAGTATTACATTTTAAAGGCCTAATTTTTGAGGTACATATAATTTAGCATTTAACTTGAAAGGGTGAGAGGGGTGCAAAATCTACATATTTTAATAGAGCTGCCAAGACCAGAAACCTACCAGAAATATTTGGAGTGTGACACAATCTTCATGATTTGGGCCCTGCTTGCCACCACATCGGATTTGAAATGAACTTAGATACAACTGAAGAATACTTTCAGATTTAATACAAGAGGTTGAACAAAAATATTCTGTAAAATGTTTAGGAATATAAACATTTTTCTACAAAGCCTCTTCATTTCATGGGCTCAAAAGTAATTTACTTTACCATAAATAAAATGTTCACTTTTAATATTTTGTACAGAATCCTTTGAAGGCAATGACTGCTTGAAGTCTGGAACCCATGGACTTCACCTCTTCAGTTATTTCTGCCTTAAGTTTTGTCTTAAGCAAGTGAAAGGCATGCTCAATCAGGTTTGAGATCTGGTGATTGACTGCCATTGCAGAATTATCCACTTTGCCTTAAACTCCCAGGCTGTCCATCTTTACTGTGAAGTCCTGTCCAATCAACCTTCCGGCATTTGGTTGAATCTGAGCAGAAAGTATATCCCTGTACAGTTCAGAATTCATCCAGCTGCTTTCGTCTTCTGTTACATCATCAATAAACACTAGTGATCCAGTGCCATTGGAAACCCATGCCATCATACTGCCTCCACCATGTTTTACAGAAGATGTGGTGTGCTTTAGATGTTCCAAGCCTTCTCCATATCTCCCCCCCCATCTTTCTGATATAGGTTGATCTTAGTTTAGTCTGTCCAAAGAATGTTGCTCCAGAACAGGGCTGGCTTCTTTAGACTTTTGACAAAAAAAAAAAAAAAAAAAAAAAAAAAACACAACATCTAATCTGGCCTATTTTTGAGGCTGATTAATGGTTTGCATCTTGGGGTGAACCCTCTGTATTTGCTCTCATGAAGCCTTTGCTTTATGGCAGACAGATACTGATACACATACATTCTGGAGAGTGTTCTTCACTTTGGTGGATGTTGTAAAAGGGTTTTTCTTCACCATAGAAAGGATTCTGTTATCATTCACCACTATTACCTTCTGTGGACAACCAGGCCTTTTTGAGTTCTTGAGCTCACCGGTGTGCCCTTTTTTTTTACCAGAATACCAAACTGTTGATTTTGCCTCTCCTAACATTTTCACTATCTCTCTGATGAAGCTCCTTTAATGACATGCTGTGGGTTCACAGCAAGTGTATCAAAACGCCACCCCTGGAATCAACTCGAGACCTTTTCCTGCTTAATTCATAACGGATTAACGACGAAATAGCACAGGCAGCCCATTAAATAGCTTGTTCAATTACTTTTGGTCCCTTGAAAAAGAGGCAGCTACATATTACAGAGCTGTAATTCCTAAAACTACTCTTCCAAATAGGTGAACAGCTTAAAATTAAAGCTGAGAGTGAGCGTTTATAAATACAGCACCTTACTGATTATATAACAGTATTTTGAATAGGTTTTTGTAAATCGCTAAGATGCCAAAACATGTAATTATAATATTATTTCTGGACATAACTATCAGTAGCCTCTTGATGGTTTGATTGCAAAAATGTAAATTTGATCATCTTTTCAGTTGTTTTAAGTGCAAAATCATGTAATGTTTCAAAGAGGGAGCTTTATCAAGATAACCATTAGTTCAAGTCAAGTCAGATCTGCACCCAACTGAAAGCCACATGTCTAGCAGCAAACACAAACAGTGAGAATTTCTTATTAAAAAAATATGAGTGCAGTTACCAAATTGGGGAAGCATACTGGAGACCAATTTATAGATCTTACAATGAAATCATTGAATTCATTTGCAGCAAGGTTTACACCACAAATTGCTGTATGACACCAGTAATTTAATGCCTATTGAATTGAAGTTTGGAATTTGCAGCTTTCTATTCTATCCTTAAAAGAAACAGAATGTTGGACCTAAAAATAAAATGATTACCTTCTTCATTTGCATGGCTTATGAATGTAATGATGACAGAAGTAATGTTCTTCACAGCAGTAATAAAGCCTTCTTTTAAACCCATCTGACACAGATGTCCTGTTAAAAAAAAAAAAAAAAAAAAAAACTAAAAGGATTAACACTTCAGTCAAATATCAAGTCACTTCAGTCACAATATCAAGGTGCAGTGAGAAAAGTTGCCAGTTAGTGGGAGTCCAACAGTTGGGAGAACCACTGATTAGGAGAATGGGAGTTCTTTACACCTCAGTCTGATCAAGTGGGGGTCAGGCAGCCTGTGCCTCCACTCCATTCATTCTAAGGGTCTGCTGGAGATAGCCAGGCCCTGTACTTTGGCTATCTCTGGTGGTTATATTAAAACAAATGGTGCTGAGACCCACAATGTCCGACCACTGTTCCATTCAGGTTGAGGTGCTCCCCCGTTTTCATGATTGCTGGGGGCCCCCGTGGTTGGACTACTACCATCCTCCATCTTGTGGATGGGGGATAAGATGATATTGTCCAGGAAGTCAAGGAAGGTTCAGATCTACATTCTTGTTACATAGAATACCAAGCCCACTGTTGCCTAAGAAATGCAAGACACTTTGGTGGATATATTACCAATATTGGGGTCCTATTTTGTGCATTAATGAAATATTGGGAATGTTCTTCTGGCACTTTTTGCATAATTGTAAATAACGATTTAATTTTGTAATCTTAAAAAGAGGTGGCGATTATCAGTTTAAAAGGGTTCTCTCACCCTACAACTTGAAAGTACATTTGAGCTCTGTGGCACACATACAGTCATGGCCAAAAGTTTTGAGAATGATACAAATATTAATTTTTACAAAGTCTACTGCTTCAGTTTTTCTAATGGCAATTTGCATATACTCCAGAATGTTATAAAGAGTGATCAGCTTAACAGCATTACTTGCAAATTCAATATTTGCCTAGAAAATGAACTTTATCCCCCAAAACACATTTCAACATCATTGCAGCCCTGCCTTAAAAGGACCACCTAACATCGTTTCAGTGATTGCTCCATTAACACAGGTGTGGGTGTTGATGAGGACAGGGCTGGAGATCAATCTGTCATGATTAAGTAAGAATGACACCACTGGACACTTTAAAAGGAGGCTGGTGCTTGCCATCATTGTTTCTCTTCTGTTAACCATGGTTATCTCTAAAGAAACACGTGCAGTCATCATTGCACTGCACAAAAATGGCATAACTGGGAAGAGTATTGCAGCTAGAAAGATTGCACCTCAGTCAACAATCTATCGCATCATCAAGAACTTCAAGGAGAGAGGTTCCATTGGTGCCAAAAAGGCTCCAGGGCGCCCAAGAAAGACCAGCAAGCGGCAGGACCGTCTCTTAAAAGTGTTTCAGCTGCGGGATCGGGCTGCCAGCAGTGCAGAGCTTGCTGAGGAATGGCAGCAGGCAGGTGTGAGTGCATCTGCACGCACTGTGAGGCGGAGACTCTTGGAGCAAGGCCTGGTCTCAAGGAGGGCAGCAAAGAAGCCACTTCTCTCCAGAAAAAACATCAGGGACAGACTGATATTCTGCAAAAGGTACAGGGAGTGGACTGCTGAGGACTGGGGTAAAGTCATTTTCTCTGATGAATCCCCTTTTCGATTGTTTGGAACATCTGGAAAACAGCTTATTCGGAGAAGAAGAGGTGAGCGCTACCACCAGTCTTGTCTCATGCCAACTGTAAAGCATCCTGAAACCATTCATGTGTGGTGTTGCTTCTCAGCCAAGGGAAACGGCTCTCTCACAGTCTTGCCTAAAAACACAGCCATGAATAAAGAATGGTACCAGAATGTCCTCCAAGAGCAACTTCTCCCAACCGTCCAAGAGCAGTTTGGCGCTCAACAATGCCTTTTCCAGCATGATGGAGCACCTTGCCATAAAGCAAAGGTGATAACTAAATGGCTCAGGGAACAAAACATAGAGAGTTTGGGTCCATGGCTTGGAAACTCCCCAGATCTTAATCCCATTGAGAACTTGTGGTCAATCATCAAGAGACGGGTGGACAAACAAAAAACAACAAATTCAGACAAAATTAAAGCATTGATTCTGCAAGAATGGACTGCTATCAGTCAGGATTTGGTCCAGAAGTTGATTGAGAGCATGCCAGGGAGAATTGCAGAGGTCCTGAAGAAGAAGGGTCAACACTGCAAATATTGACTTGCTGCATTAACTCATTCTAAACTGTCAATATAAGCTTCTGTTACTCATAACATGAATGCAATTATATTTCTGTATGTGATAAAAACATCTGACAAACACACATAAAAACCAGAGGGCAGCAGATCATGTGAAAATAGAATATTTGTGTCATTCTCAAAACTTTTGGCCATGACTGTATGCTGACATATAAGGGGACACACCAATAATATAGTGAACCCAGCTATACGTCATAATTTTATAATAAGAGAAAACACCTTTAACTTTGTGATCACAAACTGAGTCAAAAGTGTACTGGCAGTTTCCACTTCCTCATACCCTCAAACCATTACAATAAAGTCAAATAGGTCTGTTAATGTTTAAAGAGTATATTAAAAATAACGTTGAATAGAGTACAATTCTCCCTCCATAAAAAATAGTAAAGTAATTTATAAAGTATCCAACAATGGTTGCCAGCACAACCCCCCCCCCCAAAAAAAAAATACAAAAACCAAAACCACCAAAAACATCTACTTTGAAAGAAAAATAAAAGTTACGGCTCTTTGAACAATCTTGATTTGTTACTTCAGTGGTGGATTTGTGGTTTTTCCTAAAAAGTTAAATTAATAGGTTAAATGCACTCCAAAATGGTGCCATGGGGTGGAAAAAAAAATTAAAAGGAGTGAAAAAAAAAAAAAAAATTAGATAGCTTAGAGTAATCTGAATCAAATGGTGTTTTCACCTTATTGCCAAGATATCGCCATTTTGTACATATGCAAGTTAACAAAATGATCTTTGCAGCAATGAGGGTGTGCAAACACTTACCAATGAGACGAAGAACAGTAGCAACAATTATGTCTGGGATAAATTGAAGAGTCAGGTTGCCCTTCTTACGCTTCACCCACTTATCCAATATTGGCCATAGCTCTTTACTAAGAGAAAAACAGTACATATAAAACATATTACAGTCTATAACAATATTCACTGAGAAGGAATGGTTTGTTACTTTTATTAACTTGACTTAGACTAGGTTCACACCTGCACCTGCTCTCCGCTGGGGGATTCCGTTCACCATTCCACTTGAAAAATGCATTTTTCGCCCTTCTCGGGCGGAAACCTGGCGGACCCCATTATAGTCTATGGTTTCTGTGGGTAACCGCTTTTTTAAGCGTATTAGGTTTCTGTTCGGGGAATCCCCAAGCAGACCCCCCCCCGAACGGAAACCCGAACACAGGTATGAACCTACCATAAACATTACAGTGTAGCAGACAATATATAAACTTCAAACTTTCACAGGGAGTACAGTAGTATAATGTTGTACTGTTAGCCACAGAAAGTAGTGGAAGAGTGAAGAAATCAGGCGATACCTTTTAGAGGCTAACTGAGTATATTTGATAGAAAGCTTTCAAGAATCTAGCTCTCTTCTTCAGACATACCTGGAGAAGAGAGCTAAACTCTTGAAAGCTTACCATCAAATATACTCAGTCAGCCTCTAAAAGGTATCACCTGATTTTTTCACAGGGAGTACAGGTAATTTTTTATTCAAGACATGGTAATAAGGGTTCAATTATGACACTTTGGCCTAAAGACAGCCTCACTCCAACACAGCAAAGGGAAAACTACTTAAAAATGGTGCTACTAGATGCGCCTATCGCCGACTGGGCAAAACTGGTATCTGCATCTACCAATAAAACATTTTCTGAAAAAGGTACAGGAGCTTATTAAAATGTATTCTGTCTAATAACAGCTTAGGTAATACCTGTATTATGCAATTCTCATTTATTTAAAACTAAATAGTAGTCAGTCCTTAGAAATGTTACAAGAAGCAAAAGCAAGGACAACAGAGCTCAACATACAAATGCCTTAGAGGAAGCAAAGCTGATTCCTAAAATCACCCCAACCATATTTCGATTGAGCTGTGCATACAGGTAACACCAATAAAAGGCTATTCAAAAGGACAGAATGGTAGACCCCCTGTTCTTCAAGGATGTAAGAATATATTGCTTGTTTTTATTTCAGGATGTAAAAACACTTTGAAACTCTGGAGGTGTTAATCTCTTAAACACGAATTTACTATAGTACCTGATTACGTTTTCATGGGTCCAAACCCATTTACGGTGACTACACAAGAGATCAACAGCAAACACATATTCCCAGACACTGTCAGTCAAATCCAATCCATACTTCTCACTCTGATTAAACTTGACATCTGGATACAATTGTATTGCCATAAGAACACTGTTTAGTAAGACACTTATGTTCATTGGTGGACTCTGCAAAAATAAAAGACAAGACTAAAATTATCCATCATCCTCTTTGACCTCTTATGGTTGACATGGCGAATGATATGGAATGTGATTTGATTATGACAATGTAATTGTTATCTCACAAAATGGATTAACCTTCGTTGCGGTCAGCCATAACTTTTGCATGTTTATATCTGCACAGCTATTTGCAGGATGAATGTATGTTTTTAAGGAATTTCTGGCTACGTAAATTGTAGCATTCGATTTAAATTCATTATTTATAATGACAAAATTGGGATAGGGGGAAGAAAACAAAAAAACAAAAACAAAACTATCCTTTGCCCATAGCCACATGCCAGAGTTCAGCTTTCCTTTCTTATCCTGCTGCGGTAAAAAGAAAGCTGCATGGTGATTCGTTGCTTTGGCCAAGACAGACTTTTTTTTTCTCCATATATCTGCCAAAACTACTTATTTTGTTGAGCACTGTCTTTTACATAGCCTTTTTTCTATAACTGGTTTTGTATGGCATCTACCCCCAAACTTACCTTCTCCCAATTCAGATAAGCAGCAAGACAAGAACCAACTTCATCTTTTGCCAGGAATTTAAGAACTGCCTGTATTGCTTTACTGACAACCCCATGCAGGGACAGTATATCATTCCATGAACTAACAACAAACAGGAGCAATTTATCAGGATCTGGGAAATCTAAAGGCAGAGGAAACACATAATGAACAGAAGGCATTGGTTTAATTGCTTTAAACTTTTATTTGGCCATAAAGCAACTTAGAAGATTGTTCAGGAGAGGACGGCAAGAGACTGGAAACCTTTGCCAGATTTGTTAGTGAACACCATTCTGCAGCCAGATGTTTCTAATCAATATAAGCTGAAAATGTCAATTTTTCTTTTTTTGGCCAAAACCAGGTTTGGATCATAACGGGAGTGAAAATATAGCAGATATACTACTGCTTCAGAAAAACTAAACGTGTAAACACCCCCTGTAGGAAACGTTTAAGGGACACACAATAAATAACCATGCCTCACTATGAAACACTATAGTATGCTTTATGCCTGCATGAATTGTACAGGTGACGCGCTTTGCTTTAACACGTTTCACCAGTACAAGTAATGCAGCTAATATCTATGAACATCCTGGATTGCCTAGAACACCACGTTTCAAATTAGTAAGTAAACGATATTTTTCTCTGATTTTCCTAAATGGTTGATGCAAATGACAGTCAGTATAATGTTCAAATCTTCAACCATATAAATTAAGTTTTATTGGACAAACCTCCCAATGATAACTTTTTTCACAAATTTAAAAAAAAAAAACAATTCTGTTCCAAATTATTATGCACAACAGTTTCTAAACATTTTATGGTTGTAAAGAACTGAAAATGGTCATTTGTTGAATTTGCAGAAATCAAAAGCTATTTCAATCAATCAAAAACATCTTAACAGGCCAAATTACATGTTAACATGGGACCCCCTTTGATATCAACTTCACAATTCTTGCATCCCTAGAACTTGTGATTTTTGGATAGTTTCTGCTTGAATTTCTTTGCAGGGTGTCAGAAAAGCCTCCTAGAGCTGCTGTTTTGATGTGAACTGCCTCCCACCCTCATAGATCCTTTGCTTGAGGATACGCCAAAGGTTCTCAATAGGGTTGAGGTCATGGGAGGATGGTGGCCACAGCATCCGTTTCTCTCTTTTTTATTGCAACAGCAGCCAATGACTCAGAGGTATTCTTTGCCTTCCATAGCAAAAGCATCTTCATGCATGACAGTGCACCATCTCATGTGGCAAATTTCTTTTTGTACCATGGAAGAAATCAGTCAAATGCTATAGACTTTGCAGAGGTAATTTTCATACCTTCAGTGACTCTTAAGGGGCCTACCAGCTCTCTCCCCATGATGCCAGGCCAAAAACATGACTACACCACCTCCTTGCTATCATAACCTTGTTGGGACATGGTGGCCATCCACCAACCACCCACCATTCCATCTATCCATCCATCCATCCAGGGTTGCATGGCAATCCTCAGTAAACAAGACTGTTTCAAAATTAGTCTTCAAATCAGTCTGTGATTTTGTGATAAGCATTGCAGGAAAAACCACAATGCGTTGCCGCCACAGTTTTTCCCACAGCGCTTTTTAGTTGCGGCCCGCCACATGGGGCCTTGTAAGTAAGTTTCCTTTTAACTAAATTATCGCAGGTGTTCGAGATTGATTTTAGTGATTTTACGAGCCCTGACAAAAAATACCATCCATGAGTTTAATTGAAAAGCAAGAAAATAGGATCCTTAAGATGGGAATACCCTTTAACTGTCAAAGATCTATCTATACTGCTAGCTTATATAAATTGAAGAGTTTTCCTAAATACATTGCTTTAGCAATGCTGCTTTGTTTTCCTGCTATGTGTAACATTGTTCCCTGTAAGCCTTGACTTATATTCACTGAGCAGTTTTGAGTGCTTGTATTTTGCAGGATGAGTTGCCATTCCTAGTACTATTTCAGGTTACATACTTTTTGATAGCTTTTTATTGTCTTATGGGAGAGAGAATGCATAAACAGCAATTTTTGCATTGTTAGCAACTGTAATTCTGTATAGAGCAAGTACATGCTGGTAATGATAATTCATTAATTTGTGTTAGCCCACGCACACAACCGTGTATTACCACGGTTTCGTGTGCAAGCCGACATTGCAAAACTGTCCATTTTTGCAGCTGTGCTTCCGCAGCCCCTATTCGTTGAACAGCCGGCGGCCCGCACATGGTAATGTGCAAGTGGCCTAAAGACAGAGGACCCATACTGCAGAAACAGCTTTTTTTAGTTGCAGATTTTGTTGCTTTTTTGAGCCAAACCCAGGAGTGGCTACAAAAAGAAAGGAATATACACAGGGAACACTTATACTTCTACCTTCTGCTCAATCCACACCTGGATTTGGCGCAAACAAAAAAAAAAAAAAAAAAAAAAGCAGATTTTCCGCAACATGGGACCTCAGCCTTAAGTCAGATATTGATATCAATATCTTATGCTAGGTTCACACCTGTGTTCGGGTTTCCATTTGTGGGGTCCGCTTGGGGAGCCCACGAACTTAAACCTAACTTGCTTAAAATGGGGGTCCGCCGGGTTTCACGACCGAAATATGCAGAGAGAAAAGTCCTGCTTTTGCGCAGGTGTGAACCTAGCCTTATGTGTTTATTTTCAACTGTTTTTGGCCTTTAGTGAACCTCAAGTAGGACTTCTTATTATAAGTATATACGTGGTAAGCAACTCACTGCACCATGCTTCATAAATCATAAAATACAACCCACCGTCTTTAAGTATACTATAGCAAAGAATACGTGCTCTTTCAATGTCTCCAAGCTGACGACACAAACCCACATATACCCGGCACAGAGCCTGAAGATATGCACTATCAAGTGAACTCTTTCCAGCTTTAAGTTTCTTTAAAAGCTCATGTAGAAAACGGTCAGCTAAACTCTAAAGGGATTTAAAAAAAATATATAAATAAATAAAAATGGATAATTATAAACAAACAATATATTAGATATATTTTTCAAAATCTACATGTATTCATTCTTAGACATACAGTACAGACCAAAAGTTTGGACACACCTTCTCATTCCAAGAGTTTTCTGTATTTTCATGACTATAAAAATTGTAGATTCACACTGAAGGCATCAAAACTATGAATTAACACATGTGGAATTATATACTTAACAAAAAAGTGTGAAACAACTGAAAATATATGTCTTATATTCTAGGTTCTTCAAAGTAGCCACCTTTTGCTTTGATTACTGCTTTGCATACTCTTGGCATTCTCATGATGAGCTTCAAGAGGTAGTCACCTGAAATGGCCTTCCAACAGTCTTGAAGGAGTTCCCAGAGATGCTTAGCACTTGTTGGCCCTTTTGCCTTCACTCTGCAGTCCAGCTCACCCCAAACCATCTCGATTGGGTTCAGGTCTGGTGACAGTGGAGGCCAAGTCATCTGGCGTAGCACCCCATCACTCTCCTCCTTGGTCAAATAGCCCTTACACAGTCTGGAGGTGTGTTTGGGGTCATTGTCCTGTTGAAAAATAAATGACGGTCCAACTAAACGCAAACCAGATGGAATAGCATGCCGCTGCAAGATGCAGTGGTAACCATGCTGGTTCAGTATTCCTTCAATTTTAAATAAATCCCCAACAGTGTCACCAGCAAAAGCACCCCCACACCATCACACCTCCTCCTCCATGCTTCACGGTGAGAACCAGGCATGTAGAGTCCATTCGTTCACCTTTTCTGCGTCACACAAAGACACGGTGGTTGGAACCAAAGATCTCAAATTTGGACTCATCAGACCAAAGCACAGATTTCCACAGGTCTAAGGTCCATTCCTTGTGTTCTTTAGCCCAAACAAATCTCTTCTGCTAGTTGCCTGTCCTTAGCAGTGGTTTCCTAGCAGCTATTTTACCATGAAGGCCTGCTGCACACAGTCTCCTCTTAACAGTTGTTGTAGAGATGTGTCTGCTGCTAGAACTCTGTGTGGCATTGACCTGGTCTCTAATCTGAGCTGCTGTTAACCTGCGATTTCTGAGGCTGGTGACTCGGATGAACTTATCCTCCGCAGCAGAAGGGACTCTTGGTCTTCCTTTCCTTGGGCGGTCCTCATGTGAGCCAATTTCTTTATAGCGCTTGATGGTTTTGGCCACTGCACTTGGGGACACTTTCAAAGTTTTCCCAATTTTTCGGACTGACTGACCTTCATTTCTTAAAGTAATGATGGCCACTCGTTTTTCTTTACTTAGCTGCTTTTTTCTTGCCATAATACAAATTCTAACACTCCATTCAGTAGGACTATCAGCTGTGTATCCACCTGACTTCTGAACACCACAACTGATGGTCCCAACCCCATTTATAAGGCAAGAAATCCCACTTATTAAACCTGACAGGGCACACCTGTGAAGTGAAAACCATTTCCTCTTGAAGCTCATCAAGAGAATGCCAAGAGTGTGCAAAGCAGTAATCAAAGCAAAAGGAGGCTACTTTGAAGAACCTAGAATATAAGACATATTTTCAGTTGTTTCACACTTTTTTGTTAAGTATATAATTCCACATGTGTTAATTCATAGTTTTGATGCCTTCAGTGTGAATCTACAATTTTTATAGTCATGAAAATACAGAAAACTCTTGGAATGAGAAGGTGTGTCCAAACTTTTGGTCTGTACTGTATGTTCAAAATTAAGATACTAAAAACAGAAGAGATCTTCAGAAACGGCTCTAAATTATGGCCTATACTAAGGATAGGCTAGCAATGTTTAGTCCTTGATAACACTTCATTACAAACCTAATATAGAGGGCACGGTTAAAAGGGTTGTCCAGGATTAAAAACACGACTGCTTTCTTCCAAAAACAGCACAGCACCTGTCAACAAGTTGTGTGTGATACTGCAGCTCAACCCCATTCACTTCAGTGGAGTTGAGCTGCAAAAAACAAACATGTAGACAGGTGTGGCTCCGCTTTGAAAGAAAGTGGGTATGTTTTTCTATTCCTGGACAACCCCTTTAAAGGTGCCCTTTCACAGAGTAACAATGGCTGCAGTCGCTGACCATCTAAGGCTGGGTTCACATCTGCGCTTGCATTACGTTCGGGGATTTCGTTCCCCTCTCTGCATGAAAAATGCAGAGAGTAAAGTGCTGCAAGCAGGTTTTTTCTCTCCGCATTTTTCCATCCTTTTCGGGAGGAAGCCGAGTGGAAACCACACAGACCCCATTATAGTCTTTTTTTTACGCGGATTAGGTTCCCCCGAACGGAAACCCAAACACAGATGTGAACCTAGCCTAATGTGGATATCAGGAAGGAGGATTGTATTGTGGAATATACAATATGACAACCAGCAGGGCTGTTCATTTTATTTACTTCATTTGATCACTTTACCTAGGTTATGAATAATGAACAAATATTTTAGTACGCTCCACTTTATACATTCAACCCCGTTCCCTATTTACAGTCATATGAAAAAGTTTGGGCACCCCTATTAATCTTAATCATTTTTAGTTCTAAATATTTGGGTGTTAGCAACAGCCATTTCAATTTGATATATCTAATAACTGATGGACACAGTAATATTTCAGGATTGAAATGAGGTTTATTGTACTAACAGAAAATGTGCAATATGCATTAAACCAAAATTTGACCGGTGCAAAAATTTGGGTACCCTTATCATTTTATTGATTTGAATACTCCTAACTACTTTTTACTGACTTACTGAAGCACAAAATTGGTTTTGTAACCTCACTGAGCTTTGAACTTCATAGCCAGGTGTATCCAATCATGAGAAAAGGTATTTAAGGTGGCCAATTGCAAGTTGTTCTCCTATTTGAATCTCCTCTGAAGAGTGGCATCATGGGCTCCTCAAAACAACTCTCAAATGATCTGAAAACAAAGATTGTTCAACATAATTGTTCAGGGGAAGGATACAAAAAGTTGTCTCAGAGATTTAACCTGTCAGTTTCCACTGTGAGGAACATAGTAAGGAAATGGAAGACCACAGGGACAGTTCTTGTTAAGCCCAGAAGTGGCAGGCCAAGAAATATATCAGAAAGGCAGAGAAGAAGAATGGTGAGAACAGTCAAGGACAATCCACAGACCACCTCCAAAGAGCTGCAGCATCATCTTGCTGCAGATGGTGTCACTGTGCATCGGTCAACAATACAGCACACTTTGCACAAGGAGAAGCTGTATGGGAGAGTGATGCGAAAGAAGCCGTTTCTGAAAGCACGCCACAAACAGAGTCGCCTGAGGTATGCAAAAGCACATTTGGACAAGCCAGCTTCATTTTGGAAGAAGGTCCTGTGGACTGATGAAACAAAGATTGAGTTGTTTGGTCATACAAAAAGGCGTTATGCATGGCGTCAAAAAAACACAGCATTCCAAGAAAAACACTTGCTACCCACTGTAAAATTTGGTGGAGGTTCCATCATGCTTTGGGGCTGTGTGGCCAATGCCGGCACCGGGAATCTTGTTAAAGTTGAGGGTCGCATGGATTCAACTCAGTATCAGCAGATTCTTGAGAATAATGTACAAGAATCAGTGACGAATTTGAAGTTACGCCGGGGATGGATATTTCAGCAAGACAATGATCCAAATCTACTCAGGCATTCATGCAGAGGAACAATTACAATGTTCTGGAATGGCCATCCCAGTCCCCAGACCTGAATATCATTGAACATCTGTGGGATAATTTGAAGCGGGCTGTCCATGCTCGGCGACCATCAAACTTAACTGAACTGGAATTGTTTTGTAAAGAGGAATGGTCAAAAATACCTTCATCCAGGAACTGATTAAAAGCTACAGGAAGCGACTTAAGGCTGTTATTTTTGCAAAAGGAGGATCTACTAAATATTAATGTCACTTTTCTGTTGAGGTGCCCATACTTTTGCACCGGTCAAATTTTGGTTTAATGCATATTGCACATTTTCTGTTAGTACAATAAACCTCATTTCAATCCTGAAATATTACTGTGTCCATCAGTTATTAGATATATCAAATTGAAATGGCTGTTGCAAACACCCAAATATTTAGAACTAAAAATGATTAAGATTAATAGGGGTGCCCAAACTTTTTCATATGACTGTATATTCCAAGCCATACCACTGAATCTGGTTTTAAGTTACTTACAAATCAGCAACCCTGACTGGATAGTGCACAGTTATTCACATCTAACTATAAAGCCAATGGCAGGGTGAGACAGGATGACATGGATGCAAAATAATTCAAATAGTCCATGGAAGCAAGTTCACATCCGTTAATTGAGTTGACTTTCAGTTTCAGTTATTTTGTGATTAATTGCCCAGCCCTAACAGTCTTAATTACTGTATGACATGCTTGTGTGTGTACTTACGCATCAATGTGTATGCAGGTTCTGTGAATGCAGTAGAGTTGTGTTTGTATGTGTGCAGGCAGCATTGCTGTGAATGTGTATATATGTGCAAGATCTGCATTTACATGTATAATTTGTGTATGTCAGAGTTTAAAAGGAAAAAAAAATAAAAGCAAACTACAGATTTACAATGGAGGAATCTGCTTAAAGGAGACATTTACATGGATAGCTAAATGTAATGAGGTGTACTTAATTAACTGCCTTACATAGATTACAGAGAAAGGGGGCACTACCTTATAGCACCAAATTAGTAATATTAACCATTCCACTTCTGACTACCAGGGAAATTTTAAGTTAGTACAAAAGGTTTTTCTTATTTTGGTTGTCTAAACCTGGAGAGAGTCTTTTGGTCCAAAAAATATGTACTGTAATAATTTTACTGTTACAGGTGATAAGCTGCTGCTAAAACGTATCCAGAAGAGGCTACCTCTCCATTCAAAGCATGCATACACAGCTGAGCTGAATAAGTGTACAAAAAAAACGTAAGGAGAAATGGCCATCAGTCCAATGAGTGGTTGACATATGTGTAAAGTGTATGGACTACTGTATAGATGTATTTTAAGAAAAAATACAAAATAAAGAGCACCTGTTATGCCCTCTAATACAGGACATATTATAGATTACATGGCAACTTCGTTTGTAGGTTTCATGGCTCCAAAGATATTGGTGGTGTTCGTTTTGGCTACCAGTATCACGGTACTGTCGGGGGCTGACCTTACATCTCAGAGTCAGAGTCATTGCTGGGTGGTGGGGAAAGCCTGCTTCACAGTACTATGCAAGTGTTCTGTCAAGTTGTGCCAAATTCAATTCACTGACTGCTTTGTAATGGTATATAAAATTCCCTGCTTTAGTGGACATGAAAAGGTCCTCTATAAATTTATTCTAAAACTAAAAACTAGACCTGTGACTAAGAAAACCTAAAAATCATTAATGAGTGGTCCTAAAGTAGGAAATTAAGTCTGTTTTTTATGTA
The DNA here is from genome assembly GCA_947044405.1 of Leptodactylus fallax. Lineage (NCBI taxonomy): Eukaryota > Metazoa > Chordata > Amphibia > Anura > Leptodactylidae > Leptodactylus > Leptodactylus fallax. The sequence goes on along the minus strand of CAMRHE010000084.1, from coordinate 5,084,515 downwards.
GAGAAATAGTATCGCTCGGGAACAAGGCTGAGCTGCAAAATTAAACAATTCAAGGACAAGAAGGATGCTGCTCTTGGTAGAATAAATAGATCATTTGGATAACCTCAGACAACTTAAGTAATTCAGGAACTTTTAGATACTAAAGTAAAATTTATCAGTATTTACTTGAAAAAAAAAATGATATAATTGCAAGACTTACTTTTTTAGCGCTGCTGAAATCATAAATCACTTCTTTCTCCTCATTTCTCATTACTGGAACATTGGGAATTGTCCCTACATAAACATGGCTTCTAATCACAGGGAGAAGATCAAAACACAACTCTTCTACTTTTTTGAGAGCATTGGTTATAAAGTCTTCATCAACACTACTGTCTTGCACAATATTTGGAGGTAACTCACAATAGCTAAAGTTTTCACAAGTTTCATCATCTTTCTGTGCATCTTGGTTATTTGCACGTTTTGTGTAACAGTCTTTGCCACTTTCAACAACAGCAGGCTCACTATCAAGTCGTAGTCTTTTGGCACTTTTAGGCATTTGGAAAGAATCTATTGCTCTTTTATTTACAGAAGTGCAGTCCTCAGATGAGAGTTGAGTTTCACAAGTGTTTGGGTTCTCTTTATTGCTTGTTTTTGAGTTGCTCCCAGTTTTTATAAATACTGTTGAAGTAGATGTAATTGACTTAAAACCAGTTATCTGGCTAACAGGCACATTTTGTCCATCTCCAGACATACTTCTGTTCAACTGAACATTGCCCTTTAATATATTTAAAGTTCTGGCCCGTGCAGACAATTCTGGGTACATAGTATCTAGAATTTTCACAGAATTTTCTTGAACATTGCAAGCAGACCCTCCATTTGTAGAAAGAGGCAATCTTCCTGGGACAGGAACTGCATGTTTTGGAGTGGCAGAACAAAACTGCAAAGGAGAAGACAATATTCTTCGGTTTGCTTTTTCCGAAGGAGATGGAGTATTATATAAAGGAGATTTAAGTTTACAACCATCGCATAACGGTGACATCAATGGTGGAAAAGGTGTTCCTGGTAAAGGAGAGATCACCTCTTCAAGGGGAGAGGGAAGTGATGAACGACTTGAAGACAACATTAATGGTGACAGAGTGTGCACCCTTCTTGGAGGAGTTGACAACAATGGACCCAGAAGGGGAGGCAAGGGTGGACCCATTTCTGACCTTACTTTATTAATAGTTTCTGGTGAATGAGCAGTACTGGTAGAGGTATCAGCATTCGCTAAAACAGTTCCCCCTTGAGGAAGTCTATGTGGAAGATTTTCAATTTTAACAGTTTGAAAGCTGGAAGGTTTACATTTGTTGGAGATGTCAATTTTTTGTGTTCTCTCATTATTTACACAGCCTTTACTGACCGAATTATCAAAATCTACACTTACATTTTCAGAATGTGTGTGTTTTCTGGTTAAATACACCACCCCGGAATCGTCAAAATCAGGTCTGCTAAAGTTCCAAATGAGATTTTTACCAGGATGAATTCTTTGACCTCCCATTTCAGTAGAAGTCCTAAAGTTTTTTTCATCATCATTATCAGAGCGACTCTGATCAGCAACATCATTCTGTCTTAAGAGTTCCTGCAAATGGATATCCTTAGATTTTCCATCTGAGGAACTTTCTGTAGACTTTCCTCCACTAGTCACATGATTCGTTGACTCCTTACGTACAGAGAACACTACTAAAGGTTTGTGCTCTATTGATATGTTACTCTCCACTTTAGAATCATTACTACCATTTACAGGTTTTATTTTTGAATCAAGTCCTTTGCTTGTACCATGGGCTAGTGTAGAAAGCTTATTCTGTTCTTCTAGCTCAATCAGAGTTAATAATGCACTTTCATTATCATCCTTAGTTGCATCAGAAGCTGCTTTGAATGATTCATTTCTAACAATTGGATTGTTTAAGGCTGTGCGTGTAAAATCCACCTTACGAACTGGAAACTCATATTCACTTTCACTACTATCATCACATGTACCAGTGGTATCTTTTTCAAATTTTTTAAAGGATTCATTTGATTCTAAAGGTGTATCAAGGTGCTGCAACTCTTCTAGTGGAACAGGCAACAGTTTACATGATGATTTGACTGTCACAGGCGCTATATGGGCCTTTGAGAGTGGACAATGGATTTTGTTTTTATCTTTGGAAATTCTAGAATTCACGTCCATGCCGGAATCTATACTCTGAGTTACTTCTTGACATTGGGTTTTAATTCCATTACCCTCATTTTTGTGTTCACAATCTACTGCCACATCAACAGGACTGCAATAAGCCACAGAAGAGAGTTTAACATCTGGAAGATTGTGTTTTTCTGGATCATGACTAGGACTGTCAGTACTTGCATCGACACATGAAGTAAACTTGTCACTTTGATGTTTAGTAGAAGGAGATATGAGATAATCACAAATCTTTATCTTTGGGGAACTGCCATAGTCTTCAATACAGGAAGTATCTTCCTGCGATGAGTGCAGCTCTGTTTCAAGTTTTTGATCTATTGGTGAGGCCAGAGGTTCATATAAGCTTACTGGAGATTGACAGGAATCACCACTTTCTAGTAAACTCTTTTCATACAGATCATCATGATGAAGTTGAGATGCACTGGCCATTTTGTCCATCTCAAGGCCATGGCATTTTTGTCGCTCAGGTTCATGTCCCAATATATTTTCTTTTTGTGATGAACATTTTTCCAGACCATCTTCATTCTTATCTATGGTTTTACATTGCGACTCCATGGAGTTAACAGTAATGGAATCATTTTTGTTCAGAGATGCGACCATATTATTTTGTTTCTCTGTTTCTGCACCAACCTTATGAGGTGCCTCATGTGTTTTGTCTAGGTCTCTAGATTTATCATTTGTTGAATTCTCTCTTATATATTCATAATCTATTTCTTGTTGTATACAATCTGAAATGGCTGACAGAGGATTACTGTTACAAACTGATGTTGATGTTAATGGCTCACCTGGTTGTTTTTTTTTCTAGTGACTTCAGAATAGATTGTAGGTCATGTTTTTCATTACTTATAATACAAGGTGGCATAGTCTCTTCGGTGCATTTATTTATTAAATTCAAAGTAGACATGGCGCCTAATGACTTTCCTATATTCTCTTCACTACAATTCGACAATTCCACATCTAGAGCATTATGAAAACATTTTTTAGCATCTTTAGAAAGTGCATAGTCATCTGTTATATTTTGTCTGACATATAAATCTGTTAAACAGCCTGAATTTTCATGTTCTAGATAATTTTGAGATTGCATATGTAATACAGTCTCTTGGTCACAGTCTACAGTGGTAACATTCGATCTGGGCACAGATATGGACATATCTTGATCTTTGTGTAAATTGTTATTAACAAGTATATCTTCAATAATTTTACTTCTGCTGGCAACGAAGCACCCAGAAGATTCATGATTACTACAGGTTATATCAGACTTCATTTTACATACAGTGTCATGTGGCTGTGTTGGAGTTACTGATGGACTAAAACTAGCAGTCATTGTATCTTCTGTAGAACTATAAACTCCATTATCTAACTGCATATTCTCTTTTTCTATGAAGCATGCAGTATCTTGAATCTCATTTTCGGCATCCAGAGACATGTCTACATTTTCAAATTCAGCTAAGGGTCTTTTACAAAATGCAGAATTTTGGAGTTTGGGTTCAGGATTCTTCAATGTATCAGTAAGAGATTCATTAGAGCATGTCGCATTGTTTGTAAGTTGATCAGATCTGTCCTCACATGTTTTATGAATGGGATCTTTTGTCACTGCCTGTGCCTCTTGTAAAGGCAACATTTCAGTAGTCTGCTCAAGATTGTGCCCGTTTGTTTCCACTTCCATAGTTATATCTGGACCATCATTAGAACACACCGTGGATTTTACTGCAAAATTCTCTGTTGTTGCCAATATGTGCTCCACCTCATCATTCAAACTAATGGTTTTATCACTCCCATTCTCAAGTAGGTTTTCTTTCATTTGTTGAGAAACACAGTTGGACTGATCGATTTCACCAGTGCTCTCAGCACCACTTGAGTCTGAGAATTCCCCGAACACATTCTGTAATGAAAAATAAAAATATATCAGGTTTGTGGACCATTTTACAGAACCTTAATCTCTGTCAAACTAATACACCAGGTGTGTGTGTGTGTGTGAGAGATATATATATATATATATATATATATATATATATATATATATATAAAAAAAAAAAACAATCATTAACCTGTCCCCAGGTTTTGGTGTCCCTCTGCTGCTGCAGTTCAGTCCAGCGGAACCCAGGGGCTTGTTCCGGCTGAAGTACTTGACGCATATGACCACTGAGGCCAATCAGCAGTCTAAGGAAAGGAACCGGGACGTCACTCATATATGTCACCTGTGAACCAGACAGCGGTGGAGGACAACGTAGTAACGGGGGACAATAGTATGTTTTTTGTTTTTTTTTTAATCTTTTTATTCTTTACCTTCCCCAGCCTCCTAGGAGAAATTTGTAATTCCTGGACAACCACTTAAAGCATTTTTTTTTTTTTTTTTTTATATATAAATGGGGTTATCCAGTTTTTATAATTGATAGCCTAATCTTAGAATAGACCATCAGCATTAGATATGCAGAGGTCCGATACTCTGGACTCCCCCGCAGATTATAGACAGAGAAAGGACAGCTCTATAAAAACTCTATAAAATTTCAAACACATGCACATTTTAGGTTCAGTACATTTAAATAGTTTTTTTTTGTATATAAACAAAAAACAAAAAAAAAAAAAAAAAAAAAAAAAAAACAACACACAACACAACACAACACACACACACACACACACACACACACACACACACACCACAAGTACCACGGCTATAGGCCCAGCCACTTGGAGGAATATAAAAGTTTCGTACCAACAGCAGTAGGAGAAGACAAAAGCACAGAGCAAGTACGAATATGTCCGGAGTCTAAAAACAGAACCCAAGTACAACAGACAAGAACAGAACAAGCAGAGGGCAGGATCTGTGTCCCTCAATGAAAACAATGAGAAAGGGATTTTACAGTAAATACAAAGATCAAAGGGTGGGAAGAGATCAACAGCACAAGATATGATCAACGTAAACCTCAGACAAGAAAGAAGCCTGTTCTGGACCAGCAGGGCCTGGTGAGGATACTGTTGGCAGCTCAAAAATCGGCAACGATGGATAGCCACCAGTAGCAATCATGATTGCATGAAGAAAGAGGAGCCCACTGGAATCCAAGGATTCACAGAAATGTCCTAAGATACTAATCCAGGCCCAGCTCAGAAGTTGGATGCTCCAAAGGTTGCCGAACCCTTGCATGGACCCTCATTAGAAGAACAAGAAGCTGGAGCAGCGAGAGGGTTAGAGACACAACCAGAAGGAACTGAACTAGCTTCCAGTAGATACTGCCCAGGGAAAAAAGAAAGAAAGAAAGGAAGGAAGGAAGGAAGGAAGGAAGGAAGGAAGGAAGGAAGGAAGGAAGGAAGGAAGGAAGGAAGGAAGGAAGGAAGGAAGGAAGGAAGGAAGGAAGGAAGGAAGGAAGGAAGGAAGGAAGGAAGGAAGGAAGGAAGGAAGGAAGGAAGGAAGGAAGGAAGGAAGGAAGGAAGGAAGGAAGGAAGGAAGGAAGGAAGGAAGGAAGGAAGGAAGGAAGGAAGGAAGGAAGGAAGGAAGGAAGGAAGGGGAAGGAAGGAAGGAAGGGAAAAAAAAAAGTGTAGTGAATTTAAGTATGCTGGGGAAAAGAACAACAGGCTCAAAAGGTAGACATGATGGGTCCCAAATAGGGTGAAGGTAAAAGAATTTAAGATGAGAGGCACCCTTTGGGTGGCACGCGCAGCATATACTGGGTGAGTGGGCAACCACCAACACACCGATGCAGAAGCAAAAGCCTTTGCAGGAGCATCGAGCCCATAACATCTGGGAGAAGATGGGTCAGAGGACAGATGTATCCAGAGTCTGGAGAAGGGGAAAGAAAAGGGAAGCCCGCAGGGTTTAACTGGACCGCAAAGAGCTGAGGGGACAAGAGACTCGACCCAGCAAGAGGTGGTAGCACCTAAGCTACTGCAAGGGTAGTGAAGGGACCAGAATTCCTGCATTAGAATGAGCTGTGTGGGCTGCTCACCAATTCCAAGCGACAATGAGGAGATGGTCACTCTATTGCTAAGCCCAGAGACAAAGACCAATAACTGGATGAGAAAGTGGGCTGAATATGGGAGAGAGGCCTGATGTAATGGGTCTGGAGTCAGAGACTTAAGACAACTTGAGCCTGTGGCAGAGATAGGCTGTGAGGAGGGGCCACTGTAGCAAGGAAGGGCTGTATTAGGAGTATAGATGGGTGGAAAACAAAGAGGGCAGAATGCCACCACCAATAGCAAGACGGGAAGGGACAACCGTCTCCCTTGTAAAAGCTCACTCCTGCTCTGACAAAGAAGAGAGGAACTTCCCCTAGTCAGGTGAAAAAGCTTTAGCTAAATAAACCAAAAAATAATAAAAACCAGAAGACCTGCTAACAGCTCACATCTGCCTCCTATGAACACTAGGCTAAAACTGATCAACTTTCTGTCAGTGGAGAGAGTATAGCCCACTTGGACAGAGCCAACACTTTCTTATAATTCTAGTTTCAACCTTCTAGTAGCCAGGTCTATACTCATGGTACTGTGTCCCCCAAATGATATTAAAGAGAAAACCAGGATTTCACAAAAATTAAAATTCTGAAAACTCTTCTGCAATGAGATATTGAATGCTGTTATATTCAAGATGCTAGATTACATGTGTTTTTCCCTATCAACAGCACAGAGGTTAACTGCCAGATCAGTGGGGTCCGACCAGTTATGTTAACACAGATCAGGAAAAAAGGCATGAATGGTCGGTCAGCCTGTGCACCTATCCTTTCATTTAAATTAAGAACACCGGAGACAGTCCAGCACATCCATTGAAATGAATAGAGAAGCAGGTGCTGCCTTAACATCGCTCCATTCGAAATGGGGAAATAAAAACCCCCATTTAACTGATCAATGGGCTAAGGGGTCAGACTCCAGCGATCTGGATCTGTGGATAGGGAATAACTAGCACAGATGGGAAAACCCCTAATTTTTCTCTCATTATGAAAAAACCCTCAAACCTACCTTAATTGTTATCGGTGAACACTGTATAGGCGATAAAAGATTTGGAAGAGGTTTAGCCCAATCCTGTACCTCAAATATTTCATCAATATAACTTTCAGAATCAGAATTTTCTGAGCAAAAGTCACTCTGACCCTTGCAGATCAAGAAGTTAGGTGTTGCATTCTCACTGAAAGCATGGACTTCACAGAATTCAACCACAGCCGATAGTGTGTGAGGTGATTTTGTTGGTTCAGTAAAGTTCAAAGTTTCTTGCTCTATATCCAGTTCGACAAGATTGTTATATGTCTCACTGAATTTAAGACTACTGTGGTTAGCAGACAATTTGCCCTCAGGAGAACTCTTAACTTTTCTTCCTCCTCTTTCTGCAAAGAAAAAAAAACAAAAAAGAAACAAAAAGTAACATTTCCTTCAAAGGTTATTTTCCCGTTTCATGTAATGGGGGGGGGGGGAATGCGCTCAAGGATTTTTTTTTTTTTCATAATTTTGAGCCAACAATGTATTTTGACAGATCAGTGTGGAAAACATCCTAAATGTGTCTCCCATGATTTAAGTGAAGAAATCAGACGATACCTTTTAGAGTCTTTTAGAGACTCTAAAAGGTATTGCCTGATTTCTTCACTCTTCCACTACTTTCTATGGCTAACACGGTACAACATTATACTACTGCCACAATTTAAATAAAAGACATCACCAGACGCCTTTTACGTGTGCTGAAAAAAAAGCTTTCTGCCAATGTTTAGCTGTTGAAAACTGCTCTGAAATAGCGTATGATTTTTAAAGCTTTGGCAGTAAATAGGAGTATTCCTATCAAACAGGAAAAAAACAAAAAACAAAAACAAAGTGTGAAATTAAAGAATCGCTCAAGTATACAAAGTGAAGTTATGTGCTCACTCGAGCACACCCTCATCTATGCTGCTCTGATACACTCAATGGGGGAGGAGAAGGAAAAAAAATCACAAAACACACTATATAAATTTGGCAACTGAGTGACTGCAAGGACCCTCATTGAATGCCATTAAAAAAAAAAAAAAACTGCTGTAGCAGGAAAAGGTTACAAAGAACCTCTCAACTTCCCTCTGGAATTCTCTCAGTAATAAAATGGTATTTTTGATAAAAAAATAATTCTGGAACATTAGAACTGTGCATTATACTGTTCTTCTGTTACTCTACCCTGAAATTTATGAATAAATTGAGAACTGGGCGTTACCAATTATCTTTACAAACTTAACACTGTCCAATCAGTGCTGACAGTTTTAAACCATTCTTGCCAACATCTAAAAAAGCAAAATGAAGGAAATTTGATATTTTAGGACATTTCCCCAGCAACTAACAGGAAAGACCCCCAAAACTGCCATTTTTGGGCAGAGTTCACATGAGCCCTATTCCCTTTAAATCCCAGCTCCAAAGTCTATACTAGCAAATTTTATACATAATATACAACCAGGAATAACAGGAATGGAACAACGCAGACTATAAGAATAAGACAACAATTCATAATGTTTTGAAACAAACTTCGAGCTGACTGGCTCCCTTTAAATACAGAGGAAATTTATCATGCCCCCTGCACTTGAATTATTGCATTAAATTGCAACATTTTAGCATTATATTCTGCCCACATCACGGTTCTAAAAAAAATAAATAAAATAAAAAAATGGATGTCTTTTCAGAAGCTAGTATAAGTTTTAGTTAAACTGTACACCAAGTCCTAGCTATTTAGGGAAAATATCCAATTAAGCCAACCTCTTTAACCCCTTAAGGACACAGCCATTTTTCGTTTTTGCATTTTCGTTTTTCCCTCCCCACATTCCAAGAGCCATAACTTTTTCATTTTTCAGTTCCCCAACTCACATGATGGCTTACTGTTTGCGAAACAAATTGTACTTTGTGCAGCATATTGAATGGTGCCATTACAATGTACTGGGAAGCTGGAAAAAAAAAATATTCAGAATGAGGTGCAACTGGAGAAAAAATGCATTTGCACCAATTTCATATGGATTTAATTTTTACGGCGTTCACTCTGTGGTAAAAATTATATAGTACCTGTATTCTGCGGGTCAGTACAAACACGGCGATACCAAATTTATATAGTACTTGTCATGTTTTGATACCTTTTAAAAAACTTTTGCAAAATTGAAAAAAATTTTGTGTTGCCATATTGTGACACCTGTAACTTTTTTCATATTTACATGTATGGAGCTAGGTATGGAGTTTTTTTTGCGGGGCTAGATGTTTTTACTGATACCATTTGGGGAAAGATCTGATGGTTTGATCACTCTTTATAGGAGACAGTGTTAAAAAAAAACGCTATTTTTTTTTTTTTTTTTGCCGCTACGCCATTCAACGTATGGGATAAATATTTAAATTCCCCCCCCCCCTTTTACTTTTATAAATCAGACCCCCTAGGGACCTTGAAACCTAGGGGGTCTGATCGCTCATACTATTCACTGCAATATTCTATCGCAGTGAATAACAAAATGCCTACCTGTCTATTACACGCTGCAATAGATCTAATGCAATGACAAGCCTGGGAGCCTTCAATAGGCTCCCGGCTGTCATGGCAACTAATCGCCATCCTCTGATGACGTTCAGGAGGGTGGCGATTGGAGAAAAGTGGCAGCGTCTGAGCAGTTTAGACGCAGCGGTCCCGTTTGACCGCGGCATCTAAAGGGATAATAGCGGCAATCGGTGCAGGCACCGATCACTGCTGTTAGCGGCGGGTCCTGGCTGTATTGCACAGCTCCTGAGCTCTCTCCATACACCTCTTCACACCCAATCACGTACATGTACGTGATTTAAAGGTTAAGGGGTTAATGGAGTTTACAGTTTGAACCGTTACTAACTACACATCTACCTACATAAAATGCTTTTATTTAGATACACCATTGTATAATCCATTTTTTATATATACACTTTAGATGAAAAAATAATAAAATAATGCTAAATGATCCATTTGTAGTTGTGTCATGAAAAAAGGGGAAACATTTACAAACACATAAATACACACTTACTTTTTCGGACTTCTGTTTCAGGTACTGACAGTTGAGGTTCGTCTACATTCCCATAGAAAAGAAAAAAAAAAGTGAAAAATGTATGAACCCTTCTTTTATGTGGGAGAAATATTCTTCTGGTGAAGTTTTAAAATGGCAGGGGGTGTGGACAGAAAAATTACACTATATAACTTTTGTTTTGCTCAAAGAGCAAGTAGGATTTTTGCCTCTTTTATATCTAAAAAGTTTCTGTTTCACTCTGAATTACCTGATCTGTTAATTTTTCAGATTATGATCCTGTGCATATTTTTTTTTTTATTTAATTTATTTTTTAAACTAGTTCATGCCTTATGACACATTACATAGCACATCACGAAGATGAATCATCAGCAGGGGAAGTTAGCTGTGACATCCTCCTGTAGTAGTTGCGAGTGATGAAAACCCAATTCGTGGCCATTTAACGTCTTTCTTTAAAAATGATGGTGGCATCTAAGGGGTTTGTTTTTCCCTCCCTATTGCCACACCCACGATGCAATTGTGTGAGGCCAATGTGTTGCCATGTTGATGGGGAGTCCAGTGAAGGACCCCATGTCACCTTCCTAGCTATATCTATTGCAAAGGCTGTACAGACAACACACTCGCTAATTCTGCAAAACTCTGCAGAATTTTAAGTTTATTTAAAACTTGTGTCTTAGTTGTATTTCATAGATAGTAGATTTAGGGTAAAATTTTGACTTTACATAGAATATTATTAGGTTGTTAACCATACCCTCCATCTATCTGAGGGAAATTTATGCTGTAAAAAAAGTGTAAATGTGTATAAAAAAATAAATAAATGTAAAAAAAAAAACCACACACACACACATAGATAGAGATATATATATATATATATCTATCTCTATACATATACACATATATAGTGCATCTCAAATTAGAATATCAAAAAGTTTTTTTTTTTTTTCTTAGTAATTACATTGAAAAAGTGAAACATATATTGAGTCATGACACAGTGAACTTTTTAAAGTGTTTATTTAGGTTAATGTTGATGATTATGGCTTACAGCCAAGGAAAACCCAAAAGTCATTATCTCAGAAAATTAGAATAATTAACCCAAAACACCTGCAAAGGCTTCCTAAGCATTTAAAAAGGTCCCTTAGTCTGGTTCAGAAGGCGACATATTCATGGGGAAGACTGCTGACTTGACAGATGTTCAGAAAGCAGTCATTGACACACTCCACAAGGTCATTGCTACACAAGCCACAAAAGGTCATTGCTAAAGACGCTGGCTGTTCACAGAGTGCTGTATCAAAGCATATTAATGGAAAGTTGAGTGTAAAAAAAAAAAAAAAAAAAAGTGTGGTAGAAAAAGGTGCACAAGCAACCGGGATAACCGCAGCCTTGAAAGGATGGTTAAGAAAAGGCCATTCAAAAATTTGGGGGAGATTCACAAGGAGTGGACTGCTGCTGGAGTCAGTGCTTCAAGAGCCACCACACACAGATGTATCCAGGACATGGGCTACAAGTATTGCATTTGTGTCAAGCCACTCATGACCAATAAGACAAAGGAAAGAAAGAACTGGACTGTTGCTCAGTGGTCAAAGGTGTTGCTTTCAGATGAAAGTAAATTTTGCTTTTCATTTGGAAATTAAAGTCCCAGAGTCTGGAGAAAGAGTGGAGAAGCACGCAATCCAAGCTGCTTGAGGTCTAGTGTAGTGATGGTTTGGGGAGCCATGTCATCTGCTGGTGTAGGTCCACTGTGTTTTATCAAGACCAAAGTCAATGCAGCCGTCTACCAGGAAATTGTAGAGCACTTCATGCTTCCCTCTGCCAACAAGCTTTTTGGAGATGGAATTTTCATTTTACAAGAGAGACTTGGCACCTGTCCACACTGCCAAAAGTACCAATACCTGGTTTAATAACCACAGTATCACTGTGCTTGGTTGGCCAGCACACTCGCCTGACCTTAACTCCACAGAGAATCTATGGGTTATTGTCAAGAGGAAAATGAGAGACACCAGACCCAACAATGTAGACGAGCTGAAGGCTGCTATCAAAGCAACCTCAATATATGTGTTTCACTTTATCAATTTATTGACAAAAAAAAACAAAAAAAAAAAAAAAAACTTTGATATTCTAATTTATTGAAATGCACTTTTATATATTCTCTATCTATCTATCTATCTATCTATCTATCTAATCTATATATAAAAATATATATACACACACGCACAGTGGGGAAAAAAAGTATTTAGTCAGCCACCAATTGTGCAAGTTCTTGTTCTCACACTTAAAAAGATGAGAGAGGCCTGTAACTGACATCATAGGTAGACCTCAACTATGAGAGACAAAATGAGAAAACAAATCCAGAAAATCACATTGTCTGATTTTTAAAGAATTTATTTGCAAATTATGGTGGAAAATAAGTATTTGGTCACATACAAACAAGCAAGATTTCTGGCTCTCACAGACCTGTAACTTCTTCTTTAAGAGGCTCCTCTATCCTCCACTCATTACCTGTAGTAATGGTTCCTGTTTGACATTGTTATCAGTATAAAAGACACCTGTCCTCCACCTCAAACAGTCACACTCCAAACTCCACTATGGTGAAGACCAAAGAGCTGTGGAAGGACACCAGAAACAAAATTGTAGACCTGCACCAAGCTGGGAAGACTGAATCTGCAATAGGCAAGCAGCTTGGTGTGAAGAAATCAACTCTGGGAGCAATAATTAGAAAATGGAAGACATACAAGACCACTGCTAATCTCCCTCGATCAGGGGCTCCACACGCAAGATCTCAAGTGAATGACCTGCAGAAAGCTGGGACTAACGTAACAAAGGCTATCGTCAGTAAGGCAGGGTTCACACTACCGTTGAGGAGTCCGTTATGAAGGTGTCCGTTAAAAAAAAAAAAAAAAAAACCGACACCTATCATAACGGACACTAACTGATGTTAGCATTAGGTAATGTCCGTTTTTTTTAAAGAGGACCTTTCATGTCACATACCGCTAGAAAGCCGACAGCGCGCTGAATTCAGCGCACTGCCGGCTTCCCGGTATGTGCCCCGGGACTGGAGATATCGGCGTTGTAAGTTACATGGTTTACTGTTACAAGGGCGCTGCGAGGAACGCCATCCCTGACACTGCTCTTCGTTCAGAGACTTGTACTGAGAGGGCGTTCCTCACAGCTTAGCGTCATCGCCGGCAGTAAGGAACGCCCCCTCTGACAGTACAGGGCTATAGACGAGTACAGAGAGAGGGGGCGTTCCTTACAGCCCAGCGATGACGCTCAGCTGTGAGGAACGCCCTCTCAGTAAGTGCTATGGACGAACGAGAAGTGTCAGGGAGGGCGTTCCTCACAGCACCCTTCTAACAGTAAACCAAGTAACTTACACCGCCGATATCTCCAGCCCCGGGGCACATACCGGGAAAGGTATGTAAAACCGCATGTGCCTGAGGACAGGAAAGGTCCTCTTTAACACTGTTAGTTTTTTTTTTTTTGTTTCTCCTTTCTGAGCATGAGCAGGGAAAATAAACGGACATAAAATAACGGACAGTAACTGATGGCTATCAGTTACTGTCCGTTATAAGTCCGTTACCCATAGACTTTAATGTTAAAAAAAAAAAATAACAGACACTTGCTGTCCGTCAAGAATCCGTTTTTTTCAAACGGACAAAAAGTCCTGCATGTAGGATTTTTTGTCAGTAAAAAAAAAAAAAAAAAACGGACTTCTGACGGATTTGGTGTAAACGGACACAATATAAAAACCCATTGAAATGAATGGAAATTTTAACGGATTTCTGACGGTTCAGCTAGTGTCCGATGCTAAAATTTTGTAACTGACAATAGCAACGGACACTACTGACGGTCACCAACGGTAGTGTGAACTCCCCCTAACACACTACGCCACCAGGGACTCAGATCCTTCAGTGCCAGACGTGTCCCCCTGCTTAAGCCAGTACATATCCAGGCCTGTCTGAAGTTTGCTAGAGAGCATTTGGATGTTCCAGAAGAGTATTGGGAGAATGTCATATGGTCAGATGAAACCAAAGTAGAACTGTTTGGTAGAAACACAACTCGTCATGTTTGGAGGAGAGTGAATGCTGAGTTGCATCTAAAGAACACCATACCTACTGTGAAGCATGGGGTTGGCAACATCATGCTTTGGGGCTGTTTCTCTGCAAAGGGACCAGGACGACTGATCTGTGTACATGAAAGAATGAATGGGGCCATGTATCGTGAGATTTTGAGTGCAAACCTCCTTCCATCAGCAAGGGCATTGAAACTGAAACGTGGCTGGGTCTTTCAGCATGACAATGATCCCAAGCACACCGCCAGGGCAACGAAGGAGTGGCTTTGTAAAAAGCATTTCAAGGTCTTGGAGTGGCCTAACCAATCTCCAGATCTCAACCCCATAGAAAACCTTTGGAGGGAGTGAAAGTCCGTGTTGCCCAGCGACAGCCCCAAAACATCACTGCTCTAGGAGGAGATCTGCATGGAAGAATGGCCCAACATACCAGCAACAGTGTGTGCCAACCTTGTGAAGACTTATAGAAAACGTTTGACCTCTGTCATTGCCAACAAGGGATATACAACAAAGTATTGAGATGAACTTTTGTTATTGACCAAATACTTATTTTCCACCATTATTTGCAAATAAATTCTTTAAAAACCTGACAATGTGATTTTCTAGATATGTTTTCTCATTTTGTCTCTCATAGTTGAGGTCTACCTATGATGTCAATTACAGGCCGGCCTCATCTTTTTAAGTGGGACAACTTGCACAATTGGTGGCTGACTAAATACTTCCCCCCCCCCACTGTATATAGATAATAATAATAATAATAATAATAATAATAATAATAATAATAATAATAATAATAATATATACAGTACAGACCAAAAGTTTGGACACACCTCATTCCAAGAGTTTTCTGTATTTTCATGACTATAAAAATTGTAGATTCACAGTGAAGGCATCAAAACTATGAATTAACACATGTGGAATTATATACTTAACAAAAATGTGTGAAACAACTGAAAATATATCTTATATTCTAGGTTCTTCAAAGTAGCCACCTTTGTGGTCCTACTGAATGGAGTGTTAGAATTTGTATTATGGCAAGAAAAAAGCAGCTAAGTAAAGAAAAACGAGTGGCCATTATTACTTTAAGAAATGAAGGTCAGTCAGTCTGAAAAATTGGGAAAACTTTTGCTGCGGAGGATAAGTTCATCCGAGTCACCAGCCTCAGAAATCGCAGGTTAGAGACCAGGTCAATGCCACACAAAGTTCTAGCAGCAGACATCTCTACAACAACTGTTAAGAGGAGACTGTGTGCAGCACACCTTCATGGTAAAATAGCTGCTAGGAAACCACTGCTAAGGACAGGCAACAAGCAGAAGAGACTTGTTTGGGCTGAAGAACACAAGGAATGGACATTAGACCTGTGGAAATCTGTGCTTTGGTCAGAGGAGTCCAAATTTGAGATCTTTGGTTCCAACCACCGTGTCTTTCTGCGTCGCAGAAAAGGTGAACAAATGGACTCTACATGCCTGGTTCCCACCGTGAAGCATGGAGGAGGAGGTGTGATGGTGCTTTGCTGGTGACACTGTTGGGGATTTATTCAAAATTGAAGGAATACTGAACCAGCATGTTACCACAGCATCTTGCAGCGGCATGCTATTCCATCCAGTTTGCATTTAGTTGGACCATCATTTATTTTTCAACAGGACAATGACCCCAAACACACCTCCAGACTGTGTAAGGGCTATTTGACCAAGAAGGAGAGTGATGGGGTGCTACGCCAGATGGCCTGGCTTCCACAGTCACCAGACCTGAACCCAATCGAGATGGTTTGGGGTGAGCTGGACCGCAGAGTGAAGGCAAAAGGGCCAACAAGTGCTAAGCATCTCTGGGAACTCCTTCAAGACTGTTGGAAGACCATTTCAGGTGACTACCTCTTGAAGCTCATCATGAGAATGCCAAGAGTATGCAAAGCAGTAATCAAAGCAAAAGGTGGCTACTTTGAAGAACCTAGAATATAAGACATATTTTCAGTTGTTTCACACTTTTTTGAATAAAAAATATGATCCCAAAGTAACCTATAACCCTATACCTATAACAAAATTTGTTCAATAAACTATCACAGTAGAAAAGTAAAACCTGTTGTGCTAATAAAGGAAAAAAAAAAAGCCTGCATATGGGTGTTGTCAACATTAAAAATCAAAAAGTTCTGGCTTTTAGAATGTGACAACAGAAAAAAAAAAAAAAAAAAAATAGGAGCTCTGTTTTCAAGAAACAAACTAGATCATGTCCTTAATGGGGTAAAGGCTTTATTAATTTTTACTTGTAATCTCATTTACAATCTATTATTTTATGACTTCTGCATGCTAATACATTGTGCTGTGCTGTGATGCCACTTTTTTTGCCCTAACAGCATTATTAAAAATCAGTCCGCTCTGGAGTAATTTTGTAAATCCCCACAGCAAACTGTGGATGGGTTTTACAGCCATAACTATCTGATTGGTTGGTGTGTGTGTGTGTGTGTGTGTGTGTGTGTGTGTGTGTGAGAGTGTGAGTGTGAGGGGGGGGGGGGCGTCAACAGATTACCTCCAGATGGATCAACCATTTGAGGCTGCAGTAGATCCTGTACTAACAGATAGATATTCTATCTATAGTCCACAGTCAAAGTTGTCAGACCAGGTCTTGGGTGTAAAAAGTTACTGACGCCAAAGACTTCAAAATAAAATAAGTTCAATGATTGATTTTGTGAATTAGAGGAGATTTACTGCTTCTGTCTGACCATGGCTATCAGTCATATTAAGGAGTTGGACTGTGGAAAGGCAGTCTACTGGATCCAAAGCCCTGCTGGCTGTGTGGCATTTCTGCAGCTTTTGGGTATGTGCACACAGTTTTTTGCAGGCTGAAAAAAATCTGCTTCAGGAATTAGGAAACAGGTTTTTGCACTTTTTTTGCTCCAATAGACTGTATGGACCAGACCATTAAAAAAAACAAAAAACAAACAAACACACTCAACAAAAAAAAACACACAAGCATCAAAATGGACGTCGCGCTTTTTCCACCTCCTATTGATTTCAGTGGGTTTTTCAAGGTAGAATCCACCTGAAGATAGGTCATGTCGCTGAGGAAAAAAAATCTGCTACTGACTCCCATTGAAATGAAAGGGAGACATTTTTTTGAGGTGGATTCAGCCTCAAAATCAGCCTGCAAAAAACTCTGCGTGAACATACCCTCTGATGTCAAAGAAGCTGAGCTGCAGTAATACTGCTTGACAACTATAGAGAGTATGGAGCTATCTGATTCCCACTGCATGCCCTGTTTGGTATGGGTGCTGTCAGTTCCCCCAACTGTTATTTATGGTCCATTACAACAGGTATGACACTGAGCTCCACTGCCTCCTCACAGGAAGTGACCTCACGCCTATCAGACAAATGGCCATGCTGTAACTCATCCCCAATCCATTGAAACTGATATAGATGCAAAACTGTCACCAATAGATGATTAGAGAAAATCTTTAAAACTCCGCAAAATGTATAATTCACAAATGCAAAAATGTTTATCTTAATTTTCTACAAATTTAAATATAGTTATGTTCATAGGAAAACCCCTTTAACAGATTAAAGCTGAAGAGTATAAAAAATTACCAGAAATAGAACAAGACCAGTACAAAGAAAAAAAAAACCCCAAAAAAACAAAAAAAAAAAAAAAAAACACACTACAGCTTAAAGCGATGGTCCAGATTAAATTACACTAGCAAGGCAAAAACATTAATCCTCTCTGACATCTGCTGTAGGCAAGATGTTGAGACTTTAAAAGGGAGTCTGTCATCAGGAAAATCGGTATAAAAATAAATGACAGTACCTTGAAGGGCTGCTTCTACACTTTCCAAAGATGCTGTTCTTATTCAGCATTGGAGCTCCATTTTCAGGAAAATCAGCTTTTTATTCTTAAGCAAAGGGCTTTAGAGGTGTGTATTCTCCTGCTGGGTTTCATTCTCTGCTCTAGATAAATGCCCCCAACTGCCACCCCCATTGCTTGAGTGATATCTCAAACTTTGTCTGCAGATATCTGGAGCATAGAGCAAAGCATCAGCAGGAAAATAAATATTTCTAAAGCCCTTTTCAGCTAATTTGCTTACATGCAAATTTTCATGAAAACGAAGCTCCAATGCAGAAGAAGCAAGGTATCTTTGGAAATTGTAGAAGCAGCTCTACAAGGTACTCATTAGTTTCATACGAATTTTCCTGCTGACAGACTCCCTTTAACCTCCTAACAGTCACATTAAAATAGAAAAAAAAAAAAAAAACCCGCCTGTAAGTGTTGCTATTTTTATTGCAGATTTTAAATTTATGGCTCAAACATTGCTGGTACATATCTCTGGTACCATATATACATTTTAACCCTTTAGCGAACACATTTTAGCCTTAAAACAGTAACATTTTATCCCTCTCTGCATCCCTGCTTTCATACCTATTCAACGAAGCTTTACAAGACCTTGTATTTTACGGGAACATATGACTTAATTTTTAATTAGTTTTTGTTTTATCAGAGGTGAGATTATGAGAAAACATCAATTCTGACATGTGAATTTTTAGGCTTTAAAGGAGTTTATCATGTAGCATAAATAATGTACTCTCTCTGCTGTCTCCCTGAACGTATCCTGAGTAGTGTTTGTTCAAAGCTTTGGGGAATGAAGCGCCTTAAAACATGGTGTCCATTTAGGAGACCCAGTGGTAATATGCCTGCCAGACTCTGATTGCCAGCATTTAACCCTTTAATTGCCTTGTTCAATTGCGACCAAGAAACAAAAAAATTGCGGTAACTGGTCATTGCCGTGCTTTAGAATGAGATTGCTGCACCCCAGAGTATGATCCTGGGTCAGCAATCCATTACCATGAGAGCCAGAAGCTAAGACTCCCACGCCTTTAAAAAGTCTTAAAAATATAACAGCTCAAATGAGTCCCCTCCCCCTTCATAGATCACAAATAAAAGAAAAAAAAAAAAAACAAACAAAAAAACACTGACCAAGTAATATAATTTATCCAAACCAATATCATTCCTTACCAAGCATTATTAGATTGCAGCTACCATTTTCTGTTGAAGACTCTATGCATCCCCAGATTTCTTCCAATAAATACTTAATTTTCTCTATAAACAAAACAAAACAAAACAAAACAACATTTAAAGATAGCAAAATATCTTCTAAAAATGTGCAATATTTTTCTTTGCATTTTTATAGTGTCTGGAGTTTTCTAGGCACGTGGTTCAAGAGCCAAATCTGTTTGTGTCTTTTGCCATTAAACTGAAAAACTACACTTTTTTGATATAATTATTAAAGCAAAAGGTAGAATTCTACAGTATATAGTCTTACATGGATTCAAAATGATCTCTCACAGAGATTGCCCTCTTAAAATTAACTGTATGGAAAACAGCATCTCTCTCTTGACCAATTAACAGATACAACCTAGGTACCTAAACAAAGTGCAAGGAAGTATTCTGGCAGCCTCCAGAACACAAGCAAGTCCCAGCACTCATTTCACTGTGGTCTTCAGAAACCAAAAGGGAGATGTATCAAAACTGGCACAAAAGGAAAAGCAGAGTAGTTTGCCCATAACAATCAATCACGATATTGTCTCAATTTTCCACAGAACCTCTGTTTTTGTTGCTATGGGCAACTGCTCACTTTTCCTTCGTGGCAGTTTTGCTACATCTCCCCTTATGTGTACATCGACTGGTTTGGGCTATCTGGTAATTCCTATATCACCAAAACCTTGTGCTGGTTTATCTGAATGTCCTGTAAACTTAAAAAATAGCTGCTGAGGTGCTACATTATCCATTACGTTCCAAACTGCTCGAAGTGTTACTGTTACTTTTGAGCAAATACTTACGTTTGTCTAGTTTCACAATAGGCTCCTCCTCTCTTGCAACCTGAGTCTGTGCATTTTTCTTCAGCACTAAAATGAGAGCAAGGCAAGAATTACCCCCCAAAAATAAAGAAAACCTGTTAAAAGTTGGGAATGGAGAGAGGATCGTCTAGACAGACATTACCTTTTTTGTTCTTTTCATTCTGGAACTCATCAAGCTTTTTCTGTGAACAGAAAACAGTATTTAAAGTTATGTATGTATGTATCATATTTCAGAACCAGCCAGGTAAAGAGATTTTAATCATGTACCTGTATTTTCTTTAGTTCCTTTCCAATAACATTCTTTTCCATTTTCAGCTGTTTATAGTCTTTATCATGTTTTGCAGCAGACTCTAAAGTCGAATATTGAGAATTATATCAATAATGATGTGGTTTTCCATGTAGTGTTCAGATTATTACAGTTTCGTACAAAAATGATATACAGTTTATAGCAATTCATTGAATCACTTAAAGGTTGAAGCAGAGAACATTTGTAAGTTTATAGAGTACGGGGCTTTAATAACAGTCAAAAACTGAACACTGATTTATAATAATTAATGGAGTTCAATACTAGCTGTATAAAATCAGTAGTATGTCCATTTATCTAGTTTCAGCCATTTGCGTGCATAAAAACTGTAGAAAAACAAAACACTGTATGTTGCGAATGTATTGCTATATACTGAAGCTACAGATGCTTAAATGGTACAATTGGTTAAAGGAATTCTGGTTCACAAAGTCTAATCTATAGTTAGTTAAAAAATAAAATATTGACGCAACGGTATTTTAACTATGTCTATGTCTAACAGTTCCTCAGGCCTGTTCCGGCACCATCTTCATTTATGTAAAATCAGTTTCTCAGTCTTCTCTATGCATATTGTGCTTAGGTCTTCGGAAGCATCTCCAAATCAAATAGCAGTATGAGGGCTTGTATATAGCAAGGCAAGTTGAACTTTCTAATCTCACCATTTTATTGCAGTCAAGATGTTTTCATTGATACCATTTTGAGAAATGTATGACTTTTTGGATCACTTTTTATTTAATTTACTTTAATGATTCATGCAGGTTGATTTTTTCCATTACGGTGCTCAGTATATAGGTGAAACACTTTTTTTTTTTTTTTTTTTTTATTTGTAAATTGGGGAAGAGGAGAGGCAATTCAAAATATGAATTCACTCTTTCTTCAAATTTGCAAAAAAATTTTTTAACTTTTTTTAGACAAACAAAATCTTAGGTTATATGAAAAGACGGATAACCAGTGACCAAATACAATATTGACCCTGTATAAACCTTTGTAATTCCATGTGTCAAATTTAGAATTCACTCTCCTAATGATATAGGACAGATGCAGAGACATGCAACTGATGGGAGGTCTAAAAAAAGTTGTGAAAATTCAGCAAGAGAGAATTTTTTTAGAATTTATATAAACATAGGCATAAATGCATAAACCTTGCACACAATTTATTCAGAAGGTATTATTGACTTGGGGAGCAAATGCCTTTTAGATATTAACCCTTTCACGCATAATCACGTTAATTT
This sequence comes from Leptodactylus fallax, assembly GCA_947044405.1. NCBI lineage: Eukaryota > Metazoa > Chordata > Amphibia > Anura > Leptodactylidae > Leptodactylus > Leptodactylus fallax. The sequence continues at coordinate 5,062,933 of CAMRHE010000084.1, read as the reverse complement.
ACATCATTATGCGCAAAGGGGTGTATGGAGAGAGCTCAGGAGCGGAGTTCTCTCCATACCCGGCAGATGCCGGCTGTATAAATACAGCCAGCACCCGCCTCTAACGGCGGCGATCGGTGCCGACACCGATCGCAGCTATTAACACTTTAGATGCCGTGGTTAAACGCAGCCGCAGCATCTGAAGTGTGCAGCCACCATGGGTGCTGCCATCTTTGCCATCGGTTGCCATGACAGCCGGGACCCTATTGAAGGCTCCCAGGCTTGTCATTATATCACGCTGCAGAGGCAGTGTCTAATAGAAGCGAATGGATTTTACGATTCACTGCAATATATAGTATGCAGTGAATAGTATGAACAATCAGACCCCCTAGGGTTCAAGGTCCCTAGGGGGTCTGAAAGTAAAAGAAAAAATTAAGTTTTTAAAAGTATAAAATAAAAAACCCCACAAAATATAACAGTTCAAAATCACCCCCTTTCCCTAGATCACATATAAAAATAAACAATAAAACAAAACACTTTAGGTCTCCCCGCACTCCAAAATTTCAGAACTATTAAAATATGTATCCCATACGGTGAACGGCGTAGTGGAGAAAAAAAAAATCAAAATGGCCAAATGGTGATTTTTTTTTTTCTTCAACAATTTGCCTCCTATAAAAAATGGAATAAAAAAAACCAAAAAAAAACCAAACCATCAGAACTTCCCCAAAATGGTATCAATAAAAAAGCCATCTTGTCACACATAAAAAGACGCCTTACCCAGCTCCATACACATAAATATAAAAAAGTTACAGGTGTCAGAACATAGCAACACAAAATCTCTATTTTGCAAAGTTTAACATTTTCAAAACATTACAAATACTATATAAATTTGGTTTCGCTGTCATAGTAATGACCCATACAATATAGGTAACATGTAATTTTTACCACAGTGAATGCCGTAAAAATTAAACCTATAAGAAATTGGCGCAAATGCATTTTTTTCCCAATTCCACCTCATTCAGAATTTTTTTTTCCAGCTTCCCAGTACATTGCAAAGGATACTGAATGGTGCCATTACAAAATACAATTTGTCCCACAAACAATAAGCCATCATGTGACAACTGAAAAATGAAAAAAAATTATGGCTCTTGGAAAGAGGGAAAAATGGAAGTGCAAAAACAAAAATTGACAGAGGCATGAAAGGGTTATAAAAGAGAAAGGTCAAAACTACAAAACAACCTCCACCCACAAGGTATTAATGATAAACACTATGCTCGAATTCAAATAAAGGGTTAGGATTGAGAATTAAAAAACTAATGTATGATTGTTCTGACAAAGTGTGAACATAAGCCAATTTGTATCTGTTTTCAACCTATTTAACTCTGTTTAAAATCTGACAATCCCATTAGGAATCAGTACATAACAGCACGTAGGGCAGTGGCGTAACTAGCAAAGACTGGGCACCACAGCAAACTTTTGACTTGGGTCCCCCCCCACACAGTATAACGCCCCATTTACACACACTATAATGTTCCATAGTCGCTTCTCCACGCAGTGTAATGCCCCACAGTGGCCCCTCCACACAGTACGACGCCCCACAGTGGCCCCTCCACACAGTACGACGCCCCACAGTGGTTCCTCCACACAGTACGATGCCCCACAGTGGCTCCTCCACACAGGACGATGCCCCACAGTGGCCCCTCCACACAGTACGATGCCCCATAATGGAACACCCATGAACAATTATTATACTCTGGGGTCTTTTCAAACTCCAGAGTATAATGATCAGAGATCCGAAGAGGTGACAAACATTAAACCAGTGTTACTTACCTATCCTTGGCTCCGGCACACTTCCCGCTGCTTTCGGCCCTCTTCAGCATCGGTACAGACAGCAAAGAGACCCGAAGACTGCCTAGAGAATGCCGGTAACAATGGTTTTTATGTTGGTCTCCCCTGGGCCTCCGATCATTATACTCTGGGGTCTTATACTCCCAGAGTATAATAATAGAAGTATTTGTTAGGGTTCGCAGGCCCGTGGCCTCACTTATGATCCCCGCTCCAGCTCATGGATGCTTAATTTTCGCCCTCTGCCCTTCAGGGGGCCCCAGCGACATGATATGGGACATAGAAGGAGAAGCTAAGACGGCTGTGATCTGGACCGGAGATCGGTAAGTAAATAGGGCCCGTTACCTGCTAGGGTTACTACAGTAAGTAACAGTCTATAAAAAAAACCACACACACACACACACCAGAGGCCTCCTGGACTATGTGGCAGCCGCTACTGCTGCTACCCCAGCATCAGTGACATTTCTAAAAAATAGATCTGATAACCCTGCATCAAAAGGCTAAACCGTATTTAAAGCACGCAAAAGACCTAATGAGTTCGATTAGGTTGCCCTCATTTTTTGGCATTTCTCATCAGATAAATACAATGTAAATTTGTGAACGCAAAACTTTGTAATACCATTTACAGATCCCATAGTATTGTGCTAATTTAAGTGACTTTACCTTCCATTTTCTTTAATTTTGCTTCCAGTTTCTTCTTCCTATAGGAAGTGTACAGTCTATTAATAAAATTCAAGGAAACAGGTAATTCTGAGCTTAACAGGAACTGGTCACCATTAAAAATGTGGTGAATTCTGTGAGTACCATGGTATAGAACAGGAGATGAGGAAACTGACAGCTTTTAGGAAAAGATTTCCTATAACTTTATGCACTTAAAAAGAGAACTTTTCAGCACCTCACCAATTCAGGTGCTTTGATTTTTTTCAAAAGCTACTGCTCCAGTGATTTTGCTGCAATTGGAATTTTTTCTCTAGCACCAACTGTTCCCCAGCGATCAGTTCTGATACTTTTAGAGTCTGACATGATACTTACGCTCTGTACTGTCAGGTGGATGGTCTCAGGCAGAAGCAGGCAATGGGATATAATTCTGAGCTCTCTGATACCATCTAAGCTGATTGAACTAGTGTCTGCACTTAGAATCACACTCCTACCACCAAAATTAACTGCACTGATTGCTGGAAAATAGCAGGGGCTAGAAAAAAAAAAAAAAAAAAATTTCCAACTGTGCCAAAATCAGTAGAACGGTACCTATTGAAGAATGCAAAGAATTGAAGTTTGTATAGTTGATAAAAAGGTCCTCTTTAAATCTCCCTGCTCATTTTGTGGGTGCTCCTAGTCAGTTCTACCTGTATTTCCAGTGTGACAGGTTTGCTTGAAAGAAATTTGCTTTACGTGGGTGGTACATATTAAAACATATGACAATGGCATCTTGAGACATCAGTTAATTAACCTTAACGATCATTTTCTCTTAAGAGGACATCCCTTTAAAACTTCTTTATGAAAAGTAAAAAATTCCAGCAATAAATAAAATCCTTTTCTCATTTTACTCCATTGAAGGGACACAGCACCATGCGTATAGGCCTGGCCACTAGAAGGCTGACACTTGAAAGAAAAAACCTTAACGGGCCCAACAGATCAACAAAAGCCCAAACCGATCTCAGAGAGGGAGAAAAGGGGGGAGTGTGCCTGAATGGATGACAGTTACTCAGCCTGGACCAGTGAAATAGGCATGACCGTAGATCAAATACCAACACACTAGCTAGGGAAGTGGAATAACCAGAATGACTAAAAAACAAATATACACAGACTCTCAAGACCTCTGCATGCATAGCCCTGTGCGTAAGCCATCTGTAGAAAGAAGGAAGTGGATCAAGTAAAAATCTGAGGTCATGCAAAATAAGGCCGAGACCGACCCTGATTAGAAGTGGGTAACAGCAGGCCGCAGCTTGTGGGGTTGGACTGGACCACAAAGAGCTAGGGGGGATAGTGTATTTCAAACCCACAAGAGGAGGGGAGAGTAAGTAAAGAACAACACTATAGGACAGTCCTCTAGAGGAATAGGTTGCGACCAACTGAGGATTAATGAGAGCTCAGGGTTCTGTCTAGCTTAAGGAGAATGACAGGTTCAAAACCCACAGAGATCCCACAGGAAGGTGGGACCAAGGCTGTAGGAGCTGCCAAGAGGAAAAAAAAAAAATTGTAGAATCTTGAAGAGGAGCACTGGCATGAGAGGCCAGATCCCACAGTCTAGTCTCCTGGACCATTTAGGAGCCGAGAGGAGACGTCTCAAAACAGAGAAGGAGAAGGAGCAGGAACCCCCCCCCCCCAGCCTAGCTGTGATGGACCAGAGCTCCCTGGAGGAGAGAAATCATAGGACTTGCTGTAAAACTGTCACAAATGGAACTCAAATGGAGAGAAGAGGAAAAAGATCCTCAGGTTGGAATACTGAGTCAAGGCATCCTGAAGAACCGTAACTTGACAATGGGAGGACCGAAAACAAACCCCGTCTACATTAAAAGATGGAGGAAGGCCTCAAACCTTCTCCAGGCATAGAGGATTCCCAGTTCCTGAAGAGACAACAGATGCATCCCACAGATGTGGAGAGACAGAGAGGCTATGAGGACATCCCTCAGAAAGAATCCAAGAGGACCACTAAGTACTCTGCAGCAGCCAAGCAGATGGATGAGGAGTAGGAAAGCTTGTGAAGGACCACTGTCAGTGGAAGCATCAGGACGCTACCTCAACAAGATGGAGATGAAACCCTAGGACACCCTTACTGTGCTGAACGAGAAAGAGAGAATCCACTGTAAACAATTGCTTGAGAACCAGAACAGTTCTGGCAAAATGTTAGAGGTTCTTCGGCCGTGGTGAGGAAGCCACATAAGCCATATTGCTATTATGGCAAACACCAACTTCACTGCCCCACAACCGACCCTGCGTTTCAAAGAGTTTGTGACACTTAAAAAAAAAAAAAAAAAAAAAAACACCCGCACATGGCTGTGACCATAGCAGTCCTCATGATGCTGCAAGCATCCTGGAGCAACAAGTAGCGTGGTAGTAACAGAGAAAGATCACTTGTAGGACCTGAAGAACGGAGGGAGCCATCTTGTCAGAGAACTGGGAAAGGGCTGGAATAAAAAACCCCTGGAGAAACAATTAACCCATGTTGGAGGGGGGTGCACATGGCCTGACGCAAGTATTCCAGTCAGATGAAAGGAGGACTTTATCTTGTAACCCAGCGGTCCACAACCATTATTGCACCGAAGACCAGTTTCATTGAAGACAATATTTCTGTGGCACGGCAGGGGAGGGGAAGGTGGTGCAGGATTTGGGTTGCAGGGCCACCCCACAAGTAAATCGTTCCCCCTCCATATGTAATAGCCACGCCCATAAGTAAGGCTGTTACCTATGAGGGCACTATTACAGTAAGTGTGGCCTAAAAGTGCCTCCACAGGTAATAGTTCCCCTTCATAGGCAACAGCCCCCCCACATAAGTAATGCTATTACCTGTGGGGGGCACTATATAAGTAATAGTGCCCTAATAGCACCCCCTCACATAAGTAATGCTGTTACTGTGGGGGGCACTAATAGTGAGCCAATAGCACCCCACAGGTAATAGTCCCCCTTCCACACATACCATTTAATGTCCAGTTGATCTGTATAGTTATACAGTGCTGGCCAAAAGTATTGGCACCCCTGCAATTCTGTCAGATAATACTCAATTTCTTCCAGAAAATGATTGCAATCACAAATGCTTCGGTAATAAGATCTTCATTTATTTTGCTTGCAATGAAAAAACACAAAAGAGAATGAAAAAAAGTCAAATCATTGATCATTTTACACAAAACTCCAAAAATGGGCCGGACAAAAGCATTGGCACCCTCGGCCTAATACTTGGTAGCACAACCTTTAGACAAAATAACTGCGAACAACCGCTTCCGGTAACCATCAATGAGTTTCTTACAATGCTCTGCTGGAATTTTAGACCATTCTTCTTTGGCAAATTTCTCCAGGTCCCTGAGATTTGAAGGGTGCCTTCTCCAAACTGCCATTTTGAGATCTCTCCACAGGTGTTCTATGGGATTCAGGTCTGGACTCATTGCTGGCCACTTTAGAAGTCTCCAGTGCTTTCTCTCAAACCATTTTCTAGTGCTTTTTGAAGTGTGTTTTGGGTCATTGTCCTGCTGGAAGACCCATGACCTCTGAGGGAGACCCAGCTTTCTCACACTGGGCCCTACATTATGCTGCAAAATTTGTTGGTAGTCTTCAGACTTCATAATGCCATGCACACGGTCAAGCAGTCCAGTGCCAGAGGAAGCAAAGCAACCCCAAAACATCAGGGAACCTCCGCCATGTTTGACTGTAGGGACCGTGTTCTTTTCTTTGAAGGCCTCTTTTTTTTTTTCCATAAACTCTATGTTGATGCCTTTTCCCAAAAAACTCTACTTTTGTCTCATCTGACCAGAGAACATTCTTCCAAAAAGTTTTTGGCTTTCTCAGGTAAGTTTTGGCAAACTCCAGCCTGGCTTTTTTATGTCTCTGGGTCAGAGGTGGGGTCTTCCTGGGTATCCTACCATAGAGTCCCTTTTCATTCAGACGCCGACTGATAGTACGGGTTGACACTGTTGTACCCTCGGACTGCAGGGCAGCTAGAACTTGTTTGGATGTTAGTCGAGGTTCTTTAGCCACCATCCGCAAAATCTTTCGTTGAAATCTCTCGTCAATTTTTCTTTTCCATCCACATCTAGGGAGGTTAGCCACAGTGCCATGGGCTTTAAACTTCTTGACACTGCGCACAGTAGACACAGGAACATTCAGGTCTTTGGAGATGGACTTGTAGCCTTGAGATTGCTCATGCTTCCTCACAATTTTGCTTCTCAAGTCCTCAGACAGTTCTTTGGTCTTCTTTCTTTTCTCCATGCTCAATGTGGTACACACAAGGACACAGGACAGAGGTTGAGTCAACTTTAATCCATTTCAACTGGCTGCAAGTGTGATTTAGTTATTGCCACAGGTAAGTAACAGGTGTTGTTAATTACACAAATTAGAGAAGCATCACATGATTTTTCAAAGGGTGCCAATACTTTTGTCCACCCCCTTTTTTATGTTTGGTGTGGAATTATATCCAATTTTGCTTTTTGACAATTCTTTTTGTGGGGTTTTTTAAAAAAAAAAATTATTATAAGGTTTTTTTAAAAAAAAAATGTTTGTTTGAATTTTTTTTTAGAAAAAATTTATGTTTTTTAAAAAAAAAAAAGGGGGGGGCAAAATTTTTTGGCGGCAAGTGGTTTGATTTAAAAAAAATTAATGGGTGGGGGAGGGCTTCCTTTTGAAAAAAGCCTGGGCCCATTTTCTATTTGCCTCCGGGAACCTCCTATTCTATAATACCACTGGGAAGAAAATTGAAGATGCGCACAGGCTGTGTGCAAGAGGAGGTCTCATCTACCCACTCACTGCTCTGTAATTCAAACGTGTCAGAGCATGGGGGGAGGTCACCTGAGGGAACCCGCGGCACAATATCCAGTGATCCGCGGCCCGGTGGTTGGGAACCTCTGCTCTAGCCAGTCGTCACCGCTATTGATTCATTAAAGCCATGGCTTCTAGAAGTCCAGCAGCTGTCCCCCTCCACATGTGGAGGCCAAATGAAGGGAGATCTGAAGAGAAGGAATCTGGGGTTTGTGAGTCAGGCGTGCCAAGAGAACTTTTGCTGAAGGAAATATCTCCAGGGGGCAGGAACTTCAGCGAAGCACCCAGCCAGGCAAAATGAGAAGTGATGAGAAATGCTAAGCTAATGGAAGAGGCAGGATGAGAAGGAAGAGAGTAACCATTTCCCTTTTTTTTAAGTGAGATGTGAACCCATGCCTCCAGAGGAGACCGACCAGAACGCAGCACCTTAGACCAGTCAGCCATACTGACACGTCCCTAAAGGATGGGGTTGGGGAAGAAGGAAGCTAGGTCCAGCTGTAGTCTGAGGTAAAACAATAATCCCTCCAACTGTGTTGTGAAGAGTTCAAACAGAAAAGGGACAGCAATAACAGCAGTAGTGACAGCGTGCCAGGAACTGAGGCAACAGTGTGGCAAATAGCGATGGCACTAGCCGCAATCTGTATAGGAATCTTGGAGATCTGAAAAGCTAAGCAGCAAACAGTAGAAGTATCTTCTGAGTCATCCCAGAGGAAAAGTCCTGCTGCAGCCCTGCCAAAGAGAGGCCCCACTAGGTGCTCTTCAGAGAAAAAAAATTTTCTGCTGCTACATGAAGTCAAGCTAAGGGCTGATTAGTACAGCTGAGCAACCCTCCCGGATGGCCAAGCAGGAGCGGCTAAAAATGGGACAGGAACTGGCCTAGATAAGGAAGAAATAGCACACCTGGCGTGAAGGTGCATAGGGAGCAGGAAGAAGGACAAGCACCAGAGGATAGAGAAGGCTGGGATTAGACCTTCCCAAGCGGTTCCGCCTCCCCATGCTCCAAAAGACAGTTGTACTGCGAAAGGGGGACAGCAGCCTGGAGTACCACAATAAAACATTCCCTGCAGAAGTAAGGGGAGATGGTGACAGAAGGGGAAAAAGGAGGACCACTCTTTAAGCAGCATAGGGAAGAAGAGACCCCAGAAAGAGGACGCTTAGGGAAACCTCCAGCATAGGGCACCTGCAGGAGTTTGTGGGACACAGCACCTAGATGGAATAAATGGGCCAGGGAAGGGAAATAACTTACCTGTCTGTCGTCTTCAGGTACTCACAGGGACACCTCGGTAACCTTGCACCAAAGTGGATTTACCGACACTCCAGCTGTAGAAGCATACACCTGGAGACTTGGTTCAACAGCAGCTGAAGGAGTCTTAAAATGCAGCTTTGCAAGGGGGTGCAAGTAATGTGGCAGTACACAATAAGGCCCCACCCCCATGCATGAAGAGAAATAAAAAAAAAATATAAAATAAAAAAGCTAAGGTGCAGAAGACCTGCAAGCAGGTCAGGTCTGCCTCCTACGGACCCTAGGCTAAAACTGATTAGCCTTCTGTCTGGAGAGGGTAGGGCAAACACTTTTTTCTATTCCTAATGTCTGCCACCCAGTGGCCGGGCCTAAACCCATGATACTGTGTCCCACAATGATATTCACAAGAAATACTGTATTTTTCTTACTGGAAAATAATGGGCAGTTTTAAAATGAATGAATATAAAAAAAAAAATATATATATATATATATATATATATATATATATATATATATAAATAATATATATATATATATATATATATATATATATATATATATATATATATATATAACAAAAACAGATGTATTAAAACTGTAATCAACCTCCTTCCTAACCATGTTTTCAAGCGAGACTGTGGTTAAAAAAATAAATAAATAAATAATATAATATTATATGGCTACAAAACGAAAGCAAGAATGCCACATGTGAATATTCCCTAATTCTGCTTCTGCTAAAAACTGAATCTAACAGGCTAAACAGGACTACAAGAGTGGCTATACTGGTGATTTATTAGTGCTCAAACATGGCCAATGTTTTTCTCAATTTTCTTGCGGTAATCAGGATAGATTATTGCAAGTTTTTGTCTCAAAATCTATATTACATAAACCTAGCCTTAGTGTAACCGGAACATTGTGAAATCAGGCCAGAAAAGCTTGCACAAGAATTGTGATCCCTATATTCAACTGCCAGAAGTTGGTTATCCACCAATCTATTGGTGATGACCTTTCCCTTGTTAATCTGCCTCTACATCTTAGGACCAGTACTACCAATAACATTTACATTGCTCCTGCACCTGTTCATCACCATTCTTCCTCATCTACATTACTTTGTTCACACATTAAATATTTAAAAATACATACGTAACATCATTCTTTTCACAGTCTTCCTTTACTTTGTTGTACTCCATTTGAGTTTGCTGATAGATCTTGAGAGTAGACTGCAAAAACAAATTGTATGTGAAGAATTTTGTTACAGTGCACATTTAAGAAGCCCGTTTGTTAACACACTAATTTCAGTTTTAAAGGGAATTACAATACAAAGATGTATATACACTCTGATAAAAAAAAAAAAAAAAACACATCCAGACTGCAGATAAGTAAAAGATTACAAGTGTGGTCTGATTAGACATTGGTCCTTGCCACAAGAGAGCATAGAAGTACTTCAACCTGCTGAACTACTAAGGCTCAAAGAAGCTACTGTTGTGTAGAGTACTTCTTGGTAAGAGATCATTGAGTGTTAGACCTGCTTCTATGACTTAGTCAAAGGCATTTTGGTCAGTTGACAAACTTTGAGAGGGAACATTAGTAGAATGAGAAAAGCAAGATGTTAGTTTCCAAAAATTGTCTGTCTCTAGGTCATTCTACACTAGTTGTTACACACACATGGCAAATAAGATCCAGAAGGCCTAGACAGACCACCAGTAGAGAGGATTGTTAGTACTAGCAGCTCCCAGAGTTTCCTTGTCCACCATAGAGAAACAGATGGCATCTTCATTACACACCAGTCTCTGACTGGACCAGGAACTTAGCAATATGAAATTTGATGTCCACATCACCCATTAGGTGTCCTGCCATTGACAGCCAGCCACCATTCCCTTAGTGTACAGTGAATGAGAAGCCTGGAATGGACCTGTATCATTTTCAGTGATGAATCCAGGTTGGGTTAAAGAATGGTGGCCTTGTGGTAAGAGCATCAATCCTGTCTTTGCTGTGGAGACACCGACTCAACTGCTATTGTGATGATCCAGGTAGTTATCACATGATGGTTAGTCACCCCTAGTTCCCAACTGGCATTTTTCTGCAGGCTAATACTTCCCCACACACACCACAAGAGTTTCTTAGGAAAGTCTCTGAAATACAGCCATACTTTCTAGACCGCCAATCAAAAATTTGTGTGACCAGGTCCGTCAAGGTACATTTGCAAACAGAAGCAACGTCTGTAGGTAAATGTGTCGCAGGATAATATAAAAAAAAAACAAAACAAAAAAACCTGTATGCTTAACTGTATTTGACCTTATATTCATGCTAGAGGAAGCCCAACAGTAAACTAGAGCCTTCTTTCAACTGTAGCTTAAATAAATCAAGAAAACAGCACCGAGCAGTGCATAGTGTAATACTGTTTGACACTAGAAGTAATGGTAGGTCTTAAGGTAGGACTCTGACCTTGGGGGGGGGGGGGGGGGTGTGTGCTAGGCCACAACTACCATATTGTGCTTTGGAACCGTTTCACAGAGGGTTCCTCTCTGGGTTGTACAGGCGCAGCAGGAACCAGCAGGCACCCAAGGGTGTCAGGAGTGTAGGCAGTAGGACCAAATTCCAAACTGGAAGGCTAGGTCAAGTAGAAAGGAACCGCACCTCACCCAGGTATAGAATATCCAAAAACTAGTTAAATCCAAAACACTACGCGTTTTGGGGATCTCTCTCCTTTGTCAAGTGTACAGACAGTAGCAGTGCTAACAGGAATACACAATCTGTGGTCTTATATAGGAAATTACACCCACAAATGGAGGAGAAAAGGGGGGGGCCCATTACAGAAATACAAAACACATGGTGATTAGTATCTAATACATGACAACAAAGCTGCATTTTCATCACCTCCACCAAGTCCAGATCTTTGCACCATTTAATAGTCACTACTCCACTGATTCTGGAATAGTTGGAATTTTTTTTCTCCTGCCCTCACCATTACAGAGCAAAATTTATTTATTTATTTTTAGCCCAATATTCTACTTAGAATCTGTAGTTTCCGGATGGGTAGTGTCAGGCAGGAATTCTAAGCTCTGACACTGTCCACCTCTGATTGGAGATCCAAATCAGACACCCTTGCCTGGTTCTGCCTGACACTACCTACCAGACAGTACAAAGCCTAAGTAGTATTGTGTATCATGTACCAAAAAGGTGGGGGCTTCAGAAAAATTCCAACAGCACTGGAATGACTTTTTAAATTTTAGTTTTTGACTCCTCGCCTTTCAAAATGCCATAACTTTTTAATATGTCTGTTCACAGAGCTGTGCAAGGGCTTAAAATTTGTGGAATAAATTATATACGTACTATGTAATATTTCGTACAAAATACTGGAAAAAAAAATAAATTCAGAATTGTTTGGGAAAAAAAAAAAAAAAAGCCATTCTGACATCCAGAACTTTTTTGTGTGTACGGAGAAACATAAGACGTCTTTTTGCAAGGCCAGATGTACTTTTTATTTATGCCAATTTGGGGGAGGTCTATTGCTTTGATCACCTTTATCCAAGTTTTTAGGGGTAGAAGAAAGTGAAAAAACTGTGGTTTGGCTCTTGATTTTTTTTTTTCCCCTACTGCGGCATTCAAGTATGGGAAAAATATTTTTTATAAGTTTGTAGACCAGGTGCTTTTTTTTTTTTTTTTCTTTTTCTTTACAGTAATTTTTAGATCCACTTGAGTCTTGAATCCCAGGGGGGCTGACAACTAATGCAATGTATTGCAAAATGACAGCACTTCTATTACAGAATGCATAGGGCCTCCTGAGCGATGGCCATATTTAAATACCCGACATCAGCCATTCAACAGGAAAAGGGTTAACAGATGCTAAAAACTGGAGTTGGTGGAAGTGGCCCTCCTCAACTACCGCAAACAGAAACACGATTACATGAATAAGTGGACAAAAATGTTACAGTTTATCTAATATCAGATCTAGCAACAAAGGATCTTCCATGACAGACTGCTTTTAACTAAGGACACCTACTAGTATTCTTATAAGAAATAAAACCAAAATCTACTAGATGTAGAACCCACAACAACAACGCTGTTCTGCCATGTAGGTTTTATTTCCCTAAACAACGCAAAAAAATGTCAAAGAGATTGCAAAGAAAGCTGTACATATATTTTTATTTATTTATTTATTTATTTTTTAAACTGGACCCAGTGGCCTCCATAGAGAAAATGTGATTCTGTGAATCTGTTTGACATATGCGCCAGTTTTCACAGCACTTGAAAAACTGGCCACTGACATTCAGTGTAGAAAGCGCCATTCAGCCTACAGTGGTTAAAACTCCTGCATTGTGCAGTTATCACAAACCATCATCGTAATCAGCAATTCTCACTTAACATCAAGCCACTACTATTACATTACATACAACTGGACAAGTAGCTGCTCGAAGATAAATGAAGTGAAGGAGAAATTTGGGAACATGTTGAGGAGAGCCGAAATAGATTTTTCCAATCTTTGCATATGACTTTTTAAAAATCTCAGTGTTTAAGACAATACAGTATAAAAAAAAAAATATAACATACAGTCTTTTCATCCAGTTCAGCTTTCAGGGTTTTAAGTTGCTCTTCATGTTGTTCCTGAGGAGATATTTTCTGCAACGTTTGTTCCAGTTGACATCTCAGGGTTTCATTCTCCCTGAAATATTGTAGATACTTATTATTTACATTTGTGGAATTTACACATTGAAAATAGAATTGTAACAGGAAGCAAAGGCACAAAGTAATGTAGTAAGAGGATCTATGGCTAAAATGCAACAATGCAGTCCTACAGTAATAGCCAGGAAAATATTCTGAAAGTAAAACTAAAAAACACATTGGTGCAAGTGCTGGCTACAAACATATGCTGCAGATCTAGAAGGGAACAAAAAAAAAAACAAAAAAAAAAAAAAAAACCTGCTTTACTGTACACTACACATACAGTGGCTTGCAAAAGATTTCATATCCCTAAGTTTTTCACATGGTCACCTTACAGACACAAACTTAAATGAATTGTATTGAGATGTTAAGTGATAGGCCAACACAAAGTAGCACATAATTGTGAAGTGGAACAAAAATGATACATGGTTTTCAAAATTTTAATCAAAAACTGAAAAGTGCGACATGCAAAAGTATTCAGCCCCCCTATATCAATACTTTGTAGAGCCACCTTTCGCTGCAATTACAGCTACTTTCTTTTGGGGTATGTCTGTACCAGCTTTGAGCACCTAGAGACAGATTTTTGTCCATTCTTATACTGCAAAATAGCTCAAGCTCAGCCAGATTAGATGGAGAGCGTCTAAACTGCAATTTTCATGTCTTGCCACAGATGCTTAATGGGATTTAGGTCTGGACTTGGGCTGGACCATTCGAACATATGAATATTCTTTGATCTAACCCATTCCACTGTAGCTCTGCCTGTATGTTTAGGATCATTGTTTTGCTGGAAGGTGAATCTCCTTCCCACTCTGAAGCCTGTTGCAGCCTCCAACGGCTTTTCTTCCAGGATTGCCCTGTGTTTAGCTCCATCCATCTTCACATAATCTCTGACCAGCTTCCCTGTCCCTGCTGAAGAAAAGAATCCCCACAGCATGATGCTGCCACCACTATGTTTCACAGTGGGGATGGCATATTCAGGGTGATGAGAGGTGTTCCGCCACAAATAGTGCTTTGCATTTAGGCCAAAAAGTTCAACTTTGGTCTCATCTGACCACATTTGCTGTGTCCTCTATATGGCTTGTGGCAAACGGCACTTATGTCTTTCTATCAACAATGGTTTTCTTCTTGCCACTCTTCCATAAAAGGCCAGATTTGTGGAGTGCACGACTTATAGTTGTCCTGTGGACAGAGTCTCCTGCCTGAGCTGTAGATTTCTGCTGCTCCTCCAGAGTAACGATGGGCCTCTTGGCTGCTTCTCTGATCAGTTCTCTCCTTGCTCAGTCTATTAGTTTAGCTGGATGACCATGTCTTTGTATGTTTGCAGTTGTAAAATACTTTTTCCATTTTTGGATGATGGATTAAATAGTGCTCCTTGGGATGCTCAAAGTTTGGGATATCTAACCCTGCTTCAAACTTCTCCACAAATTTATCTCTGACGTGTCTGGTGAGTTCCTTGGTCTCCATGATGCTGTTTGTTCACTAGTGTTCTTTAACAAACCACTGAGGCCTTCACAGAACCGGTGTATTTATACTGAGACCAAATTACACACAGCTGGACTATTAACTCATTAAATGACTTCTGAAGACAATTGATTGCACTGGATTTTATTTAGGTGCATCAGAGTACAGGGGTTGAATACTTTTGCACGTCGCACTTTTCAGAATTTTATTTAACATCTTGAAAACCACGTATCATTTTCGTTCCACCTCACAATTATGTGCTACGTTGTGTTGGTCTATCACTTAATTTCAATAAAATGCATTTAAGTTTGTGGTTGTAAGGTGACCAAATGTGAAAAAGTTCAAGAGGTATAAATACTTTTGCAAGCCACTGTTGAAACTGTTCAATATAAATAAATATGGAACGCTCACAAAGACTCAAAGCTCCTACACTTTTCAAAGGATAAATGTCCTCATGGACATGCCGCCTCTTTCCTCAAATTGTCATCCCCACCAGCTTCCATGATCACTTTCACTTTCTACAGCATGTAATCATGCTTGAGAATATGAACAATCCACCTGGTTAAACTGTGCTTAAAGAGGACCTTTCACATCCTCATGTATATGCGGTTTTGCATACCATTACAAATCTGACAGTGCGCTGAATTCAGCACAGTGTCGGCTTTCCCGTTATATGCCCCGGGGCTGGAGATATCGGGGGTCTAAATTTCACCATCAGAAGGGTGTTCCTGACAGTCTAGCTGCGCTGTGAGGATCACCCTCCCTGACTGTGCTTGTCCATAGCACTGTACTGGGGGGGGGGGGGGCGTTCCTCACAGCTCAGAGTCATCACTGGGCGGTAAGGAAAGCCCCCTCTCTCTGTCCTCATCCATAGCAGAGTACTGTCAGAGGGGGTGTTCCTTACAGTACAGCCCAGCGGTGACGCCCCCCAGTACAGTGCTATGGACGAGTGAACGGTGAACTTTAGTTCCCCGATATCTTCAGCCCTGGGGCACATAACAGGAAAGCCTACAGTGTGCTGAATTCAGCGCGCTGCCAGCTTTCTAGCGGTATGTAAAACCGCATATACATGAGGACGTGAAAGGTCCTCTTTAACCACTTCCTGCCACAGTAATTTTTTTTTTTTTTTTTGACTCTTCCACCCTCCCCCCCTCCAAATGCCATAACTTTATTTTTTCGTTCACAGAGACGTATGAGGTCTTAATGTTCGCAAGACAAATTGTACTTCTTAATGGTACCATTAATACTATGTGCAATGTACTGGGAAGCAAGAAAAAAAAAAAAAAAAAAATCAGAATGGGGTGGAATTGTAGAAAAACTGCGCTTAAGCGACTTTCTTTGGACTTTGTTTTTATGGCGCTCACTGTGCAGCCAAATTGACAAGTCACTACAGAAAAGTGTTGTGCAGCATGGAATGCAGACAGTTTTCAGCAAGCAAAAGTGTGGATGCAGCTCTAAACTATAACACATGCTAGAACTGAGCTTAACAATAATGTAACACAATCAGACAATTATGGTTAAAATGTGGTTCAAAGGTAGACATACATTTAAAAATTTAGGACATGGAAGTTAAAATGTAGTTTATGAACACAAAGTTAATTCAGTGAAAAATAAAACACAAAACACAATGGGACAGATGTACTAATAGTATTTATAGTTAAAACAGCACAAACTTAAAGTAAACAGCCTTGAAATGCACCAAATTTATCGCAGAGGTTAATGAATACATTTAAAACAGCTTTAGAATGTATAGTTGGGATGAACAATCGCCCTTCCCTACCCTACGGTTTAACTGTTTAGTTTAACTTCACGTCACTTATTTATTGACTTATTTTATGCCAAAAAAGGGCCCAAATTTTACCAGATGTTGCATCTCAAACCTCAAAGCCACACATCCTTGTTGGGCAAGTCTTAATAAAAAAAAAAAAAAACGCATCTTAAAACACTTGCCCTGTGACGTGCTATTAAAGGTTTAAGTCTGCGACAAAAAAATTAAAAAAAAACAAAACAAAAACTGATGTAATAGTACATTACGAACATGGCAGTGACATAGAAGCTGAGCCAGTGTCATCAGGAGGGGATGTCATGTGACACATAGCTGACATGGCTCAATGGTTACAATAAGCTGGGGACAGTGAAAACAAAAGAAAAATGTATACTCACCTGTCTTCGTTGCTCTGGTGTCCTCCCATGCCTCCCGGTTCGTCTGCTCTCCTGCGTCTCTTCTGGCGTTGTGCTGAAGCTTCTGATTGGCCTCAGCGGTCATATGACCACTGAGGCCAATCAGCGGCTTCAGCACAACACTGGAAGATACCGCCAGAGCAGATGAACCGGGAGGCACGAGAGGACACCAGAGCAACGAAGACAGGCGAGTGTACCCTTTTTTTTTTCTAATTGTTTTCACTGCCTCCAGCTTATTTAAACTTTAAAAGTGCTGTCCATTTTTGCCTGGACACCCCCCTTTAAAGCATACCTCCAGTTACTTAAATTTTTAGAAATAGTGCATGCGACTATAAGAAACTTTGAAATATATCCTATTAAGATGATCTGTTTCCTTCTCCATTTATTAAAGGGAATTGGTCAGGAAGATTTGGGACACTAAACCATCCACAGGTTCTTATGTGCCCTGCAATAAAATAAAAAAGCTTTATACTTACCCTACCGCTTTACTGTGACAGCACAGTTCTTCACTGAAGTCAAAGCACCTTGGCTTCAGAGCACATGCCCTGTACCTCCGGCATTTGCAAAGTGTAGCCAGGGTGTACCAGAGAGGAGTCTGATCAGTTTTACTTAGAGATAACTGATCATGAAGGTTTTTTTTTTTTTGTTTGTTTTTTTTTCCCCTTTTAAAATAGTGAGCAACGATTGTTTTAAAACATGGCAATTTGGACACTAAACCCCCAGTCTATAATGGTCTGTGGGTGGTTTAGTGTTCCAAATCGAACTAACAGGTTTTCTTTAAGCTAATAAGCAATGGACTGGAGCAGACTCTATTCACTTGTATGGGAGTGTATTCTACACCTGCTCTTTTGACCTGGGCATGGGACATTGACTAGAGAAGAGAGTAGATATGATGTGAAATCCTCCATTATGACTGGTGGATTCTGTGTCCTAACTTCATATAAAATGATGGCTGTGAACATCAGTGTGCTGATAAGTGAGAGGACTGCTGCAAAAAAAATAAATAAATAAATTAAAAAAAATGCCCCAACAAAAAACAGGAAATCTCAGCATATTATATTGCCTCGTGGAAAAAGTCAGAACAGCAGGATTGTCAGGATTTTTTTTCTTCTTTTAATATAGATAACATGGAAAAATTTTAAAAACCTTACCAAAAATTCTTTAAAAATATGTTTAAGCAGCAATTATTTGAGTGTTTTTCTATCTGCCCTCCACTAATACGTAGAAAGTAACTGACAAGTAAAGAATATATCTTTCTTTAATATACATTACAAAGTTTCATATATTAACCCCTTCCCACCAGAGGAATTTTTCGAGTGCATTTGTGTGACTTTCTTACAGGGTTAGTTTTTATAGAGTTCACCGGGCAGCCAGTGTGACATATCACCTGTATTCTATGTTTTGGTACGATTCCAGGGATACCAAATTCATATTGTTTTATTTACTTTTTAACCACATAATCTAAAACTTTGCAAAAACAATTTTTTTTTTCCTAAAAGCCGCCATATTCTCACATCTGTAACTTTTTTATATATCCGTGTATGGAAATGCATAGGGCGTTGTTTTTTTTGTTTTTTTTTTTCTTTGCAGGGCCAGATGTACTTGTTAGTTATACCATTTTGGGGAATGACTATTGGTTTGATCACTTTTTATTAAAATTTTTTATCAAGAAGCGAAACAAAATCCTACCCAAAATGGTGGCGCCCATGCGCCGCCAGGAAGTTGGCACCTCGTCAAGCCTTAACACCTGTAGTGGCCGCCATAATTAAATACCCGACATCTGACGTACTATTATGGTGGATGTCCGGAAGGGGTTAATCTGTACCATTCAAAGTTGTTTTGAACTGAAGGTACGCTTTAAGTATCAAATTAGGCTGTATTCTTAATGGGTTAAAGGGGTTATCTGGTTTCTAAGACTGATATCCTATCATTAGCCTATCGCTATTGAACTCTATGGGGCAGCGTGGCAATAACTACACTCGGTGCTAGTTTGTACTGAGAGTACAAAGCAAGTGAGCTCTTGTGCTGCCTTGTATCGGTGATCTTCAGGGCGTGGTGGTGATGGTGATGCAGAGAATAGGCCATCAATCATGGAAACCAGATAAACCCTTTAAGCAAACGATAAATGTGGTGCAAGATACATTTCCCAGTTTTTTGGTTCAAACTGTGCCACAATTCTGGAATGCTTTCATTAGTAAATCTGCCCCATAGCATACACAGATTATTTTTGACAAATAAAAAAAATGTAGTTACCTTTCAGCATACTGAAGATGTATTTTCTAGTTAAAGAAATTACTAAAACAGACTTTACATATTACTGTATAAACAAAGCATTTAAAATTATTTATTATTGTATCTACAAAAATAGACCACTATGTACAGCATGCCGTAAGTAGTTAAATAGGTTATCTAAAGACAACTCCTGTCCATATGCCCTATTAGGGCACAGAGATGCCATAGAAGGGGGGGGGGGGGGGCGCCCTCTCATAAGTCCCCTCTAAGTTGGTACAAAAGGTAATTGAGAACTACTCCCATTTATGGACAGCCGATGCAAGAGAAATACATGTGTGGCTTCTGCTATTAAAATGGACTGTTTGTAAGGGGCTCCAGAAGCACCAATGAGGTCTCCACTGTGGCCCGTGATAGCCTGTAGCAGTTATTTCAAAGTGGACATGACCTTGCTAAAGTCAAGTGATAGAGACCTCGCACTATTCTGGGAAGCACTGGCACAGTAGCATTGCCATTTGAGAAGTAATGTGACTGGACAACCACTGCAATAACCACTGTGGAATAACAAGAAATGTGCTATATGGCACAACGTCATTCACATCGCATATGACATTTGATTAAACTCACTTCAGAGCAAGATTGTGTGCAACAGCTTTCATGAAGATATAAGATTTATAGAGGTCCTTTCATCACCTCCAACTCCTTTCATCATTTAATAGGTACTACTCCACTGATTCTGGTAATTTTTTTCTCTAGCCCTGACCATTCATGAGTAAAATTAGAAAAGTGCATAATTGTGGCAAGAGTAACAGCAATAATTATTTGGGAATGGAGGGGATAGAGAAAAAGTTGGATTTCTGTACTCACTGTAACCTCCCTTTTTCATTGTATTTACTGGGGAAGGAAGGGGGGGGTACAGCAACAAAAAAGTGTCAGCACCTGTGCTACACCCTCTCCTCAGACACTATGCTAGCCAGTTTGTACCTCAGCAGTAGGAGAGAGAAAAAAAAAAAGTAAACAAGAAACCAGAGAAAATGGAACCAACCACCACTAACACGCCCACACACGGCTGCTGGCATAACCTTACAACCCAAACTGGCATCAGCAGAGGCCACAGAATGGATCTAAGTAGAACATGCAGATTGTGAAGGCAGAAGCCGATGTCCGACTTCCCTGTAGGCTCCAACAGACCTAACAGAGTGAGCAGTGTCCTATCCTTAACCTTATAAGCCTCCTTTATGGCAGACTGGATCCAACTGAAAAAGAAGGCAGTGAGGCCCTTGCAAGGACCGTCAGATACCGAACAAGGAGTCCAAATGACGAAATGAGTCTATGAAAGACACTAGGCTAAAAATGGCTAGCATAGTTTCTGAGGAGAGGGTATAACCCTCAGAGTACCAGCCTCCTAGTGGCCAAGCATATACCCATGGTGCAGTCTACCCCAATGAGAAACAAGAAAACTCCAACTGCACCAGAATCAGTGGAGTAGCAGCTAATAGGATGGAAGGAGCTGGAGTTGGTGGAGGGTATATTTTAAGGTATTGACACTAAATCTCAAACAACATCTACAACTCTCACAGACCTTCTGAAGCAGACAAGCTGTGCACCATGCATATGTACTTCACTTTTGTACTACACTCATGTCAAATTTTCAAAATTCAACCATTTAAGATACATGCAGGTATAATATAAAAGGATATCATCACATTTCTGCTGGTACTCTGCAAGTAGCTGGCTGGAAAACAGATTAAAAAATATTACATGTGAAGGCTGACATACAGGAATTTAATTTAATTTTGACAGAACAGTGTAAAAGACAAATTACCTCAAATACAGGCAAAGCAATGGTTTAGTAGCTACTATAGCAGGGGTCGGCAACCCCCAGCATGCGTGCCAAGAGTGGCACGCGAGGCTTATTTCCCTGGCACGGCGGTGGAGTCCTCACCCAGCAGCTTCGATCGGACCAAACATGGCCGAAACGAAACTGCAATTATACTGTGTGGTCTCTTCAGACCCCCAGTATAATAAGCGGAGACTTAGGAGAAGTGATGAAACATAAAAAACAATGATACTCACCTTGTTCCCTGCACTACGCGGCGGCTGTGCGATCTGCAGGCGCTTCTGACAGCTGACAGGGCCTCAGAGGTCACGTCTGCGTCTGACATCATTACGCATAATAACGCAACGTGACCCCAGAGACTCAATCAGCGGACGTTGACTACAGGCAGAAGCCCCGAAGAGAACAGAGCGGCTGCGGAGCATGGAAAAAGGTGAGTAGCATTGTTTTTTTGTGTTTGTCACCTCTCTTGGACTTATTATACTCGGGGGTCTGAAGAGAGCTATGGGACCTAATACCGTGTGCAGGGGCCGCTATGGGACCTAATACCGTGTGCAGGGGCCGCTATGGGACCTAATACCGTGTGCAGGGGCCGCTATGGGACCTAATACCGTGTGCAGGGGCCGCTATGGGACCTAATACCGTGTGCAGGGGCCGCTATGGGACCTAATACCGTGTGCAGGGGCCGCTATGGGACCTAATACCGTGTGCAGGGGCCGCTATGGGACCTAATACCGTGTGCAGGGGCCGCTATGGGACCTAATACCGTGTGCAGGGGCCGCTATGGGACCTAATACCGTGTGCAGGGGCCGCTATGGGACCTAATACCGTGTGCAGGGGCCGCTATGGGACATAATACCGTGTGCAGGGGCCGCTATGGGACATAATACCGTGTGCAGGGGCCGTTATGGGATATAATACCGTGTGCAGGGGCTGCTAGGGGACATAATTCTGTATAACTGTGTTTTCTGCATTAAGGATGTGTTTTTGCACAGAAAACAGGAATTTTTTTGTGCAAAAATGCACCATGTGAACACCATGTGAACACTGCCCCCTGACATTACACATTCACAGACTTGTACAGGGGGGGGGGGGGGGGGGAGAGGCATTCCTCACAGCTCAGCTAGACTGTCGGGAACACCCTTCTGACAGTGGGCAGACATCGGTGGCGAAACTAGCGGCACCGATATCACCAGCCCCGGGGCACATAACAGGAAAGCCGACAGTGAGATGAATTCAGCGCGCTGTCGACTTTCTAGCGGTATATAAAACCGCATGTGTATGAGGACGTGAAAGGTTCTCTTTAAGGCTACATTCACACAACCAAGCTGTCCATTTTTCACGGCAATCTTGCACCTGAGCAGGCAACCATTTTCACGGACAAAATGGAAAAAAAAATATGACCTATATTTTGACAGTTTGTTATAATGGATTGTCAATAATGGTCATGTGAATAGCCCCATACACAGACATCAAATGTAATGCTGCCAGGTGATAAAAAATGGAAACACAGCCGTTATTCCCTGTTGCATGAATATAGCTTAAAGGCTCCACATTGAGGAAAAGTTGCTTTTTTCAAATCAAAATCTGCAGTTTCTTGAGCCAAGCCTAGGAGTGACTACAAAAATGGTATGGGAAATATAAAGGAAGCGGTTATACTTCTCTCTTCTGCTAGATCAACTCCTGACTTTGGCTCCGCAGCAAAATCTACAAAAAATAAAACAAAAGCAGCTTTTCCGCTGCGTGGGGCTATAGACTAAAGGGGTTTTCTGGAATTAATATATTAACTCCTTAGGACAGGTCATCAATATGTGACTGGTGGAAGTCTGACACCCTGGATCCCCTAGTGATCAGCTGAAGAGGCCATAGCGTGCCTCATCCCTGAGTGGATGACACTGAATTCATTGGTCATACAGTACAGCAGCATTCAACTGAATGGGGCTGGGGTGCAATACTAAGCACAGACACCATCTAAAGTATAGACCAGGAGTCAGCAACCTTCGGCACTCCAGCTGCTGTGAAACTACAACTCCCAACATGCTCCATTCACTTCCATTGGAGTTCCAAGAACAACAGAGCAAGTATGCATGCTGGGACTTGTTTTACAACAGCTGGAGTGCCAAATTTTGCCTACCCCGGTATAGACCTATGCTTGGCATGCAGCGAAGTGGTTGTATCGGGTTAGGTTCACATCTGCGTTCAATCAGCGTTCGGGGATTCCGTCCCCTTTATGCTTGAATAATGCTGAGAGAATAGTCCTGCAAGCAGAACTTTTCTCTCTGCATTTTTCAGGCTGAAACCCAGCTGACCCCAGTATAGTCTATGGGGTCCACTGGTAACCACTTTTAAGCAGACTGGGTTTCCGTTTTTTCAGGGTCCCAAGCGGACCCGAATGACGGAAACCCCAAAGCAGGTGTGAACCTAGCGTCACTCACCCTTGGGGATCCCAGGTGCTGGACCTTCACTAAGCACATATTGATGACCTACCCAAATCCTGGAAAATCCCTTTATGAATTGTATGTATTTTAAAACATTTGCTGCAATTCACCTAACTCCTTTACCTGCCAGTATACAGGTGCCGACAAAAGGACACAATTTTACCTAAATAATAAATTTTCTTTCACACTTTCTAAAAATTAAAGATTAAAAATTAAATACTTACTCTGAGTCTATTATTTTTTGCTTTAGTGCAATCAAAGCCGCAACATATTCATTCAAACTCTGGAATTAAAGTTAAACGTTACAACAGATGAAAATAACAGATTTTATTTGGTACAATTCATCATTTGGATCATATATCACATAATGGAGTCATTTTCTGTACAAATACATTCAAGACCTGAATGCAAAAATGAGTACACCCCAATGAGAGTCTTAGGAGCAAAGCTAAAAGTTTATACTACAAACTTCTAATTAACAAGAAATCAACGACAGCCGAGTCTAATTATTCATTAGCCCCTTAAGGACACAGCCTAAAAGTACCTTAACCCTTCGGCTACCTGGGATTTTCAGATATTTTGCACCTCTGTTATCCAGGGCAATTTTCACAGTTTTGAGATGGACAAATAAATCCTAAATTACAACGTTAAATTATAATAAATAAATAATCAATCACCGCCACTTTTATATAGCACCAACATATTCCGTAGCACTTTACAAATCAGAGGACACATGAGATATTACAAAGTGACAAAGAAAAACACATATCAAACAATAGGAGTGAGGGCCCTGCTCGCAAGATCTTACATTCTATGAGGAGATAGGGGGACACAAGAGGTCAGAGGGCTTGTTGCTACCATGGTCCAGCCAACTTTTAATAGAAAAGGTTGTGTAACTGAAGCTGTATGAACCCGTCACCAGCCAGTATCTGTGAACAAACAGAGGATGCAAGTCTAAGGTCATTGGTAGAACGGAGAGGATGGTTAGGGCGGTAGACAGTGATGAGAGAGGAGAGATATAGGGGGGCGCAGCGCTATGGATGGATTTGTGGGTCAGTGTGATAATTTTATATTGTATTCTGTGATGGGTGGGCAAACAATACAGCGACTGACACAGGGTAGATGCGTCTTTGTACCGGTTTGACAGAAAGAGGAGTCTGGCGGCTGCATTCAGGACAGATTGTAGTGGGGAGAGTTTAGTAAGAGGAAGCTCCATTAGAAGAGAATTGCAATAGTGAAGACAAGAATCAGAGCGACAATGAGGGTTTTTGATGTTTCCACAGTGAGAAAAGGACGAATTCTAGAGATGTTTTTAAAGGTGCAGGTGGCAAGAGCGTGCAAGTGTCTGAATATGTGGGGTAAAAGTGAGATCTGAATCAAATAACCCCCAGACAACAGGCATGCTGCCTCGGGGTAATAGTAAGTCCACAGACAGAAATGGAGATATCAGTGTTAGGTCGGTTAGTAGATGGAGGGAACACAAGAAGTTCAGTTTTTGAAAGATTCAATTTCAAATAAAGAGAAGACATGATGTTAGAGACAGCAGAGAGAGTCAGTTACTGGTGTTCTGTAGTAGTGCAGAGGTGATGTCACGGGATAAGGGATACTAACCCCCCATACCTATACATTTTATGAAATTAGACACCTGCAGCACTGTCAAAATGCCACTTGGTACTGTATACAAACAGGCAACTTCACAAATTTAGTTTTAACTTTTTTTTTTTTTTTAAACAATGTAAATACATTTATATTTGTTGCTAAAAGTGGAAACTAAACAAAGTTACATGCGCCAAACCTCCTAAGAGTTCAACATGTGCAGAGTTCATTCATATCATCAAGGCCTACACCTGCATGCACATATCTCTATAAAATCACCAGAACTGGAAGGAACAAAAATATGCTTTGAAGCTGGAAATATTAAAACAGTATCTTCCCATAAAATGTAGGGATTACACACAGTGAAAAGCAAGTGAACCCCTAAACACTATATATTTCTTTAAAGTAGACAACCGGAAGATTACATGTGTCTCAATGGATTATCAATAGCCATGTCCACCTTCATGTAACTGACAAACACAATTTATGAGAAAAAAAAAAAAACCCACCCACCATTTATATATAGCTCAAACATCAATTACAAGAGCTCATACTCAAACACACATACAGAAGTCACGCAATATTTTGCTGTTATTCACCAACATGTTAAAAATCTATATTGCACATAGCAAAATGACTTCGATACCACAACTTAATATTTCAAACATACAACTTTGCAGAAAATAGAGATTACGAGGAAAAATTGCACAAAAATTCCAATTTGCCACTAAAGGGCATGTTCAAAGCAATGCCTTTCAAAAAACAAAACGTACTTTCCAAAAATGTGAGGAATTCATGCATACCACACAATCAAAATTATACATAAAATATGTATTTTTTTTTTTTTTTTTTTTAATACAGGTGCAGGTGTTAAAGCCAATAGCAGAAATGTGCCAAACAATTTTGTGCATGCAAATTAAATAGGAGCATTACATAAGAATATAATTTTCTATCCACCTTTAAAAAATTTTAACGCTAATGAATAATTAATCTCTATACCTAACTAATGTCATAACTAGGGTTGGTTTCACAATGGCATAACATGGCAGCAACCTCTGAAGTTCATCATTACTGGTGTTTGTGTAAAGCCCCTTGAGGACGACATCCGTGTGCTATCAGTGTTTTTTCGCAGATAGCACACTGACCCATTCATTTTTATGGGCACATGCGCATGACCTTGTTTCTCACTGACCAGTGTGCGAGCCGTGATTCTTCACCGCGTCAGATAGAACATGTCCCATTCTGTTCAGTTTTTGCGGAACGGACTCGCCCATAGAGGCCTATGGGAGACTAAAAACCTAGGACGACACACTGATTTACTCACGGACAAGCTAGGGATTAATTAGATGTCACCTGTTTTGTTTGTTTTTTTTTTTTTCCCTTCATGGTGGATCCGCAAACTAGGATCACACACTGAAGACACTGTCCGTTTTTGCGGACCTACTTCACTGATTCTGAAGACACACTGATGCCACTCTGTCTGCAAAAACTGAACACTAATTAGTAGTTTGCTGACCGCAAAATACACATGGTTGTATGCAACTAGTCTTAGGCCCGGTTAACATCTGCGTTCGCGTTTCCATTTGGGGTGTCTGCTTGGGGACCCCCCAAACAGAAACCCGAACGCAGATGTGAACCAGGCCTTAGCCTGCAAAAAATAAAAATAAAATAAACCTCTGTGTGAACATACCCTGATTTTGAGGCAGAATCTGCCTCAAAAAACACCTCCCATTTATCTTAATGGGAGACAGTAGCAGTTTTTTCCTCTGTAGCTGATTTTTTCAGCTAGAGGGAAAAAAAAGCGACATGATCTATCTTCTGGCGGATTTCGCCTTGAAAAACCCATTGACATCAATGGGAGGTGGGAAAAATGCGACGCATAAAAAAGTTTCCAGGTCTATACAGTATGCTATCAAATGAATAATAATGTAATAAGGTATTGCGTGCCGATAATTTATAATTATAAAGACTAGGAGAGTCACCCACCAATATCCAGACGCATTAAAACATAATTTTATTATATTATAAATATTAAAATACACGAGAAAGACTACAACATAAATAAAGGACTAATAAACTAGCAGCAATTGGAAATTACGATCATGCTTATAACTTGAAAAAGGGGAGTTCTACCTAGCATCAACCATTTAAAGTATCAAACTCCTAATGCCACCTTGGTACAATACAGGCACCTTTAGTTTCAGAAGCACTGGGGACCTGCTCTTCCTGGTCCCAAAATACCAGAGTCTTGAGTTTCAGAAGGAAGTTATCAAGTAAAGTTCCTGTCCTACCTGCACATTGTGAAAGCACGTACGAGTTGTACATTGCCATCTGAATGATGAGCATGGCCAGCTTTTTGCACCACACTCTTGTTTTTCTAATTGCACTATACGCCTTCAGGACTTGATCAGATAGATCAACCCTTCCTATGTACTTATTATATGCAAAATGCAGTATGGCTTGGGGGTAAGGGTACGGGTACCACGTAGAGGAACTGGGGTGCCGTTACCATGAATTGTGGTCAGTACAAAGACATCCCTCTTGTCCTTATACTTGACCAACAGCATATTCTCACTGCTGTACTTTCACCCTGAGGGGCTGTGCAGTCTGTGTCCTAGAGAGGTGTCTCTGATTTTTGCACACACTGTTCCACAAGCTACAGTTCCTCTGGAACTGAGGCGCCTAAAGAGTAAATGTTATCTACATATAGGTGATAACCCTGGTCCAGCAGTGGGTGCAGCAAATTCCCCACTTTTACCCCACTAACTCCTAGGATTGGGGGGCATTCTGGGGGCTCAATTCAAATTTGTTTGGACCACACAACATCTATAAACTCAGAGAAATTAAAAAAAAAAAAAAAAAAAAAAAAAAAACACACCACACGACTTTGAAAAAGTCAGTTTCTTTGGCGCCTTCAGTCTCTATTTGGATTCTTGACCTGCCCTCAATTTTCAGGTGGTGAGGTCCACATTGGTTCTGCGCTTTCAGTAGCTGCCTCAGCAATTGTTCAGGGGCGCCTTCTTTGGGGGTTGCTCATCACTGGAGGAGGAAATATAGAGCAATGGGGCATTTTCCTCTTCTCCCTCGAAAAGTTGGGAAGTTGTGTAAGACAAAAAATAAAATACGATGGTTTGCAAGTCACACTACAATGACAAGATATTTAAATGTTCAAACGGATAAACTTTGTTTTTTGCAACTATTCACTCATTTTAAATTTGATGCCTGAAACACGTTCCAAAAAAGCTGGGAAAGAAGAGAACGCCCACGTGGATGTTTGGCGTACAGGCAGGAAGATAGTAAGACTAAGTCCTCGATGTGGAAGGCGAAAATCACCTTAGGCAGAAAAGACTGTAGCGGACAGAGGACAACCTTATCCTTGTGGAGGACCAGAAATGGAGGCTGCTGGACAAGGACAGCCAGCTTGGGAGATCCTGAGAATGGAAGTAGTGGCCGCCAGGAACGTGACTTTCCAGAACAGAAGACGAAGAGGGATATCCTGAAGCTCCTCAAGGACGAGGATAAACCCCCACGGTTCCAAGGGTAGATTTTAGGAGGGCCACAGTGCGTCACTCCCTGTAGTAAAGTCTTTAAGGGAAAGAAGACTAAGACCTTGATCCAGACCAGACTGGAGAAAAAGAACCAGAAACCTGGGAAGATCATCATTACTCTCACACCAGCAGAAGTAAGCCTTACACATGTGATGGTAGAGCTCAGCTGACTGGGATTTCCAGGCCTTGAGAATGGTCTGGAAAACAGGCTACAAAAGCCCAGGACGCCTCAAAACCTCGACTTCGTTGCACCGTAAAACGCAGTTGAGGCAAGGTGGGGTGAAACAGTGGACCTTGAGACTAAAGGTCAACCTGCAGAGTAAGAGGCCAAGGAGCATTCGCCAGCAGGAAAATTAGATCTGCATACCAGGACTGGCAGGTAAAGTCCAGCACCACCAGGATGACTGGAACCCCCTTGGTCTTGAGATTCTTGAGGAAGAGGAGTTGAAAGTCCAAAATCACAAGAGCATCAGTGGCGATGACTCGAGGATCCAGAGACCTGGCCACTTAGCCGGGGACCTTGTGGTTCAGGAAAGAGACGAAGAGGTCGACGTCGGGTGTGCCCCAACGGGAGCACAGCTGAAGGAAGATCTGTATAAGAAGCGACCACTCGCCTGGAGCGAGATATTCTTGAACTTTGGTAGTCTGTTGCCCAATTGTCCACGCCTGGAATGTGGACCACCGAAAGAGCCGGAATGTGGCGCTCCACCCAAGGAAGAGATCGGGAGGCTTCTCATAAAGCCACACGGCTCCTTGCGTCCCACTGAAGGTTCAAGTAGGCGACTGTGGCGGAGTTGTCGGTCTGGACTGTGACCGGACGTCCTTGGAGGAGAGGTCCAATGAGACAGGGCTAAGAAAATAGCCCTCAGTTCCAGCAGGTTAAACTGGAGGGAGGACTCCGCCTTGGACCATAGGCCCTGAATGGTCAAGGCACGAAAGTCCGCTCCCCAGCCGGAGAGACTGGCGTCAGTGGAAATCACCTGGGAACAGAGGGGAAGAATAACTTCCCCTGAAATATTCCTGGGGAGAAGAGCCACCAAAGAAGCTCTCGGCAAATCCGAGGAGGCAGGAGAATCAGGCGGTCGAGGCTGGCCGGAGATTTGACCCAGTGGCTCAGAATCGCCAACTGCAGAGGACGCGAATGAAATTGAGTGAAAAGGACGGCCTCGAAAGTTGAGACCATCGAGCCCAAGACCCACATGCAGAACTCAAGAGAGCAAGGACTTCCTCTGAAGGTGGTACACTGGACCTCAGAATCTTGCACCAGGGCATGATTATCCTCACAGAGACAGTGTCGAGGATCATGCCCTGGGATTCCATGCGCTGAGAAGGCTCAATGAAGAGTCAGCCAAACCGCAAAGAAGGTCCAAGGTGATCCGCAAGCTGGTCAGATTGTCCGACTTGGAGGGGGCTTCAACAGGAGGTCATCCAAGTATGGAAACACTTCTGGAGTGGAGGATGGCCATGAGAGACGCCATCACCTTGGTAAATACCCGGAGGGCATAGGCTCACAGCCTCCATTCAGGGTAGGATCATCCAGGTATGTGGAGAAGCATTGGTGGGGCAGTCCCGGGGTCACTTATCAGACCCCAGGCTGCCGAATAAGAACACCGGCATCCCCCGAAAAACTGGTGAGGGGGTCGGATAAGGGACCAAAAATATATAATAAAACCCAAGATGCCGCGTGTTTGACCGTGGCATCTCAGGGGTTAACACCCGCAATTGGAGGTCAGCTCTGACCACGAGTGATAGAGGACAGTTTCAGCCGTTACATACAGCTGACACCAGCAAAGCATTTGTGTGCGCACCATGCATCCGCCATACTAGTACGCTGGTTTGCCAGAAGTCCTTCCTGGCAGCACTTCAAACCTTGACCATACTTTTCATAGGCCAAAATGTGAATGAAAGTTCAAATGGGAAATCATCAAGAAAGGCCATTTTGATGTGGTGTATAAATAAAACCGGTCTCTCTTGTGGCCCAGTTCTTGAGATTGTCTGACAAAACTGGGAATGTTGGCATGTATGCTGGGGGCATGTATGCTTATTTACAGTGTGATGCTGATGACTTTTCTCCCCTGATGTCCCATGCAAGTCTCTTGCTTGCTGCTCTCCAGTGGTACAGTGTAGCATATTGGTATCAGTGCAAGTCCAATGTGTGGGCTTTGTTTTTACAGCGTTCACTGCACAGCCAAAATGACACGTCATGTGAATTCTATGGGGTCGATAAGATTCCAAGGATACCAAATTTACAGTTACATATCTTTTAACCCCTTAAAAAAAAAGTTCAAACCTTTGCAAAAAAAATTAAATCTTTGGAGTCACCATATTCTGACACCCGTAACTTTTTTATTTTTTTTTATTTTCCGTGTACAGGGATGAATAAGGTGTCCATTTTTGTAGGGTCAGATGTACTTTTTAGTTATACCATTTTGGGGAATGATTGCTTTCGATTCAAATTTTTATGGAAGGCAAAACGGTGAAAAATGTCAGTTTGGCTCTTTTTTTTGTTTGTTTTTTTTTTTACCCTGCTACAGCGTTCGCCATATGGGAAAAATAATTTTACTTGTTTGTAGACTAGTGTTTTTGGACATGGGGATGTATAATATGTATGTCTGGGTTTTTTTTTTTTTTTCCCCAAATCTAGGGAAAGGGGGGTGAATTTTTTTTTTTTTTTTTTAACTATTTCATATTATTAGCCCCCTAGGGGGCTTGAACCTGCAATCTTTTGATTGCTTGTCATATAGACTGTAATACAACGGTATTGCAGTCCATAGGACTTTTGCTATATAGATATTGAGGCGGGTCATATGACATCACTATGACAGCTTCTGTGATCTCGCTATGGCAGCTGTCCTGCACCGATAAAGGTACAGAGGGCATTAGCTCCAGATCCCTGGCGTACAATACACAATACGGGGTACACTGCAGAGGAATGGCATGCATGGCTGTCATGCTGCTGGTGTCAGGAGCTGCATTTCATTGATGGAATCTTGAATTCACAAATGTAACGCTCTACATTGAACGAAAAGATTCTACTACCATCACTCCAAAACCTTAGTTGTCGTGCACTTTTCCAACATAACAATGATCCAAAATACACGTCTAAGGCCACTGTTGAATTTCTGAAGAAGAACAAGTGATTCAGTGCCAAGTATGTCTTCATATCAGAACCCAATCAAACACCTATGGGAAATTCTCAAGAGACAAGTTGAGCATCACTCATAATCCAATATCCAGGCTCTTAAAGAGGTTGTTCTTTAAGAACAGAAAGACAGATGTAGCAATATGTTGAGGTCATAAAAAATACTACATGTAGCAGATTTTGATGTGTTCACTGAGATAGACAGGTGTACTCATTTATGCTGTGCCTTCTGTAATACATGTAAAATTAAACTGGGGCATTTGATCTCAGGCCTATAGCCCCTATACATTACACATATTTAGCATTTCATCAGACATGGGAGAATTACAGGTTTAATTCCAACTCTTTCATAAATGGCTGAATTAAATTCTCCTCTCTAGCATAGAAACTTTTATGTTGCAAATCAAGAAGCCTGAGAAGCAGAGAATTTCACATCAATTTACTCTGGCTAAAGTAGCGAGAAACGGGACAAACTGCGAGTTAACTTAGACAGACCAGACTTTAGAGTTTATCTAAAAATAATGTTTGACAATGCTCAGTAAGGCAGGGTTCACACTACCGTTGGGAGTCCGTTATGAAGGTGTCCATTAAAAAAAATAAAAAAATAAACGGACACCTATCATAACGGACCCTAACTGATGAGCATCAGGTATTGTCCGTTTTTTAATGTCACATACCGCTAGAAAGCCGACAGCGCGCTGAATTCAGCGCACTGCCGGCTTTCCCGGTATGTGCCCCGGGGCTGGAGATATCGACGGTGTAAGTTACATGTTTTACTTTACTTACTGTTTGAAGGGCGCTGCGAGGAACTCCCTGCCTGACACTTCTCGTTCGTCCATAGCGCTGTACTGAGGGGGCGTTCCTCACAGCTCAGCGTCATCGCCGGGCAGTTAGGAACGCCCCCTCTGACAGTACAGGGCTATAGACCAGTACAGAGAGAGGGGGCGTTCCTTACAGCCCAGTGATGACGCTCAGCTGTGAGGAACGCCCCCTCAGTAAGCACTATGAACGAACAGAAGTGTCAGGGCGTTCCTCTGACAGTACCCGGCTATAGATGAGAACAGAGAGAGGGGGCGTTCCTCACAGCCCAGCGATGACGCTCAAGCTTTGAGGAACGCCCCCTCAGTACAAGTCTCTGAACAAAGAGAAGTGTCGGGGAGGGAGTTCCTCGCAGCGCCCTTCAGCGCGCTGTCGGCTTTCTAGCGGTATGTAAAACTGCATGTGCCTGAGGACACAAAATGTCCTCTAACACTGCTAGTTTTTTTTTTTTTTTTGTTTGTTTCTCCTTTCTGAGCATGCGCAGGGAAAGTAAACGGACATAAAATAACGGACAGTAACTGATGGCTATCAGTTACTGTCCGTTATAAGTCCGTTACCCATAGACTTCAATGTTAAAAAAATAACAGACACTTGCTGTCCGTCAAGAATCCGTTTTTTTCAAACGGACAAAAAGTCCTGCATGTAGGATTTTTTGTCCGTGAAAAAATAACGGACTTCTGACGGATTTTGTGTAAACGGACACTAGCGGACACAATATAAAAACCCATTGAAATGAATGGAAATTTTAACGGATTTCTGATGGTTCAACTAGTGTCCGTTGCTAAAATCTTGTAACGGACAATAGCAACGGACACTACTGACGGACACCAACGGTAGTGTGAACGCTCCCTAACTGTTCGAAAATAGAAAACTTATTGGCCAAAGGTAGCAGCGTTTATGTCTAGGAGGGTCAGCACAGCCCTGTCAAAACAAAACCCTGAAATGAAACTGGACAAAATGTCCGAACATAACATTTATATGATTAACAGTCCTCAACTTTTCTAAATTACTATGAAAGTAAATATGAAATGAGCTCAAATTATACATTTTTTTTCATAACTTTTTAAATAACTTTTCGGTTATATAAAACTTTGTAATATATCTTGTTAAAGAAATAAATAGGTTTCCTTCTCCACACCGTGTAGCAGAGATAGCAAACTCTGCTAAACTGTGAATGAGAGAGAGCACTTCTGACACTGCTATATGTTTCAAGATAAGTTTCTACTGCTGCATAGAATGAGGCAAGTCAATTAACTAGCCTCCACCTCAGTCTTCCATAGACTTCTGTGTGCGAGGCTATAGAATGGTATGGTATAGAATGCTCCTGAGATAAGAGCCTGATTGAAGGGAAGATATAAGTGGAGAAGGAAATTTTAATGCCAGACAGGGCTGCAGTTGGTAACTTGTTACTGACTACAACACAGCAATGCCCTACATATAACAAAATGAAACTTCTAGGTGTTTGTATATTAAAAAAAAAAAAAAAAAAAAAAAAAAAAAAGGGAGGAGGGGGTTTAACAAAACAATACTTGTCAACACTGGACTAAATTTTCATTATATCACCTGTTGCAAGGAAGTACAGTTTTGACAGGATCCTGCTGCCTCTGAAGCAATGCCAGCCATCTTTGAGTGGGTCTCCCCAGGCATCATGATGAAGCTCACTGACCAGCCCCCAGTCAGGGAAGTACACAGGAACTATATCTGAAAAACAACCATTAGAATTGTAAATCGTACAGTACTCAGGAACTATATCTGAAAACCAACCATTAGAATTGTAATTGCCTAGTGCTCCGGTGGCTCCCAGCGCGGTCCACTCCTGCCGGTCCGTTTTCTCCTAGCAGAAGTACCCACCGAACATGACTGCTGAGGTCAATCAGTGGCTTCAATAAAAGGGATCCAGGACGCCACAGCCGGCGAGGAATTCCACTACAAGACGACACCGAGCAGCAGGACCAGGCCTCGCTGGGAGGACACTATCGGGGACAGGTTTTTTTTTCCAATCATCCCCCCCCCTGACCATACTTACCTGTCTTCTGTTTTCTGGAGGTCATTTTCTTTGGTCTCGGCGGCATCTTCTTCTGTGGACTTCTTGCGCATGCAGTGTTCGCTTCTGCCGGTGATTGTATAATAAAGCTCTATTGCGCAGGCACCGGCAAAAGCGGAGGAAGTGCCGCTTTGTGCCAGAAGAATGAAGATGGGTAAGTATGAGTGGGATGGGGGGGGAAGGGAGGGATGTATTGGTGATGCTTCGTTTCTGGAAATCCGGAAACAGAACGTCACCGGATCATCAGAAAATGTACCTAGGCGGTCACGTGTCCACCTCAGGTATATAGGTAAATTTTAATTTTTTTTAATGAAGTCAGTTAGAAGTTTGGCGGGGGGGGAGGGGAGTTTTAAAATAAATCCCTAAATAAATATATGCCGGACAACCCCTTTAAGCCTGGACAACCTCTTTAAGTCAGAGCTTCTAGCGTGACAAATGTTCCATCACTGGAGGGGGTCCAAATCTCTTGATCGATGACTAGAGATTCTTTTCATTTTTAACCCACTTACACTAGGTTCACACCTGTGCTCAGGGATCCGTTCTTAGGGTCCACTTGGGGGAACCGAAAAACGTAATATCAATCTGCTTAAAAAGCGGTTACCCACAGAATCCTGCGAACCCCAGAGACTATAATGGAGTCTGCCAGGTTTCTTCCCCAAAAAATGTGGACTTGTAGGACTTTTCTCTCTGCATTTTTCAAGTGGAACAGGGGATGGAATCCCCCAACGGAAACAGAGCACTGGTGTGAATCCAGCCTTAAATTTCACCACTCTGAACAAACCTTCAAGTCCATAAGGAAGGGGGGGGGGGGGGGAATCAAATCATGACCATCATCCTATGCATTGTACAGTCTCTGTCCCTGCTCTGCACCCCTCATACAAGAGAAGGGAGGAGAAACATCCCTCCTTTCTTCCTCCACTGCCACCGATAATCTTGCAGCAGGAGAGGAGTGGGAGGGCAAGTGACACAGGCAGCATGGTGGGACTCTCTATATCATGGGACTCTAATCCGTACTAGTAGCTCCAGCCAGGTATTTAACAGTGAAATATAACAATATCTGCCTCCTACATTTTGTGTGTACAGCAGGTCAAAAGGTGATCCTTCAGGTGTGGAACAAACATTAAGAGCCCTCATTCCACCCATTTTAGGAGAAACTCTCATTTATAATAAAGACTGATTGTATGGAGGAAGCATATAACAGGGGGAAAAAAGTCAAGCAGTTTTTCCCACTATGGGAGGGCTATATTTCCCTGTTGCCCCAAGGTCAAATATTATCTGCGGACAGGTTTTCAACTCACAACATGGTACCAAAAACAGGTATTGCTGGGGAATCCTCCTTTTGGACATTTGAGGGAGGTACTGGCGATACACAAAAGGTGGATGGAAACTCCCCATCTGGTAGTCACGTGACCAGGCAACGTGTTCCTGGTGGTGCGGTATTTGAGTCGAGCTTTTTGCTTCTTTGTTTTTATGTACTTTTGTTCACCCACATTTGCTTTCTGTTTTTTTGTAGAAAGTCTCAGTTGCAGATTCCATTGATGCCCAAATGGAAAATTTATTTACCGTATATGTATTACATCAAACCCATTTGTATATCTTTCATGATAGGTAACTTGAATATTCCTCCTAGTATGGACATAAATGGAGCATGGCTCAGATACTGCACTAGGACAGCGGCTGATAAGTGCCTCGGATAAAGATGTGGACTTTGCTACTTAAAACAAAACAGTTCCAAACTGTGAAATAAAATCACTAATATGTATATGCTACAGCCAGCATTGAAGAACATTAGGGTTAATATGCCTCACATTAAATGTTGCCATTATGTGATGGATGCTTCTATGTGGATGCACATGGTATTAATTTAATACCACCATGTACCTCACATTAAAGCTAAATGCCCAGAGCGTGTGCATCTGTGAGTCCATAGTAAAACAGCACGGACAACACATGGACCCATACATGGTGCCACAGGAAATAATGGCTTAGTGTGCTAGCCATTAAATATACAGTTAGCATACTAAAAGCACATGTTTGTGTACATAGAGCCTAATAGTAATTAACCCCATCAAAAATGCACAGACTGGAATAAATGCTTCCTTAATCCCGAACCCCACACGGAACTTATGGGAATAGTTGAGCAGTGCTGCTTTGTGCTGTTTCCCTGTGACATACTTGATGGGGTCACCTACTATTACATGAAGCACATTGCGTTATCAATTTGAAACTCATATTGATACCGCTCATATAGATTGCCGCTCTGCGCCATACTATTACGTCGTGCTGATCATATAGTTAATCAGCGCTGTAATAGTACAGCGCTGTAATTCTGCGGGCACAGAAGTTTTACCTGTGGCATTACTTCCAGCACAGCCAAGAGCCAATACCAGCCACCAGAGTAGGAAGATACTCAGCCACAATCACAGCACCCAAGGGGTCCTGGGGCAAGATCACAAATAAAGCCCTGCAAATAAAGAGTCCTGACATATCTCTGGCAACAATACAGTAAAAACAGTTATAGGTATCAGAATACGGTGACCCCAGGAAAATCTTTCATTTTCAAAAAGTGATGTTTTATTTGTAAAAGGTAATAAAAACTAATACAAATACGGTATTGCAGTAATCATAATGACTCACCATGTCATTTTTAATGTAGAGTGAAAACCGTAAAAACAAAATGCAAAAAATGATTGTGTGTTATTTCATATGGACTCCCAAAAAACGTAAATATAAGCTAAGGCTAGGTTCACACCTGCCCACCATCAGAAGGGTGTTACTAAGTCTAGCCGAGCTGCGAGGAACGCCCCCCTGACAGTACTTGTCCATAGCCCTGCACTGTCAGAGTGTGAGTTCCTTACCACCCAGCGATTCCAATGTGCTGTGAGGAACGCCCCCCAGTACAAGTCTATGAGCAAGTACAGTCGGGGACTGTCAGGAACACCCTTCTGACAGTAGGCAGAGATAGGTGCCCAACTAACAGTAAAAAGTGATCAGAGTCATATTTACCCCAAAACATATCAATAAAAAGCACGTCTCGTAAAAAAAAAAAAAAAAAGCCCTCAACCAAAAAAATAAAAATGTTATGCATCTCATAGGATGGAAATGCAAAAATAATTGATTTGTGTCCCCAAATGGGTTTTTATAATGCAAAATTAGTAACACATTACAAATATATTTATTTTCTGGCATTGCAAAAATTTTAAAAGGACGCAATGCCAGAATTTTTATTTATTTATTTATTTTTTTAAATCCACCAAAAAAAAAAAAAAAAAAAAAAGAGCTAATAAAATGTATTAAGTTATAGGCACCCAAAAATGGTGTCATTACAAAATGCATCTCATCCTGCAAAAAAAAAAAAAAAAAAAAAAAAAAAAGGACACATTAGCATCAGTTAGTGTCTGTTTTTATACTGTCCAAGCGCAGAAAAAAAGACAGACAGTAATAACGGACAGTATAACAGAGTGTAATGTTAAAAAATAACGGATGCTTGACCTCAGTCATGAGACACAAGAGTCTTGCATGTGATGGATTTGCTGTAAACGGACACTAACGGTCACTAACAGACACCAGATAAAATCCCATTGAAATCAATAGAATTTTTACCGGATTTGTGACGGTTCTGCTATTGTCCATTGCTAAAATCTTGTAACGGACAATAGCAACGGACACTACTGACTGTCACCAGCAGTAGTGTGACTGACCCCTTAGCTGTTCAAACATATATCATGGTACACCCCTGAAGGGACCACCAGAGTAACCCCACCCCACAACCATAGGAGCTACTGGGGATATAGTAGGGAATTTGCACATCCCAATGCACTGAGCACAGCTTACGTATTCACTGTATGTGCATACCTGTCTGGGATACCAATGTTCACTACATCCCTTGAATTCGTTGTGGGGTGGAGTTTTTAAAATGAGGTCACTCCTTAGGGCATTACACTTTTCTGTTACTTTAGGGGCTCTGTAACCATGGCATGGTGTGCAGATACCAAACATCTAAATCTGCACTTCAAATGCCATAGTTCTCCCTCCGCTGTGTGCCCAAACTGCAGTTTATGCCCACATGTATGACACTGTTGTACCCAGGATAACGTACTTAATATCAGTTTAAACCCATATATGACATTTGGGCACACAACCAGGAACAGATGGGAAGGAGCGCTATTTGGTTTTCCTGAAATGCCAGTAAAGTGGAATCCCCTGAAACATGACACCATTTTGGAAACTACACCCCTGAAGGAATTTATCCAGGGGTACAGTGAGCATTTTTAACCCATAAGTGTTTTTATAAGTTATTTTCCAGAAATGACTACACCGATGATGGTGAAAGGTAAAAATGGCAATTTGTCATTTCAGTGCATAATATGTCCCCAACTTATATCATAGATGAACGCTCCAAAAGCTGTTGTGCCCAGGATACCCACTTAAATTTTGGAGTGTGTGTCTCTGCTGATAAGCTGGGCACAACATACTGGGCACTGAAATGGCATATCTCTGGAAAAATTGCAATTTTCACTTTTCATTTTCAGCTGTGAATTAATTTCTGGAAATTAAATCAATGCAATGCTCGGTTAAAAATGCTTGCTACGACACTTGATAAATACCTTGAGGGGTATAGTTTCCAAAGTGGGGTCACGTCTGTGGATTCCACCTTACTAGCAATTCAGTGGCTCTGCAAAAGTGGCATGACGTCCTAAAACCAAAAAAAAAAAAAAAATTCAGAATGGGGTGGATTTGAAGAAAAAGTGCATTTATGCGATTTTCTTACGGGCTTCGTTTTTATGAAGTTCACTGTGCAGCCAAAATGACATGTCACCTGTACTCTGTTTCAGTACGATTTCGGGGATACCAAATTTATATAGTTTTATTTACATTTAAACCCCTTAAAAACCCAAAACTATGCAAAAAATGTTTTTTTCTAAAAGTCGTCATATTCTGACACCCATAACTTTTTTTATACTTCCGTGTATGGGGATGCATAGGGCGTCTTTTTTTGCGTGACCAGCTGTACTTTTTAGATATACCATTTTGGGAAAGTGATATTGCTTTGATCACTTTTTATTCAAATTTTTATCAGAGGCAAAACAGTGAAAAAACAGCGGTTTGGCACTTTTGATTTTTTTTTCCCCCATTACGGCATTTACCGTACGGGAAAATTATTTTTATAGATTTGTAGACCGGGCGTTTTCAGACACGGAGTAGAGTAGCCTGCAATAGAAACTAATGAGAGGCTTGGGATCCTGCACAAGGCTCCCGACTGTCACAGAAATGGGACGCTGGCCCCGGAACTTGCTCCGGGTGCCGGCGATCCCCAGCAAAATGTCAGCACCCCCGTGCCTCCGGTAAAATGGCGCCTTTGTCAGCTTTGACCGAGGCGCCAGAGGGGTTAATGCCCGCGATCAGTGCAGGCACTGACTGCTGACATTAGCGCCAGCCTCTCTTGTATAAAACAGCAGAGACCCGACGGCTAGTACGACCGCTCGGCTGCTAAGCGGGGAAAAAAATAAATATATATATATATATATATATAGTTTTGTGTTTTCGTCTTTTACTTCCTTCCTTAACCACTTCCGTACCGCTCATAGAGTACAGTCCCTTACATAAGTTCTGTCACTTATCCATGTTGTGGAATCAAAAGCTTATAACCTGACTTTAAATTCATCCATTGGTTTTAGAAATGACTCATATGAAAGCTGAAACCCTCCCAAATGATTTTTTGGTTAAGAAAATAAATTGGCTTCAATGCTGAAATATTCATCATTTAATGAATACAGAAAGGTCAGATTTTGGCAAGACAAAAGTTTTGTCACCTTGTCATATAATGCACCCAATCCTAGTTTATAGCCTCACTTGTGCTCACTAATTGATCGGT
This sequence comes from Leptodactylus fallax, assembly GCA_947044405.1. Classification (NCBI taxonomy): domain Eukaryota; kingdom Metazoa; phylum Chordata; class Amphibia; order Anura; family Leptodactylidae; genus Leptodactylus; species Leptodactylus fallax. Next base: position 5,022,568 of record CAMRHE010000084.1, on the reverse strand, counting down.
TAATTAGTGGGTGTGTATAAAAAGAACTCCAGCACCCCAGACCTTCACTTGAACTGCAACTTCACCTCTGACAACATGCCAAAAATCAACCCTGCGACCAAAGCCTTGTTTATCAAGAGGCTGAAGACCAGATCCACCGCAGAGGTGGCTAGCACCTTTAATGTGTCTCTGCGTCAAGTACAAAGAATTAAAAAGAGATTTGAACAGACTGGAGATGTTTTTGACAAGCCCAAGTCCGGCAGACCCCGCAAGACAACTGCTCAGGAGAAACATTTGTTGGTTAGAAAATCAAAAGCCAGCCCCTCTTCCACTGCAGCAGAGCTCCAACAGGCCTGGTCACCTCAAGTCCCTGTGTCAACTAGAACAGTTTGTAGGATTCTGTCTCAAAATGGCCTCCATGGTTGAATCAGTGCCCAGAAGCCAACAAAAGGCAAATAAAAAAACGTGTGGCATTTGCCAAGGCCCACAGCCTGCTAAAAGGATGGACGCTGGAAAAGTGGCAGAAGGTGGATTTCTCAGATGAATCTTCAGTTGAATTACACCACAGCCACCGCAAATACTGCAGGAGACCTACTGGAGCCCGTATGGATCCAAGATACACCCAGAAAACAGTTAAGTTTGGTGGTGGAAAGATCATGGTCTGGGGTTACATTCAGAATGAGGGTGTGCGAAACATTTGCAAGGTGGAAGGCAATATCAATAGCCTAAAATATCAAGAAGTATTAGCCTCCTCTTACATTCCCAATCATAAAAGGGGTCAAATTTTGCAGCAGGATGATGCTCCATCTCATACATCCATCTCTACATTCAAGTTACTCAAGGCAAAGAAGATCAAGGTGCTCCAGGACTGGCCAGCCCAGTCACCAGACATGAACAGCATTGAGCATGTTTGGGGTAGGATGAAAGAGGAAGCTTGGCAGACAAAACCAAAGAATCTTGATGAACTCTGGGAGGCATGTAAGACTGCATTCTTTGCTATTCCTGATGACTTCATCAATAAATTGTATGAATCATTGTTGAAACGCATGGATGCAGTCCTTCAAGCTAATGGAAGTCACACAAAATATTAAATATGGCTCTAATAGCACCACAACTTCATTCACCAATGTTATGAAACATATCTTTGTTTTTGAACAGAATTATTGGTTTGATTTTCACATTACTTTATGGGTGCGACAAAACTTTTGTCTTGCCAAAATCTGACCTTTCTGTGTTCATTAAATGATGAATATTTCAGCAGTGAAGCCAATTTATTTTCTTAACCAAAAAATCATTTGGGAGGGTTTCAGCTTTCATATGAGTCATTTCTAAAACCAATGGATGAATTTAAAGTCAGGTTATAAGATTTTGATTCCACAACATGGATAAGCGACAGAACTTCTATCAGGGACTGTAGAGGAGTTGCTGGTTTGGCCTTCTATCCATAGCTCTGGTACTGTACATGCTTCACATCCTGCATCTCCTTTGCCTGAAGCTAGGTTGTCCATTAGAGGACCAGAAAATGGACAGACTGACTTCTAAAAGAGCTGCCTGTTAACAACTTTGCACCGGTGTGCTCAACACATGACCACGGACTGATTTTTATCCACTAAGAGTAAGCAAAATAAGTGGCTCAGGTGTTAGCACTGCAGCGCTGGTGTTCTGAGTTCGAATCCTGACAAAGACAACATCTGCAAGGAGTTTGTATGGGTTTCTTCTAGGTACTCCAGTTTCCTCCCACACTAAAAAGACATACAGTGGGTACGGAAAGTACTCAGACCCCTTTAAATTTTTCACTCTGTTTCATTGCAGCCATTTGCTAAAAGCAAAAAAGTTCATTTTATTTATCATTAATGTGCACTCAGCACCCCATCTTGACAAAAAAAAAAACCCAGAAATGTAAATATTTTTGCAAATTTATTAAAAAAGAAAAACTGTCATAAGTATTCAGACCCTTTGCTGTGACACTCATATTTAACTCTCATGCTGTCCATTTCCTTCTGATCCTCCTTAAGATGGTTCTACTCCTTCATTGGAGTCCAGCTGTGTTTAATTAAACTGATTGGACTTGATTAAGAAAGGCACACACCTGTCTATATAAGACCTCACAGCTCACAGTGCATGTCAGAGCTTAAAGAGAATCATGAGCTCAAAAGGAACTGCCCAAGGAGCTCAGAGACAGAATTGTGGCAAGGCACAGATCTGGCCAAGGTTACAAAAGAATTTCTGCAGCGCTCAAGGTTCCTAAGGGCACAGTGGCCTCCATAATCCTTAAATGGAAGTTTGGGACAACCAGAACTCTTCCTAGACCTGGCCGTCCAGCCAAACTGAACAATCGTGGGAGAAGAGCCTTGGTGAGAGAGGTAAAGAAGAACCCAAAGATCACTGTGGCTGAGCTCCAGAGATGCAGTAGGGAGATGGGAGAAAGTTCCACAAAGTCAACTATCACTGCAGCCCTCCACCAGTCGGGGGCTTTATGGCAGAGTGGCCCGAAGGAAGCCTCTCCTCAGTGCAAGACATATGTAAGCCCGCATAGAGTTTGCCAAAAAACACATGAAGGACTCCCAGACTATGAGAAATAAGATTCTCTGGTCTGATGAGACAAAGATTGAACTTTTTGGCGGTATATGTAGAGAAAACCAGGCACTGCTCATCACCTGTCCAATTCAATCCCAACAGTGAAACATGGTGGTGGCAGCATCATGCTATGGGAGTGTTTTACAGCTGCAGGGACAGGACGACTGGTTGCAACTGAAGGAAAGATGAATGCGGCCAAGTACAGGGATATCCTGGAAGAAAACCTCTTCCAGAGTGCTCTGGACCTCAGACTGGGCCCAAAGGTTTACCCTCGAAACAAGACAATGACCCTAAGCACACAGCTAAAATAACAAAGGACTGGCTTCGAAATAACTCTGTGACCATTCTTGACTGGCCCAGCCAGAGCCCTGACCTCAACCCAATTGAGCATCTCTGGAGAGACCTGAAAATGGCTGTCCACCAACGTTCACCATCTAACCTGATGGAACTGGAGAGGATCTGCAAGGAAGAATGGCAGAGGATCCCCAAATCCAGATGTGAAAAACTTGTTCCCAAGAAGACTCATGGCTCGACTAGCTCAAAAGGGTGATTCTACTCAATACTGAGCAAAGGGTCTGAATACTTATGAGCAGTTAGCCTCTAAAAGGTATCGCCTGCTTTCTTCACTCTTCCACTACTTTCAATGGCTAACACGGTACAACATTACACTACTTATGACCATGTGATATTTCAGTTTTTCTTTTTTAATAAATTTGCAAAAATATCTACATTTCTGTTTTTTTCTGTCAAGATGGGGTGCTGAGTGTACATTAATGAGAAATAAAATGAATTTTGCTTTTAGCAAATGGCTGCAATGAAACAAAGAGTGAAAAATTTAAAGGGATCTGAATACTTTCCGTACCCACTGTACTGATAGGGATTATAGATTGTGAGCCCTATATGTGACTGTCAATGTCTGTAAAGCGCTGCGGAATATGACGGCCCTATATAAGTAAGCATAATAAAACAATGAAAGCAAACAGATCTAGAAAACCGTGAGGAGTTGATACAGAATATAGGAAAATTGTATAATTTCATTATACAAACAATAACATTTGCCTCTTAACCCCTTCAATTTTCATTTTTAACTCCTCACGCCTTCTAAAAGCCATAATTTTTCTATTTTGCTTTCACAGAACCATATGAGCACTTAATTGTTGCGACAGATTGTACTTCGTTATTGGCATTGCCATGTTCTGACACCCATAACATTCCACATATGGGGTGTGGGTAGTGTACATGTCTTTCTTTGCCGGGCCAGATGTAATTTTTATTAATACCAGTTTGAGGAACGTTTGAAGTTTTGACTGCTTTTCATGAGAAGCGAAACAACCAAAGAATGGTGGTTCAGCTCTTTGGAAAAATAGTTTGGCCTGAAATTGGACAACCCCTTTAAAGGGGTTAGTCAGACTAAACCAATGAATTTGCATTTTGAAAGAAACACAATTCTGATTTTCATCAGAATGATAAACTCATGGATACCCCTACCCTAGAGTCTGATATATTCCATGCTGCTAATACGATCATAAAACTACAATTGCCGCTAGGTTCACACACAAGCTCGGGGTTCCTTTCTTCGGGTCCACTTGGGGACTCGAAAAACAGAAACCCAATCTGCTTAAAAAGACTATAATGGGGTCTGCTGGGTTTCCACCCAAAATCTCTTTTTTCCCCGCATATTTTAAGCAGAATAGAGGACAGCTTCCCCAGTCACACAACCCAAGTGTGACCGTAGTCATACACTGTTGTCAAGACCATGCCAGACTTCTCTGGGTGGCAAGGATTCCACCAATTACATTGGCTCTTATAAAAATATAAACACATCTTACACGAAACATCGAGGGATCCCAACACATGACGTTTAGGCTGTCCCATCAGTCCAGACAAGCAGAAGTCACACGCACGATTACGACTGTAAACAGACGGGGACTACCATCAGCACACACAGTAAACATTACTACAATGCAAAGAGAACGTGCGCGTACAGACACGTGACGTATCCACCACGACCAGCGCAGCCTGCCATCACGGGGCATGCAGAGACCGAACCACACTCACTTACCAGCCAGCTGTACCTCTTCAACCGATACAGAACCATGTTGTACCGTGGAGTAACTGGGTATACAGCATGTCCCGGAAGTAGTGAGTCTCCCAGCAAAACACTTCCCTGCCGCGCTCAGTTCCCAGAGCTGCCCACAGCCAATAGCCGCTGTTACTGGTGAAGCGATAGGACTACGTCACTTACCTCCACCGCCTCTCCCCTATACCTAGGAGCTGAAGTCTTACACACTAACCCACGTGATACGATTTGGCGCGGTTTTCTTGTAGGAGGTGGGAACTGTATACGACGTAGTGACGTTCTTTGAAGTGTATATTGTACTTACTCAGGACGAAGCGTCCATGTTTATGAAATGCAAATTGAATAGTCAGCTTTTTTTTTTATATATATATATCTATATATATATTATATATAGATATATATATATATCTATATATATAGATATATATATATCTATATATATCTATATATATCTATATATATATAGATATATATATAGATATATATATAGATATATATATAGATATATATATAAAGTTACTAAGGACATCAGCCAGTGAGACTGCAGCATTTTTTTAGGTATATTTTCCACACATTATTGCAATGCATTTTTGTCTATGGAAAGGCCTAATCAAAATCACATAAAAGAACCACACCTAGAGCATGGCCAAAAATGGGTTGGCGCCCAAATAAAAGAATTGGGGTTCCTTGTATATGCTTTTGGAATGTAGCCTAAGGCACCGACATCTCCCCACTGTCAGAAGGGCGGACCTTACAGCCTAGCATCATCGCTGTGCTGTGAGGAATGCCCCCCCCTTGACAGTATTCTTCCATAGTCTTGCACTATCATGGGGGCGTTCCTTACCATCCAGAGATGATGATGAGCAGTAAGGCCCGCCCTCCTGACATTGGGGAGATTATGGTGGCATGAGGTGCATATTGGGAAAGCAGTTAGTGCGCTGAAAGGTCCTCTTTAAGGACACAGGGAAGTTGGAATGTTATAGGAGTCGTCCAGAAATTACAGATCTCTAGCAGAAGGACATGGAAGGTGAAAAAAAAAAAAAAAAAAACATACCTGTCTCCAGTGCCCCCACCGCTGTCCGGTCCAGCGACACATGGGGGCTTGTTCCAGCAGCTGGGACGTCACATGCAGCAAGGACTTCCACCGGAACAAGCCCTGCGGCGCTGCTGGAGTGGACAGTGGCGGGGGACACGAAAGTATCAGGGACAAGTGAGTATGTTTTTTTTTAATTTTCTCCCTCCCTGGCCTCCTGCCAGAGATCTGTAATTCCTGGCCAACCCCTTAAATGCTTGCCAACTTTTATCATATTTCCATCTCGCATTCCAAAATTTATAACTTTTTTATTTTTCTGTCGACATAACTGTGTGGGGGCATATTCTTTGCATGGCATATTGTATTTTTTTTGGCACCATTTTTGGAGACATATAATATTTACTTGACGAAGCTGCATAGTGGCGATACAGATGGTTCTCCCTGGCGCTGTATTACATTGGACATACATATAACCTTGCTTGTATTGGTAATTGAGCAATTAATTTCTATCTCTTGGATTATTTAAATATTTTTTCTTTTGTTATATTTGTTTATCTATGTGAATTGTGACACTATAGCATTATATATACAATGTTGTCTACAGCATGGTTTGTCCATGATATTTGGATAACCACTCAGTATTTTAAGATACTGTCCACAGCAAATTGAGGATCTGTTACATCCAACAGAGGGCGCATGAGCTCCCCAGCTCCTTTCCCATAATGCCTTGTGATATGTAGATGCTAAGTAGAGGGCAAAAGGCAATTAAAATCTCTATACACCTTCACTGGTGCTCTCCTCAATGTGAGAGATTCTTGTCCCTAAGATACTGTCCAGGCTTTTGTTATATCATCAGTCCTTGGCCTATTGTTTTTAGTTTCAAAGGTATTTATTAATCCCTTAAGGACACAGCCCAAAAGCGTGTTAAGGACCAGGTCTCATTTTTCAAAACTGACATGTCACTTTATATGGCAATAACTTTGAGACGCTTTAACTTGCACAAGTGATTTTGAGATTGTTTTTTTATGACACATTGTATTTCATGTTAGTGGTAAACATTGATCAATATTTTTATATTTATTCTTTTATAAAAAAAAGAAATAGGAAATTTGGAAAAAAATGTGAAATACTCTGCTGTTCAGACAGATAGTCATACCACCCAAATACATTAATACTGTAAATATTATCTACCATATCTATGCTTTATATTGGCATCATCTTTTAATCGTCCTTTAATGTATTTTGAACATTATAAAGCTTACAAGTGTAAGGGGGCGTTCACTCTACCGTTGGTGACCATCAGTAGTGTCCGTTGCTATTGTCCGTTACAAGATTTTAGCATCGGACACTAGCTGAACCGTCAGAAATCCGTTAAAATTTCCATTCATTTCAATGGGTTTTTATATTGTGTCCGTTTACACCAAATCCATCAGAAGTCCGTTTTTTTTTCGCAGACAAAAAATCCTACATGCAGGACTTTTTGTCCGTTTGAAAAAAACAGATTCTTGACGGAAAGCAAGTGTCCGTTATTTTTTTAACATTCAAGTCTATGGGTAACGGACTTATAACAGACAGTAACTGATAGCCTTCAGTTACTGTCCTGTTATTTTATGTCCGTTTTTCCTGCGCATGCTCAGAAAGGAGAAACAAACACAAAAAAAAAACGGACAATGTTAAAAAAACGGACACTAACTGATGCTAACGGACACTAACTGATGCTCTAATGTGTCCGTTTTTTTAACTAAACCATTAATTGGATCAGTTAAAAAAACGGACACATTAACATCAGTTAGTGTCCGTTATGATAGGTGTCCGTTTTTGTTTTTTTCTAACAGACAACTTCATAACGGACTCCAACAGTAGTGTGAACCCTGCCTAACAGCAATTTTCCAGATTTACAAGAAAATTTCCAAAACTAATTTTTTAGGGACCACTTCAGTTCTGAAGGGGATTGTAAACGCCTATATCAGGGGTAGGCAACCTTTTTTGTTCGGTGTGCCGATTTTAATAAAAAAAATCAAAGATGAGGTACTCAGAGTGCCGGTCAATAATTATAAACTATTATAAACCCCTAAACTAAAGTCATATACCACAAACCATAACACAGAAGTGCTGCCACCAGATGCTTTAGGACGCATGCGTTTACTGCTATTTCCTGGGACGCACCTATTCCATTAGAAGCAATGAAAGTACATGTGCAGCCCCCAATTAGTGTTAAGTGTATGTGTCCAGGAGCACTATATGGCAGCATCCTTATGGTGAAAACACACTATGTATCTGGATGCAGCTATATTCTTAAGCCACTGGAACTTTTACTTCGATGTAAAACTACGTTCACAAGTTGCATTTTTGCACAAAAAATAATGCCTGTGTTTTCTGTGCAAAAACACATCCGTAATACAGAAAACACACCGTTATACAGAATAATGTCCCATAGCGGCCCCTGCACACAGTATTATGTGCCATAGCAGCCCCTGCACATTTTATTATGTCCCATAGCGGCCTCTGCACACAGTATTATATCCCATAGCAGCCTCAGCACACTGTATTATGTCCCACAGTCATAGTGGCCCCTGCACACGGTATTATGTCCCACAGCCATAGTGGCCCCTGTACATGGCATTATGTCCCACAGCCATAGTGGCCTCTGCACACGGTATTATGTCTCATAGCGGCCCCTGCACACGGTATTATCTCTCACAGCGGCTCCTGCACACGGTATTATGTCTCACAGTAGCCCCTGCATACGGTATTATGTCTCACAGCTGCCCCTGCACACGGTGTTATGTCTCACAGCTGCCCCTGCACACGGTATAATAATAATAATAATAGTCCTTTAATAGTCCTACAATGGGGAAATTCAGTGTGTTACAGCAGCAAAGATAAGATAAGCAAATACAAATACAACATGTACAGGAATGTTCCAAGGTGAGAGGCATTACATTAATAGCAGACAGACAGATAGGACGTAGCAGGGGGGGGGGGATTTAACAGGCAGAGAGATATTTCAGTTCTCTGTGTGTAATGATCTCCGCTTAGGTCGGTGTTGGTTGTACAGCCTAACCGCGGTGGGGAAGAAAGACTTCCGATAGCGCTCCTTCTCACACCTAGAGTGGAGCAGTCGGTCACTGACAGTACTGCCCAACGCAATCACAGTCTCATGCATGGGATGGGACTTCTTCTTCTGCATGGAGCTCACCACGGACAGTATCCTTCTGTCACCCACCACCTGCACTGGGTCAGTGGGATCCCCAGGACAGAGCTGACCCTTCTAATCAGCTTGTCAAGTTTATTTCTGTCCCTGGTTGATATACTGCTCCCCCAGCAGGCCACTCCAAAGAAGATGGCTGATGCCACTACCGAGTTGAAGAAAGTCCTAAGAAGTGCCCCCTGGATTCCAAAGGCTCTCAGCTTCCTAAGCAGGTAGAGCCTGCTGTGGCCCTTCTTGTACAGGGCCTCCATGTGATCTGCCCAGTCCAGCTTATTATTAAGGAGCAAACCCAGGTACTTATACGTATATGTCTCATAGCGGCCCTGCACACAGTATTATGTCCCATAGCGGCTCCTGCATACAGTATTATATCCCATAGCGGCCCCTGCACACGGTACTATGTCTCATAGCGACCCCTGCACACGGTATTATGTCCCATAGCGGCCCTTCCAAACAGTATAATTTTCCAACTTTTATAATATTTCAATTTTCGCCACTCACTAGCTATTATAATACTCTGGGGTCTGAAGAGATATATATAATAATTGGAGGGCCAAGAGAGGTGCCAAACATTAAAAAAACAATGTTACTCACCTTCCCTGTACTCCGCGGCGGCTCTGTTCTCTTCAGCACTTCTCCCTGATGTCAGCGACTGCTGATTTGGTCTCAGAGGTCACATCGCGTCATTATGTGTCAGCGGTCTCTTACTTCAGGCAGAAGCGCCTGCAGAGCACAGAGCTGCCGCAGAGCGCAGGGAAGGTGAGTAACATTATTTTTTATGTTTCCTCACCTCTCTTGAGGCTCCGTTTATTATACTCTGGGGTCTGAAGAGACCTCACAGTATAATAATAGCAGTTTTGCTTCAGCCGTGTTTGGTCCGATTGAAACAGCTGAGCGAGGACTCGGGCTACCCCTGCCAAGCCGACCAATGGCCTATATATTAGAAACCCCCATAAATCACCCCTTTTTCAAAACAGAACCCCTCAAATAATTCAAAACAGTATTTGGGATAGAAGATGAAAATGCATCTCACAGTTTGCTGTGCAAATACTCCAGAGCACAGAAATACCCCACACATGGGTGTAAACTGATGTTTGGGCACACAGCATCGCATGGAAGGGAAGGCACAACACTAGACGTTTGAAAAACAGATTTTGCTGGTATAGTTTTCAGGTGCCATGTCTCATTTGCAGAGCCCCTAGAGTACCAATACAATGGAAACCCCCTAAAAGTGACCCCATTTTTGAAACTACACCCTTCACAAAATTTATCAAGGGGTATAGTGAGCATTTTGACCCTATAGCCGTTTCACAGATTTTACTAACATTGGGCTGTGTAAGTTAAAAATTACTAAAATGTCACTTTATCCTCAAAGTTTTCATTTTCACAAGGGGTTAAAGGAGAAAAACTTCCCTAAAGTTTGTTACACAATTTCTCCTGAACACGGAAATACCTGATATGTGGTTGTAATCTGCTGTATGTGTACATGGCTCAGAATGGAAAGAGCGCTATTTGGCTTTTGGAGGGAATATTTTCCTGGAATAGTTTTCAGGTGCCTTGTCCCATTTGCAGAGCCCCTAAAGTACCAATATCCCCCAAAAAGTGACCCCATTTTGGAAACTACACCCTTTAAGGAATTTCTCAAGGGGTATGGTGAATGTTTTGACCTCATAGCTGTTTCACAGATTCTACAGTGCCTTGCGAAAGTATTCGGCCCCCTTGAACTTTTCAACCTTCTGCAACATTTCAAGTTTCAAACATAAGGATATAAAATTTTAATTTTTTTTGGTGAAGAATCAACAACAAGTGGGTCACAATCGTGAAGTGGAACGAAATTTATTGGATATTTTAAACTTTTGTAAAAAAATAAAAACTGAAAAGTAGGGCGTGCCAAATTATTCGGCCCCCTTAAGTTAATACTTTGTAGATCCACCTTTTGCTACAATTACAACTGCAAGTCGCTTGGGGTATGTCTCTATCAGTTTTACACATCGAGAGACTGAAATTCTTGCCCATTCTTCCTTGGAAAACAGCTTGAGCTCAGTGAGGTTGGATGGAGAGCGTTTGTGAACAGCAGTTTTCAGCTCTTTCCACAGATTCTCGATTGGATTCAGGTCTGGACTTTGACTTGGCCATTCTAACACCTGGATATGTTTATTTGTGAACCATTCCATTGTAGATTTTGCTTTATGTTTGGGATCATTGTCTTGTTGGAAGATAAATCTCCGTCCCAGTCTCAGGTCTTTTGCAGACTCCAACAGGTTTTCTTCCAGAATGGTCCTGTATTTGGCTCCATCCATCTTCCCATCAATTTTAACCATCTTTCCTGTCCCTGCTGAAGAAAAGCAGGCCCAAACCATGATGCTGCCACCACCATGTTTGACAGTGGGGATGGTGTGTTCAGGGTTCCAGAGCACCTTCTTTCACATGTTTGGTGTGTCTCCCAGGTGGCTTGTGGCAAACTTTAAACAAGACTTTTTATGGATATCTTTAAAAAATGGCTTTCTTCTTCCCACTCTTCCGTAAAGGCCAGATTTGTGCAGTGTACGACTGATTGTTGTTCTATGGACAGACTCTCCCACCTCAGCTGTAGATCTCTGCAGTTCATCCAGAGTGACCATGGGCCTCTTGGCTGCATCTCTGATCAGTCTTCTCCTTGTTTGAGATGTAAGTTTAGAGGGACGGCCGGGTCTTGGTAGATTTGCAGTTGTCTGATACTCCTTCCATTTCAATATGCTCACTTGCACAGTGCTCCTTGGGATGTTTAAAGTTTGGGAAATCTTTTTGTATCCAAATCCGGCTTTAAACTTCTCCACAACAGTATCACGGACCTGCCTGGTGTGTTCCTTGGTCTTCATGATGCTCTCTGCGCTTTAAACATAACCCTGAGACTATCACAGAGCAGGTGCATTTATACGGAGACTTGATTACACACAGGTGGATTATATTTATCATCATCAGTCATTTAGGACAACATTGGATCCTCACTGAATTTCTGGAGTGAGTTTGCTGCACTGAAAGTAAAGGGGCCAAATAATATTGCACGTCCCACTTTTCAGTTTTTTATTTTTTACAAAAGTTTAAAATAACCAATAAATTTCATTCCAATTCACAATTTTGTCCCACTTGTTGTTGATTCTTCACCAAAAAAATTAAAATTTTATATCCTTATGTTTGAAGCCTGAAATGTGGCAAAAGGTTGAAAAGTTCAAGGGGGCCGAATACTTTCGCAAAGGCACAGTATTAGCATTGTGACTTAAAAATGAAAAATTACTTTTTTTTGCAATAAACCGTCCATTTAGCGCCATATTTTTAATTTTTACAAGGGGTTCAAGAAGAAAAAGCACCCCACAGTTTGTTACAGAATTTCTCCTGAACACAGAAATGCCCCATATGTGGTCGTAAACTGCTGTATGGGTACATGGCGGGGCTCAGAATGAAAAGAGCACTATTTGACTTTTGGTGGGTAGATTTTGTTGGAATAGTTTTCGGGTGCCATGTCATATTTTCAGGACCCCTAAAATACCAGTACAATGGAAACCCCTAAAAAGAGACCCCATTTTACAAAACTACATACATCAAGAAATTTCTCAAGGGGTATTATCATTTTGAGCCTAAGAATGCTTCCCAAAAAATGATATACAAACTGAAAATTGACTTTTTTTTTTAAAGAAATATGCCATTTCAGTGCCCAGTATGTTGTACCCACTTTGTGTCATCAGAGACATGCAATCCTAAAACTATCAAGTGGGCTATCCTGGGTACAAAAAAGTTATATATGTGGATGTAAACTGATACTCAGGGGCACACAGCAGGGCTCAGAAGGGAAGGAGCACTGCGCTTTTTAGCTTTCGGAGTATAGGGGGACTTTCTGGACGTCATGTTGTTTTTGCAGAACTCTGGAGGTGCCAATAAATAGGAATTCCCCAAGAAGTGACCCCATTTTGTAGGGGCAATTTTATGGTCTCTGCAAACGTGACATGGCATCCAAAAACCAACATCTGTGCTCCAAAAGCACATAGTGCTGCTTCACATCTGTGCCCTGCTGTGTGCCCAAACGGTAGTTATGTCCACATGTATGACACTGGTGTACCCAGAATAACATACTTAACATTGTCATGTGTGGGTATAAACTGCTGTTTGGGCACAGCCGGACACAGAAGGGAATGAGCGCTATTATGGTTTTTGGTGCACAGTTTGGTTTTTGGACGTCACGCCAAAAACAGATCCCCTGAATTGCCAGTAAAGTGGAATCCGCAGACTTGTGACCCAGTTTTGTAAACTACACCCCTGAAGGGATTTATCAAGTGGTACAGCAAGCATTTTTAACCCTTGAGCGTTGCATTAATTTAATTTCCAGAAATGAATGCAAAGCTGATAATGAAAAGTGAATTTTGTAATTTTTTTCAGACATACACCATTTCAGTGCCCAATATGTTGTACCCATCTTGTGTCAGCAGAGACACACACTCCAAATCTGATAAGTGCGTATCTCAGACACAACAGCTTTTGGGGCATTCATCTCTGATACAAGCTGGGCACAACATATTACTTATTGAAATGATGTATCTCCTATCACCATCATCTGTGTATTAATTTCTGGAAAATAAATTAATGCAACACTTGGGGGTTAAAAATGATCATTGTACCCTGGATTAATACCTTAAGGGGTATAGTTTCCAAAATAGGGTCACATGTCAGGGAATTCGACCTTACTGGCATTTCAAGAGCTCTGGAAAAGTGTTGTGGCATCCAAAAACCAAACAGTCTAAATTTGTGCTCCAAAAACCAAAATAGTGCTCCTTCCCTTTTGTGCCCAGTTGTGTGCCCAAACAGCAGTTTATACCCACATATGACATTAAGTAAGTTATCCTGGGTACACCAGTGTCATACTGGTGGACATATACTACAGTTTGGGCACACAGCAGGGCACAGATGTGAAGGAGCGCTATATGGCTTTTGGAGCGCAGATTTAGACGTTTGGTATCTGTATGTCATGTCATGTTTGCAGAGCCTCTAAGGTGCCAGAAAAGTGGAATCCCATAGAATGACCCCATTTTGAAAACTGCACCCCTCAAAGAATTTATCAAAGGATGTAGTGAGCATTAGTATCTCTGGCGGAAATGCACAGTGGATGGTGTAGAGTGAATATGTAAGCTGTACATTGGGAACACCAAATTCCCTTCTATGTCCCCAGTACCGCCTATGATTGGAGGGCGGGTTACTTGGGGGGGTCACTTCTGGTTTCTTTTCCCTTGTAAGCTCTAAATCTGGGGTTTACCATATTATACGCTTGCACAGTTTATACATTCTCTTCCTTACACAGCCATTTATGTCCTAATGATTTGGTGATTTTTGGGGTTTTTGTCTTCACATTGTGCAAGCTATATTTTTTTTATTTTTCTGGTGATGTAGCTGTATGAGGGCTTATTGACTAAATTTTATTAACTCTTGGTGGATTAAAAAAAAACAAAAAAAACACCAATTCTGCCATAGCTGTTTACCTTTTATTTATTTATCCGTGCAGCGTACTGCAATTTATAGTTTTTTTATGCGTTTATAATTCTACAGAACAAAAACTCATTTTGGGACATAAATAAATTATTTTTGCATCGCCATCTTCTGAGATGTGTAACATTTTTATTTTACGGTTAACAGAGTTGGTTGAGGGCTTATTTTTTACTAGACAACCTGTTCTTTTTATTGGTACTGTTTTGGGGGTACATATGACTTTTTGATCACTTTTTATAGCTTTTTTGTAAGGCGAAAATGGGCAAAAATAATTATTTCCAGGGGTTTTTTTTCAGTTTTTTTCCCGACGTTCACCGTGCAGGTTAAATATTGTTTCAGTCTTATTATAATAATAATAATAATAATAGTCCTTTAATAGTCCCACAATGGGGAAATTCAGTGTGTTACAGCAGCAAAGATAAGCAGATGCAAATACAAATACAACATGTACAGGAATGTTCCAAGGTAAGAGGCATTACATTGATAGTAGACAGACAGATAGGACGTAGCAGAGGAGGGGGGGGGGGATTTAACAGGCAGAAAGATATCTCAGTTCTCTGTGTGTATTGATCACCGCTTAGGTCGGTGTTGGTTGTACAGACTTCCGATAGCGCTCCTTCTCACACTTAGGGTGGAGCAGTCGGTCACTGACAGTACTGCCCAGCGCGATCAAAGTCTCATGCATGGGATGGGACTTCTTCTTCTGCATGGAGCTCTCCACGGACAGTATCCTTTTGTCACTCACCACCTGCACTGGGTCCAGTGGGCTTCCCAGGACAGAGCTGGCCCTTCTAATCAGCTTGTCAAGTTTATTTCTGTCCCTGGTTGATATACTGCTCCCCCAGCAGGCCACTCCAAAGAAGATGGCTGATGCCACTACCGAGTTGAAGAAAGTCCTAAGAAGTGCCCCCCGGATTCCAAAGGCTCTCAGCTTCCTAAGCAGGTAGAGCCTGCTGTGGCCCTTCCTGTACAGGACCTCCATATGATCTGCCCAGTCCAGCTTATTATTAACCCCTTCACGCATTCTCACGTACATGTACGTGGGAGAATGTGGTTAGTTACCGCATCCCCACGTACAGGTACGTGACGGTGATCGAGCGGGCTCAGAAGCAGGGCCTGTGCAATCACCGCGGGAGCCCGGCTGTATACATAAACAGCGAGGACCAGTGATAACACCGATCCCCGCTGTTTAACCCTTAAGATGCCGCGGTCAATATGACCGCGGCATTTTAAGTGTTTGCTAGCGGCACTGACTGCCGTGGGTGGCATCGGGAGAGGGTGTCAGCTGTAACTGACAGCTAACACCTTGCTCCTTAACCTCCGATTGGCGCTGAGCATCCAAGGGGTTCCACTATGTTGCCGCCCCCGGCACCCCCCCCGCGGCGAGATCGGGGGGGTGCCGATATCTATAATATGCAGCCCGGGGTCTGGCCAGTGATCCCAGGCTGCCTGAAGCCCCCACTACCTGGTTGATCCTGCCGGGAACTCTGGAAATCAGCCTATGTCTACATAGGCTGAATTCCTGTATAGACTGCAATACACGTGTATTGCAGTCTATAGTGCTGAATCAGCGATTAGAGTATTGTTGGTTCAGGTGTCCTAGTGGGACATATAAAAAAAAGATAATATTTATTAACTTATTTGGGTGGTATGACTATCTGTTTGAAAAGCAGAGCATTTCACATTTTGAAAATTGCAATTTTTTTCCAAATTTCCATCACATTTCCTATTTTTTTTATAAATAAATACAAAAATATTGATCAATGTTTACCACTAACATGAAGTACAATGTCTCACGAAAAAACAGTCTCAAAATCACTTGTGCAAGTTAAAGCGTCTTAAAGTTATTGCCATATACAGTAAAGTGACATATGTCAGTTTTGAAAAATGAGGCTTGGTCTTTAACGCACTTTTGGGCTCAGACCTGAAGGGGTTAAGGAGCAAACCCAGTTACTTATAGGTGTTCACAATCTCGATGCCTGTCCCCAGGATGTCCACTGGTTTAGGAGGGCATCTGCCTTTACGGAAGTCCACCACCATCTCCTTGGTCGTCCCCGCGATGATCTTCAGGTGGTTCCGCTGGCACCAGTCCACAAAATCCCGGTTCAGTTCTCTGTACTCCCTGTCATCATCGTCTGTGATGAGACCTACTATTGCAGAGTCGTCAGAATACTTCTGTAGGTAGCAGCTGGATGAGTTGCATCTAAAATGTGCAGTGTACAGTGTGAAGAGGAAAGGGGCGAGAACTGTACCCTGAGGTGCGCCCGTATTACAGATCACGGTATCTGACACACAGTCTTGGGCTCTCACGTATTGAGGTCGATTTGTGAGGTAGTCTAGGATCCAGTTGGAGAGGTGGTGGTCCACTCCAGCAAAGCCCAGCTTGTCTCTCAGTAACCTGGGCTGTATGGTGTTAAAAGCACTGGAGAAATCAAAGAACATTATTCTCACCGTGTTCCCTGGTTTCTCCAGGTGAGACAGAGCCCTGTGCAGAAGGTGGATGATGGCATAATCTACCCCAGTGCCCGGCCGATAAGCAAACTGGAGAGGGTCCATAGCGGGGCTCACTAGAGGGCGGAGATGTGTGAGAACCAATCTCTCTAAGATCTTCATCAGGTGGGATGTCAGTGCTACAGGTCTGTAGTCGTTAAGGTCCATAGGGTGAGGTTTCTTTGGAACCTCACACAAGAAGATTTCCATAATTCAGGGACTATTTCCTGCCTCAGGCTCATATTATACATATATGTAATTATACCACACAGCTGGTCCCCACAAGTCTTAATTAGCCTTGCACTGATGTCATCTGGCCCTGCGGCTTTCCTCACCTTAATCTTTT
The DNA here is from genome assembly GCA_947044405.1 of Leptodactylus fallax. Classification (NCBI taxonomy): domain Eukaryota; kingdom Metazoa; phylum Chordata; class Amphibia; order Anura; family Leptodactylidae; genus Leptodactylus; species Leptodactylus fallax. Next base: position 5,005,341 of record CAMRHE010000084.1, on the reverse strand, counting down.
TCATCTCCTTCCTCACCTGGGCCCATGTGATTGTCAGACTGTGGTCAGGTAAAGACGGATTTCTGAATTTACTGGTCTGTTGGGAAGTAGCCGCATGGGGTGAAGTCATTGTGGTGGGGGGAACTGAAGGACATGCTGGGGTGGGAGGAGCTGGTGTGTGATCAAATCTGTTGAAGAATAGGTTTAGTTCATTAAGCCAATTAACATCTGCCTCAATCTGGCAGACAGACTGTTTATGACCCGAAATTGACTTAAGCCCCTCCCAGACGCCCCTTATGTCTTTTCTTTCCATTTGCTTTTTCATCTTTTCCTTATAACTGGCTTTTCCCTCCCTGATTTGATGCCTCAGCTCATTTTTGTACTTCCTTCAACCCCTCCTTATCTCTTGTCTTGAATGCCGTCTTTTTCTCTTTAAGTAGTGTTTTTATATCAGAGTTAATCCATGGTTTGTTGTTGGAGAAGCACCTCACCACTTTTGTGGGTACTGTGTTGTCCACACAAAAATTAATGTAGTCCGTTATGCAGTGTGTGAGTCCTTCTATATCTTCTCCATAAGAATCCTGCAGAACTTCCCATGCGGTTGTGTCAAAACAATCCCTCAGAGCCTCATCACTCTCCTCGGACCATATCCTCACTGTGCGGGTGACAGCTGGTTCTCTACGTACAAGTGGCTTGTACACAGGTCGGAGGTTGTGATCTGATCTTCCCAGGGGCGGTAGGGCTGATGAGTTATATGCCTCCCTTGCGTTGGCAAAGAACAAGTCCAGTGTTTTGTTGTCTCTTGTGTGTCAGGTTACATACTGTGTGGCAGGTTACATACTGTGTGAAACTGGGCAGTGTGGATGATGAGGAGGCATGGTTGAAGTCTCCAGACACAAAAAAGAGAGCCTGGGGGTGTTTCAACTGCAAATGGCTCACCGTGGCTTGTAGGACCTCGGGTTGTTACGGACACAGGGTTGTTACGGACACAGCGATACCAAATATGTATTGTTTTTATTAATTTTTCAGGTTTTTTTGTATAATTCTTTTATATATATTTATATTATATATATCATTATTATTATCTATATACAGTGGGGAAAAAAAGTATTTAGTCAGCCACCAATTGTGAAAGTTCTCCCACTTAAAAAGATGAGAGAGGCCTGTAATTGACATCATAGGTAGACCTCAACTATGAGAGACAAAATGAGAAAACAAATTCAGAAAATCACTGTCTGATTTTTAAAGAATTTATTTGCAAATTATGGTGACCACGCTAGACACACACAACACAAACACCACCCCACAAATACCACAACACCACTCCATAAATACCACATGCACACCACACACACACATGAACGCAAGGACCAGACACGCACGCAAACACACTGAGATGGATGCACCCTAAGCACACAGACGAACAGAGCACATGCGTACTCACACACACCTACCACACACATGGGCACTTGCACTGCGCATGCACAAACACATGGATCACATGCGCACACACACGCATACATATACACGTGCATGCACACACGCATACATACACATGGATCACACGCGTGCACACACATACACACACACTGACAAAACACGTCTGTTATCCTCACTGGCTGCTTGCACACTACAGTATTTTTCACGGGCCTCCGGCCCATGGATTTGGCGGTTCCATAGACTTCTTTGTGCACAAAGCTGTGAATTTTGCAGGCTCCATAGAATGTTTATGGAGCTGTAGAATCCACAGCCCGGAGACCTGTTAAAAATACTGTAGTGTGCAAGCAGCCTTACTGAGCAGCAATATTGGTCAGGCAAAAACTGCCACATAGTAAGATTGTCATTATTGCTTACTATACAGGGAGCTTTCATCACTGAAGCTGCTGAGGTAAAGTGAAAGCTGAGCTCTGATTGGTTGCTATGGGCAACTACACAAGTCTGCCTGTGAGGCAGTTTTCATTACTGAGATGTGAGCTCCTTCAGGTCATAGTATTACTGTGTGAGGGTTGCTTTGTATTTAATATTCATCCTATTACATCTTTTATCAGTGTCAGGTGAAGACTAAAGGGTCATAATACTAAGGACTAATTTTTAAAATACCACCAAAAAAATGACCATCTATTGGACAAGTTCATCCAAAAGCTAAGAACGTAAAATTGTGTCAAAGAGCTGAGACAAGTCAACAACGTGACAAGCAGTTTGAAAAGAAACGGATGAGACAGGCTAAATGTAAGGCAGCTGAGACATCAGAGAAACGGGAATGTCATCTTCACAAGAATCGGATAAGGCAGGCTGAAGCAAGGAATATGGAAACATCTGAACAAAAGGATGAACGTTCTGAAAATGACTGCATACGACATATGCAACGTGTGCAAAGATGTAGGCAGGCTAATTTGTGTTTGGGAGCATTTCACTACAACCCAATTCAAGACTATAGGTCACATCAGAAAGTCATAATTGGCAAAATGGACATAATATGCAAACATTGTCAAGCAAAGAAGTTTAACTTGGAATCGCCTGGTATGTGCTGCTCAAATGGCAAAGGCAATTTGCCACCTTTAGATCTACCTCCTGAACCACTTCTTTCAACGTGGCTGACATTGGGTGTATGTTTATTTTACCGGCTACATTTACTGGAATTCCCAGACATATGCATGAGTATGCTCAGGACGCCATGACATATGTTCGGATATATGGTCGTCCTGATTTGTTTATTACAGTTACATGTAATCCAACTTGGCCAGAGATAAAGGAAGAGCTTCTGAATGGTCAGGGCCCCTCTGATCAACATTATTTAATAGCAAGGGTTTTTAAACAAAAACTGATCAAGCTCATGGACGTAATTACAAAGTGTTACATTTTCGGTGAAAATCAGTGTTGGATGTATTCAATTGAGAGGCAAAAAAGAGGTCTTCCACATGCTCATTTACTGATATGGCTAAAGGATAAGATACGCCCTGATCAAATTGATAGTCTTATTTCTGCTGAGCTTCCAAATCCAGAAGAGGAGCCGGTACTTTTTGAAACTATTTCTAAAAATATGATCCATGGGCCATGTGGGCCACTTAACCCAAGATCACCATGTATGAAGGAAGGAAAATGTACTAAAAAGGATCCTCGCAACTTGATTGTAGAAACACAAACGAGATGATGGTTATCCTCTTTGCAGAAGGCGGAAACCTGAACAGGGAGCATATACTGCAACAATCAGATTAAAACGGGTCAAATAAAACAGATCTTGAAATAATCGATGGGTTGTACCTTACTCTCCACTGCTTTCAAAAATGTTTGACTTGCACATTAATGTAGAATATTGTAACTCTGTTAAGTCAATTAAATACATTTTCAAATATGTTAACAAGGGCAATGGCAGTTTTCCAGCTAGAGAATCCAAAATGTACATCTGATGAGATTAGGCTGTATCAGATGGGAAGATATATAAGTAGTAATGAAGCCGTGTGGCGATTACTAAATTTTCCCATCCATGAAAGACATCCGACTGTAGTTCATCTCAGTGTCCATCTTGAAAATGGACAACGAGTTTTTTTTACTCCCAAGAATGCAGAGGAAAGAGCTGCTCGACCAGCCAATACAACATTGACAGCTTTCTTTCTCCTATGTGTAGGGGAATTGCCAGTTGAGCAATTCTCCAGTGCTGCAGCAAAAACCTGAGAGGAAGGGAATACAGAGACAGTGAGCCCTAAAGTTGACCCAGACCCTGTCCCTACCTACTTGTCTCACTGTCCTAATGACAGGAACAACTTGGAGCCGGTCCCTACTCTGAATAAGTGACAACAAAGAACGCAGACAGGACGCACAAACAACAAAGGGAGGTCAGCTAGCCAAGGGGTCGGTAACAATCGAGCAATGCAGTACAGAATCAAAATCCAAGAGAATAGTCAAAGTCAAAGCCAGTGGTCAGAAAATCAGAATAGCAGGTAACAAGGAACAAGGAGTATAGCCAGTAAGCGAAATGCAATAGCAGGCACCAATGGGAAAGTGAGCAAACAATAAATAGGGAGAAAGAACCCGCCCCCAGACTTGATAGGAGGACAGGCTGTCAATCACAAAGGCAGGACTAAAGTTAACTCTTAGTGGAGCAGGGGGAAAGCAAGGTGAAGGAGAAGGGCGTGGTGGAAAATCAATTAAGGAGGTGAGGGAATAGGACAGTGTTCAGACAATACAAGAAAAACCCAAGGAAAGAATTACAACGGGGCACGCCTCCTGCGCCGCAGCGAGTGCCCGGAGGACGGCGCCAAAGCCCGGACAGGCAAGGACGTTACACTATGTCAAGCAGATCCATTTGCAAGGACCTTATTATATTCAGATGTTCCAAAATATTATACATGGAATAACTCGAGAAAAGTATTTTGCAAGAGGAAACAAGGTGCAAAGGTCCCAGGATGGGACGGACGTTCCAGTGATGCTCTTGGACGTGTGTATACAGTGCATCCAAACAATGCAGAGTGTTACTACCTCCGATTACTGTTTCACACTGTCCGTGGGCCAACTTCTTTCATAGATTTGAAAATAGTTGATGGAGACCTGTGTCAAACTTACAGGGAAGCATGCCAAAAGCGTGGTCTGATCGAAGACGATCAACACTGGGACATGACATTGCAGGAAGCATCTGTCACTCACTTTCCACCTCAACTAAGAGACCTGTTCGCTATAATAATTACAACCTGCGCACCTTCCAATCCCTGCGCGCTTTGGGACAAATACAAAGAATGTCTTAGTGAAGAATGCAAAGGAGAGTTAATCCAGACTTAGACTTAAATTTCACTGCTGACATATTCAACAAAGCCCTCTTGATGTTAGAAGAAAAGGGCATATCTATCAATAGTAAAACTCTAATAGAATTAGGTTTACCAGCACCAAATCGACCAGACTTTGATATTATGAACTGAGATATTCTGCAAGAAAAAAGCTATGATTAGGAAAAATGTAAAAAATTTGTCATATTAAATAAGCCTCTTTTGGTTGATAACCAAAGATCAGCCTATATGGCAATTATGAGTCAGATTTCCAGTGGAAATGTGGGACTATTTTTCCTAGATGCACCAGGAGGTACTGATAAAACATTTTTAATTAATTTGCTGCTTGCAGAAATTCGCTCAAACAATGACATTGCCTTGGCTGTTGCATCATCTGGGATTGCGGCCACTCTTTTAGATGGAGGGCGCACGGCTCATTCAGCACTAAGATTGCCCTTTAATATAGCGCTGTCAGAAACTCCTGTCTGTAATATCACTAAGGGCTCTGGGAAAGCGAAGGTATTACAAACTTGCAAAGTAATTTTATGGGATGAATGTACCATGGCGCACAAGAAAGCAGTCGAGGCCCTTGATCACACCTTGAAAGATCTGCGGGGAACCGATTGTTTAATGGGGGGAATTGTTGTAATTTTTGAAGGTGAGTTCTGCCAAACGTTACCTGTTCTTAAGGGAGCAACATCAGCGGATAAGCTGAATGCCTGTCTAAAATCTTCTTATCTATGGGTACATGTTCAGAAGCAAATTCTTACTACTAATATGCGGGTTCATTTGATGGGAAATACAACTGCGGACAAATTTACACACCAGATACTATGCCTTGGAAATGACAGGTTCCCTACTGATTCCACTACTGGTCTCATTTCCTTCCCGGAAGATTTTTGTGAAATGACATCTTCGGTAATGGAACTTACTGACCAAGTTTTTCCTGATATTTGTAACAATTTTAACAACCATCAGTGGCTTTGTGAACGTGCAGTCCTAGTGCCTAAAAATGATAGTGTCAGCTCCATAAATCTACTAATTCAGGGAAGGCTGCCTGGTCTAGCGACCACATACATGTCCATTGATTCAGTCATGGAGAGTGAACAAGCCGTAATGTATCCATTGGAGTTCCTGAATTCTTTGGAGACTCCTGGAATTCTACCGCATAAGCTCACTTTAAAAATAGGAGCCACAATAATTTTGCTTCAGAACCTTGACCCACCAAAAATGTGTAACGGCACAAGATTGTGCATTAAAAGTCTCATGCCCAATGTTATTGAAGCCACTATTCTTATGGGAAACTCTAAGGGAGCAAATGTTTTCATTCCGTGTATTCCTTTACTACCAAGCGAACATGCCCTTCGATTTTAAGCGTCTGCAGTTCCCAATCCAACTTGCATTTGCTATGACTATAAACAAAGCACAAGGTCAATCACTTAAAGTAGCCGGCATTAATTTGGAGAGCCTGTGTTTTTCACATGGACAGTTGTATGTTGCTTGCTTTAGAGTGGGTAACCCCAAAAATCTTTTCATATATGCACCTGAAGGTAAAACCAGAAACATTGTTTACCAAAAAGCACTGCAATAGATAGTTGTTTAACTGTAAACTAATTTTACTCTTTTGTCCGTGAACTACTTATAGATTACACTGGAGGGAGTGGGGAAGGGTTGCACTAAGTTGTTAATTAGGTGTAAATGTTTTATATGTTTGTGTATGGTGCATAAATTTTAATTTTTGATAAAAAATAGTTCAAAAAATAGTTGTAATAGTTTATACTACATAATATGTATTGAATATGTAAAATCAATAAAAATGTTGAAATAAAAAAAAAAAGTTGTTCACATCAATGTTACGACAAATAAGTAAAATGCAAAAATAATAAGAAAAATTTCAAGTGGAAAAAAAAGATTTACTGTAGCACTCTGAAAATGTCAATTTCAGTGTGACACTGAAAATTTTACTTTTGCTAGCATAACCAACAATTTAACATATTTTCCGCTAGCGAAGCCGCGGGTATTCTACTAGTTATATATATATATATATTTTTTAATTTTTAAAGTAATAATATAAATAAAATAATTTTTTTTTAAAGAGGGTTCCATAAGGGTGACTTGCCAACTGCCCTGGCCAATGAACATGCAGCAGTCGGTTCATTGAGCAGGAGTAGGGTGGTCTCCAGGTCCTGTTCCCAGGCTGTCGTATAGTCCAATTTGATATCTGAGGGTGGAGCATTTAGTATACTGTAGATAAAGGAAAGAGAGCTTCTATCAGCCACCCTATAGAGAAACAGTCTTTCTAAGCTGGTGGGGGTAATTTCCAAATTTAGTGGAGTGAGAGAATGTAGAAAATAAAAGACCTAATTAGTCCTGAAGACCTCTGAGGTAGGAAGGGAATGTGTGCTTATGAAATAGTCCTTGGTGAAGAACCACCAGGCACAGAGGAAATCAAGGAGCCTAAATCTAGCATGCCTCCACCTAATGAACACCTTAGGGGAAAAGGCAGGGGAGAAGAGAGGGTTATGGAACAGATGTAGTAATGGGGAGATCGGGTTTTGTAACCGATAGTTAAAATGGACCCTCTGCCACAATTGCAACATATAATTGTTTACTTTAGCAGTTGCTGGGATTGGGTGAGACGCTGATTGAGGGGTCCAAAGTGAAGCCTGTAGCCAGGTTGGGGTGACTAGTGTCGATTCCAGGATAACCCATTGTGGGCAGTCCGTCTCCTTATAGATGGCACAAAGTTGCGAAAGCCTAGCAGCAACATAATATTTATAAAGGTTGGTGACCGACAGTCCACCCAATCTCTTACGGTAATGCATAATGCTGTGAATACGTGGTCGTTTATACGCCCATATAAAATTGAAGATTTCCTTATGTAAGCTGGATAGGGAAGAAGAGGTTACCAGTTTGGGACAGTATGGAAATAATACTGTAGAGAATGTGAGGTAGGGTAACCATTTTAACCAAGTGAATTCTACCTACCCAGGACAGAGTGGCCTATTGTTTTTAATTGGATTTAAGTTTGTCTCTTCTATATGTACATGTTTATATGATTTATTTTTTTGTTTTTTTATATAATAAAAGTTGGAATATTTTTTTGGGTGTGCCCTTAAATCTTTTTCTTTTTTTCTGACAGTTCTGTATGTTTATTTGACACATATGAAACACCGCTATTATTATCTAGCAGTGCCCACTTTGTAGCATTTGGCACTCTGGTTACTCTGGTTGTTATGGTATGGCAGTTACATGCCAGTTAGAGTGCATATACCAGGAAATTTATCATATTGTTGTACACATATGTTTTTCTATTGCAATGCTATTTAGATTACCAGGAAATTTTGATATTGTTGCTCACACATATTTCTTGCAGTGCCTTTTACTTGTGTGTCAGTTAGTTATGATACATTTACCAGGAAATGTTGATACCCTTGTCAACACATATATTTTTTGCAGTGCATCATACCTACATGTAGTTAGGGTACATTTACAACAATATTTATTATAGTATCCACATGGTAATTTTTTTCTTCCTGCAGTGAAGTGCCAGGCTGCTTTTGCATACAATTCATTCATAGAAAAATCTATTGTATAAGCAGCGTAGTAAAATGTCAGTGTAAGGCTAGTTTCACACCTGCGCCTGCTCTCTGCCTGCAAGCAGCGCTTTTCTCTTCGCATTTTTCGCCCATTTCTGTGGGTACCTGCTTTTTAAGCAGATTAGATTACTCTTGGGGACCCCCTGAATGGATAACCGAATGCAGGTGTGAACCTAGCGTCAAGGAGGAGGAGGAAACACCCATGCTATTGTCATGCTAACCACCACTGCAAGTAACAATAATGTAAGTGGCATTGAAAACAGCAACACTACTTCTGGTCGCAACATTACTTCGTCTCCAATAGCTGCAATATTGTTGGAGTTACTGAAATTAAATTTTTTTGATTACTTGGCTCTGTCATCTCAGTCACAGCAGGATGGTACATCTGACATTGATGCAGTCACTTTAAGTCATGGTTCTGTTCCTCCACCTCATCTACTATTGTAACATGTAATTTATCGTGCAGTCTTTCTGCTTTGTAAACCATATAACATATACAATGGCTTGCAAAAGTATTCATACCTCTTGAACTTTTTCACATTCTGTCACCTTACAACCACAAACTTAAATGTATTTTATTGGTATTTTAAGTGATAGTCCAGGGGTAGGCAACCTTCGTCACTCCAGCTGTTGTAAAACTACAACTCCCAGCATGCATACTTGCTCTACTGTTCTTGCAACTCCCATGGAAGTGAATGGAGCATGTTGGGAGTTGTAGTTTCACAGTAGCTTGAGTGCCGAAGGTTGCTGATCCTTGTGATAGACCAACACAAAATAGCAGATAATTGTGAAGTGGAAGGAAAATGATACATGGTTTACAAAATTTTAATAAAATAAAAATCTGAAAAGTGTGACATGTAAAAGTATTCAGCCCCCCTATATCAATACTTTGTAGAGCCACCTTTCACTGCAATTACAGCTGCAAGTCTTTTGGGGTATTTCTCTACCAGCTTTGCGCATCTAGAGACTGAGATTTTTGCCCATTCTTTACAAAATAGCTCAAGCTCAGCCAGATTGGATGGAGAGCATATGTGAACAGCAGTTTTCATGTCTTGCCACAGATGCTCAATGGGATTTAGGTCTGGATTTTGACTGGGCCTTTCTAACACATGAATATTCTTTAAACCATTCCATTGTAGATCTTGCTGTATGTTTAGGGTCATTGTCTTGCTGTCTTTTATTTATTGTTTATTTTTACATTTTTAAAGGTGTTAAAATATGAAAAAAAAACCTATAGATTTGGTATCACTGTGATTGTACTGACCCAAAGAATATTGGCAATGTGTAATTTTACTGCACAGTAAATGCCATAAAATAAAAACTGTAAGAAAAAGGTTCAACTAAGGTTGATCCCATTCTACCCTATTGTAACGTCATTGCCTTTTCGGGTCTCTGCGCCACCCTCTGCTCACATGCTGCGGCGAAGGAGGCGTGCTCAGTTTGATTCCTAGGTTTCTTGTTGCTCAGTCTGAACAATGTCCTAATACCTCCTGTCTGTAATTGAATTTCTGCCACACCCTTTTCCTGCATCTTTGTTTCTCTCTGCTCCTCTAATAGTTAATTTCAGCCTTGCCTGTGTGATTGACAGCCTGTCGTCCAATCAAGTCTGGGGCAGGTCCTGGCTTTCTATAAACAGGTTGTCAGCCCTCACATGCTCACTGGTTATTGATTCTGTTTTGTCCCTGCTAGCTCTTATTCTGCTATTGTTGTATATCTGACTTCTGACCTTTGGCTCCTCCTGTGACTACTCTCTTGGATTCGTTTTGGTACTGCATTGCTCGACTGTTACCGACCCCTTGGCTTGCTGACTCTGCTTCTGTGTTTTTTTGTCTTGTCCTGTTCTGTGTGTCACTTATATTAGGAAGGGACTGATCGACCGGTTGCTGGCTGTCGCCTAGGACAGATCGGGCAAGTTAGCCAGGGACAGTGGGGGGTTCATCTTAAAGCTCACTGTCTTCTTGTGCCCCTCCCCCCAGGGTTCTGCAGCAGTACTGGGGAATCGCTCCTCTAGCGATTCCCTTACAGAATAGCCAGCCCTAAATTACCTTCTGCCATTTGCTTCCCCCCCGGACCCTCCCAGCATGGATCCTATCCAGGGCCTTGCAGCCAAGATGGAGGGTTTGGCAGGCCTGGTAGCTGAGCTAGCTAAACAGGTTCAGACCCCTACTGATGCCGCTGCAGCATCCCCAGTTGTTTCTGCCCCTTTCAGGGTTAAGATGCTACTCCCGGATCATTTCTCGGGGGACCGAGAAAAATTTGAGACTTTCCGGGAGTCTTGTCGCTTGTACTTTCAGATTAACCCTCATGCATCCCACCCCCCCCCCAACCCCACAAGTACCCCCCCCCCCCCCCCCCCCCCCCCCCCCCCCCCCCCCCCCCCCCCCCCCCCCCCCCCCCCCCCCTCCCCCCAATCTTAAAAACTTTTTACCCCCCCCGCCCCCCCCCCCCCCCCCCCCCCACCCCACCCCCCCCCCCCCCCCCCCCCCCCCCCCCCCCCCCCCCCCACACCCCCCCCCGGCGCACCCCCTAAAAATTCAAAAATGCCGTGTAACCCCCCGGTGGGGTGAGACCCCCCTCAACCCCCCCCCTAAACAACCCCCCTGTGCCCCCGTTAAGGGGGGCCGGGTGGGCCCCCCCCCCCCCCCTACTCTTGCGCAGGCTATGACATTGGCTGTCCGTATTGCCCGTAGAATCTGGGAAAATGTTAAAGAGAGAGTAGGTGTCATGTCCCAGGACTTGGTTTAATTCACTGACATGTATCTGTGATACTGTTTGTCTTTGTAGTTTGTCCCTTTCCTTTCTCTCTGTATCCTTAGCTGTGATGCTGTAGCTCCTCCTCCTCTCTCTCCCCCTCAGTTTAGTTTCACTTCTTTGTAAGCAACATGTCTGCTCAGCTCCTGGTATTTCATCATTTTTCACCTACTGCTGTATGAGGTTCTACAAGATTTACTTGGATTAAAGCATCTGGAATCTTATCTACGCCTCCTCAGTTGAGTTGAACACTATCTGATAGATATCTTGGTGTAAATTGCTGGTTAGCATAGAGACTACAGGACACTCTCACAACCTCACACTTGCAGCCAAGCTATTGAGTCAGAACAGTGAAAAATGATGCATAAAGACTGCCAGATACGGCTGTAAGACAGTTCACCAACTTCTGACATACAGTCAGTCACAGCAAGTTACCTGAAGCCAGAAGGAATCAGCATTGTGTAAGTTGCATCTGCAGCTCAGACTACCTCAGCATAAGAAGATTCTATCAAGCAGCCATCTTACTCCAGCAAAGTTATATTTATCCTGTTTGTGTTGCATCATGGCTGAAGGGCACCCTGAAGCACAAGGTAGCATGGACCTCAGTCTGCAGCCCAGTGAGAAGGCTAGACGCTCAATTAAACAGGTTAGAGACAATCTAGAAGGTTTAAAGCATGAACTTTCCTGTGAACTCTCAAAATGGTGGCAGGAAATACAGACTAAGATATCTGCCATGTGCTTGCCTGCATACCATATATCACCACTAGAGGGAGCTCTGCGACAGCTTTGTTCTATGCATGGACATTATAAAATGAAAGCTGAGGAGTATGAAAGCATATTGAGGAAACTTCATACAGACGATTCCTTAGTTGAATTGCAAAGCTTCCAGCATCTCAATTCAGAACGAGACAGCTTAGTACATGAAACTAAGTTAAGGACAGAGGCAAGAATTGCGCAACTGCAGGAAATGGCATCCCATGTTTCTGAGTCTACCAAGCGTTCAAAGCGTACATCTAAGTCACGTTCCTCAAAATCTTCCACACTCAGTGAGCAACTTATAAAAGCACGTGCAGAGGCGGAAGCTACTAAGATACAGGCAGCCTTTGCACAACAGAAAGCAGCAATGGAAGCTAATGCAGCAGCAATGGAAGCTAATGCAGCAGCAATGGAAGCTAATGCAGCTCAAAAAAGGGCAGAATTAGAAGCTCTAGAGAAACAGAATGAGCACGCTGCAGCCATGGCAAGGTTAAGCATTTTAGAACAAGCCATCAGTGGAAGTGAAAGCGACAGCACCAGTTTGTGTGATGTGGAAGCAGAGGATCCCCTCAAGCGCACAAGAGACTATGTACTAAGCCAAAGCAGTGAATCCCTATTTGCCACAAATGTTCCTGTCAGGGACAACATTTCTCCAGTGCAACAGGGCACAGTATCTTCTGAAGCACACCGCATTCAAGGTCAGTACAATGCCCTGCCTGTCCAGCATCCAGTTTCTTCTTCCTTCATGGATTCCCAAAGCCTTGCACCTCAGCAAATGCAATATACTGATACTCAGGTAAACACCAATGTGACACCATACCACCAGACTGCAAACAACCGTCCAGTCTCACATCCATATGTGGCTAAACCTATGGACTTTAAGCTAGCTCCTAGGCTGAATGCCTACGCAGCCCCTACGCTACCTACCTCTGTTAACCAGAACCCCACTAACAACGTAATCACCGCTACTCAGCCAGCAACTCAATATTTAAAGTCAGAGAGAACAGACATGTCAGAGTTTGCAAGGTACATGGTTCGCCGTGAGCTTACTAAGACTGGACTCACAAGGTTCGATGACCAACCTGAGAACTACAGAGGCTGGAAATGTGCCTTCAAAACTGCAATTAGTGACCTTGGCATTACTGCAGCTGAAGAATTAGATTTGCTTATCCGGTGGCTTGGCCCACAGTCCACAGAACGTGCTAAAAGACTCAGATCCGTCCACATTTACAACCCCATAGCAGGCCTTACCGCTGCTTGGGAAAGACTGGAGAAAACCTATGGCAGTCCTGAAGCAATAGAGAATGCTCTGTTCAAACGGTTGCAAGGGTTTCCAAAGATATCTGGTAAGGATCATCAGAAATTTCAAGAACTTAGTGACCTACTCATGGAGCTCCTACTGGCTAAGGCGGACACTCTCCTACCGGGCCTCAGTTACCTGGACACTGCTCGTGGGGTAAACCCGATAGTCTCCAAGTTGCCATATAATATTCAAGAAAGGTGGACCACAGTTGGGTCAAGATACAAAACTGAGAATAGAGTCTCCTTTCCTCCATTTTCCTACTTCTGTGAGTTTATCAAGAACATTGCAGAATCCAAGAATGACCCAAGCTTTTCCTATGGGGATCCCAGTGTTCCTGGTTCACCTCCTATTAAGTATGACAGCTCATATTCTAACTACAGAAACCGCAGAGGCCCAGTTTCAGTGAAAAAGACTGATATTCTTCCTATACCTACATCAGCACCAGAAGAAAGCAGTTGCAACAGCAACCAAGACGAAAAGGTAGAAAATCCTAACCGTCTGTGTCCTATTCACAAGAAGCCTCATCCCCTCAAGAAGTGTATTGGCTTCAGGAGGAAACCAATCCAGGAACGTAGAGAGCTTCTTAAGAAACTAGGGATATGTTTCAAATGTTGTGCCTCTACTGAACATGTTGCTAGAGACTGTAAAATTGCTATTAAGTGTATAGAGTGTGGCAGTGAGAACCATGTACAAGCTCTTCATCGATCCCAGCCTAGTGCCACACCGCCTAGAGGTTCCCCTTCCCCAACTAAGCATGGCGGGGAGAACACAGATCAAGCAGCAAATACTACCACAGTATCTTCCTCATGTACAGAAGTCTGCGGAGAAGACCTTTGTGACAAGTCCTGTGCAAGGATATGCCTAGTCAATATATACCCCAAGGGCCAACCAGAAAGGGCTCTGAGGGTGTACGCCATCTTGGACGACCAGAGCAACCACTCACTTGCAAGGTCAGAACTCTTTGATCTGTTTAACTTAAAGGGTGATACTTATCCGTATACCTTGGGTACTTGTAGTGGCATATCAGAGGTTTCTGGAAGAAGGGCCAGCGGTCTCGTAATAGCTTCTCTCAAGGGCAATTTGGAGATACCTTTGCCCACACTTGTTGAGTGCAACCAGATACCATCAAACAGAGAAGAGATACCCACACCAGAGGCGGCTTTCCAGCACCCTCATCTAAGGGCTATAGCCAGTGAAATACCATCCCTTGACAAAAATGCAGACATTCTACTTCTGCTAGGTAGAGACATTCTCAGACTGCACAAAATACGCCAGCAAATTAATGGACCACATGATGCACCATTTGCCCAGCGCCTCGATCTAGGATGGGTTATCATTGGCAACGTCTGCATAGGTAGGATGAAAAGGCCCACCAATATTTCTTCATTTAAGACGCATATGTTACCAAATGGTCGCAGCACTTGTTTTCAGCCATGTCCACATCACTACCAAGTGAAAGAGAAGATAAGCAACAGTAAGTGGCTGCATAATCACCGAGACAATGTGAATACTTTCCTGCCTGGGGAAGACACCCTTGGATTAACAGTGTTCAATACAACAAGTGATGACAACAAGCTGGCACCGGCTATAGCTGATAAAGAATTTCTCAAACTTATGGACAAGGAATTCATTCAAGATGATTCCAACAGCTGGGTAGCACCCTTACCTTTCCGCTCCCCGAGATCAAAACTACCAAACAATCTGAAGCAAGCAGTTTCTAGATTTTCCTCTTTAAAACGTACCCTCAAGAGGAAACCAGAGATGGAGAAACACTTTGTAGGTTTCATGCAGAAGGTATTTGAGAGAGATCATGCAGAACCTGCACCTCCACTAAAGGAAGGAGAAGAATGCTGGTACCTTCCATCATTTGGCGTGTATCACCCTCGCAAACCTGACCAAATCAGGGTCGTGTTCGATTCTAGTGCTCAGTATGAAGGCGTCTCTCTCAACAACCTGCTCCTCACTGGTCCTAACCTAAACAACAGCCTCATAGGAGTCTTAATCCGTTTCAGACAGGAACCAGTTGCAGTGATGGCCGACATCCAACAGATGTTTCATTGCTTCATTGTTAAGGATGATGACAGAAACTATCTCAGGTTCCTATGGCATAAGGACAATGATGTCAACAATGAAGTCATAGATTACCGGATGAAGGTACATGTCTTTGGCAATAGCCCATCTCCTGCAGTAGCGATCTATGCACTGAGAAGGACCGCCCATGAAGGTGAGAAAGAGTATGGCTCTGATGCTCGTCAGTTTGTTGAGAGGAACTTCTATGTTGATGATGGTCTTAAATCCTTACCTGCAAGTGAAGAAGTGATCGATCTCCTCTCTAGAACACAGGAAATGCTGTCTGTAGCTAATCTCAGACTTCACAAGATCATCTCCAACAATATGGAAGTAATGAAGGCATTTCCTTCTGATGATCATGCAATCAACTTGAAGGATCTTGATCTCAGTTCTGATGCTCCTCCTATGCAATGCAGCCTAGGATTGCTATGGAACACTGAACAAGACACATTCACATTCCAAGTGTCTTCTTGTGACAAACCTTTCACCAAACGAGGAGTTTTATCTGTTGTGAACAGCATTTATGATCCCCTTGGTTTCATTGCTCCCATCACCATTCAAGGCAAGCTACTACTAAGACAGCTTACCACTGAGAACATGGACTGGGACACTCCACTGCCTGCTGAGAAACAACTGAGGTCTGACTGTGGCACTAACTTCGTTGGAGCCTGCAAAGAACTGCAGTTAGACAACTTCTTATCCAACAATGGGTGCACTTGGACGTTTAACCCTCCACATTCATCCCATATGGGAGGTTCCTGGGAACGTATGATTGGGATCACACGCAGAATCCTTGACTCTATGTTGATGGACCACAAGTCGACACTGCTTACCCATGAGACGTTAATAACCTTTCTTGCTGAAGTGTCTGCGATAATCAATGCAAGGCCACTTGTCCCAGTATCTTCAGACCCTGAATCTCCAATTATCTTAACCCCAGCAACGCTTCTTACTCAGAAAATTGGTACTGCTGCTACCTCTCCACGTACCTTAGATCACAGTGACATTTACAGACGCCAATGGAAACAAGTTCAACACCTGTCCAATGTGTTCTGGCACCGCTGGAAAACAGAGTACCTCCACATGCTACAGAGCCGTCACAAATGGCAGACCTCAAAACCTAATCTCCAGGTGGGTGACCTCGTCCTTCTAAGGGATAAAGAAGTCCATCGGAATGAATGGCCTATGGGTCTCATCACTAAAGTTGTCCCTAGTGATGATGGGAAGACTCGGAAAGTGGAGGTCAAGGTAACCAAGGGAGGCTCAGTGCGAGTTTTCTTCCGCCCAATTAATGAACTGGTGCTTCTTCTTCCAAGAGGAGACGTCACATAAAAGAAGATAAGGACACCATTCACAGCTCATGGCGGGGAGCTTCCTTCCATGAACTAAAACCGTGTTCTTGTGGATTACAGTGTGGGTCGGTGGAGGTGTTGGCAAATTGCGGCTTCCCGACCTGAAGATTGGTTTATTTGGACTAACTGTTGATTATTGTTTGTTGTGCATGTTTCTTTTTTGTTTTTCAGGTTTGAAGAGGACTTTATGGACATCTCAGGACATTTAATGTTTGTTTTCATTGAAATCTAAAGATTTCAGGCGGGGAGTGTCATGTCCCAGGACTTGGTTTAATTCACTGACATGTATCTGTGATACTGTTTGTCTTTGTAGTTTGTCCCTTTTCTCTCTCTGTATCCTTAGCTGTGATGCTGTAGCTCCTCCTCTCTCTCTCCCCCTCAGTTTAGTTTCACTTCTTTGTAAGCAACATGTCTGCTCAGCTCCTGGTATTTCATCATTTTTCACCTACTGCTGTATGAGGTTCTACAAGATTTACTTGGATTAAAGCATCTGGAATCTTATCTACGCCTCCTCAGTTGAGTTGAACACTATCTGATAGATATCTTGGTGTAAATTGCTGGTTAGCATAGAGACTACAGGACACTCTCACAACCTCACACTTGCAGCCAAGCTATTGAGTCAGAACAGTAGGGTCTGTTTCCTCCAAATTTTCTGTCTCTTCCCCTCTCTCCTGATAAACCCACCTTTCCTCCCATCACTCCTGGTGAGGAACCTATGCAACTGGGAGCTATGGACGCCAAGGCTCGACGAGAGCATCGTCTCCGGAATAACCTCTGCCTGTACTGTGGTACTTCAGGTCATATCATACGAGACTGCTCGATCAGACCCCGTACACCAGCGGAAAAACTTCAGTGCCTGAGTGGTAGTCAGAAGAACCACTCAGGCAACCAGGTATTTGCTGAAAATAACAATAAGATGATGTTATCTGTGTCTCTGTCCTCTGGGGACAGATCTATTTCTGGCCAGGCCTTAGTTGACTCTGGGTCTGCGGCAAACTTTGTCACATTCTCATTTGTCTCAGCTTTAGGCATTAAGCTTTTGCCACTCGATACTCCTCTGTCTGTTACTGGAGCGGATTTTGCCCCACTGGCCAGGGGTAAGGTCCGATTCAAGACCCCTTTAATCACTTTGCATGTGGGCTCTGCACATTCGGAAGTCATGAGCTTTTTTGTTATGGAGCATTTGCCTTCCGATATTATTTTGGGGCTCCCCTGGTTGAACCTCCATAGCCCTATTTTTGATTGGGGTAAAAGGGAGTTAGTAAACTGGGGAGATCAATGCTCATCCCACCGTATTGCTTTGCACACCTTAGATTGTGTCAGTGAGGAGACTGTCTCGGCTACTAAGGGTTGGAAACGCCAGGCAAATAAAAAACGTTTGCCTGGTCCACCAGCACCTCTTGTTGTTTAGGGAGATCTAGAATTTAAGGCAGAGAAAATACTGAGTCCTTCTAAAACTGGTTTATCTGGTGAGGGTCCAGTGGCCCCTCATAAAGGGGGGGTACTGTAACGTCTCTGCCTGTTCGGGTCTCTGTGCCACCCTCCACTCGCATGCTGTGGCGAAGGAGGTGTGCTCAATTTGATTCCTTGCGTAGGTTTCTTGTTGCTCAGTCTGAACAATGTCCTAATACCTCCTGTCTGTAAATGAATTTCTGCCACATCCGTTTCCTGCATCTTTGTTTCTCTCTGCTCCTCTAAGTATTGTGTTACTTCATAGTGTCCTGTTCAGCAAGTTGGGAGGAGGGGATATAGGAAGTGAGAAGAGGAGACTGCAGGTAAAGCTGCTGAAACAGGGAGATGGGAAAATCCCTTTAAGCAGAATTATCATCTACCTATGCCACTTTTGATGACATTTTCCTGTTCTTTCTTCCAATGTGAATCAATAGCAGAAAACAGATATTATCTTTCATTTTTAAAAAGGTTGAATTAGATATGGCTCATTTCTTAGATTTTTGAAGAACAATTGTATTTTCAACACGATTGAGCAGCACAGTCATGGATATCAGCATATTACCAATTGGCTGAAATCCCTGTTTTTCAGTTTTGCATGATTTGAACAAGAGAAAATCATGGGCAAGTCCTCAAAATCTGTTATCCATTTTACATTGCTACTTGTTAAAGGGATTCTATCATTGGAAAACCCATTTTTCACTAACACCATGCTGGAATAGCCTTTAGAAAGACTATTCTTCTCCTACCTTTATTTTTATGCTACACGCCGCCGTTTCTGAGAGTTTTTGTTTTTCTTCTGTATGCAAATGAGTCTTCAGAACGCACAGGGGACATTCCCCCTGTGCTCAAAGAAGACGCTCTTCCGAAGATCCAGCGCTGCCTCTCTCTTCTTCTGCTGATACTCCTCTGCCTCGTCATCAGCCCCCGAGTCTCTGTTCGGGATTCAAATTCCACGCATGCTCAGTCGGCTCTGCTATTTCGCAAACAGAGACTTGGGGGCTGATGACACGGTGGAGAGACGTCAGCAGAAGAAGAGAGAGGTGGCGCTGGATCTTCAGAAGAGCATCTACTTTGAGCACAGGGGACGCCCCTGTGCTTTTTGAGCACAGGGGGAATGTCCCCTGTGCTTTCTGAAGACTCATTTGCATAAAGAAGAAAAACGAAAACTCTCAGAAACGGCGTCGCGTAGCAGAAAAATAAAGGTAGGAGAAGAATAGTCTTTCTAAAGGCTATTCTGACGTGGTGTTAGTGAAAAATGGGTTTCCCAATGATAGAATCCCTTTAAACAAAACATTCCTTCTCATCTTCATCACTTTTAAGCATTTGAAATTTCATTTGGATCAACTATGGTTGTGGCTATTTCAGAGATATCATGAAATAATAGTCCATGCTCAACTATTGCTTGTCATCATTATGTTCCACCTCAGGAAAAAATGGGAAAACTCAATGTCCAATTGGTGATAAAGGCAATCAATAGAGTATTCAATCCCTGTTCATGGATTTGTGTACTCAGAACTACACTGCACCTGCGCAGAACGACCCCTGTACTCCATGAGCTTCATTAGCCTCACCCAAAAAACGAAATAATTCAAAAACAGCTGGGAGCAAGAAAAGAAGAAAGGTTGGACTAGAATAGCCTTTCTAAAGGCTATTCCACTGTGTGTTTAGTTAAAAAAGGGTATATCGAATGATAGACTCCCTTTTATTGAAGCAAACATTGCCTATTATTTGAGATCTTTGCAAAGCTGATAATGTTACTAGCAGCAGTTGCTGAATGGTAGCAGACATTCTATTAGGACATGTCTCTAGCAGATCCTAATTGGAAGTCTATGATGGCAGGCACAGAGGCTATTGTTAAGTCCCTGGTTGCCATAGCAACACATTGCCATCCGTGATGGTAGTCTGTTACACACTTGAACAGTTGGGATTGGTGTTATCACCTTTCCAGCTGTTGCAGTGGGAGCTTGGCTGTTAGTTACAGCTGGGTTCCTGGGGTGATCAGATAGTCTCTGCTTTTGAGCTCACATGATCACTATCACATACATTTAAGTAGGGATGCGCTAATTGCCTGACATTCCCCGACATACATGTATGTGATTATGCAGGAAGTGATTAAAGTACAGGACAAAATTGAAAATGTGTTTCCATTCATGCCTTGAGCTTAACATGGGTCATTTATATACTAAGATAAAATTTGTGACCTTGTCTAATTATGTTTTATTCTCATATTTACTTTACAATTTACACATGTTTGCACTTTTCTAAAAAACAGATGCATAAAACAATGCCTGTTGTTGGAATAGATTTAGCATGAGTTCCACTGAAATGGAATGTAAATGATGAAGATGCCATATTGCTTCAAGTCACAGCTGCTGACCAGAGATCCATAGCCGTACACCGTTTTGACAGGGAAACCTGAGGTAGCCCTGTTGTTGTGCTTAACACTAAGTCTAGATTCACATGACAGAGTTTCACTCCGATTACATTACGGAACAGTATGTCGCAGGAAGGCAGGGACTCCTAGCATCATATATAACTTTAATGCAAGGAGTCCCACTCCCGGCTTGAAGTTCAGCCCGGTAAATCCGGCGAACACATGGATGGAGTTTCACAGGTGTAAATCTAGGATTAGAAAGGACTTACAAGCAGTGAATAGAAAATCGAGAATGTCAATTGCAAAGTTTAACCCTAATAATGCCTTGTGTGCTAAGCATTCATGTTGCCTTGTTTTGGGTTCATTGACTGTATATCAGTTTTGCCAGGTAGTATCATTACTGGTTACTGCAAGTACAAAATTCTGATGTGTAATAGCACCCTTGGGGAATCACAAAATTGGACACATTGGGGCAGATTTATAAAACTGTCTAAAAACAAAATTGGTTAGTTTCCCATAGCAACCAATCATTTCAATGAGAGCTGAGCTTTATTGTCAGAGTCAGCTCTGTGCTGTGTATAGTATAGAGACTGGATGTGTCCCTACATAGCTGATCCGTACGGGTATGGAACATCAGATATTTGTGCCCTATCCTACATTTGCGCTGATGGCTAAGTTAAACAAATTTCATTCTTTTATTGACATATATAATGTATGTACAAGTTAGTGCCACATACATATTATTGTAAAAAAAAAAAACACAAAAAACCATTAGCCCAACAGATTCATTATAACTCATGCCTGTTTTCTATTTTATATAGGAATTCTGCGTTAGTTCCTAACTGGCGTAGATTTCCATTCTAGCGCAGGGACGTCCATTTCAAAACTGAAACATATGTGAAAAACAGACATTTTTTTCCCCCACTTTTTTTCTTACATTTTTATGGATATTAAAAGCAATAAAAAAAACATACATAAAAATAAAGCCCTATGTATCACTGAAAACAAATATAAAAATTATTTAAATAACCAGAACAAAAAGATTGTTATTGATTTTAAAATTACATATATCAAAGGAACCAGGGAAAATGGTTAGGAAGTAGTTAAGATTTGCAGTCCAATTGCAGCCTCCAGTTTTCAAATTAATAGTCATTGGGGGTTATTTATGATCTGCCCGTTTTTTTGGCCATATTTTTCGCAGGTGCGTCTTTTATTAGACTAGTCTTACTGTGATGTTTATGATGCCAACACACCTCCTTGTTAAATGTTGTGCACATGTTAGTTAGTTTAGATGCGCCTTTTTGGGCTATGTGCACTTTTTTTGGTCAAAAAGGTGCAATTGCCCCTTTCCAATACATTCTAACTTGAGGGCTTTTTTACACTGCCCATGGACTGGAGTGCATTTGCGCCTTTTTTAAAAAAAAGGGGCAAGTCATAAAGTGTGAAAAGGATCTTCATCTAGGCCACGCCCCCTTTTTTAGGACGTTGTGTAAAACATAAATAAAAACAGAATACGATGATTTTCAAATCCTTTTCAACCTATATTCAATTGAATACAATGCAAAGACAATATATTTAATGTTCAAACGGATAAACTTTATTGTTTTTTGCAAATATTCACTCATTTTGAATTTGATGTCTGCAACACGTTCCAAAAAAGCTGGGACAGGGGCAACAAAAGACTGGGCCCGGAGCATGTTTACCCGTGTTACATCACCTTTCCTTTCAACAACACTCAATAAGCGTTTGGGAACTGAGGACACGAATTGTTGAAGCTTTGTAGGTGGAATTCTTTCCCATTCTTGCTTGATGTACAACTTCAGTCTGGGGTCTCCATTGTCTTATTTTGTGATTCATAATGCGCCCCACATTTTCAATGGGAGACTGGTCTGGACTGCAGACAGGCCAGTCTAGTACCCGCACTCTTTTACTACAAAGCCATGATATTGTAACACATGCAGAATGTGGCTTGGCATTGTCATGCTGAAATAAGCAGGGACGTCCCTGAAAAAGACGTCACTTGGATGGCAGCATATGTTGCTCCAAAACCTGTATGTACCTTTCAGCATTAATGGTGCCTTCACAGTTGTGCAAGTTACCCATGCCATGGGCACTAACACAACCCCATATCATCAGAGATGCTGGATTTTGAACTTTGCGCTGATAACAATCCGGACAGTCCTGTTCCTCTTTGGCCCGTAGGACACGATGTCCATGATTTCCAAAAAACAATGTGAAATGTGGACTGGTCAGACAACAGGACACTTTTCCACTTTGCGTCAGTCCATCTCAGATGAACTCGGGCCCAGAGAAACCGGCAGCTTTTCTGGATGTAGTTGATATATGGCTTTCGCTTTGCATGGTAGAATTTTACCTTGCACTTGTAGATGTAGCGATGAACTGTGTTCACTGACAATGGTTTTCTGAAGTGTTCCTGAGCCCATGCGGTAATATCCAATACAGAATAATGTCGGTTTTTAATGCAGTGCTGCCTGAGGGATCGAAGGTCACGGGCACTTAATGTTGGTTTTCGGCCTTGCCGCTTACTTGCAGAGATTTGTCCAGATTCTATGAATCTTTTGATGATATTATGGATTGTAGATGATGAAATCCCTAAATTCCTTGCAATTGTACGTTGAGAAACGTTGTTCTTAAACTGTTGGACTATTTGCTCACACAGTTGTTCACAAAGTGGTGAACCTCATCCCATCCTTGCTTGTGAAGGATTGAGCCTTTTGGCGATGCTCCCTTTATACCCAATCATGACACTCACCTGTTTCCAATTAACCTGTTCACCTTTACAATGCTCCAAACAGGGTTTTTTTGAGCATTCCTCAACTTTCCAAGTCTTTTGTTGCCCATGTCCCAGCTTTTTTGGAACGTGTTTGCAAAAAAATAATAAAATTTATCCGTTTGAACATTAAATATCTTGTCTTTGTAGTGTATTCAATTGAATATAGGTTGAAAAGGATTTGCAAATCATCATATTGTGTTTTTATTTATGTTTTACACAACGTCCCAACGTCATTGGAATTGGGGTTGTACAACTGTATAGATGAGCTTCTTATGGAGAAGTGTAATGACGCCTGCATTTGAGCCCTGTGCTGGTGATCCATATACACCTGCTACCCAGAGACCCTGCATTGTAAAGAAATTGCTTTCTGCCAGGTGTGCTCCTGGAGGAGTGCCATATCCACTTTCAACCACTTTAGATGCCTCAAGATCATCATTCACTTTTGGGGAGATCGAAGCCACTTAACATTCCATGTTACAATCCACATAAAAGTTAAGACTATTTAACAGTTCGATCTAGGCCTCATATCTGAATTTGAATTTTTGTTACCTAAATTCCCTCGTGTCGCTACATTTTATGGACTCCCTAGAATCCACAAGGGTCTGAATGCGATCACGGGGAGACCCATAGTCTCGGGGGTAGATAGCTTAAATCAGAACACTGGTATCTATCTGGATCAGATACTTTGACCGTTTGTAGTTTCCCTATCCTCATATGTATGGGATATGAGTGATTTCCCTCACAGAATAGAGGGAGTTACATTAGATCAATACTCCCCAGAATACAGTCTTGATGTGGAAGCACTTTATTCTTCTACTCCCTATGATAGGGAACTGCAGGCGGTCGAATATTTCCTGGCCTCAAGAGGCTGTCAGTACCGCGCCCATAGCCAATTTGTCCTGGAATTTTTACAGTTTTCACTGACATGGAATTTTTTCCTCTTTAATGGGAGGTTCTACCACCAGCTCAGGGGCACAGCCATGGGCAACCCATGTGCACCTATGTATGTGAACTTGCTCCTGGACTGGTGTGAGGAAACTTTGGTGTTTGGTGAAGAAGTCCAGGCAGATGACAGAATTGAGTTATAGTCGCAGTACATTGATGACATATTAGTTATCTCGTGTGGGATGTGGATTCTTTTAATCACTTTATGAGAAATCTGAACAATAACATCACTGGCCTCAGATTCACCTGTGAGTCGGATATTAATTTTACCATTACTTGATATTCGAATTTCGAGAACGGAGAATGGTGTTTTGGCAACAGAGGTGTACCGTAAACCCACCTCAATGAATTCTTTATTACAATGGGACAGCCACCACCCGCCGGCCCTCAAAAGAGGGATCCCGAAGGGACAATATTTGAGGGTCAGGTGTAACTATTCAACTACTTAGAAATATATGGAACAAGCTAGTGATCTTAGAGAACGTTTCCTAAAAAGAGGATATCCAGATAGGGTCCTCAGGGAGGCACATAAACATGTGTTAACTCAAAGTAGAGAGACCTTACTTGAACCACTGCCAGAAACAACTGATACGTCCCAGATAATTCGGTTTATAACCACTTTTGATAATGGGTCAAATGAATCAAGGGGCATCCTCAAAAAACACCCGGATATACTCCTGATGGACCCCGATGTAAAAGAAGCCATTCGGGTTAGTCCCCCAATTACATTTAGGAAAGGAAGATCCTTACAGGATAGATTTGTACGAAGTCACTTGGAATCAGTGAGAAAGACCACATGGCTGGACAAACAAATCAAGGGCTGCTTCAGATGCAGTGGATGTATTGCATGTACAGCATTACAGATGGGGAAAAAATTCAAATCTAGTGTCCTAGGCAAAATATTTGAAATTAGGCATTTTGTTAATTGCAGAACAAAGGGAGTGATCTACAAGGCCACATGTATTTGTGGCCTTGAATATATTGGAAAGACTAGGAGAGAATTCAGAAGCAGAATAGGAGAGCACTTGGGAGATATAGCCCATGAACGGGATACTCCCATTGCCCATCACATGACAATGCATCATGCAGGAGCAAAAAATGCAGTAAAGTTCATGGGAATAGCTGTGGTCCCCTTTCGGAAAAGATGGGGGACTGGGATAGTCTCCTCCTACAGAGGGAGACAAAATGGATGTTTAAACTGAACACGCTTACCCCAAATGGGTTAAATGAGCAGATTATGGCTGTTTTGTTTGAACTTGACCAATTTTTGGGATATTTCTATACAACTGCTCTCTGTCTCATATACCTTTTGTAAGGGAATTGCCAGTTGAACAATTCCCCAGTGCTGCTGCAGAACCCTGGGGGGAGGAGCACAACAATACAGTGAACCCTAAGCTGAACCCCCCCCCCCCACACTGTCCCTGGCTAACTTGCCTGACCTATCCTAGGCGACAGCCAGCAACTGGTCAACAATCCCTTCTAAATATAAGTGACAACACAGAACACAGACAGGACAAACAACAAGAAAGGGAGGTCAGCAAGCCAAGGGATCGGTAACAGTCGAGCAATGCAGTACAGAATCAAAATCCAAGAGAATAGTCAAAGTCAAAGCCTGAGGTCAGGAATAGGAATATAGGTAATAGCAGAAAAGGAGCTAGCAGGGACAAAGTCAAAAAACAGAATCTCAATAGCCAGCAACCATGTGTGAACTGATGACCTGTTTATAGCAAGTACGGACCTGCCCCAGACTTGATTGTTAGACAGGCTGTCAATCACATAGGCAAGGCTAATATTAACTGTTAGAGGAGCAGAGAGGAGAAAGGTGCAGGAGACGGGTGTGGCTGAAATTCAATTACATAGGACAGTGTTCAGACTGAGCATCAAGAGCCCTAAGCAAGGAATCAAACTGAATACACCTCCTGCGCTGCAGAGGGTGGTGCAGAGACCCAAACAGGCAGAGACGTTACACCTATTATCAACATCTATACACTATTTTGTTTATATAGTCTGAATACCTCAATTGACATCCCTAATGGGTATACAATACACATTATCTTTGTTTAGACATCTTAGATATTCCCTGAAGCAGTCTTTGAGCACCTTACTGTAAATTGCCTTTTCCACTGTCTACCTTGTTTGTTACATATATTGGGATTTTTTTTTTTATAACATTCTCTGTTTTTCACATTCTCAATTTATTTATTCTATTATGTATGGGTACAAAGTGGTGCATGTGAGTTTTTTTCAGATAGCATACTCTTTGAATTAAATAAAATGTGAGGAGGAGGAGAGGAGAGTTCTGTTCAGCAAAGTGAAAGTAAAAAAAACTCCAGCTACATGCTAGGGTTACTATTCTTATTAATGTCAGGCATTTGGGGTTATTAATTTAGTTTTAGTAACTCCATGTGCCTCACATTAATAGAAGTTAATCCCATCATGTCCCTTAAATTAACCCCTGTGTGCTTTACATAAGGGTTACTAACATGTGAGACATATGGGGGTACTAATAAAGGACCTCAATAATGAAGATACTTAATTAGTACCTCCATGTCTCTCACATATCAGCAACTCTTATGTGAAGCACACAAGGGTTAATGTGAGGGACATGATGGGTTTAATTGCTATTAAAGAGGACCTTTCATGTCCTCATCAAAGTACGGTTTTATACAGTATATTCAGCGCACTGTTGGTTTTCCTGGTATGTGCCCCGGGGCTGGAGAGAAATTAACGGCACCGATATCTCCCCACTGTCAGAAGGGCATTCCTTACCTGAGCAGTAAGGAACACCCCTCTGACAGTACAATGCTATGTTACAGTACAGTCAGGGGGGCGTTGCTTACAGCGCAGTGATGATGCTAGTTGGTAAGGAACGCCTTTCTGACAGTGGGGAGATAGCTGTTAATTTCTCTCCAGCCCCGGGGCACATAGCGGGAAAACCGACAGTGTGCTTAATTCAGTGCACTGTCGGCTTTCTAGTGGTATATAAAACCGCATATTCATGAGCACATGAAAGACTCCCTTTAAAGAGGACCTATCATTATATTTAGGCAATAGCAGCAGCACTTCTCACTACGGCGCATGCGCAAAATTTGCATGCTCTGTAGTGTGAAGTGCTGCTGATGCAGAAAAGAATAAGAAGAAGAGTATATGTTCACAAGAAGGGGCGTGCAGCAGCAAGAGGAGGTGAAATACTGGATATGACGGTGCTGTGCTCGGAGCACAGGAGGAACGGTGTCGGAGAAAAGATAAAGAAAGGTAGGGATAGAATAGCCTTTCTAAAGGCTATTCCAACATGTCATTGTTTAAATTACTTGGGCAGACCCGGCTGAATGCTGAGAAAAGTCAACCGCGTGCCATGGAGGTGGCCGAAAAATGGCAGCAAGAGATGACCGCCATGTTAATGAAGCAGCTTTCTGTATTGTGTGAGGCCGTGGTTGCTCAGAATGCGGTAAGAGAATCTTCTGCTGAGACCCCATCGGTAAGATCCACTGCTCGAGCGGCTGTGAAAAGTTCTGTACAGAAGATGACGTCCACTGACGACATAGAGGCGTATCTTCATGTCTTTGAGCGGGTTGCTGAACGAGAAAAGCTGCCAAAAGAACAGTGGGCCGATGTCCTGGCGCCCTTTCTAACCAGGGAACCACAGAAGGCCTATTACGACTTGTGTGAGACAGCAGCCAGAGATTATACCACGTTGAGGAGTGAGATCCTGGCCCGTCTTGGGGTAAATATGCATGTGCGAGCCGGAAGGGTACATCACTGGACTTTTTCTGAAAGTCTTCCGCCCAGGTCTCAAATGCATGACCTTATCTACCTGGTAAAGAAGTGGCTACAACCTGAAGAGGCCTCCCCTGCACAGATGGTGGAAAGAGTGGCCCTAGACAAATACACTTGGTCGCTCCCACATAACATTCAACGCTGGGTTGGCCAAGCAGGTCCTACGACTGCGGACCAGCTAGTATGCCTGGTGGAGAGATATCAAGCCACTGAGGAGCTCCTGCAGACACCTTCCAGACCAGCCACCCCAAGAACTAGTAAGATGATACCAACTGTTAGGGGTGTGAGGAAGGTTGGGATGGAAGAATGTTCACAAGAGAAACAGGCAACTGGGACTGTGACCTATAGCCCCAAGACTCAAAATGGGGACCAATCCCGTACACATTGCTGGCAGTGCCATGGGTTAGGTCATGTTGCTGCCCACTGTCCCCTGACGTCTGAGCCCATGGACTGCAGCCGTTCCAAGCGGGTATCCCTGTTTGCTCACCCCGCTTGTTCAGCAGAAACTGTGTCTGAACCACAGATGTGTACCGTGACTGTAACAGAACGTGCTGTACTGACTCTACTGGACTCTGGGAGCCTGGTAACCCTGGTTTACCGTGATCTGGTCGACCCTGCACTGTACAATGGACAAACTGTTGGGGTTTTATGCATACTTGGTGAAACTAGGGAGTATCCTGTTGCAGAGGTCACCATCAAAACTAACTCTGGTACAGCCTGTCACAAAGTAGGCGTGGTTAACTCCCTCTTCCATAGTGTGTTCATAGGGAGGGATTTTCCTCTGTTTTGGGATCTTTGGAAAAAACAGAAGTTACCCTGTCCTGAAAATGCTAATGTTGGTAATGTCTTGCCTAATGTTAACCCTGAACCCTTTGATCCTGACAGAGAAACACCAGCTGTATGGGTGACCCAAGCTGGTAATAATTTTTCTCTGTCTGTGTTAGCTGGTGATACTGAAATTCAGGAGGAGGTTCCTGAGATGCCTGAGCTCAAGGTGTCCCGTGACAATTTTGGGACCGCTCAAATTAGAGATCCTAATCTGTCTCATGCCAGGGAAAATGTAAAGGTGGTAAACGGTGAACCCCAGTATCCAGGGGCTGACAAGGAGTTCCCCTATATATCCATGAACCAGGATCTATTGTATAGGGTGAACCAGATACGGGGAGAAATTGTCGAACAATTGGTGGTGCCGGGTCCTATCAAAGAGTGGTTTTAGATTTGGCACATAAACACGTGCTGAGAGGACACTTGGGTTATGAGAAAACCAAAGAACGCATATTACAGCATTTCTGTGTGGATAGACATGTGCTAAAGTACTGTAGCTCCTGCCTAGTGTGCCAACTAACTGCTCCACTGTCACACTTCAGGAGCCCTTTAGTACTCCTGCCTATTATAGAGGTCCCCTTTGAACGTATAGCCATGGATTTGGTAGGACCTCTTGTAAAGTCTGCTCGGGGACATCAGTACATACTAGTGGTATTGGATTATGCTACCCGGTACCCTGAATCTGTGCCCCTCAGACACACTTCAGCAAAGTTAAGTGCAAAGGAGCTTTTTTACATGTTTTCTCGGACAGGTATTCCTAAAGAGATCCTGACCGATCAAGGGACCCCCTTTATGTCCAAAGTTATGAAAGAAATGTGTAAGCTCCTGGGTATCAAACATCTGAGAATCTCTGTGTATCACCACCAGACAGATGGCCTGGTTGAGCGGTTTAATAAAACCCTTAAGGGAATGTTAAAAAGAGTGGTTAGCAAAGATGGCAAGAATTGGGATTGTTTACTGCCACATCTCATGTTTGCAATCCGAGAGGTACCTCAGTCTTCCACAGGTTTCTCTCCATTTGAATTAGTGTATGGTAGAAACCCACGGGGGCTCTTAGATATGGCTAAGGAAACTTGGGAACAGGAACAAACTCCGTACCGTAGCGTTATTGAGCACATTACCCAGGTGCAAGATCGAATTACGGCAGTAATGCCAATTGTAAAGTAGCATATGCAGTGTCGGACTGGCCCACCGGGGAACCGGTGAATCCCTCGGTGGGCCCCGAGCCCCGACTATCCCAATCAGGCCCCTGACCAATTCATTTACATTGACAAAATGTGGATTAGTAATGGTCAGGGGCCAGACTTTACTACCATAAAGATGGCCGGCTGCCGGCGGAGCGCAGCGGCGGGAGACTGTCCCTACCTTGTTATGGACCCGCCTCCTGAAGCCTGCATCCTGATCGGCAGCTGCTGGAGCCAATCAAATTGCAACGCATTGCTGCAAGCATCAATGACGTCATGACGCTGTGCACGGCGGCGGGATGCAGCAGAGGAGCCCACAACAGTGTGAAGGTAAGTATTATTTACCCACACACACAAAACAACTTTTTCCCCCTATTTTGCCCCCAAATCTTTTAGCTTCACTGACCCCTCTGAGAACTACAACCCCCCAGCAGTTCCAGATGCTCTGGATCTGTTGAGAGTTGTAGTCCACCCCCCAAAACGAATGTCCCACTGTATTGTTATGCTGGTGCCTGCTTTAGGGCTCCAGCATAACAATACCTAAGTTGCAGAAACCGCTGAGGACTTTTCTGTCTGTCACTTTCAGTTTGAAAATGGCGGACACCAGCGGACCTCATTATAGTCAGTGGGGTCTGCCGTTGTCTGTGTATAACCGCCATTTTAACAGTCCGCCTCTCAGTCATTCGGGTCCCGTGGCGGACCTGTATGACAGAGAGCTTGCCGCAGACGTGAACCTAGCATAAGGCTATGGCTACACTACAACTTCCGTCATGCAACCAAAAATCACCGTGTCGCCTTGGGACTCTCACATGTTAGTGAATGGAGTCGCATTGGGACCCTCAGGTTGCAATGCGACTCCATTCACTAACATGAGTGAAGGAGTTACAAGGCGACACGGTAATCCACATGACAGGAGTCATGGCTTATTCATCAAAAACAATGTTTTCCGCCGGAGTTTTGCACCTAATTTATAATGAGGTGCGCACATAAATTAGTCCTTGCTGATGTAGATATCTGGCATCATTAACACTAGAAAACTGAAGTAAATGATGATAAAAATGACAGGGCCAGAAAAGTGGTGTGCAAAACTCAAAAAGTCTCAATTTTTTTTCGCAAAAATTTTCTCTTGCACAAAATAATTGTTACTTTTTTAATGGCTTGTACATTACTTTTTTTTTTAGCACACAAGCTGTGTTAAATCAGCCCCATTTATTTATTATGCTTACTTGTATAGCGCCATCATATTCTGCAGCGCTTTACAGACATTGACAGTCATATGTAGATTGTGAGCCCTATATGGGACAGTGGCTGTCAATGTCTGTAAAGTGTTGCAGAATATGATGATGCTATATAAGTAAGAAAAATAAATAAATAAATAGTATTTACACTATACAAATAGGATGCATGATGTTAAAAAAAAAATGTCATGCATCCTATTCGTACAGTGTAAATACTATGGGGCTGATTTATTTATATGGCAGGGTATAACCTTTTTAACCAACCCCCAATACAATATAATTTTGTCAATATGTTGTTAATTTTTTTTTTTTTTTTATTTATGTCAAGTGAGGTGAAAAAAAAACAAAAAAAACCCTACTCATCTGTCCCCGATGCTCCAGTGTCCTCCCAGTGCAGTCCGGTCCTGCTACTTGGCTGTCTTCTGGCTGTGACGTCCCAGCTCCCTTCCGCTGAGGCCGACGATTGGCCTCGGCAGTCACGTGACTACTTAGGTCAATCAGCGGCCTACAGAAGGGACCCGGGGATGTCACAGATAGTGACGTCACTTCGCCGTGGCTGCGGATTGGCCTTAGCAGTTGTGTGTGGTGGGGACTTGCGCCGAAAGAAAACAACAGAGCTGCAGGACTGGGGGACACATGAGCATCGGGGACAGGGATATGTGTTTTTTGTTTGTTTTTTTGTTTTTTTTCATTTTTTTTCACCTCTCCGTCTCTATTTAAAAAATACATTTTAGCCTGGACAACTCCTTTAAAGGGATTATCCTCATTCTAACATTGAAATACCACCTGTTGGGGTCCAACATGCAGGACCCCCCGAAGATCAGCTGCAGTGGAATAGCATGGCTCTCAGTAATGTTACCGTACCAGGAGCCACGCTGCTCACTAGCCGTATAAAGTGTAGTGGTGGCTTTAGGTACTGCAGCGCTGTTCCATTGAAGTCTATGAGGCAGCATTACAGTACCAAAAGCCGCAGCTGCACTTTGTACAGTGAGAGAGCAGTGTGTCTCTTGGTATGTAATGAACTGGGAGTCACGCTGTCCTGGTGCAGCTGATCTGCAGGGGTCCAGATTGTCAGACTTCCACAGACCTAAGGGCTCATTCACACAACAGAATTCTAAGACCGTGTGCTGGCTGTTGTATTAACAGCACACGGTCCGATAAATTTTAATGGATCTATTCACACAACCATTGTTTAACCATCTGTGTGAATGATCCAAGAAAGAAATAGAACTGGCTATTTTTGGTGATTTTATGGATCCCTCAATAGACTCATGTCAATGAGGGATCCTTGAATACAGATTCTCCTCGGGTGTGCACTGTGCTGGGCACTGTCGTGTGAATCGGGCCTAGAATATTAGAAGGTGGATAACCTTTTTAAAGGTGTTATGCCATGAAGAATAGTTATCCATAGGATAGAGCCCTCAGAATCAGGGTGTTTTTCTTCTAATCGAATCCAGGCTGAATGTAGCTGTGCCCAGCTGGACAGGAGGCGACCGTGCTCCCATTAACTTCAATGGAAGTGCCTGAAATAGTGAAGTGAAGGACTTCAGCTATCTCAGTTACTCCCATTATCTCAGTTACTCCCATACTCAGTTACTCTCCAGTTTGCTTATCGACCGGGCATTGGGGTAGATGATGCCATCATCCACCTTCTGCACAGGGCTCTGTCTCACCTGGAAAAACCAGGGAACACGGTGAGAATAATGTTCTTTGATTTCTCCAGTGCTTTTAACACCATACAGCCCAGGTTACTGAGAGACAAGCTGGGCTTTGCTGGAGTGGACCACCACCTCTCCAACTGGATCCTAGACTACCTCACAAATCGAACTCAATACGTGAGAGCCCAAGACTGTGTGTCAGGTACCGTGATCTGTAATACGGGGCCACCTCAGGGTACGGTTCTCGCCCCTTTCCTCTTCACACTGTACACTGCTGATTTTAGGTGCAACTCATCCAGCTGCTACCTACAGAAGTATTCTGACGACTCTGCAATAGTAGGCCTCATCACAGACGATGATGACAAGGAGTACAGAGAACTGAACCGGTTTTTTGTGGACTGGTGCCACCAGAACCACCTGAAGATTAACGCGGGGAAGACCAAGGAGATGGTGGTGGACTTCCGTAAAGGCAGATGCCCTCCAAAACCAGTGGACATCCTGGGGACGGGCATCGAGATTGTGAACACCTATAAGTACCTGGGTCTGCTCCTTAATAATAAGCTGGACTGGGCAGATCATATGGAGGCCCTGTACAGGAAGGGCCACAGCAGGCTCTACCTGCTTAGGAAGCTGAGAGCCTTTGGAATCCGGGGGGCACTTCTTAGGACTTTCTTCAACTCGGTAGTGGCATCAGCCATCTTCTTTGGAGTGGCCTGCTGGGGGAGCAGTATATCAACCAGGGACAGAAATAAACTTGACAAGCTGATTAGAAGGGCCAGCTCTGTCCTGGGGAGCCCACTGGACCCAGTGCAGGTGGTGGGTGACAGAAGGATACTGTCCGTGGTGAGCTCCATGCGGGAGAATAACTCCCATCCCATGCATGAGACTGTGATTGCGCTGGGCAGTACTGTCAGTGACCGACTGCTCCACCCTAGGTGTGAGAAGGAGTGCTATCGGAAGTCTTTCCTCCCCACCGCGGTTAGGCTGTACAACCAACACCGACCTAAGCGGAGATCATTACATACAGAGAACTGAAATATCTCTCTGCCTGTTAAATCACCCCCCCCCCCCCCTCTGCTACGTCCTATCTGTCTGTCTGCTATTAATGTAATGCCTCTCACCTTGGAACATTCCTGTACATGTTGTATTTGTATTTGTATCTGCTTATCTTATCTTTGATGCTGTAACACACTGAATTTCCCCACTGTGGGACTATTAAAGGACTATTATTATTATTATTATTATTATTAAAGTAAAAGAGGGCATGGATGCTTCCTATTCAGCAGGGCACGGCTACATTCAACCTGGATTCAGTCAGACTAAATTCACTGTGGTGAGAAAAACAACCCCATTCTCAGTACCAGGAACCTGGATTCATTATTGTATGTCCTATGGATAAAGTAGTAGTAGTTAGGTGACTCTGGCCTCTTAATAATCCTGGAGCATGTAAGGAATTCAGGTGCAGGAAGTGTACAGTCATGGCCAAAAGTTTTGAGAATGATACAAATATTAATTTTTACAAAGTCTACTGCTTCAGTTTTTCTAATGGCAATTTGCATATACTCCAGAATGTTATAAAGAGTGATCAGCTTAACAGCAATTACTTGCAAAGTCAATATTTGCCTAGAAAATGAACTTTATCCCCCAAAACACATTTCAACATCATTGCAGCCCTGCCTTAAAAGGACCACCTAACATCGTTTCAGTGATTGCTCCATTAACACAGGTGTGGGTGTTGATGAGGACAGGGCTGGAGATCAATCTGTCATGATTAAGTAAGAATGACACCACTGGACACTTTAAAAGGAGCCTGGTGCTTGCCATCATTGTTTCTCTTCTGTTAACCATGGTTATCTCTAAAGAAACACGTGCAGTCATCATTGCACTGCACAAAAATGGCCTAACTGGGAAGAGTACTGCAGCTAGAAAGATTGCACCTCAGTCAACAATCTATCGCATCATCAAGAACTTCAAGGAGAGAGGTTCCATTGGTGCCAAAAAGGCTCCAGGGAGCCCAAGAAAGACCAGCAAGCGGCAGGACTGTCTCTTAAAAGTGTTTCAGCTGCGGGATCGGGCTACCAGCAGTGCAGAGCTTGCTGAGGAATGGCAGCAGGCAGGTGTGAGTGCATCTGCACGCACTGTGAGGCGGAGACTCTTGGAGCAAGGCCTGGTCTCAAGGAGGGCAACAAAGAAGCCACTTCTCTCCAGAAAAAACATCAGGGACAGACTGATATTCTGCAAAAGGTACAGGGAGTGGACTGCTGAGGACTGGGGTAAAGTCATTTTCTCTGATGAATCCCCTTTTCAATTGTTTGGAACATCTGGAAAACAGCTTATTCGGAGAAGAAGAGGTGAGTGCTACCACCAGTCTTGTCTCATGCCAACTGTAAAGCATCCTGAAACCATTCATGTGTGGGGTTGCTTCTCAGACAAGGGAATCGGCTCTCTCACAGTCTTGCCTAAAAACACAGCCATGAATACAGAATGGTACCAGAATGTCCTCCAAGAGCAACTTCTCCCAACCGTCCAAGAGCAGTTTGGTGCTCAACAATGCCCTTTTTTAGCCAAAAGGGGCCCCCCGCCAAAAAACAAAGGTGATAACAAAATGGCTCAGGGAACAAAACATAGAGATTTTGGGTCCATGGCCTGGAAACTCCCCAGATCTTAATCCCATTGAGAACTTGTGGTCAATCATCAAGAGACGGGTGGACAAACAAAAACCAACAAATTCAGACAAAATTAAAGCATTGATTCTGCAAGAATGGACTGCTATCAGTCAGGATTTGGTCCAGAAGTTGATTGAGAGCATGCCAGGGAGAATTGCAGAGGTCCTGAAGAAGAAGGGTCAACACTGCAAATATTGACTTGCTGCATTAACTCATTCTAACTGTCAATATAAGCTTCTGTTACTCATAATATGAATGCAATTATATTTCTGTATGTGATAAAAACATCTGACAAACACACATAAAAACCAGAGGGCAGCAGATCATGTGAAAATATAATATTTGTGTCATTCTCAAAACTTTTGGCCATGACTGTAGGTCAGTGGGGACTTGTGTCACCACATTTCAAGAGCCATAGTCAGGGCACTTCTCTGTCCTTAAAGGGGTATTCCCATGATCATAATCATATCTATATTTGTAGATCATTAGAAGTTAAACATTTTTGCAAATATAAGTAGTTAAAAATTCTGCAGTTTTAAAGTTTTTCTCTAACTATCTTAGTGGTGACAGTCTGTTGTCTTGATCGGTTGCCAATGGATACAACCACAAATGCAGAAACTTTATATGGTTTGGGACTTATCAAAAACCCAGCCATGATTTTCATATTGTAGCGGGGTTATCAGGCAGGGACACTACATGTACCAGACGATATCCCAGCCACGATAAGGAAACCATTCCTGATTTTCTGACTTTAGAAAGATCCTGCATTGATGGTCGTATCCATTGGCAACCGATCAAGACAACAAGACTGTGACCACAAGATATTTAGGGAAAATCTTTAAAACTCTGCAAAATGTTTAATTACTTATACTTGCAAAAATGTTTAACTTTTAATTATCTACAAATTTAAAAATGGTTATATACGTGGGAATACCCCTTTAAGGCCGGAGCCCCACGTGGTGTAAACGCCGCAGTTCACCTGCAGCGTAAAAGCCGTGGAAAAAAAAGCGGCGTTTTACAGTCACAGCAAAGTGGATGGGATTCTAGCAATTCCCATCCCCACTTTGCGTTAATATACGTGTTGCAGACATGTGGCGATTTCCAAAACCGTTGCGGTTTTGGAAATCGCAGCATGTCAATTATACCTATGGAAATGCTGGCGGTTTTCCTATAGGTATAATGGAAGCAGAAAATTCATGGAGGAAACCTCTGCGAACTTTCTGTCAAAAGCGCTGCAAGAAGAACTGCGATGCGTTGCTGCCATGGTTTTTCCCGCAGAGCTTTTTTGCTGCGGGACGCCATGTGGGGCTTAGCTTAAAGGGGTTTTCCAGGACTTTCCTTTTTTTTTTTTTATTGCTGACCTATCCTTAGAAATGTCATCATTTGGAGATCTGTTGGGGGTCCGACACCTTGTCCTCCTTTGGTTCATCTGGTTAGAGGCAGTGGTCCTTCTACTTCACAGGACATGTGACATTATGTTCATTGATCACATGACCTGATCACAGCTCAGTCCCATTCAAGTGAATGGGCTGAGCTGTGATACCAAGCATAGTCACTATGAAGCTGTGCTTGGTAAGTAGTGAAGAGGCTGCAGCACGCACATCACGTGAACAGGTGCTGATCCCTTTCCAATTTTTAATTGATGATTGCATAGGTCACCAATTACTCAGCCTTGGAAAACCGCTTTAAAGCCCCAACTAGACTCTGTCCTACCAATATAAAATAAGATAATATAGCACCCAATTCTGTTTCCTCTCTGCAGTGAATGAAATGATAGCATTAAGCATTCTTCAATCTACAGTAGGCTTAACGTGAAAACTGTGGAATCCACCAGAAGATATGCCCTTGTGCAGACCTGAGACTACTGCACAGACGGTTGGTCTGGAAGCATAGACAGTGATTCAGGGTAGTCATCTGTTTTTGTTTTTTAAGGGATTGTCCTGGATTTGAATACAATAGATACTGATGATCTATCCACAGGAAAGGCCATCA
The DNA here is from genome assembly GCA_947044405.1 of Leptodactylus fallax. NCBI lineage: Eukaryota > Metazoa > Chordata > Amphibia > Anura > Leptodactylidae > Leptodactylus > Leptodactylus fallax. The sequence continues at coordinate 4,967,869 of CAMRHE010000084.1, read as the reverse complement.
GCATCTGATCGGTGTGGGGGCTGACTCCCAGATCCTGCACCAATCAGCTGATTCAGCTCCCGCCTCTCAACCCTACCACATTGAAGTGTTTAAAATATTGATCCAGTGTTGAGGCGTGTCAGTATCTTGGAAAGCTGGGTAGTACCCTTGTACTACCCTGATTTCCAAGGTACTAAGACAGCATTTAGCTTGTCAGCTGCCACCACGCTGGATCGATATTATTACACTTCATTGGTTTACTCCCAGGCACATTGACAGTATTTCACTTCAATAGCTTAATTTAAATGTGAGTGGGAGTAACTCAGGTCACATAGCTAGTGAAGGGAGTTCTATGTAATTTAGGAGTCCCTTCACTAGCACATTCTGGCACACCTACCTTTAGGATGAGACAGAATTCTGTCGCATCTTCAGGTCCCCTGCGCCAGAATAGAAGCCAGTGTTCATTAAATTTACCAAATAAGAAGAAAGACAGCTGAAGGTCACTATAGTTTTTAAAAAATTTTCATACTGCTGGGATCTTTTGTGTTTTTTTATCTTTCAGGTTATGATGGATCGCTTGGATTAAGTCGAATTCGTTGGACTCCATCGATGATCATCGTTTTTGTTTAATTTTTTAATAAAATGGTCAAAGAGGGTTGTTTGGGGGAGTTTTTATATCAATAAAAATAATTTCTCTCATGTCTCTTGATTTTTTTTAAATACTTTCTTACCCCCTTAGTAATGGTGACTGTCTGTTAGACAGCATCCATTACTAAGGTGTGGCTTAGTGTTAGATGGTGAATATTCTAGCACTAATCCTTCAATTATTACCCCGGTACCCAACACCATCAGGGGTGCTGGGAAGAGCTGGGTATCGTCCAATACCCAGCTGTCTAAAGAGACTGCTGAGGATTGGGGCGGTCGTAGTCTGGTATTATTAGGCTGGGAAGGCCCAAAAACAGTGGCCCTTCCCACCCTTGTAATGTCAAGCTGCAGCTGCTTGTTATATCCGGCTGGTTATGAAAAATTGGGGGGACCCCATGTCATTTTTTTTTCCAATTATAAAGCAGCATAGGGTCCCCCCAATATTTCTGAACCAGACAGATATAACAAGCAGTAGCCTGCCATTACTAGGGTGGGAAGGGCCACGGTTTTTGCCCCTTCCCAGCCTAATAATGCCAACCTGTGACTGCCCCAATCCCCGGCTGTCTAAGGAGATACTCAACTCTTTTTGGTGTTAGGTAACGGGGTAATAATTGGAGGGTTAGTGCTAGAATATTCACCAGCTAACACAAAGCCACACCTTAGTAATGGATGCTGTCTATCAGACAGTTGTCATTACTAAGGGGGTAATAAAGTATTTAAAAAAAAACTTGAGACATGAGAGAAATTTTTTTTATTGAAATAAAAACTTCCCCAGACAACCCTCTTTGACTATTTTATTGAATTTCACACCTGTGAAGTGAAAACCATTTCAGGTGACTAGCTCTTGAAGCTCATCAAAAGAATGCCAAGAGTGTGCAAAGCAGTAATCAAAGCAAAAGGTGGCTACTTTGAAGAACCTAGAATATAAGACATATTTTCAGTTGTTTCACACTTTTTTGTTAAGTATATAATTCCACATGTGTTAATTCATAGTTTTGATGCCTTCAGTGTGAATCTACAATTTTTATAGTCATGAAAATACAGAAAACTCTTGGAATGAGAAAGTGTGTCCAAACATTTGGTCTGTACTGTATAAGGCACAGTAGTAAAAGATTAGGTGAAGGGCTGGCGAGGCCCACAATAAGGAAATCGACAGTGAATAACACAGTGGCAACTAAAATAACTGTAACAATAGGTGGGTGATGGCTGGGAGAGCAAAAATCCAACTGTAGAGAGCCACCACAGGAAGGCCGCGTTTATAACAAGAAGGCTAAGCTCCGAATCTTTAACCCAGGTGATCAGGTGTTAGTGCTCGTACCCACAGTAGAAAGTAAATTTCTAGCCAAGTGGCAAGGCCCATTTGAAATAATTGAAAAAGTGGGTGATGTAAACTACAAGGTTTACCAGCCGGGCAGGAGAAAGCCCGAGCAAATATATCATGTGAATCTGTTAAAACCCTGGAAAGACAGAGAATCCTTGTCGGCCATAAGTACCCATAGAGAGGTTACTGCTAAAACAGGGGGTGCAAAGGGTAAGGATTTTCCTGAGGTACAAATAGCTGAGACCCTATCCAGGTAATTGGGGTAATTGAAGAGTCTAAGAGCGCATGGTCAAACCCAATTGTTCTGATTCCCAAACCTGATGGTACAATCAGGTTTTGTAATGATTTTTGTAAGTTAAATTAAAATTCTAAGTTTGATGCCTACCCGATGCCAAGAGTAGATGAGCTAATTGAAAGGTTGGGAACTGCCAGGTATTTCTCTACTCTCGACTTAACAAAAGGGTATTGGCAGGTACCGCTCACAGAGACCGCTAAAGAAAAAACAGCGTTTGTCAACCCAGATGGTCTGTTTCAGTACGTGACTATACCTTTTGGGTTACATGGTGCTCCTGCAACCATCCAGCGACTGATGGACAAAATCCTTAAGCCACATCGCAGGTATGCTTCAGCCTATCTTGATGATATTGTCATCTTCAGTCCTGATTGGGAAAGTCACTTGCCGAAAGTCCAAGCTGTACTAGATTCCCGGTTAGCCGGGCTAACTGCTAAACCCAAGAAGTGTGCTTTGGACCTTGAAGAAGCCCGGTATTTGGGGTACACCATAGGAAGGGGGATAATAAAACCCCAAGTTAATAAAGTAGAGGCTATCCAGAATTGGCCCCATCCCTTGAGTAAGAAGCAAGTGAGGGCTTTCCTGGGAATGATGGGGTATTATCGCAGGTTTATACCCAATTTTGCCTCTATTGCAGCTCCCTTGACTGACCTTACCAAGGGAGGTAAATCTAGTCTCATCAAGTGGAGTGAAGAGGCTGCGGGTGCATTCCGGGAGCTAAAATCAGTCCTCTGTAAGCAGCCAGTTTTGATTAATCCTGACTATGCCAAAGAATTTGTGGTACAGACTGACGCCTCTGATGTAGGGTTAGGTGCAGTGCTTTCACAAGAAATTAAAGGTGAGGAACATCCAGTCACATTCTTAAGTAGAAAACTTACTCCTGCAGAAAGGAATTACAGTATTGTGGAAAGGGAATGTTTGGCCATCAAATGGGCACTGGAATCTCTATGGTATTACTTGCTGGGCTGACATTTTAGGTTGGTTACCGACAACTCCCTCTCACATGGATGTCTCAGGCCAAAGAGAAAAATGCCCGAGTCACTAGATGGTTCCACACCTTACAAAATTTCAAATTTAAGGTAGAGCACCGATCCGGTAGGTTACAAGGGAATGCGGATGCTCTGTCCAGGGCACACTGTATGATGGCAAAAAATGTTCGCCCCTATAGGTTCGAACAAAGGGGGAGGGTATGTGAGAAGGTGACAGGTAAGATTCTGGAAGGTCGCTATATCTCTCCAAGATTCCTTACTTATGTGTGGTAGACCAAGTAAAACCTTAAGCTGGGAGAAAGCTGTCTTTTGCTAACCTCTCCCTCTCCTACTAGGGAGGAACCTTCAACCACAGGTGCAAACTGGGCCTCATTAAAGGCCTATAAAAGGTTGGCCAGTTCTCACTACTGGGCAGTTCCTGGGGGAGAAAGGAGGAGCTGGGTTCTGTCTTAATACTGTGAAAGTTGGTGAGATGCTGGTGTGAACTACTGTTATTGTTTTTGTCCTGTTTCTTTGACCGTGTGGCTGGAGCAAGCCACACGTACAGTTAGGGTGTTCCTTGTATAGTTAGTCACTCAGACAAGCAGGTTTTTTGTTACCGTTTTGCCTGTCTGTTAAGGCTAATTTTGTTTTGCTGTCTTTTTTTGTAAAATAATCGCACAGGGTAAAACCTGTTTACATCAGTATTTTTTGTGTCTGTCTCTGACTGTCTGGGTCCGCTGCTGCTACCACTGATCCTATCCTCCCACAATAGGTACCTTTTTATATATATATATTTTTTTTATTAAGTTATGTTTTAAAAGTTTGTTCCACAATTGTTGGATTTATAATATTCATTTGTCCACTGATTCTGCCTTTTGATGTTACCGCTCGGAATTGAACCTTGGCTTTGTATTGAATATCTGTTTTGTCTCTGTGCCTCTAAAGACATGTCCTGGCATTGACCATTTGCCTGGACATTTATTATCTTGTTTCACATCTGCCCTGTAAGTTTATGGTGGTTCTGGTTTTGTTTTCATATAGTGTACAGTTTCTGGTGTGATAACTTGGATCCCCAAATTTAGCAAAGTCCATCTGACCTCGTGGCTGGCACTGGTGAAGGCATTTTGGGGTCTGTGTTTGATTTAAATAACCTGTTTACTGCTCTCTGTTATCAGCCAGATTCTGCTTTTGCTGATATCTGCTCCTGGAAATCAACCATAACACCCTAGATGCTTCTACCGTTGTGTTAGATTTCATACAAGAAAACAAAGACCAAACTCTCTGTATTGTCCTTGCTCTAAGGAATTATCTTTATTTATATAGACCCCTTAGGGGTCAGATAGAAAACTTGTTTGTGTTAGGATTCCGATGCAGGGCCACAATAACACAGTAAGTAATGCACAAGTCTTCAGGAGAGCAGTAGCAGAAATGACTGACAACTGCGAGCAGTAGAAAAATGCTACTGAAAGATAATATACCTTTGCGAGCCAAGACCGGCCCCAGATGCTTTCACCAGAGCTCCTCAGAAGAAGAAATGGACTTTTGCTGAATCTGAAGACCGGAATTGTCACCAAAACAGAAAAGTGAACTACAAATAAGTGCTCTGCAGTAGAAGCCAAACACCAAAACCACACACTACTCACAGGAGCAGAGATCAAAGAATGGTCGTCAATCATGGGTCAGCAGCTGGGCAACAGTCAATAGTCAAATCCAATCAGGAACGCCAGAACAAAATTGCAAAACAGAGAGGAATCGAGGAACGCAGCCAGAGGTCAGTATAGGTGTAATCAAAGAAAGTTCAGCAATCAAACTGGAGTACAAATGAATTTTCCAGCAATCCTGGTTCAGTAGGGAATGGTTTATAAAGGCCTGCTCACGCACTGATTGACTAAGGCTTGAAAGTCTAGGAAATGAAGCTTCCCTATGTTGTCATGGCAATCTTAAATCAGCAACAACAATTCCTAACAGGAAGCTTCCCCATGTTGACACGGCAACCTTAAAGCAGCAACTTACATTGTGGATCATGCAAATATATCCAAAACCAAAAAATCATGACTACCAAATCATAAAATGATTTCATTTTATTAGTTAATAAATAAGATCACATATAAAGACAAAGGAAATAACAATATGAGGGAATATATAAATTGAGATACCACATAACTGAATGGCCAAGTGGGAAATTTTTGAAATGTTCATTCATTTCAGTAATTCAATTCATAATCAGCAGTCTTGCAGAACATCCCAATACAACCTCACCTGGCCAGCACTCCACCCTGACGCGCATTTCCCCACAAGGCTTCGGCAAGGGGGTGTGTGGCATGGTCTAACTGCCAAGGTTAAATATCCCAAAAGAGTCTATCCCAACATCAGAGTATCATCACTTGAAATGCATGTTCACAATGAGAGGAAGTGATCTCCATTACCTGGAACTCCTGCCCATACTCCATATTGGCATAATGACCTCGCATGCGCGAGATCCAAGAGCACAGAATCATGACAGTACGCGATCTGGCTCAATAACAGCGCATACGCGAAGAAAACAAGGGGATAGAGCGAGACTTAAATGATCAGCAGCAGCGCTGTGAATATATAGATGGATCTATAAATAGGTATGATCAGCAATCTAGTTAAGCTGATTGGGTAGGTATGACCAGCAATCTAATTATGCTGATTAAGTCTCCCAATAGTACCATATATCACATCCTACTATTGATATACATAAAAAACATATATCCAAATATAAAAAATATATAATTACAAAACAATGTGACGACGACCATCATTTAAACATTGAAATAGAAATTAGATGAAATGTGCAGTGATGTGATGAAATAAAAGGAAAATAAATAAAAGTGCTGAGTGTGAGTGCAACATGCAGTGCAAAAAACGTGTAAAAGTGCTTAAGAGAAGAATAATAAAAATTATTTTTAATTGACATGAAAAAATATAAATATTCATATAATATAAAGTGCATAATGTCAGTTACAGTATTATAACATGCAAAACTGCAAATGTACATAACCCATACATAATTTTAATTCACAATATCCTAGTTATAATATTCTAATATACCAACCACAATGATACTTAAGTGAAAAATATATAAAATACACTTTGGACAGGTAACCTAATCAATACAAAATATCCAAAATATAAAAATCAGGCCGAAGAATAAAATACATATTAAAAAGAGGAAGGGGGACTCAGTGGTCATCACTGAACGCTATCATTGATCGGCCAAAAGAGCAGGGGAAAAAGGAAAAGAAAGGAGAGACGTCCAGTCTTGAACCACATATCATCAGGTGCGGTAGTTGGGAAAGCCTTCACATACAACAATAAACAAAACGCCAAAACGGCAATCTAGAATAAAAAGAGAATAAGGTTAAAAAACAAGTAAAAAAGTCAGACCACACTACAGTTAGTCAACAAGGAAAACCAACCAAGAGGATATAACTACCAAATACGACAGTACTAAAGGGGCGAAGCTTACTTATTCGTTAAGGCCATGAGGATGTACAGTTTTCAGTGTAAAATTCCATCTACATTCTTCTTCCTGACCCTAAAACTTGATGGATTAGTTGTAAAACATCTTGAAGTGTTATTGTTTTAAGAGTGGAATTGTCCTCACTATGTTCTGACGCAATGATGCCTAGAACATGTTCGTTAACACGTCTACGCAATTCTTGGGTAGTAAGACCTATGTATATCATACCACAAGGACAGATGGCATAATATACTACACCCATTGAGTGACAATTATAAAGCGAGAGAATCCGATATTGACGTTTTTTATCAGAACTCCAAATGTCATTACCAGAATGAATGTTGGCACATGCCACTCAGCTGCCACATGGACGACAGCCACATTTGGGCCTAGAACCGCCAAATAAAATGCCTCGTGGTCTACATGCCTGGCTACATGTACAGCCCGATGGTTATCTGGTAGTCACTTACCTGGGAAGTGACTACCAGATAACCATCGGGCTGTACATGTAGCAACAACATTTGGAGGTAGAATGGCTGTGGACGTCTCCCAGGAACTCTTCAAGAGGCTTTCCATCTTTTTGTCCATGAGATCTTTGAGTAACCTAGTATCTTCAAAAGGCAGGGAGGACTTTTTTTTTATATGCCTGCCAGAGGAGCATCCACTTTCAGGGTTCTATCCTAAAGTTCAGCATCTTTTTCAGAAAAGGGGTACCTCCTCTTAAAAGATTCAGAGACTCAAACTCTTTTCTATGGTTCCTTCCATTTTTTACCAATTTTTTATATTAGCATGAACGGGTAAAACTCTACATCTTCTATCAGGCCCTGAAACATGTGGTCCTGGAGTTAGAGTGGTTCTTTCACGTATTCAGTGTTCATGGTTAAGCAAATCATCCTCAGAAGAGAATCCATATCTTCTGATTGACAAAGTGGACATCCTGAAATCTCAATAGAAGAATAAGAATCAGACCAGAAAAGGACTTTGCCTTCATCAGAGTCAGAGGATGCCTGGACAGAAGAAGGTTCTAAAGAGGCAGCACATTTTTGGGAAGCTGAAGACTTAGATGAGACAGAATGTAGTGGTTCCCAACCTGTGGTATGTGTACCCCAGGGAGTACACCATGTAGTCTGAGGGGGTAGGCACCATGGCTGAGAACCAGTGCTCTGGAAATTACAGATTTATCAAGTGCTTAGGTTCTGAGGGTCCTGAGGAAGCCAGTGCCACCCAAAATACCCACCATCTTCAAATACTGAGGCACAGTTGCTGTAGAGCAGAGACAGATGTCAGAAGACATTGGGTCAAAGTTATGAGGGAGGGTCTCTATAGCAGCGGGTAGTCTCTACTGAATAGAGAGATAACTTTTGACCTATGATCTGATGAGTGTAAAGCTATGCTATGCATGCTAGTTTTTTCTTCCCTACTTGAGATCTGGAGCAGGATCTGTCAAATGACTCTACAGTGTCTGTTGGGAGTACTTAGAAAGAATTTTTTTCATGAGGGGATACTTGGCTTGAAAAAGTTGAGAAACACTATTCTAACCTAACGTCTGCTTCTCTCTTCGCTTGTAGATTATGAGCTCTTGTGGGCAGGGTCCTCACGCCCATTGTACTAGTCAGCCACTATGTTTATTGTACTTATTTTGTATTATGTTTGTAAACCCTCTTCATATGTACAGAACACAGCGGCGTAGTATTAATTTTGCTCTATAAATAAATCATAAATAATAATTAGCAAATAGTTCATGACTTAATAAAAACGGCATTGCTCTTGAACTCAGGTGAGGTCTCAGACTGGTTTTCTTCTGACACACATAATCAATGCAATTTTCATACTGTCAAGTAAAACCTCTTCCGCATGGATGGCACACAAAGTAGACATTTTTATAATCCATATTTTAAAAATTGTGGCCCACTCCATCCTTTGCCATATTGCAGATATATTCCATACTGCAGTACATGGAGTGTGTGATCTGTGCCATGGCACATCACATACATGCTTATTCTAGTCTGTGGACCATGTATAGAGGTGCACAGACTGTACTATGACTTCTGAATTTCAATGTACAGTTTTAGGTAAACAGGTTTTTATACCAGATTAACTCAAAGATGGTCAAAGGAAGACTATAATCGCACAAGAATATAATAAAATAAAAAGTTAAATAAATGAAAAGAGATAATACCCCCTACTCTCTGCGTCGCGTCCAACTCTTCCACTAGCTTTGCTACTGTATTTGATTAACCCTAAAAAACACATCCAGCCCACAGATTGGAAAATCACACCCTGTCTTTGTTCTTTGACAGAGACACACCTCCAACTCTATTTTGGCTGCTCCAAAAAACGGGCTTAGTACTGAGGAACTTCCTGCAGACTGGAGATTACATATCCACTTACTTCACACAGCATCCCACTAACTGTACCTTGTCTTGACTAGAGTTCCTTTCAGTGAACCATCAGAAATTGAAGGGCGTCTGCTTCAAAATCTATCGGTTTCTCCTCTACCTGACCATTGAGGACACACCCAGATTCTTGCTGCTCTGGGAGGAGGAACAGGGATGGACCTTCTTGCCATAGGAAAAGGGACAGTTATTGGCTAATGCCCATGTTTTTTTCTCGCTGCATTAGAATACAAGAGAATTCTTACAAACTACTAACATGCTGGTACAAAACCCCAACATGGCTACATAGCATCAATCCCTCAATACCTGACACCTGCTGGCGCTGCGGAAAGGAAGTGGGCAACATTGCCCACTAATAGTACCATTCTGGCGTAGAATATTGGAGGCCATCAGTAGGATCTGTTCCACAACCATACTGTCTGACCCTGAGCACATCATGCTGTGGCTTCCACACGCTGACTTCCATCCACACAGAGATGACCTGGTTACTCACCTACTAACCGTGGCCAAGCTTCTCATTCCGGCCCTATGGAGGTCCCACACTCCCCTGACTTTCTCACAATGGGTTAATTTGGTCAACTCCATGTCCAGATCGACATTCCTCAAGATATGGACTCCATGGCTATTGATCAAACAGACACTCATTGAATAGCAGCTACACATATTCACTCCATTGAACCACTATTTCTCCGCTCGGTACATTTGCCTTTACTCACACATGCCATAAACACATGTCCAGCTTCTCGTCTCTCCTTGCCCTCTACCCCCCATTCACCCCCACACCTGGAGCACGGTCGATATGACCCCCGACTCGCAGGCATCTACCCTCCCTCTCTCCCTATTCCTTTCATTCCCCTCTCTCTTCTTGTTAATAAATAAAACGTTTCAGTATTGTATTTCACATTCCTGTACAAAGCTGATTGTTTACTGTACCTTTATTGTTTATATACTGTACTCAATAAAAACAGTTTTGAAAGAAAGAAAAGAGATAATACTTATCTGCAGTTACAGGTGTTTAAAAATGGTGAATAGTTCTTTACATTATGAATTTGTGGGCCATGTTGTATATTATGCTCTAATATACACCCATCTCAACCAGTGACATCCAATGGTTGCTGGGCATCCTTATGATCTCAACTGAAGCCAAGTAGCACAATAAACCATAAGAGTCTTTATACCAACTTGAACTAGGAGGGGAGCTTCCTGACTGTACACTGGAAGATGTAATAAACACATGAGCAAACAAAGCAAGAAACAAATATACTCTAACAGGTCAATATATATAGGACTAAGGAATCAGAAAGAAAGAGACTTACAAACCATATAAGAGTAACCAGAATAACTATATATGGTATCAAAAGATAGATAGATAGATAGATAGATAGATAGATAGATAGATAGATAGTGTAAGTATGTGAGCCAGAGGGCGCTGTTGAGCGACCCAGGCCAGGCCAGAAAAAGCTCTCAGCCATTGGGTGGTGGCACGTAACTCCAGGAGGGCTGGAGTGTCCTGCAGGAAGCAGGAAGTGGTGGACCAGCTAGGACAGAGAGAGAGGCTCTGTCCCAAAAGGGCTGGCGTCCACAGAGGACTGTTGCTGGAGCTGAGCAACAGTCAGGACAGTTAGGGGCTCAAGGAGTGAGTTAGGCCCTAACTGTGGCATAGGTTTTTTGTTGTTTTGTTATGTTGCAGTTAAGCTGAATAAAGCCACGTTTATTTTTCACTTGGACCGTCTGAAAGCTATCTTTCCAGCGCCCAGTACCATGAACCACCGCTGTCCGGACCAGGAAAAGCCGCCATTTTGAGTTTAATTCCCCCAAGCTGTCACATATGGTGGAGAACCCGCGCATAAAGAGATCCACGCAAGTCCTGGAAGACAAGTGTTTGGTGACTGCAGTACTGCAAAGTGTGCATTGTGGCCTACAGCTGGAAGAAATCTGTGATTTCAACTGAGAAGCCCAGAAAGGGGTGAGTGAATTGCAACATAGCAAAGTGTGTGCAAAAAACTGGTGAAAGTAAAACTCTGGAAGAGGAATCCAGGGAATGGACTTTGTGTATACTCTGGCACAGAAGTCTGTGAAGTGTTTGCTGATGGCAAGAAAGTTTGCAATGTGTATAGAAGATGGATATTGCAAACAGTCTATGTGAAAGGCTATGGTGCCATGTTGGTGTTTTCTGTGGAAGACAGAAGAAAATGCTGGTTGTTGTAGTGCCACATAAGTTAACTGTGTGAATACAGGTGACTGCAGAAGATAGCAAGAAGTTGCTGCCGGTTGAACCCAAGGTTGCTGTGGAATATTGTGTAATTTTGTTAGTAAACCAAGGGCAAGAAAAAGAGAATTTCAGCTTGTAAAAAAGCAGAGACGTTATGCACAGGTTTATTAGTGCAGCAGTCTGAATGCAGAGAGATACAAAACACGGAACAGATCATGTTGAGTGCAAGTAAAGATAAAGGGTTGCATGATGGTGACTCAATTTTTCTAAAGCACCTCTGTTCTATGATGGAATATGTCCCTGCTGAGTGTGTGTCTCATAATGGAGTGCAAAGCGCCAAAGATGAAAATGTTAGGGTGCAGCAGCTTCAAGATGAGAATAAAACCATCAGGTTCATGTATGAGAATGAAATATCTGATTGGAAATGGCAACTTTTGGTATCAGAAAGAGAAAACCTTAAGTTAAAGGCAGAGCTTGACTCTATGAAGAGGTTATATCCTAGTCATTGTGAAAATGTGGTACTGGGTTTGCCTGGAATGGACTGTGTCACTAAGAAGGAGTTTGCTGAAATGAAATGTGCTCTGTCTAATGAAGTTATACAGAGTGTAGAGCAAAAGCAAGTGCTTGAGAAGCAATTGCAGGATTTAAAGGAGCAGCATGTTCAAGACTCCATTGCCAAAGAGAGCGTCATTGAAAAATTAAGAGATGACCTTGAAACTGCTAAACATGAGAGAAGTGAATTTTTGCAGAGTCAGTCAGAATGTTTGGATGACCAAGTTAGGATGTGTGTAAACCTTTCGGCTGCCTTAACTGACAAAGAAAATGAAATTGCAGAGCTGAGGAAGCATGTGTCTGACCGAGAGAGTGGTTTAGAATCTGTGGTGCAGACATTTCAGTCAGAGCAAAACTTGCATCAGGTTCGCCTAAATGGTGAAATCCACGAATGGCGAAGCAGAGCTGGAGTTCTGGAACAAAGAGAAAGTGAACTCAAAGCTAGAATATGTAGCCTGGAGAGGGCGCTGTCAGGATCTTGTGAAGATAATGAGAAGTTGTCTGTTTTGGTGCAAAATAAAGTCAAAGATTTGATGGAAATGTCGTCTGTCCATGCTCAGAAAGTGCAAGCCTTACAGGAGAGTCATAAAAAAGTAGAGACTCAACTTCAAGTGATGCAACTAAAAGTCACAGAAGGGGACAGATTTCAAGCAGAGCTGCTAGACAAGGCAAACAGACTACAGGTGGAATTGGATAATGTCACAGGGCTTCTTTTTCAAGAAGACAGCAAGTTTATCAAACTTTCCAAAGATTTTTCTACACTAGAATCTCAGCTTCAGGACACTCAGGAACTTTTGCAAGAAGAAACTTGTCAGAAGCTTGACCTTAGTACAAAACCTAAACAAATGGAAGATGAGAAAAATGGTTTCCTTGAGCAACTAGAGGAAGAGGAGATAGCAAAAAGAGATTTGACAAAGCAGATTTCAACACTACAGGCTCAGGCAGCTGATATGAAGAAAAAAATGCAAGATAGTATTGGGTCCTTGGACTCTGTTGAAGAACTAAAGGAAAGGTTGCAAAAGGAGCTAGAAGCTACAAATCAACGGTTTGAGGAGAAGGTTGCTGCTTATGACAAACTTGAGAAGACGAAAATTAGACTGCAGCAGGAACTAGAAGATGTAGGTGTAGACCTTGATCATCAAGGTCGGATGGTGTCAAATTTGGAAAGGAAGCAGAAAAAGTTTGATCAGCTGCTTGGTGAAGAGAAGACTCTTTCTGCTAGATATGCAGAAGAACGTGACCGTGCTGAAGCAGAGGCCCTTGAATTGAAGGCCGAGTTAGAGAGGCTCAACAAGCAACTGCGCACTGAAATGGAGAATTTGGTTAGCTCCAAGGATGAAGTTGAGAAAAACCTGGAATCTGTGCAGATATTGTATGAGAACAAAGCTAATGCTTATGACAAGCTGGAATTGGACCTCCAGATAGAAGACATGAAGATTCAGTTTGAGGGAAACCTGTCTAATTTGTCTGCTGAGATTGTAGATCTAAAAATGCTTGTTGCTAAACTAAAGGTGCAAGTGAACCAGCAGGAGGATATTGCATGCATCAAGAAACAGCTGGAGTTTCAGATGGATCACGTGAAGCGTGAGTCAGAAATAAAGTTGGAAGAGCGCACTGTTCAGATAGCACAGTTAAAAACCGAAGTGGAATCTAAAAGAGAAGAATTGGATCGATTGCAGCAGTCTCTATCCAATACTGAACAGTCGGCATCTGCCCTATCTTCAAAGCTGTCAGCACTAGAAGCTGAGAAGGATTCGCTGCAGAGCCTGTTAACCTCTAAAGAATCAGAGCTGCAAGGTGCACTAGTAAAGACTGAGATGGAAGCGGCACAGAAAAATGTCGCAGTGAAGAAAGTTCTGGAGCTGGAATCGGAGATTTGTGCGCTACAGAAGGCGTTAGAATTGTAAAAAGCTGCCAGCATAGAGGCAGAGAAAGGAGAATCATTAAGTCAGACAGACATGAGTGACATGTCCACTGATGTTGATACCAATGATCAGATTATGATGAAACCATGTGACTCGGTAAAACGTCAAGTAGAGGGTATAGTTCCCCAGGAAGATGCTGCTGAAGGTGGACTTCCTGCAAAATGTGAGGAGGCCAAAGAAGGTCCAACAGAAGAAGAAACTGTGATTGGTCACACACTGCCTGTGACAGAGTGGGTCCAGCCTCAAACCAATGAGGTCCAAAGCCTAGAGGGCTGTGAGATGATAAATAAGGTGAAGGGTCATCAAAAGTGTGGAACAAGTGTCCGTAAGAAGACTGACCACGCATATGTTGTCCCAACAGCTAAAATGTCTGAAGCCATTGTGGATAAAGGTGTTGCTGTGCCTGTCTCTAGCCAAATGTCTGGTGGACAAACGGTGAATAATGACTCCATGTTGTCTGTGAAGGGGGAGTCAGGAAGTAAGAGATGGTTACATGTCACCAATGATGTAACAGTTGTTAAAGACATGCCAGAAAATGTAGTTCAGCGTGAGCTATTTTGTGAGGGTGTACGGTATGGCCCTCGTGCAGAAGGAGAAGATATTGCAGTACAGAGATTGTGTATCTCAAACAAAGAGGAGAGTAAGCAGCCTATGTCTCCTAAACTTCTAAGCCTTGATGGTGATGGCAAAGTTTGCTTTGAGATGAAGGTTACGGAAAAAGTTCCCGTGATACAGTTATACTCTAAAGACATTGATGTGCATGAAGTACATGTTAGTTGGTCTCTGAGCTCCTGTGAATTCATGATAGGTGAAGATGAAGATTTTTACGGCTATTCACTAAAGGGTTCAAAGTCATGCAATGGGATGGCTGAAGACTATGGCGAGAAATGTGATGAAAATGATGTGATCCCCTGTATGGCGAATTGTGAAGGTGATGAAGTAAAACTTGCCTTTGCACAGAATGGCCAGGATCTTCGAGAAGTGTTTGAAGGGCGGAGAAACCAGAAATGTCGAGCAAGCGGAATTTGGAAGAAGAGACCCCCAGATTGGGAATTCTGGAGAGACACTGGACAGGCCTACTTGGTTGAAGAGGGACTTCATCATAGGATGTCTCGTCCCATTGTAGCTCACCCCATGGGTAGTGAGCTGAGGGGGAGGGTATGTAAGTATGTGAGCCAGAGGGCGCTAATATACACCCATCTCAACCAGTGACATCCAATGGTTGCTGGGCATCCTTATGATCTCAACTGAAGCCAAGTAGCACAATAAACCATAAGAGTCTTTATACCAACTTGAACTAGGAGGGGAGCTTCCTGACTGTACACTGGAAGATGTAATAAACACATGAGCAAACAAAGCAAGAAACAAATATACTCTAACAGGTAAATATATATAGGACTAAGGAATCAGAAAGAAAGAGACTTACAAACCATATAAGAGTAACCAGAATAACTATATATGGTATCAAAAGATAGAGAGATAGATAGATAGGTAGATAGATAGATAGATAGATAGATAGATAGATAGATAGGTTAAGTATGTGAGCCAGAGGGCGCTGTTGAGCGACCCAGGCCAGGCCAGAAAAGGCTCTCAGCCACGCCTTTGGGTGGTGGCACGTAACTCCAGGAGGGCTGGAGTGTCCTGCAGGAAGCAGGAAGTGGTGGATCAGCTAGGACAGAGAGAGAGGCTCTGTCCCAAAAGGGCTGGCGTCCACAGGGGTGGACCAGCTAGGACAGAGAGATAGGCTCTGTCCCAGAAGGGCTGTTGCTGGAGCTGAGCAACAGTCAGGACAGTTAGGGGCTCAAGGAGTGAGTTAGGCCCTAACTGTGGCATAGGTTTTTTGTTGTTTTGTTATGTTGCAGTTAAGCTGAATAAAGCCATGTTTATTTTACACTTGGACCGTCTGAAAGCTATCTTTTCGGCGCCCAGTACCATGAACCACCGCTGTCCGGACCAGGAAAAGCCGCCATTTTGAGTTTAATTCCCCCAAGCTGTCACAATAGATAGATAGATAACTAGATAAAGGATATGTGTATATACATAGAATAGAAGTACATCAATAAAGTATCCATAAATAGACAGCAAGGAATGCATACAGACATTAACCCTGTCATATCACATCAATAAAACATTCAGATTTTATGCACAAACACAATTATCAATACTAGGAGAAAATACTTCTATAATATAACATTTGGAGTATGCTACAATTTTTCTATACTTCTATGGGTGTTGTATTTGGAGCAGTCCAGTATTTGAAGCCTAAGAATAGAACCAAAATTCAACCTAAGGATCATATTTATGTTATTATGTAACAATATTATGAAGAAATCTATTATTCTTGCACTCTTCACATCCATATATTTCAGACTGTCTGGAAAATATATGTTCATTTCATGTAAGGATTCCAATTTGAGTAATAGAGATGAGCGAATTTCTCAAAAGTTCGATTCGGCAGTTCGATTCGAAGTTCCAAAAAAATTTGCTTCGATCCGAATTACTTTGCGGCGAATATCGCTAAAGAACACCTATTTCCTAGCTTCAGAGAGCCTGTATAGTGGAGTAGAACACTGTGCCTTGCAGTAACACTCATAGGGAGCCTACTGTGGTAGTCAAACAATACTGTCAGTCCGAATGACATGTACATGATAATCGTCACTCTTAGAATCGATGCACACTTCACTTATTTGGACATGTACGGGGCCAAAACTGACCATCTAACTCAAGTGTGAACCCAGCCTTACAGGTCCATGTTAGTGCCAGGTAGAAAGAACCGTGCAGGGACCCAACATCCTACTGTAGAGTGAAAGAACGCACTCCTTTTACACCGTCGTCTGTCGATTCCACATATATGTCTACAGAGTGGCAAGGCGACATAATGTGGAGGTGGCAGCAGCATGAGGAGGCCATACAGTGACCCAGTGGCAGTGGCATGAGGAGGATATACAGTGACCCAGTGGCTGCAGCATGAGGAGGACATACAGTGACCCAGTGGCTGCAGCATGAGGAGGCCATACAGTGACCCAGTGGCAGCAGTATGAGGAGGACACAGAGTAACCCAGTGGAAACGGCATGAGGAAGCCATACAGTGACCCAGTGGCAGCGGCATGAGGAGGCCATACAGTGACCAAGTGGCAGCAACATGAGGAGGCCATACAGTGACCCGGTGGCAGTGGTATGAGGAGGCCATACAGTGATCCAGTGGCTGCGGCATGAGGAGGATATACACTGTTCTACAATGTCACACTGTTCTACACCCAGGCAAACGAGGTGTAGAACAGTGTGACATTGCTGTGTCCTGCACATGTGGTATGCTGGAGGAGCACTGTGAATTGTCCCTGCAGTGGAGGCTGAGGAAACAGTGGAGGATGAGGTGGACATTGTTGCAGGACCAACGTTGTGAGAACGTGGAGGCGGAAGCAGCGCCACCTGGCCAAGTTGCTGGTGACAATGTGAAGTTGGCAGCAGCATGAGGAGGGCATACAGTGACCCAGTGGCTGTGGCATGAGGAGGCCATACAGTGACCCGGTGGCAGCGGCATGAGGAGGGCATACAGTGACCCAGTGGCAACAGCATGAGGAGGATGCAGAGTGACCCAATGTAAATGGTATGAGGAGGCCATACAGTGACCCAGTGGCTGCAGCATGAGGAGGACATACTGTGACCTAGTTCCTCCCGTTCCTCCCCTGAGTGACTTTGTTCGCCCAGGCAAACGAGGTGTAGAACAGTGTGACACCACTGTGCCCTGCACATGTAGTATGCTGGAGGAGCACTGTGAATTGTCCCTGCAGTGGAGGCTGAGGAAACAGTGGAGGATGAGGCGGACATTGTCGCAAGACCAACGGTGTGAGAACCTGGCCAAGTTGCTGGTGACAAGGTGACAATGTGAAGTTGGCAGCAGCATGAGAAGGGCATACAGTGACCCAGTGGCTGTGGCATGAGGAGGCCATATAGTGACCCGGTGGCAATGGCATGAGGAGGACATACAGTGACCCAGTGGAAACAGCTTGAGGAGGGCATACAGTGACCCAGTGGCAGCAACATGGAGGCGGCCATACAGTGACTCAGTGGCAGCGGTATGAGGAGGCCATACAGTGACCAAGTGGCAACAACATGAGGAGGGCATACAGTGACCCAGTGGCTGTGACATGAGAAGGCCATACAGTGACCTGGTGGGAGCGGCATGAGGAGGGCATACAGTGACCCAGTGGAAACGGATTGAGGAGGGCATACAGTGACCCAGTGGCAGCAACATGAGGGCATACACTGACCCAGTGGCAGCGGTATGAGGAGGCCATACAGTGACCAAGTGGCAGCAACATGAGGAGGCCATACAATGACCCAGTGGCAGCGGTATGAGGAGACCATACAGTGACCAAGTGGCAGCAACATAAGGAGGGCATACAGTGACCCAGTGGCAGTGGCATGAGGAGGCCATACAGTGATCCAGTGGCAGTGGCATGAGGAGGCCATACAGTGACCCAGTGGCAGCGGTATGAGGAGGCCATACAATGACCAAGTGGCAGCGGTATGAGGAGGCCATACAATGGCCCAGTGGCAGCGGTATGAGGAGGCCATACAATGACCCAGTGGCAGCGGTATGAGGAGGCCATACAATGACCAAGTGGCAGCAACATGAGGAGGTCATACAGTGACCCAGTGTCAGCAACATAAGGAGTGCATACAGTGACCCAGTGGCTGCGGCATGAGGAGGCCATACAGTCAACCAGTGGCAGAGTGCGGAGGTGGCAGCAATGTGAGTAGGCCACAGAGTGGCAAGGTGACATAATGTGTAGGTAACAATAGCCTTAGCAGGCCATACAGTCACCCAGTGGCAGAGTGAGGAGGTGGCAGGAGCGTGAGGAGGCCACAGAGTGGCAAGGTGATATAATGTGTAGGTAGCAACAGCCTTAGGAGGCCATACAGTCACCCAGTGGCAGAGTGTGGTGAGGCAGCATGGATCATTTAATCTGCTGCATCAGGTATTGGTGGGTGGAAATCCTGGCTGATCCACACCTGATTTATCTTGACAAAGGTCAGTCTCTCCAAATTTTGGGTGGACAGGCGAGTTCTCCTTGGGGTAACTATGGCCCACGCTGCACTAAACACCTGCTCTGATGCCACACTACTGGCCGGGCAGGACAGCTTTTTCAGGGCAAACTCGGCCAGTTGCGGCCACAAATCCAGTTTGGCTGCCCAGTAGTCCAGCGGATCTTCGATGATGGGTGGCAGGGTGCACTCTAAGTATGCCACCACCTACTGGTTCATCTTCTGCTCTGTGTCTAGCTGCTGATGAGCAGCTTCTTCATTATTCGGCTGAAGAAAGCTGATCATCAGCAACTCTAGGCTCAGGCTGCTGCTGATGGAGACAATACTGCTCTTGCCACCCCCACCCCCTCCCACAGCTGCCATTCCAGTGCAAGTTGAGCGCTCAGGGCCCCCCCCGGCCGGACATGCGAGAGGATGGACGATGGCGCAGATAGGCAGCAGCCAACTTGATACATAGCATGTCTCTATAGTAGTTCAGTTTGTCCTCCCTCTCAGTGGGTTTAAAAAAGGCCCACATTTTTCCCCAGTAGCGAGGGTCTAACATGGTGGAGAGCCAGTAGTCATCCCTCTGCTGAATGGTGACAATTCGGCTGTCACTGCGCAAGGAAGTCAGGATACATCGAGCCATTTGTGCAAGTGAATCCGAGGGATTCCCTGCATCCATCTCCACTGCATACTGCCACGGTGTGTCTGGGTCATCTGCCTCATCCTCCTCATCTCCCTCTGACTGTTCTGGTTGCTCCTGCTCCTCCTCTCCACCCATTTGACTACACATTGTTTGTGCTCCAATGTCTTCCTCATCCTCCTCCTCCTCCAGTTGAGCCCCCACAGGGCTCATGTGGCCTTGAGGTGTAGACGCCACATCTCCAGTCCCCTGACCAGCCAGATTGATAAGCATCTTTTCCAGAATGTGAATCAGTGGAATGACGTTGTTCATCCCGTAGTCCTGGTGACTGACTAACAAAGTGGCCTCCTCAAAGGGAACTAACAAATGGCTGGTGTCTTGCATGAGCTGCCACTTGCTAACATTAAAGTTACACAGGGGAGTACCTCTGTCCACTTGGATCATCAATAAATCGTTTATGGCTTTTCTCTGTTCATATAGTCGATCCAACATATGGAGGGTTGAATTCCAACGGGTGGAAACATCACATATCAGGCTATGTTGTGGGAGGCTGTTCTGCAGCTGCAGCTCAAGGAGGGTGTGCTTGGTGGTGTACGAGTGGTTGAAGTGCATGCAAAGTTTCCTTGACATTTTTAGGATGTCTTGCAGATGGGTGGAACACTTAAGCAAATGCTTGACAACCAGATTGAACACGTGCCCATGCAGGGCCAACAGGTTCAGCAGGTACACGATGCCACACAGACACACACACACCGTTTTAATTCCCAGAACAATGTTTACTGAGTAAAGCAATGAAGAGAGATCTTGGAAAATATGCATAAAAGTATAAACAGAGAGAAAAATACAAAATGCTATGGAACAGATTATTGCAGCAAACCAATACTTTACCCCTTAGTTCCCACAATTACTTAAACAGGTAATGGATTCAAGTCCTTTAAGAACGCAGTTTTCCTGGATCGGTCCCTCGTTGGGGTGCACCATAAGTATTGCGCAATACTATTTATAATCCAATGGTTAAATTGTAATCCACAGGCAAATGCTGTCTTCCCCTTCAAGTACAGTTATAGGCCTTGCTCCAGCTCCCTGTAGTGCAACACTAAAAAGATAGGCCAGTCTCTCCAATGATAAGGTGTCAGCGTAAGAGTCTCTTATATAACTACCACCACGTGGTCTATGTAGATGCGGCCAAGCCGTACTCACAAGTCCTTGAGGCCTTTCCTTCATGTAGTCACTTTATCTTCTGTGCTTCAGGGGTGTCTTGACTCCGTCCTCAGCCAGCACCACAGTCACTGTGTCCCAGAACTCAGTCCTCCGCCAGCACCAAGACTTCACCTGCAGTCAGCTCAGCTCAGGCCTCCATCCAGCCCAAAGATCTCTACAGCAGCCCAGCACACCTCAGGCTTTCAGTTCCAGATCCTTCTCCACACCACCCCTTCCTGTTTCCTGCTGGGTGATGATGCAGTTCCCTATTTCCAGTGGGAGGCATCAAAACTACAATCCTAGCGCACTGCCATACTTGTAAAAGTCCAACACGTTACAGTAATTATCTATAATCAGACTTTGAACCCTAGAACAATATTTACATTAATTACATTAATTCTTATGGGCAGTTTATTACTTTGCTGCCACCTACTGACCAAAGTTAGTTACTGCAGATGTATTGCTTCACAACCTTACACGGTCACCATTGTTCCGATTTTAAGTTCTCTTGGAGAAAGCCAGGATTTGATTTCTTGATTGAGGGCACGGAGCAGTTCCTCCCCTGTGTGACTTTGTTCGCCCAGGCAAATGAGGTGCAGAACAGCGTGACACCGCTGTGCCCTGCACATGTGGTATGCTGGAGGAGCACTGGGAATTGTTCCTGCAATGAAGGCTGAGGAGACAGTGGAGGATGAGGCAGACATTGTTGCAGTACCAACGGCGTGAGAACGTGGAGGCAGAAGCTGGGTCACCTGTCCAAGTTGCTGGTGTGTCTGGGTAGGCACCACATTAACCCGTAAATTACATTTCCCTTACGTCCCACAGCAGCACAATAAGGGGTATTCCTGCTCCTGTGTGCTGGTAGGACAGGCGGAACTTTTAATTAGCATAATTTATGCATTACTACATTACGCTATAAGGCAGGGTTCACACTACCATTGGAGTCCGTTATGAAGGTGTCCGTTAAAAAAAAAAAAAAACGAACACCTATCATAACGGACACTAACTGATGTTAGCATAAGGTAGTGTCCGTTTTTTAAAGAGGACCTTTCATGTCACATACCGCTAGAAAGCCGGCAGCGCGCTGAATTCAGCGCACTGCCGGCTTTCCCGGTATGTGCCCCGGGGCTGGAGATATTGGCGGTGTAAGTTACATGGTTTACTGTTAGAAGGGCGCTGCGAGGAACGCCCTCCCTGACACTTCTCTTCGTTCAGAGACTTGTACTGAGGGGGCGTTCCTCACAGCTCAGTGTCATCGCCGGGCAATAAGGAACGCCCCCTCTAACAGTACAGGGCTATAGACGAGTACAGAGAGAGGGGGCGTTCCTTACAGCCTAGCGATGACACTGAGCTGTGAGAAACGCCCCCCTCAGTACAGCGCTATGGACGAACGAGAAGTGTCAGGGAGGGCGTTCCTCTGACAGTACAGCACTATAGACGAGAACAGAGAGAGGGGGCGTTCCTTACAGCCCAGCGATGACGCTCAGCTGTGAGGAACGCCCCCTCAGTACAAGTCTATGAACCAAGAGAAGTGTCAGGGAGGGCGTTCCTCGCAGCGCCCTTCTAACAGTAAACCATGTAACTTACACCGCCGATATCTCCAGCCCCGGGGCACATACCGGGAAAGCTGGCAGTGCGCTGAATTCAGCGCGCTGTCGGCTTTCTAGCGGTATGTAAAACCGCATGTGCCTGAGGACACGAAAGGTCCTCTTTAACACTGTTAGTTTTTTTTTTGTTTGTTTGTTTCTCCTTTCTGAGCGTGCGCAGGGAAAATAAACGGACAGTAACTGATGGCTATCAGTTACTGTCCGTTATAAGTCCGTAGAAAAAATAAGTCCGTTAAAAAAATAACGGACACTTGCTGTCCGTCAAGAATCCGTTTTTTTCAAACGGACAAAAAGTCCTGCATGTAGGATTTTTTGTCCGTGAAAAAAAAACGGACTTCTGACGGATTTGGTGTAAACGGACACAAACGGACACTAACGGACACAATATAAAAACCCATTGAAATGAATGTAAATTTTAACAGATTTCTGACGGTTCAGCTAGTGTCCGATGCTAAAATCTTGTAACGGACACTACTGACGGTCACCAACGGTAGTGTGAACGCCCCCTAAGAGGGCAAAGAGACCTTCCCCCTTGTGTTTTTTTCTGTCCTGTGTGATGGGACAGGTGGAGGGAGGTCTTTTTTTCCTTCCATGTTTTGTTTTTCCCCTAAAGTTTAACTTCCTTTAGGGAGTCATCTTTACACCTCTCTTCTCTTCTGTGGAAAAGAAGGGTTTTTTTTCATTTAGGCAGCTTTTTTGTGCTATCCAAGCTTTCAACCTTCGCTCTGAAAGGTTGATTTCAGTAGTTCATGCAGCTGTAGTTACATGCTGCATGTTCAAAGGCCGGTATGCAGTCCACTTGTGCAGCCTTGAGGTGGAGCATTGCCATTTCACTTACCTTTTTTGTGCCTAGCCAAGCTTTTAACCTTTGCTCTGAAAAGGTTTATTTCAGTAGTACATGCAGTGGTAGTTGCATGCTGCATGTTCAAAGACCTGTGGTGCAGGCCGCTTGTGCGGCCTTGATGTGGAGCATTGCCATTTCACTTACCTTTTTTTGTGCCTAGCCAAGCTTGCAACCTTTGCTTTAAAGGTTGATTTCAGCAGTACATGCAGCGGTGGTTGCATGCTGCATGTTTAAAGTCCTGTAGTGCAGGCCACTTGTGCGGCCTTGATGTGGTGCATTACCATTTCACTTACCTTACAAGCTCCGTGGCTGCCAGAAGTGACGTCGGTCACTTTGTTCCTTCGGAACCTTTGATTGTGTTCCGGTTTTCCGGGGACTGAATTCTCGGTCGGACTTTTTGCAGCTTGGTTTTCCTCCTTTTGCAAGTTTTATATTTGCTGAGCCTCTTTTCTGGCATCGGTCTGTATATTTTTAGCTTAATTTTCTGTACAAGGAATTAAGCTTTGCAAAATTTGCGGGGGGAGGTTTTTTGTGAGCACTACTTGCTCATTCCTCCTCCCCTCCTATAGAAGCCTTCATCTCAGTGTAGGAGATGGCTTGTCTCTTAGTGAGGAAGGCCTCAGTACTCCACTTGGCTTATTGTTCTTGCTGATGCAGTTCTGGGCAGCACGGTCGCTCAGTGGTTAGCATTGCAGTCTTGCAGTGTTAGAGTCCTAGGTTCAAACCCTGCAAGGAGTTTAAAAAAAAAAAAAAAAAAGGATCTAGTTTGTATGCAGTGTGACACTGTGAATCTATTGAAGATTTCCAGGTGATTGATTGAAACACTTTCATCTGATGATACCTTAGAAAATTCCAGCAGACCTCTCTTTCCTCCTGAGAAGATAAATAGGCTGCTGAAGCCCATCTGGTCTAGGGACCGTGATGTTGATGGGGAAGCCTCCTGTTCCTAGGGCCTTCCAAGTGGAATGAGTCACTGGAAAGACTCATGCTTGCAGAATGGAATCATCCGGAATGAGCTCCTATATATTCCAGAACATTTAGAATCTTGTTCTCTATTCCGGAGGCTCAGCGGGATCGGTGGGGCCTCCCACCTAAAGTGGACATGGCAGTGCCCAAGTTGTCCCGTGCTACGGTGGTCCCAGTGGATGATGGTTCTAACCTCAAGAACTTCATGAATAGATGCATAGAGAGTACCTTTAGGAAGGTTTATTCTCTGCCCTCCGGTCAGACTTCCATGGCTATTGCCTTTAATGAAGTCTCAAGCAAATTATGTGCTGGCATCGAGTCTGGAGTCTCCAGAGACGATCTCCTAGCTTTTTTTTTTAGTTCGGTTTCCTTGTTAGCAGATTATTTAGCCGAAGCCTCCCAACATCATTTAAGGCTGGTGGCCAAATTTTTGGCCCTTTCTACGGCAGCTAGAAGGCCGCTATGGTTAAAACCCTGAAGAGCGGATAATGCCTCAAATTCAGCCTTTGTTCTCTACCATTTGAGCCGGGCAAGCTTTGGCAGAAGCCTGGATGAGATTATGGAAGACCTTAAAAGGGTAAGACTCTGCGTCAACCCAGACCTCAGTTCCAGAGAAGTCCTAGAGAACAGCCTAGGGGTTCTGGACGAAGGGTCCCCAAGGATGAGGACAAAAAGAAGATTAGCTTGACATCGGCTGCCTTTTTCCTGTGCTGAGACTCCTGTCGGAGGTTGGTTTTTTCACTTTGACACTGTCTGCCATGAAAAAATTCAGGACCCTTGAGTCTTGCAGATTGTTCAGCAAGGTTATGCGATCGAATTTCTTCAGCCGCCTCAGGATCGATTCGTCATAACTCGCTCCCTTCCTGTGGCTCAGTAGGATATATTGAAATGCTCCATTCACGATTACATCCACAAGGGGGCTTTGGAAGAGTTCCCCCCTTGGAGGAAGGATTCGGTGTCTCCCCAATTTTCTGAGGCCAGAACCATCAGGCAGCTGGAGAATGATTATAGATTTCATGAGAGGCCTAGGCCTGATGTCATCCTCAGCCAGTGTAGTCCCTTGGGCTTTATGGCATTTGCATCTTCTACAGATGGATGTACTAAAAGCCTTGAACCGTACTCTTCTTGGTCTCGACAAGAAGATCAAGCTATCTCCCAGTACCCATCTTTCCCTCAGATGGTGGATACACCTGAAAGACGGACCTCGTTGGACCCTGTTGACTACCGATGCATCCCTCTCGGGATGGGGAACCTACCTGTACGAGAACACCGTACAAGGAGTTTGGAGCAATCTAGAAGAAAAAACATCTTCCAATTGGAAGGAGCTCAGAGCAGTGTACCTGGCACTACTTCATTTTTTCTCCTCTCTTCGGGGGAGACCTCAAGGTTCGGTCAGACAGCATGACGACCATAATGTACCTGAACAGGGAGGCTCCAGGTCATTGTCTCTCCTCAGAGAGACTGATCTGATTTTTACCTGGGCAGAAAAAAAATCTGACCCACTTATCCGCGGTTCACATCAAAGGTTCCCTGAACATAGTAGCGGATCAGTTGAGTCGGGGTCTTGTCGTATCAGGAGAATGGTCTCTCAATCCAGTTGTATTCCATCAGATTACCCTGAAGTAGGGTCTCCCAGAAGTCGACCTCATGACGACCAGACTCAATGCCAAGGTAGAGATGTTCTGCTCACTGTATCAGGAGGACTATCCCTTGGCAGTGGATGCCCTGTCCATCCCTTGGAGGTCCAGGCTGGCATACATTTTCCCTCCACTTTCCATGATACTAAAAGTATTGATGAAAGTCAGACAGGACCAAGTCTCTGTGATAGCCATCATACCATTCTGGCCAAAAAGGACTTGGTTTGCCCAGCTCATGTTCATGAGTTGAGGGACATATTGGAGGCTTCCCCCCACCAAGAACCTGGTTTCCCAAGGAACTCAGAAGCACCAGGATCTGAGGAGATTCAACCTGACAGCCTGGAGGTTGACCAGTCCCTAGGGAGACTTAGTGGACTGTCAGAAGCCGTCTTGAAGACCCTTTCCTGTGCCAGAGCAGAGTCTACCAAGAAAAGCTACCATAGGATAGGTAACATCTTCAAGCAGTGGTGCTCCAGAAGAGATGCTGATGGTTCAAACCCTACTACGGCAGAAATTCTGGATTTTCTTCAAAGCGGCTTGGATACAGGCCTTTCTCCTGCTACTGTGAGGGTACAGGTTACAGCCTTATCCGCCTGTTTAGGCAGACGTTTGTCCCAAGATTCCACTATTGTTGGGTTCCTTAAGGGTGCTACCAAACTTAGACTGGTGGTCTCAGCTCCGTTCCCCAGTGGGATCTCTCGACTGTTCTTTCAGGTCTTTGTGGTCCTCCTTTTGAACCTTTGGAGTATGTAGATCTTAAATTTCTTGCCTTTAAAACCACCTTTTTCTATTAGGCATCACTTCAGCCAAAAGGGTGAGTATGCTCCAGGCTTTCTCTTCCAAGGAACCTTATATATCCTTTTTTTGCGGATAGGGTCCAACTTAGGTTTCTTCCTGGTTTAACCCTAAGGTGCCTTCCCACACCAATATTAATCAATTAATTTCTTTACCTGTGTTTTTTTCCTTCCCCTTCCTCTGAAGAGGAGAAAAAACTGCACACACTAGATGTTGTGAGGTGTCTCCAGATTTACCTCTTACGCACACGGTTCTTTAGGAGAGTGAGAATCTCCTTGTCAACCTGTATGGTAGAGACAAAGGTCTCAAGGCTTCCAAGCTTACCTTGTCTAGGTGGATCAAGGAGGCAATCAAAGTCTCTTTTTTTTTTTTTTTGCTCAGGGGTTAGCTCCACCTGAATTTTGTACAGCCCATTCAACCAGGCCTGTATCAACCTCTTGGGCTGAGAACTGGGCCTTACCTTTGGATCGGATCTGTGCGGCTGCTTCCTGGTCATCTCCCCTGACCTTTATAAAACATTATCATCTAGTGGTTCGGAGTTCTGTGGTGACTGCCTTTGGTCAGTCAGTCCTAAGTATTGTACAGCAGGGAAACCCTCCCTAAGGGAATTACTTGCTATATCCCCATATTGTACTGCTGTGGGATGTAAGGGAATCGTTGATTATGATGTTAATCTGTTTTCCCTTAGTCCCAACAGCAGCACAAGCTTCCCTCCCTAAATTTGGAAATTTTTTTTACTCTATAACTTACACAAGGGGGGGGAGGTCTCTTTGCCCTCCTATAGGGTAACGTAGTAATGCATAAATTATGCTAATTAAAAGTTCCGCCTGTCCTACCAGCACACAGGGGCAGGAATACCCCATATTGTGCTGCTATTGGGACTAAGGGAAAACAGATTAACATCATAATCAACGAATATTGTTCTTGACCGTAGTTACATCTCCACACATCGACGCTGCCGTGCACTTTAGCAGACACTGACAGGCTCAAGGACTAGCCCACTTTCTCTTCTACATATTTGTGCAGGCCTGGTACTGCCTTCTTGGCAAAGAAATGACGGCTTGGGACTTTCCACCTCGGCTCGGCGCAAGCCATCAGTTCTTTGAAAGGTGCAGAGTCCACCAAGTGGAAAGGGAGTGACTGCAGCGCCAGCAACTTGGACAGGAGTACGTTCAGCTTCTGCACTGTTGGATGATTGCACGCATACTGTTGTCTCTTAGATATAGATTCTGTGATCGATTGCTGACGCAATAACTGACTAGGAGGAGGAGCAGGAGCATCACGACCAGCAGATGATGGCAAGTACACACAGCTTCCTTCAGCTGAGGTGGTGGAGCCTTGACTGCCTGAAATGCGATGTGTGCCACTGGGTGCTGCAGCGGTTGCTGCGGCAGGCTGGACCACCACATTGGAGCCATGGCTCTCCCAGGCCACTTTATGGTGACGCTGCATATGTTGGCGCAGGGCTGTGGTGCCAACATTGGCACCCTGGCTACGCTTCACCTTCTGCCCACAGATTGAACATATGGCCATGTTCACCTCCCCCGGAAGCTTTACAAAAAACTGCCACACCGCTGAGTAGGTGATTTTACCCCCAACACTCTGCAATAACTGACTGCTACCGCCACTGCCTCCGTGAATCCCTGCACCACTGCTTTCTGGGCAGGTAGGCTGCTGCGAAGCGGGTGGTCTACCCTAGGCACGTTTAGCTCCCGACCTCACAGTGCTGCCACCCTGCTGACTCCCCCTCTGCCTCATGTGCAAGCTGCAACCCTCTTCTCCTGATGACAATGAGGCCCCTTCATCACCCGGTTCCCAATTACGATCAACTACATCGTCATCCACTACTGTCTGCAGGTCATTGATGTCCTCCTCAGCACCAGCTCCCATGCCACTCTCCTCATCACTACTTGCCTGCCTACCGCAGGAAGCGGCGGCTGTCTCCTCCACATCTTGGCTGAGCAGTAGCTGCTGACTGTCCTCTAGTACCTCCTCCTCACTGTGCAGTGGATCTGAGCCCACAGCATAGAGAGATTGGTTCTCACATATCTTCGCCCTCTAGTGAGCCCCGCTATGGACCCTCTCCAGTTTGCTTATCGACCGGGCATTGGGGTAGATGATGCCATCATCCACCTTCTGCACAGGGCTCTGTCTCACCTGGAAAAACCAGGGAACACGGTGAGAATAATGTTCTTTGATTTCTCCAGTGCTTTTAACACCATGCAGCCCAGGTTAATGAGAGACAAGCTGGGCCTTGCTGGAGTGGACCACCACCTCTCCAACTGGATCCTAGACTACCTCACAAATCGACCTCAATACGTAAGAGCACAAGACTGTGTGTCAGGTACCGTGATCTGTAATACGGGGGCACCTCAGGGTACGGTTCTCGCCCCTTTCCTCTTCACACTGTACACTGCTGATTTTAGGTGCAACTCATCCAGCTGCTACCTACAGAAGTATTCTGACGACTCTGCAATAGTAGGCCTCATCACAGACGATGATGACAGGGAATACAGAGAACTGAACCGTTTTTTTGTGGACTGGTGCCACCAGAACCACCTGAAGATTAATGCGGGGAAGACCAAGGAGATGGTGGTGGACTTCCGTAAAGGCAGATGCCCTCCAAAACCAGTGGACATCCTGGGGACGGGCATCGAGATTGTGAACACCTATAAGTACCTGGGTTTGCTCCTTAATATTAAGCTGGACTGGGCAGATCACATGGAGGCCCTGTACAGGAAGGGCCACAGCAGGCTCTACCTGCTTAGGAAGCTGAGAGCCTTTGGAATCCGGGGGGCACTTCTTAGGACTTTCTTCAACTCTGTAGTGGCATCAGCCATCTTCTTTGGAGTGGCCTGCTGGGGGAGCAGTATATCAACCAGGGACAGAAATAAACTTGACAAGCTGATTAGAAGGGACAGCTCTGTCCTGGGGATCCCACTGGACCCTGTGCAGGTGGTGGGTGACAGAAGGATACTGTCCGTGGTGAGCTCCATGCGGGAGAATAACTCCCATCCCATGCATGAGACTGTGATTGCGCTGGGCAGTACTGTCAGTGACCGACTGCTCCACCCTAGGTGTGAGAAGGAGCGCTATTGGAAGTCTTTCCTCCCCACCGCAGTTAGGCTGTACAACCAACACCGACCTAAGCGGAGATCATTACATACAGAGAACTGAAATATCTCTCTGCCTGTTAAATCCCCCCCCCCCCCCCGCTACGTCCTATCTGTCTGTCTGCTATTAATGTAATGCCTCTCACCTTGGAACATTCCTGTACATGTTGTATTTGTATCTGCTTATCTTATCTTATCTTTGCTGCTGTAACACACTGAATTTCCCCATTGTGGGACTATTAAAGGACTATTATTATTATTATTATTGTTCTCTAGCTGAGGGAACAGAAAAGGACAGAGGCAGGTTGAGGACAGGTGAGGGTACAGGGCCTGCTGCCGGGCCATGCCAACTAAGGGTTGTGTCTGACGAACCCAACGACTCTTGGCTGGGGGTGTCTGATGTGACTTGGGATGAATTGGATGACCGAGTCAACCAGTCTACAACTGTTGGGTTGCTGGTCAAGACACGACCACTACTTGACACTGGGAGCTCAGGCCTCTGTAACTGACCCCTGCTGCCATGCCCCCTTACTCTGCTGCGACCTGTGCCTGCGCCAGAAACATTTACTGGTAACAAAATAGCGAATATGGTCCTTCTGTCTGTGAGAGCCAGAAATCTTGCTTGTTTGTAGGTGACCAAATACTTATTTTCCACCATAATTTGCAAATAAATTCTTAAAAAATCAGACAATGTGATTTTCTGGATTTGTTTTCTCATTTTGTCTCTCATAGTTGAGGTCTACCTATGATGTCAATTACAGGCCGGCCTCATCTTTTTAAGTGGGAGAACTTGCAGAATTGGTGGCTGACTAAATACTTTTTTTTCCCCACTGTAAGTGCAGATATTATTGGATGATAATTCAGTTTTCTTTGGCACAATAGTACTGAATAATGTTATGCCTTGTAAGAACAGTGAATAAGCCCCTTATAATTAACATTTTTAAAAAGGTATTTTTTTACAGATATGTGCAGATATGGCTTTGGGACAATAGTGCTGAATAATGTTATGCCTGGTAAGAACAGTGAATAAGCCCCTTATAAAAAAAAGCCTTTACAAAGGTTTTTTTTTTACAGACATGTGCAGATATTAGTGTATGATATTTCACTTTTTTTTGCTGTAGTGCACTGCAAAAGGCTTGTTGTGTTCCACATTGACGACACAGATATAAGTAATGAGCAGCAGTATAACGGCAGTGAGTGCTGCAATGTGAATTATGCTGCAAATTCTTGCTGTAAATGATCCTGCAACCACCCCGAATTCTTCTCTCAATTCCTCCTTATGCTTTCCCTACAGTTCTAAGGCTCAGCCTCTTTCCCTGAACTTCTATATGTTTTCTAAATCTTTCCCTAGCTCCTGCCGATGTCTGTCCCTACAGTAAGAGTGATGTGGAATGACTGTATCTAAAATGGCCGAGGGTTTTTATAGGGCTGTGACATCACAGGTCCTGCTGGCTGCTGATTAGCTGCACGCTTAGCATTGTGGTTGATCCCGCGCTCCCAGAGTCCCTTCCCCCTTGTCCTAACATGTGCTGCGGCCATTTTCTAAAAAAATGTGATTCAATGCATCGAAGCATAAGGAAATCCGGAATTGTGGCAAATCGAAGATTTCCTGAAATTCAGATCAAATTACACTTCTGCAGAAATTATTCGCTCATCTCTACTAGTAGTAAAACGTACACACTTCTCGTCAACGTGACAGGTGCTCCGCCCCCTTGTGTAATCCCGTCCATTATGACGATTCATCCTGACCACATCCGGTCCCGCCCACATCCGGCTGCGTCCCTATAACATCCGGCCCCGCCCACATCCGCTCCTACTACATCCGGGCGCATCCCTACCACATCCGGTCACACCCCTTTCACAGCCGGTCCCCCAACCCCTCCACTGTATCATAAATCAGGCGTCACACTGATTTATGATACAGATTAATCCAACCATGCATTCAGGCAACCCCAAACCACAGATTGATCCAACCACATATATTCAGGCGCACACTCTATTATACGTCGGTTATTGCAGAATTTGCTAAAAAATCACTAACCTTTTCCTTTTTGCTACACCAGATGATGTAGGTTATATTACAGTGGGTGTATCGCTCCATAGGCATATCGTGCCACGATTAGAATGAAACACGGACTGATTGCACTTGCTAATGTGTGTATGAAGACATGTCTGGGGTGCGTGTCTAAAAAAGCGCAGCATTATGTGAGTGTGAGACTAACAACAGAGCCTTCACCCAACACGCTTGGATGTCTTGTGACAATGACACATTCCACATCCCCCCTGGCCATACACACTTTCCCCACCTCCTGCCCATTCACACTGTCCCCACCCCATGGCCATTCACACTGTCCACAACCCCTGGCCATTCACACTGACCCCACTCAGTAGCATCAGTAGCAGAGTTGATGTGATGTTATACAAAATTAAGCACAAACTAAAATGCAAAGTTTAAAAAGTTTATTCAGCCAATAAACAATGAAACAGAAATTTGATAATTGGCCCCTGATTGTCTACCTATTTCACAATGGAACAATAACCCTGATTATTTACCTATTTAGACAATGGAGCAATAACTCTGATTGTTTTGCTGTTGAGGATTGATCTAATCATCCACATGTGTTGAATGACCACTGATTATTTACCTATCCTACTATGGAACAATAACATGTGGTGATCTAAGCAACCTTCTAAGACTTAGATGTTTTGATTTAATTACATTTCCAGACAACAATAATGGGGCTATTCACTTTCTAAATAGCTGAGCATTCATTTAAAACAAAGGGTCCTGTATAACACATTATACACCACAATGAGGTTGGCAAATTTGATGAAAAATACACCATGAAGAACAACTGTCCTTAAAATCAGGCAAGGAATTTTTTTATAAATAATTCAACTAAGTTATCATTATCCTCACATTTTTTATTAAAGAAATCTAAAACATTCTTACAAGAGAGTCCACGCAATAGGTTGTATAAGAAGAAGAGTGTGTACGCTCCACAAACAGAACTGTTCATGGATTGTAATTGCCTATTTTGATAGATATAACTCTCACAATTCCTTTTTATAAATTTAATAAAGGATCGTGGGTACATTTCAAAAGTGGGTGATAAACCGTAAGAGTCAAAGAAAATAGCATTCTTATCATACAGTATAATTAACACCCAATGTCGGCCCCGTTCACGCGAATCATCTGTATTCACAATAAATGCGCTATCAGAATTAGTCAGTATAAAGGAACTTTCGCTAAAGGGTATGAACAGTCTTACACAGAGGAAATTTTCATCGTTTCGGGCGTTAACACAAAATTTCAAAAACCTATGTATAAACTCGTTGATTTGTCTAATGAGCTAATAGAAGGTTTGTTTTACAAAGAAGAGCTGCAGAAGATCTCAGCTGATACTGCCCGTATCTACAGAATTGAAACCATACTAAGAAAAAGATGTGTGAGGGATAAAACTCATTTTTTCGTAAAGTGGTTCGGCTACCCTGCAAAATTTAATAGCTGCATCGCTGAAGAGCAACTAACTTCTATATAAGCCATGGAATCTGGGTCCTTTTTTATAATGCTCCCTTGTAATGCTTCATCCGAAATTTACCCTGAAAATTCAATAGGTGTTTACACCTATTGAATTAAGGAGCAGGTTGTTGAGAGAGACGCCTTCATACTGAGCAGTAGAATCGAACACAGGGTTTGGTCAGGTTTGCGAGGGTGATACATGCCAAATGATGGAAGTTACCTGCATTCTCCTTCTTTTAGTGGAGGTGCAGGTTCTGCGTGATCTCTCTCAAATACCTTCTGCATGAAATCTACAAAGTGTTTCTCCATCTCTGGTTTCCTCTTGAGGTTACGTTTTAGAGAAGAAAATCTAGTAACTGCTTGCTTTAGATTGTTTGGTAGTTTTGATCTCGGGGAGCGGAAGAGTAAAGGTACTACCCATCTGTTGGAATCATCTTGAATGAATTCCTTGTCCATAAGTTTGAGAAATTTTTTATCTGCTATAGCTAGTGCCAGCTTGTTGTCGTCACTTGTTGTATTGTACACTGTTAATCCAAGGGTGTCGTCCCCGGGCAGGAAAGTATTCACGTTGTCTTGGTGATTATGCAGCCACTTACTATTGCTTATCTTCTCTTTCACTTGGTAGTGATGTAGACATGGCTGAAAATAAGTGCTGCGACCATTTGGTAAGATATGCGTCTTAAATAAAGAAATCTTGGTGGGCCTTTTCATCCTATCTATGCAGATGTTGCAATCCTAGATCAAAGTGCTGGGCAAATGGTGCATCATGCGGTCCATTAATTTGCTGCCGTATTTTGTGCAGTCTGAGAATGTCTCTACCAAGCAGAAGTAGAATGTCTTCATTTTTGTCAAGGGCTGGTATTTCGTTGACTATTGCCCTTATATGAGGGTGATGCAAAGCCACCTCTGGTTTGGGTATCTCCTCTCTGTTGGATGGTATCTGGTTGCACTCAACAAGTGTGGGCAAAGGTATCTCCAGATTGCCCCTGAGAGAGTCTATTACGAGTCCACTGCCTCTTCTCCCAGAAACCTCTGATATGCCACTACACGTAGCCAAGGTATATGGATAAGTATCACCCTTTAAGTTAAACAGATCAAAGAGTTCTGACCTTGCAAGCGATCGGTTGCTATGGTCGTCCAAGATAGTGTACACCCTCAGAGTCCTTTCTGGCTGACGCTTGGGGTATACATTGACTAGGCATATCCTTGCACAGGACTTGTCACAAAGGTCTTCTCCACAGACTTCTGTACATGAGGAAGATACTGATGTAGTATTTGCTGCTTGATCTGTGTTCTCTCCACCATGCTTTGTTGGGGAAGGGGAACCTCTAGGTGGAATGGCACTAGGCTGGGATGGATGAAGAGCTTGTACATGGTCCTCACTGCCAAACGCTATACATTTAATAGCAGCTTTACAGTCTCTAGCAACATGTTCAGTAGAGGCTCAACATTTGAAACATATCCCAAGTTTCTTTAGAAGCTCTCTATGTTCCTGGATTGGTTTCCTCCTGAAGCCAATACACTTCTTGAGGGGATGAGGCTTCTTGTGAATAGGACACAGACGCTTAGGTTTTTCTACCTTTTCACCTTGGTTGTTCTTGCAATTGCTCTCTTCTGGAGCTGATGTAGGTGTAGGAAGAATATCAGTATTTTTCACCGAAACTAGGCCTCTGCGATTTCTGTAGCTAGAATGTGCGCTGTCGTACTTAATAAGAGGTGAACCAGGAAAACTGGGTTCCCCATAGGAAAAGCTTGGGTCAATCTTGGATTCTGCAATGTTCTTGATAAACTCACAGAAGTAGGAAAATGGAGGAAAGGAGACTCAATTCTCACTTTTGTATCTTGACCCAACTGTGGTCCACCTTTCTTGAATATTATATGGCAACTTGGAGACTATTGGGTTTATCCCACGAGCAGTGTCCAGGTAACTGTCTGCCTTAGCTAGTAGGAGCTCCATGAGTAGGTCACTAAGTTATTGAAATATCTGATGATCCTTACCAGATATCTTTGGAAACCCTTGTAATCGTTTGAACAGAGCATTCTCTATTGCTTCAGGACTGCCATTGGTTTTCTCTCGTCTTTCCCAAGCAGCAGTAAGGCCTGCTGTGAGGTTGTGAATGTGGACGGATCTGAGTCTTTTAGCACGTTCTGCAGACTGTGGGCCAAGCCCCCAGATAAGCAAGTCTAGTTCTTCAGCTGCAGTAATGCCGAGGTCACTAATTGCGGTTTTGAAGGCACATTTCCAGCCTCTGTAGTTCTCAGGTTGGTCATCAAACCTTGTGAGTCCAGTTTTAGTAAGCTCACGGCAAACCATGTACCTTGCAAACTCTGACATGTCTGTTCTCTCTGACTTTACATTTTTACTTGCTGGCTAAGTAGCAGTGATTACATTGTTAGTGGGGTTCTGATTAACTGACGTAGTTAGAAATGGGGCTGTGTAGGCATTTAGCATAGGAGCTAACTTAAAGTCCAAAGGTTTAGCCACATATGTGTGTGAAACTGGATGGTTACTTGCAGTCTGATGGTATGGTGACACATTAGTATTTATCTGAGTATTGGTATTGAATTTGCAGAGATGCAAAGCTTTGGGGATCCATGAAGGAAGAAAAAACTGGATGCTGGACAGGCAGGGCATTGCACTGACCTTGAATGCAGTGTGCTGCAGAAGATACGGTGCCCTGTCGCTCTGGAGAGATGTCGTTCCTGACAGGAACATTTGTGGCAAATAGGGGTTCACTGTTTTGGCTGATTACATAGTCTCTTGTTCGCTTGAGGGGATCCTCTGCTTCCACATCACACAAATTGTTGCTGTCGCGTTCACTTCAGCTGATGGCCTGTTCTAAAACCCTTAACCTTGCCATGGCTGTAGCGTGCTCACACTGTTCCATCTCTGCCTTTTTTTGAGCTGCTTTAGCTTCCATCACTGTTGCATTAGCTTCCTTCTGTTGTGCAAAGGCCGCCTGTATATTAGTAGCTTCCGCCTCTGCACGTGTTTTGATAAGTTGCTCACTGAGTGTGGAAGATTTTGAGGATCGTGACTTTGATGTACGTTTTGAACGCCTGGTAGACTGAGAAACATGAAATGCCATTTCCTGCAGTGCACAATTCTTGTCTCTGTCCTTAACTTAGTTTCATGTACTAACTTGTCTCGTTCCGAATTGAGATGTTGGAAGCTTTGCAATTCTACTAAAGAATCGTCTGTATCTAGTCTTTTCAATATGCTTTCATTTTATAATGTCCATGCATAGCACAAAGCTGTCACAGAGCTCCCTCTAGTGGTGATATATGGTGTGCAGGCAAGCACATGACAGATATCTTAGTCTGTATTTTCTGCCACCATTTTGAGAGTTCAGAGGAAAGTTCATGCTATAAACTTTCTAGATTCTCTTTAACTTTCCAAGTAGGTTTTCGCATTGGGCTACAGACTGGTGTCCATGCTACCTTGTGCTTCAGGGTATCCTTCAGCCATGATGCAACACAAACAGGATAAATGTGAACTATGCTGGCGTGAAATGGTTGTTTGCTAGAAACTTCTATACTGAGGGGTGGTCTGAGCTGCAGATGCAAATTACCCACTGCTGATTCCTTCTGGCTCTGCAGGTAACTTGCTGTGACTG
Source organism: Leptodactylus fallax (assembly GCA_947044405.1). Classification (NCBI taxonomy): domain Eukaryota; kingdom Metazoa; phylum Chordata; class Amphibia; order Anura; family Leptodactylidae; genus Leptodactylus; species Leptodactylus fallax. Next base: position 4,931,113 of record CAMRHE010000084.1, on the reverse strand, counting down.
ACTGTATCTCAGAAGTTGGTGAATTTACAGCTGTATCTGGGAGTCTTTATGCATAATTTTTCACTATTCTGACTCAATAACTTGGCTGTAAGTCTGAGGTTTTGAGAGTGTCTTTTAGTCTCTATATTAACCAGTACTTACACCAAGAAATATATTGTCAGATAGTGTGCAACTCAACTGGGGAGGCATAGATAAGATTCCAGGTGATTTAATCCAGGTAATTCTTGTAAAACTTCGTGCAGCAGCAGTAGGTGAAAAATGATGATGCATTTCTAGGAACTGAGCAGACATGTTACTACAAATAAGTGAACTAGAGCAGAAAGAGGGGGGAGGAGCTACTGCATCACAGCTAAGGGCACAGAGAGAGAGGAAAGACAAACTTCAAAGGCAAACACAGTATCACAGATACATGTCAGTGAATTAAACCAAGTCCTGGGACATGACAGGCCCCATACACATAGTTACCCATACCCATAGTTTTTGTAGATCAGTTTCCGGGCTGTAGAAACCTTCCACAAAATATGGAACAGGTCCTACTCCCATATACTCCCATATAAGTGTAGGAGAAAATACAAGTCTTTTTGCGAATCTGTGATTGTGGATGAAATACTAATGCAATGCGGACATGTTTTCTGCAGAATATGGATCCATTTTTTTGCACACTAAAGCAGATAAAAAAGTATAAGGCCTTACAAAGCAGAATGCAGGGGGGGAAATATGCTACATTTTCCTTTGCGTTCTGCGTTTTTCTTCCCCTAGTAAATCTATAGGGAAAACAATTGCGATTCCGCAGCTATAATGAACATATGTGTTTTTGAAAACACAGCTTTTCTGCAGTTTTTTTTTTTTACCGCATTATGGGGATAAAATTAAATTAAATCTCATTCACTTTGCTGGTACTGTAAAATGTAGTATTTTTTCCCACTGCATTTGCGCAGCAGCCAAATATGCTGTGAATGTGCTTGTTTGGTTCCCTTAGTAGTCATTCAGATGACTGAGTTTCACCCATGAAATTTGGTCTCTATGTGAGCTGTATTTACAGGCCTAAACACTATGCCGGGACACAGATGAAACTCAGTTGTATGAATGACCACTAATTCTAAAGCCTCAAGCACACGTCTATGTCTGCAGTCCTTGTTTAATGGGGTTTTGTTATAAATAACTATTAAAAGCATGATGTACAGGTGCATCTCAATAAATTAGAATATCTTTGAAATGTTTATTTATTTCAGTAATTAAATTAAAAAAGTGATCTCCTATATTTTCTAGATTCTTTACACAAAGAGTGTTCTATTTCAAGTGTTTTATTTCTGTAAATGTTGATTATAGATTACAGGTAATGAAAACCCAAATCTAAGAAAATTAGAATATTGTAAAACAGTTCAGTATTGTTAATTCAGTGTGTCACCTGCCAAAGTTTCCTAAGCCTTTAAATGGTCCCTCAGTCTGGTTCAGTAGGACACACAATCATGGAAGACGCTGATTATGAACTGAATTACTGAAATGAATGAACGTTTCAAAGATATTCTAATTTATTGAGATGCACCTGTATATCTGCATGTGCTGCAGTGCTGTAAGATTAATTTTCTCTCAGTTTGCATTTTTTTTTGTGCTGGATGCACTGCCATTGGAATTCCTGGTATGGAGGAGGCCCTTTTTTATTTCCTGTCAAGTTCCAGCATTCTCATTTTACCCAGGTTCCTTTGCTGTATCCACTTACTTCCCCTCCACCATCTTCTATAGTCTTGCTGCTTCATTTTTACTGGCCCGCATCAGCTATTAGATTCCTTCACAAAGCGTGTTGTTTTTCTGCCCAACAGCCCCCCCCCCCCCCCCCGCTTTCCTAGCCCCATCCTTCACAACTCTGGTCACATCCCACTGTGTCTGATTTTCCGGCCCACATTACCTCCTTTACTTTTCCCTCTTTCTCTGTATTCTTCCTGCTTGGTCAGTTGTCATGTCCACCACCTCTTGTATCCACCCAGCTTCTGTTCCTGGATTCTTCAGACTCAGCAGCTGTTCCCTGTGTGTCATTCACTACCGCATCCTTTTCCAAGGCTGGACTAGCAAATTGGACCTATTTACACGCAGCAAGAAGATGACATCAGTAATATAAGGGTGGCTTCACATCTGCTTCGGAATCTCCATTTGGAGACTTTATTGCAGTGACCATCGAAAATTGTCAGATGAAAAAGACATGCAAGTCCATCTATTTCATCCGGTGGTTTTAGTTTAAAACAGTGGACACCCAACAGACCCCACTATACTCAATGTGGTCTGTTGTTCACCATTGGTATTTGCTATTTTAGCAGTCCATGTGACTATAATGAGGTCCACTGGGTTTCAACCGTTTTAATACTGAAACTGGCAGAGAGAAAAGTCCTCCTTGGCAATTTCTTTGGTGGAGTCTCCAATGCAGATGTGAACCTAGCCTAAGTTAACCCTCCTTTTGGCTCCATAATTCTTCCATAATGTGACAGATGTATTTTTCAGCATCCCAAGAACAGTATTACCATACCTCCCAACCATCCCGGTTTCAGTAGGACAGTCCTGGATTCTGCATCCTGTGCCACTGTCCTTGTCGATAGGAGGTATATGCCAGCTTCAACTCATCTGCATTCGGTAAAGCAGGAGCTGCCTGCTCCCTGCTTTACCATTCCGTCCCTGTATGCTCCTGGAGCTGTAGGGACGTCATGATGACATAATTCACATTGTGCCTACAGCTCCCTGAACCCTCTAGGAGCAGAAACTTCAGACACAGCAGCAGCGGAGGTGAGTATTAGTGTTTTTTGGGTTTATGCTCAAATTGTGTGGGCCAGTGGAGGGGGACATTAAACTGAGTGCAGATGGAGGAGGACATTAAACTGAGGGCAGATGGATGGGGACACAGTGACAATGTATAAGCTGTGCAAGCATATATTAGGGTACAACCCAGATTTAGTTTACAATGGAAACCACAGCAGAAGTGACCCCCAGAGTGACCCCCCAATCATAGTAGCTACTGGGGAAACATAGGGAATTTGGTGTTCCCAATGTACTTGGCACAGCTTACATATTCACTTTTCACCATCCACTGTGCATTCATGTCTGGGATACTAATTCTCACTACACCCCGTGATAAATTCCTTGAGGGGTGCAGTTTTCAAAATGGGGTCATTCCCTAGGGGATTCCATTTTACTGGTATCTTAAAGGCCCTGCAAACATGACATGGTGTCCATATAGCAAACATCTAAATCTGCACTCTAAAAGCCACATAGCACTCCTTCCCTTCTGTTCCCAAACTGAAGTTTATGCCCTCATGTATGACACAGTTGTACTCAGGATAACATATTTAATATCTTATGTGCGTATAAAGTACTGTTTGGGCACATCCGGGCACAGAAGGGAACGAGCTCCATTTGGTTTTTGTAGCATAGACTTAGACGGTTTGATTTTTGGACATCATGACGCTTTTACAGAGCCCTGAAATGCCAGTAAAGTGGAATCCCCTGACTTGTGACTCCATTTTGGAAACTACACCCCTGAAGGAATTTATCCAGAGGTACAGTGAGCATTTTTGATCCCCAAGTGTTGCATTAATTTATTTTCCAAAAATGAATACTGTGACAGGACAAAGGGAAAAGTGTCAAAAGGAGTATACATTTCCCCCAGGTTCCTGTCATATAAGTTCTAAAAGCAGCTAAGAAAGCTTGTAGGAAGAAAAGCTGTGTTACTTGCTGTAGGGTTTTGCCAAAATCCTGGTAAAAGGTCTGGCTGCTGGAGTAGGGAGAGTTGTGTGTTGGCTGTTTCTCTACTCCATTAACCCACTACGGATATTTGGCATGAGTGGAGCTAAAGGGGTTGTCCGGGATAAAATGCTATTTCTACACTAATCTAAACCTGACCTGACCTGATCTCATGGCGTATCGCCATCAAAGCGGCTAGAGTGGAGCGTTGAAGGATTAGTTTGTTGAGCCTCCAGAGTCTGGAGAAGGGATTTGAGTTTCAAACCCACTTCCCGTTTGAGTCTGGCTCTATGTTTTATCAGTACCCCCTTCAGAACACATTTCAGAGCCTCCCATTGCATAGAAGGGGAGGTGGTGTCCCGGGAGTGGTCTTATTCTAAATTAATGATAGACTGTTTGAGGTCTGCTAGACATTGAGCTTCAAGCAAGAGCGACATTCCAGGAGGCAAGAGTTTGACAGAGCATGTAATGAGGGAATAGTCAGAAAAAAGGCATTACCTATTTTTGCTGCAGTCACCTGTTGCAAAAGGGCATGCAAGAGGAATATAATACAGTCTGCTGTACGAGTCATGGGCATGTGAGAAAAAAGAATAATCTCTCTCATCCGGGTTTAGAATGCACCAAACATCGAGCAGCAGTATGGAGTGCAGGAGTTTATGAAGTTTATTAAGGGCGTTATTGGGGACCTGCGTCTTACCGGAAGAGGTGTCAATTATTAGGTTGATGGAGAGATTGCTCTTAAATCCAGCAGTATTTTTGTTAAATTGGTAAAACAAGATTTGACCCAGATACCAGAGGATATTTTTGAGCCTAATCTTAATTACAGACAAAGTCAGGCATTGCGTGAATTATGTTCTTTGGAGGATATTTGTAACGTCTCTGCCTGTTCGGGTCTCTGCGCCACCCTCCGCTCACACACTGTGGCGCAGGAAGAGTGTTCAGTTTGATTCAGTGCTTAAGGTTCTTGTTGCTCAGTCTGAACACTGTCCTAATACTTATTCTATGTAATTGAATTTCAGAAACACCTGTCTCCTGCACCTTGCTTTTCTCTGCTCCTCTAACAGTTAATCTTAGCCTTGCCTGTGTGATTGACAGCCTGACTACCAATCAAGTCTGGGGCAAGTTCTGGACTTCCCATATTCAGGTCATCAGCCCACACATGTTTGCTTGCTATTGCGATTCTGTCCTGAGACTTTTTCCCCTGCTAGCTCCTCTTCTGTTATTATTGTATTCTGACTTCTGAACTTTGGCTTTTCTTGTGACTACTCTTTTGGATTGCGATTTGGTACTGCTTTGTCTCTCTGGCTTTGACCCTTGGCTTGCTGACTCCTCTTCTGTGTTGTTTGTCTTGTCTTGTTCTGTGTTACACTTATTCAGAGTATCGATCGCCACCAAGTTGTTCCTGTCATTAGGACAGTGAGACAAGTAGACAGGGACAGGGCCCGGGTCGAGTTTAGGGCACACTGTCTCTGTCATTCCCTTCCTCCCAGGTTCTAGCAGCAGCACTAAGGTATTGCTCAACTGTCAGCTCCCTTACAATATTATAATTAAACCAGCCGGCAAGGGGGGAAACGTTGTAATTTGGCCGACGCAGATGTATGAATGTGAAGCCTTCAGACAGTTCAATAATACAGCTTGCTATCGACGTCTACCTTGTGATCTGACTTCCCAATTTAAAACTGATTTAGATCATATATTGAGGGATGCGTGTGCGATGGGAATAATAAGTAATGAAATTATGCGGAGCCTTATTGTTGATTTCCCTGTAATACCTACCCTATACTTACTCTCTAAGGTTCATAAAAATTGTGAAACTTCCCATGGAGACCCATAGTATCGGAGATAGGAAGTTTGTGTGAAAATGTCAGCAGGTTTGTAGACTATTATTTGAAGAAATGTGTTGCTGCATATATACCTGCATATACAGGTGCATCTCAACAAATTAGAATATTTTTGAAACGTTCATTCATTTCAGTAATTCAATTCATTATCAGCAGTCTTCCATGATTGTGTGACCCACTGAACCAGACTGAGAGACCATTTAAAGGCTTAGGAAACCTTGGCAGGTGACACACTGAATTTACAATACTGAACTTTTTTTTAAATATTCAAATTTTCTTAGATTTTGGTTATCATTAGCTATAATCCATAATCAACATTTACAGAAATAAAACACTTGAAATAGAATACTCTGTGTGTAAAGAATCTAGAAAATATAGGAGGTCACTTTTTTAATTTAACTATTGAAAGAAATAAATGTTTCAAAGATATTCTAATTTATTAAGATGCACCAGTATATGTTTATTGACTTATTAGTTATAATATTTTGTGGTACCATTATTTATGCCACTCATTAGTATGTCATCCATTCTCCTATTTGCATTATTATCTTTATGTAGTGAATGCTGATTTGCAGGAGATAGAACCATTTATATAGCTTTTTTGTGAGTATCAGTACCAGTGTGTATTAATTCTATAGATATTGCCCCTAAGCACATTTGTCTTTGATGTTCTCTGTATGCTATTTGGCAATATTTAATCTGCCCTGCTGTACAATGATTTTTCAAGAGTAATTTGTGCATATTTTGTATGTATTATTTATTAATAAATCTATATATTTTTATAAAAAATTAGGAGTAATAGTGTGTTTTGAAGCCACGGTTCTTTCATATAGTAGTATGTTTGCATATATCTGTGCCCACATTGATTTTAAGGAAGCTTTTATATGAGAGATATGATGGCAAGGTTTAGGTCGCCACAAAGGATGAGGTGGCCATGAGAGAAGGATTGGAGTTTGTTCATGGCCAGTATGAGGAAAGGAACCTGATCAGTGTTAGGTGAATATAGGTTCTCTATAGCAGGGGTCCCCAACCACCGGTTCACGGACCAGGACCAGGCCGTTGGGGGTTCTTTGCCGGTCCGTGGTGTGGCGGGCTGGCCTCAGTCTTAGCTAGATACTTCGCACTAGGCCATGTTGCTATGGTAACGTGTAAACTATCGGGTAGTGCGGCGTCCTGTAGCTGCAAAGGACATCGCATTACCCTATAGTTTACATATTACCATAACAACATGGCCTAGCGCGAAGTATCCAGCCTCAGTGTCGCTTACCATAGCATCCTGGCGGAGAGCCTTCCCGCCCACACAGTGGAGCCCTCTATAACCCCGCCCCCATATGACAAAAGCCCTCACCCTGCCGAGCCATGGAAAAATGGTCTTCCTTGAAGCTGGTCCCTGGTGCAAAAAAGGTTGGGGACCACTGCTCTGTAGTATATGTGACTCTATTGATTTTGCATACAATGAATAGGTATCGGGCTTCTGGGTCCGTGAGGGAGTCAAGTATCGTTGCTGGTAGATTCTTGTGAAATAAAGTGGCTACCCCTTTTGTCTGTCCCATTGAACTGCTACTGTGGAACCATAGGGGAAAATAGTGTTTTTTTATCATGGGCATATGTGTGGCAAGGAAGTGGGTCTCTTGTAGGCACAGTATATGGACCTGGCATTTATGCACATCATACAAGATCTGAGAGCGCTTTTCAGGCATGTTTACGCCTTTAATATTAAAAGGCGATACAGACATCTGCCATTAGGGGAAGAGGGAGAGAGGAAGAACGGTTTGGATGAAGTAAAGGTTCAAGAGAAGGAGTACAAAGGAGGGGATGTGAAAAACACAGAGAAAGAAAAGGTGAAGTGATGGGTGAAGGGGGCTAGTGAAAAGAGTGAATGAAAAAAGAACAGGATAGCTACCCTCAGGGGGTCTATTGTTGGAGATATGTAACAGCCAGCTTTGTCTCTATATTTGCTGGATTGGCTGCAGTTCTCATTTATGACACTAGATGTAGCTGTTACTAAATGTTTATCTGTAAACACTCTGTACTTTTGTTGTTTTGATGCTGGCTGATATACACATCCTGTTATGTTAGAGTGTGTACTGAACTAGATCTGTTATTCACCATGTGAGGTGATCTTCTCTTACTGCACTCATGTTTCACTAAAGTTTTTTTCCTGTTATATACAACTGTCTATCTGGTTTTGACTCTGCCACATCCAGCAATTGCTCTCTGCAACAGGTTATGGGCCCAGTGATCAAATGAATCTCCAGTGATCAAATGAAGCTCCAGTGATCAAATGAAGCCTCAGTAACCGGATAAACCCTAGTAACCAGAAGCGGCCCAGGCAGAGTGAAGTCCAGAATGGAAGACAGTGCGGCAGATGCAGAGATCGATATAAGGAAGCTTCCACAGAGACATCTCCTGTACAGAAGTAAGACTGTTCCTATATATATAAAGGAGGGAGAATGGCCTGTAGTTCAGAACCTAAACTATCAGTGGCCAAGCTGAACAATGACAATTATCAGCTATGGAAATTTAAAGTGGAAATGCTATTATCCAGGGATGACTTGTGGGAAGTTATCACTACAGAGAGGCCACAAGATGATTATCAGGACTGGGACAGGAAAAACAGACGGGCACGGGCTACCATAAGCTTACTAGTAGAAGATGATCAGCTTATTCACATACGCAGTGAGAATACAGCGAAAGGCATGTGGGATGTACTGAAAAGACTGCATGAGAGATCCAGTTTAAACAGCAAGTTGTTTCTACTGAGGAAACTCTACAAAATGAGGCTTAGTAGAGAGCAGGACATGCAGGAGCATAAAAATGCCATGCTGGAAGTGATCATACAACTCAGATCAGTTGGTGAGAGTATAACAGACAGTCAAGCCACAGCCATTTTATTATGCAGTTTACCTGACACATGCACTGAACTGATCAATGCGCTGGAGACACGGCCTGAGACAGATCTGACACTAACATTCGTAAAGATCAGGCTCATAGATAAGTATCAGCGAAGAAAGGAGTTTACACATGATTATAGAGAAACTCAGTCCAAGACAGCTCTTGAAGCTACAGAAACATGGTCACACAGGAAGGAAACCAGAGTGTGCTTTAGATGCCACAGACAAGGACACTTACAGAAAGACTGCACTATATGGAAAGCAGAGCAGATGAGGCAGCATCCCTCTTATACTAAACAGAAAGTGAAAGCCACAATTTCTGATTCAAGTGAAGGGAAGTGGAATGCCACATTTAAAGTGACAGGCAACCATAAATTGCAAGGCTGGTGCATTGACTCTGGAGCAACCAGTCACATGACAAGTGATAGAAGTTTGTTCACAGAACTTGATCTGAATAACAAATAGACTATTTACCTAGCATATGGGAGTAAAATATGTGCAGAAGGATATGGGAATGGAACCCTTGTATGCCCCAATGATGCGGGAAACAATTTAGCAATACCAGTAAAAGATGTACTTTATGTTCCTGATCTAGAAGGAGGACTCTTATCTGTGAAGCGTCTTACAAGCAAAGAACTCACTGTAAAATTCCAAGGTGACAAGTGTTCTATCCTAGACGGCAAGTAGATGATAGCAAGTGCCAAGTTGGATGGTCATCTACAGTATATCACCTCAACACAGTGAAGGAGCAGGTAAGACTATGCACGCATAAGCACAATGACTGTATACATGTGTGGCACAGGCGTTTAGGTCACAGACAACCAGAATGCATACAGGAACTACAAAAGAGGAATCTGACAAAGGATTTAACAGTATCCCCTTGTTCAGTTATTGTTAAATGTGAATGTTGCATCAAATCCAAAGCTACCAGAGCAACACTTCCTAAAGTAAGTCACAATAGAGCTTCAAGACCTCTTGATCTAGTTCACAGTGATGTATGTAGTCCCCTAAACCCACCTACACCTGGAGGCAACAGATACATAGTGACTTTCATAGATGACTATTCAAAATACACAGTCACTTACCTAATGCAACACAAGAATGAAGTTTTTGACAAATTACAGGACTATGTAATAAGGGCAAGTAACAAGTTTCAGAGAAAACCTCTCATACTTCGGAGTGACAATGGAGGTGAATTCACAGGACATAAAATACAAGAATACTTAAAGCAGAATGGAATAGAGCTTCAAAAGACAGTCCCCTACACACCAGAGCAAAACGGAGTAGCTGAAAGAAAGAACAGAACTCTGACTGAAATGATCAGATGCATGCTGACAGACTCTGTATTACCACAAAAATATTGGGGTGAAGCAGCAATAACAGCCACTTATTTGCAACACAGACTCTTCTCTAGAACAATGGAGAAAACTCCATATGAACTGTGGCACAATGAGAAGCTGAGTGTAAAACATCTAAGAGTTTTTGGATGCAAGGCATTCATCTACATTCCAGAAGAAAAAAGCACCAAACTTCAAAACAGAGCATTTGAAGGCGTCTTTGTTGGATACAGTGACAATGTTAAGGGTTACAGAATCCTAAATCCCAAAACTGACAAGGTTACCATTAGCAACAGCATAACTTTTGTTGAAGATCTGAGAGACAATGTAATGACAACAGAGGAAGTAAGAACAGAAGAGAAAACTGAAACTGATCAGCCAACATCTGTAACTTCTGAACAAACAGTTGAAGTGAGCGCAGAATCCATCAGTAATGAAGAACAGACACAACCAAGCTCACATACAGAACCAAGATGCTCGATGGGAGAGAATAAAGGTAAACCACCTGTACGTCTCTCATACAAGGCAAGCACTGCCAGTTCTAATGAACCTGCAACTTGGGAAGACATATCTCAGCTTTCAGAAGGGGAAGCCAGTAAATGGATAAAGGCTGCAAAGGAAGAGATAAAATCCATGCATGACACTAAAACATGGACACTTACAGAACTACCACCTGGAAGGAAATCCATAGGTTGTAAATGGACTTTCAAAGGAAAATACAATGCAGATGGTACAGTGGAGTGATACAAAGCAAGACTTGTAGCCAAGAGATATTCTCATAAATATGGAGAGGACTATGATGAGACATTTGCGCCAGTAGTCAAACATGCTACAATAAGAACTTTGCTGACAGTAGTCGCAATAAGGAAAATGCAAGTAAGACACTTTGATGTAAAAACAGCATTTCTACATGACGAGTTAGCAGAAGATATCTACATGGAACAACCACCAGGATTCAAAGATGAGCAAAGTCCAGACCTAGTATGCAAACTACAGAGGAGTATATATGGTCTAAAGCAAGCCGCCAGAGCATGGAATATGAGAATAAATGAAGTGCTTACACAGGAGGAGTTTCAGAGGAGTAAAGCAGACCCCTGTTTATACACAAAGAAATTGGCAGACAGGTGGATCTATGTACTCATTTATGTGGATGATATTCTGATTTGTTTCAAGCAAGAAGGGGATGAAGGAGAAATACTCCAAACCCTAAATCAGCATTTTGAGACCAAAGATCTTGGCAACGTAAATAATTATCTTGGCATTCAGATTGAGAGAGAGGAAGATGGCAGCTTCCTTCTGAACCAAAAACACAAAATAGAAGAGATAATTGAGACATTTGGAATGGAAGACACAAAACCAGTAAAATCTCCCATGGAAACCATCTACCTGAAGAAGATAGACAGCCAACTAACACTCAGTACAGGAAAGCAATAGGGAAATTGCTGTACATTAGCACTGCTACAAGGCCTGACATTGCAGCAGCAGTTGGAATCCTATGTAGAAAGACTTCAATACCAAGTCAGATGGACTGGAATGCTGTGAAGCGAGTCATTCACTATCTTAAAGGGACTTTACACTGCATGCTAAAGTTACCAGCAAGTGACGAAAGCACCCTGACAGGATATGTGGATGCCGATTGGGCCGGAGATACCAGTGACAGAAAATCTACCAGTGGGTACCTGTTTCTTCTATCAGGAGGTGCTATCTGTTGGACTAGTAGAAAGCAACTCTCTGTTACACTATCATCTACTGAAGCAGAGTATGTTGCAGCAGCACAGGCAAGTCAAGAAGTCATATGGTTGAGACAACTATTAAAAGACTTGGGTCAACCACAGATGAAACCAACGAGAATCTTTGAGGACAATCAAGGATGTCTTGCACTTGCGCAGATGGAAAGAGTTAGCTCGAGAACCAAGCATATTAATGTGAAGTACCACTTTCTGAGGGATCTTCAAGAGCAGGGACTTCTTGAGTTACTTTATTGCCCGACTGAGGATATGACAGCAGATATCCTTACCAAGCCCCTGACCGCTGAAAGACACTTGAGGCTTACAAAGAAGATGGGCCTAACAGACTAAGCCTTAGCTGTTGAGAAGGGGTATTGGAGATATACAACAGCCAGCTTCGTCTCTGTATTTGCTGGATTGACTGCAGTTCACATTTATGACACTAGATGTAGCTGTTACTAAATGTTTATCTGAAGACACTCTATACATTTGTTGTTTTGATGCTTTGTTGATATATACATCCTGTTTTATGTGTGTGTGTTCTGAACTGGATCTGTTATTCACCATGTGAGGTGATCTTCTCTTACTGCTCTCATGTTTCACTAAAGTTTTGTTCCTGTTATATACAACTGTCCATCTGGTTTTGACTCTGCCACATCCAGCAATCGCACTCTGCAACAAAATTAACAGTCAGGGGGGTGTGGCTAGGCATGCTAACAGTCGGACACACCTTGTAAGAGCTCCTCTCTGTGCCCCTGCTAACGGGCAACTTTTTAATGGACCATGTGTAAAACTAGGAGCAAGAAACTTGTGAGAAGCCCCTCACCTTCCCTGGCACTGGAGGTGCCCATCTTCATCCATCTTTGCGCTGGGAGAAGCGCAAAGCTCCAGAGACAGTGATGCCAGCTCCGAAGCACCAACATCACCACATCAATCAGACCGCACACTCACCTCGGCTCCCGCCTGTCTCGGCACTTCAGCAGATCCCCTGTGTCACCTGGATGTCCCCAAGGATTCACCGCTGGAGTCCCGTGGTGTCCTGATTACGGCAGTGAGTACCTTCTCCTGCTCCTGTGCAGAATGTAAGAAACTGTTGGCCAGTTTCACTCCCTCCTACTGGGAATGCAGGGCATCCCAGCCACTCTCTCTTAGTCCTTTGTGGACCCTACATCAGGACTACCAAAGATTGGGGTGTTAGCCCACCGGCTAAAAAAATCCCTGTTCTGATCCCCATGACATAGAGGCTATCCCCCAGCACAGCCTCAACCACCCTCTGACTCGGGTATATCCTCAGGAGATGAAATTGACCTCCCCCATCTACCTGTTGCAAGATCCAGACAGGAACCCTCACGAACAACACTCTCCATACTGCAAAACCTCCATTTTTGTCTCAACTAGCCTTTGATTTGAAACAGACATGGCACCAAGGTAGTTAAGACTGATATTACGAACCTACAACAGTGAGTGGACGACTTGGAAATGTTTCAGTCCTCAGTCTCTTCTTCAATACAATCCCTGCAGCAGTACTTCTCTTCCAACGCCACTCAATACCAAACTCATATCTCACATTGATGACATCAAAAACCGCAACTGCCGCAAAAATATCAGGATACATGGCCTTCCAGAAACCACATTGACCGCTGATCTCATGCATACCCTCACCAGCATATTCAACTCGCTTCTGGGACGCCTGGCTGAAACCTACATCGAGGTCGATCGTGCACTCAGACCCAGATAAACCTCTGGAAGTAATCTGCAGGAATCATTTCTATGCTTTTAAAGAAGAGATCATGCTAAAGGCTGGAGATGTCAAAACATTGACTTTGATGGATATGCTCTGAAGCCACTTCTCACTCTCCTCAAAGAACGAGGGATTCCGTATCGCTGGGGCTTCCTGTTGGTCTTCCTGGTGAGCCTTAAAGACAGACTGACCTCTCTCACATCACCAGATGACCTCGCAGAATTCCTACTAACCCTTGAGTTGCCATCTCCGCCTTTCAGCCTGGAAACTACTGCTCAGTGATACAGACCCATCTGATGCTTGCCCCACATCGAGAGAAATTGAGGATGGTTGCGGCTTGAGCCCCCCAACAACCCAACGCAGACAGAGAACGTGGAGGGCAGGCATGCATCCACTCCCCCACATAGTTAAGTCTTCCCTTATATAGGACCACACGGAGACTTGTGCTCCTATCTTATAGATGTTGCAGAGTGAGATTGCTGGATGTGGCAGAGTCAAAACCAGATAGACAGTTGTATATAACAGGAAAAAAAACTTTAGTGAAACATGAGTGCAGTAAGAGAAGATCACCTCACATGGTGAATAACAGATCTAGTTCAGCACACACTCTAACATAACAGGATGTGTATATCAGCCAGCATCAAAACAACAAAAGTACAGAGTGTCTACAGATAAACATTTAGTAACAGCTACATCTAGTGTCATAAATGTGAACTGCAGTCAATCCAGCAAATATAGAGACAAAACTGGCTGTTGCATATCTCCAACACCCCTTCTCAACAGCTAAGGCTTAGTCTGTTAGGCCCATCTTCTTTGTAATCCTCGAGTGTCTTTCAGCGGTCAGGGGCTTGGTAAGGATATCTGCTGTCATATCCTCAGTCGGGCAATAAAGTAACTCAAGAAGTCCCTGCTCTTGAAGATCCCTCAGAAAGTGGTACTTCACATCAATATGCATGGTTCTCGAGCTAACTCTTTCCATCTGCGCAAGTGCAAGACATCCTTGATTGTCCTCAAAGATTCTTGTTGGTTTCATCTGTGGTTGACCCAAGTCTTTTAATAGTTGTCTCAACCATATGACTTCTTGACTTGCCTGCGCTGCTGCAACATACTCTGCTTCAGTAGATGATAGTGTAACAGAAAGTTGCTTTCTACTAGTCCAACAGATAGCACCTCCTGATAGAAGAAACAGGTACCCACTTGTAGATTTTCTGTCACTGGTATCTCCGGCCCAATTGGCATCCACATATCCTGTCAGGGTGCTTTCGTCACTTGCTGGTAACTTTAGCTTGTAGTGTAAAGTCCCTTTAAGATAGTGAATGACTCGCTTCACAGCATTCCAGTCCATCTGACTTGGTATTGAAGTCTTTCTACATAGGATTCCAACTGCTGCTGCAATGTCAGGCCTTGTAGCGGTGCTAATGTACAGCAATTTCCCTATTGCTTTCCTGTACTGAGTGTTAGTTGGCTGTCTATCTTCTTCAGGTAGATGGTTTCCATGGGAGATTTTACTGGTTTTGTGTCTTCCATTCCAAATGTCTCAATTATCTCTTCTATTTTGTGTTTTTGGTTCAGAAGGAAGCTGCCATCTTCCTCTCTCTCAATCTGAATGCCAAGATAATTATTTACGTTGCCAAGATCTTTGGTCTCAAAATGCTGATTTAGGGTTTGGAGTATTTCTCCTTCATCCCCTTCTTGCTTGAAACAAATCAGAATATCATCCATGTAAATGAGTACATAGATCCACCTGTCTGCCAATTTCTTTGTGTATAAACGGGTCTGCTTTACTCCTCTGAAACTCCTCCTGTGTAAGCACTTCATTTATTCTCATATTCCATGCTCTAGCGGCTTGCTTTAGACCATATATACTCCTCTGTAGTTTGCATACTAGGTCTAGCCTTTGCTCATCTTTGAATCCTGGTGGTTGTTCCATGTAGATATCTTCTGCTAACTCGTCATGTAGAAATGCTGTTTTTACATCAAAGTGTCTTACTTGCATTTTCCTTATTGCGACTACTGTCAGCAAAGTTCTTATTGTAGCATGTTTGACTACTGGCGCAAATGTCTCATCATAGTCCTCTCCATATTTATGAGAATATCTCTTGGCTACAAGTCTTGCTTTGTATCACTCCACTGTACCATCTGCATTGTATTTTCCTTTGAAAGTCCATTTACAACCTATGGATTTCCTTCCAGGTGGTAGTTCTGTAAGTGTCCATGTTTTAGTGTCATGCATGGATTTTATCTCTTCCTTTGCAGCCTTTATCCATTTACTGGCTTCCCCTTCTGAAAGCTGAGATATGTCTTCCCAAGTTGCAGGTTCATTAGAACTGGCAGTGCTTGCCTTATATGAGAGACGTACAGGTGGTTTACCTTTATTCTCTCCCATCGAGCATCTTGGTTCTGTATGTGAGCTTGGTTGTGTCTGTTCTTCATTACTGATGGATTCTGCGCTCACTTCAACTGTTTGTTCAGAAGTTACAGATGTTGGCTGATCAGTGTCAATTTTCTCTTCTGTTCTTATTTCCTCTGTTGTCATTACATTGTCTCTCAGATCTTCAACAAAAGTTATGCTGTTGCTAATGGTAACCTTGTCAGTTTTGGGATTTAGGATTCTGTAACCCTTAACATTGTCACTGTATCCAACAAAGACACCTTCAAATGCTCTGTTTTGGAGTTTGGTGCGTTTTTCTTCTGGAATGTAGATGAACGCCTTGCATCCAAAAACTCTTAAATGTTTTACACTCGGTTTCTCATTGTGCCATAGTTCATATGGAGTTTTCTCCATTGTTCTAGAGAAGAGTCTGTCTTGCAAATAAGTGGCTGTTATTGCTGCTTCACCCCAATATTTTTGTGGTAAACCAGAGTCTGTCAGCATGCTTCTGATCATTTCAATCAGAGTTCTGTTCTTTCTTTCAGCTACTCTGTTTTGCTCTGGTGTGTAAGGGACTGTCTTTTTGATGCTCTATTCCATTCTGTTTTAAGTACTCTTGTATTTTATGTCCTGTGAATTCACCTCCATTGTCACTCCGAAGTATGAGAGGTTTTCTCTGAAACGTGTTACTTGCCCTTACTACATAGTCCTGTAATTTGTCAAAAACTTTACTCTTGTGTTGTATTAGGTAAGTGACTGTGTATCTTGAATAGTCATCTATGAAAGTCACTATGTATCTGTTGCCTCCAGGTGTAGGTGGGTTTAGGGGACCACATACATCACTGTGAACTAGATCAAGAGGTCTTGAAGCTCTATTGTGACTTACTTTAGGAAGTGTTTCTCTTGTAGCTTTGGATTTGATGCAATATTCACATTTAACAATAACTGAACAATGGGATACTGTTAGATTCTTTGTCTGTCAGATTCCTCTTTTGTAGTTCCTGTATGCATTCTGGGTGTCTGTGACCTAAACGCCTGTGCCACACATGTATACAGTGATTGTGCTTATGTGTGCATAGTTTCACCTGCTCTTTCACTGTGTTGAGGTGATATAGATGATCATCCCACTTGGCACTTGCTATAATCTACTTGCCGTCTAGGATAGAACACTTGTCACCTTGGAATTTTACAGTGAGTCCTTTGCTTGTCAGACGCTTCACAGATAAGAGTCCTCCTTCTAGATCAGGAACATAAAGTACATCTTTTACTGGTATTGCTAAATTGTTTCCCGCATCATTGGGGAATACAAG
The DNA here is from genome assembly GCA_947044405.1 of Leptodactylus fallax. NCBI lineage: Eukaryota > Metazoa > Chordata > Amphibia > Anura > Leptodactylidae > Leptodactylus > Leptodactylus fallax. The sequence goes on along the minus strand of CAMRHE010000084.1, from coordinate 4,914,166 downwards.
GGTTCCATTCCCATATCCTTCTGCACATATTTTACTCCCATATGCTAGGTAAATAGTCTCTTTTTTATTCAGATCAAGTTCTGTGAACAAACTTCTATCACTTGCCATGTGACTGGTTGCTCCAGAGTCAATGCACCAGTCTTGCAATTTATGGTTGCCTGTCACTTTAAATGTGGCATTCCACTTCCCTTCACTTGAATCAGAAATTGTGGCTTTCACTTTCTGTTTAGTATAAGAGGGATGCTGCCTCATCTGCTCCGCTTTCCATATAGTGCAGTCTTTCTTTAAGTGTCCTTGTCTGTGGCATCTAAAGCACACTCTGGTTTCCTTCCTGTGTGACCATGTTTCTGTAGCTTTAAGAGCTGTCTTGGACTGAGTTTCTCTATAATCATGTGTAAACTCCTTTCTTCGCTGATACTTATCTATGAGCCTGATGTTTACGAATGTTAGTGTCAGATCTGTCTCAGGCCGTGTCTCCAGCGCATTGATCAGTGCAGTGTATGTGTCAGGTAAACTGCATAATAAAATGGCTGCAGCATGACTGTCTGTTATACTCTCACCAACTGATCTGAGTTGTATGATCACTTCCAGCATAGCATTTTTATGCTCCTGCATGTCCTGTTCTCTACTAAGCCTCATTTTGTAGAGTTTCCTCAGTAGAAACAACTTGCTGTTTAAACTGGATCTCTCATGCAGTCTTTTCAGTACATCCCACATGCCTTTCGCTGTATTCTCACTGCGTATGTGAATAAGCTGATCATCTTCTACTAGTAAGCTTATGGTGGCCCGTGCCCGTCTGTTTTTCCTGTCCCAGTCCTGATAATCATCTTGTGGCCTCTCTGTAGTGATAACTTCCCACAAGTCATCCCTGGATAATAGCATTTCCACTTTAAATTTCCATAGCTGATAATTGTCATTGTTCAGCTTGGCCACTGATAGTTTAGGTTCTGAACTACAGGCCATTCTCCCTCCTTTATATATATAGGAACAGTCTTACTTCTGAACAGGAGATGTCTCTGTGGAAGCTTCCTCATATCGATCTCTGCATCTGCCGCACTGTCTTCCATTCTGGACTTCACTCTGCCTGGGCCGCTTCTGGTTACTAGGGTTTATCCGGTTACTGAGGCTTCATTTGATCACTGGAGCTTCATTTGATCACTGGAGATTCATTTGATTACTGGGCCCATAACCTGTTGCAGAGTACAATTGCTGGATGTGGCAGAGTCAAAACCAGATAGACAGTTGTATATAACAGGAACAAAACTTTAGTGAAACATGAGTGCAGTAGGAGAAGATCACCTCACATGGTGAATAACAGATCCAGTTCAGCACACATACACATAAAACAGGATGTATATATCAACAAAGCATCAAAACAACAAATATACAGAGTGTCTACAGATAAACATTTAGTAACAGATACATCTAGTGTCATAAATGTGAACTGCAGTCAATCCAGCAAATATAGAGACAAAGCTGGCTGTTGTATATCTCCAACAAATTTTATCAAAAATAAAATTCTGAGGAATGAGGGAATGTTGGAAAAGATTGCGCTCCGTGGATGTACGACTAATAGTAATATAAATTTAAATGGGTTAAACCTCAATACTTCCTCGATGTATGAGGATTTTTAACCAGATTTCAAATTAAAGGTGACAATAGGGTGTATAATACAACAAGATCTCACTCAACTGGGGGTATCGGCCATCTGTAAAAATGGTGCCGTTGGAATTAGATGTATGTGTTGGAGCAGATTGCTCCTGTGAAATCCCAGGAATTGCGCTCCTTAGAACCAAAACACAGAATGTCAAAAGGTAGGGTATAATCCAGCTTTTATTTCGATAACGCGTTTCGGGGTTTTTTTAGCGTTTAGGAAAACGCACCCCTTCGTCAGATCTACATAATAATAAGAATAAAAAACATTTAATTCATAAGAAAAGATTGGGAAATTATTTTCAAGAAATAAAATGAAATAAAATAAAAACAACTAAATTATGTGAAACTTTGTGTACATACATTTATATCTGACTATGGCAATTCTAGCTATTGTAGAACTAAAATGCGGGTCAGTGCAGGAAAAATTTTTTTTACAATAATCATTATAATAAAGATCAAATATAACACAATTTCAATGAAGAATGATTATAATAAGGATTGGATGTAGATTCTTTTAAATTATTAGTGTAGCAGGAGGTGCTTATTGTTGTTAGTGTTGATACTTTTGGTTTGATATATGCAGTAGGGATAGTAGTGAAGTCAATAGGAGAAATCAGGTAGGCTCTAAAAAGTAGTTTTCTTAATAAGTCAGTGTATAGTATATGAGTAGATAATGTAGAATGGTGTATAGAATGATATATAGCATGGTATAAGAAAGAAGGTGTTTACCTATGTAAGTCCAAATTTACATGTATAAAATAGCATATGGAATGGTGTACAGCATATAGTATAAAGATAGCCACCAGAAGGAGGGTGCTTACCTCTGTAAATCCAAATGTACATGTGACAAATGGTGGGGGTGGGTAGGGGAGGATCTTATATATTGGTATAGCGCGTGCGACGCCAGCGCAGGCGTCCTGATCATCTGGATTGTGTGTAGCGGTAAAATGAAAGTACGCGCATGCGCACAAGGAACCGGAGTTCGGGTTCTTGTAAATGAAAGTGCGCGCATGCGCGATAGGGGTAATATTACGAAGTCCGAGATGAGGACTATCAGACATTGCTAGGGTAGGTGCAATGTATGTGAGCGCTGGGATAAGTGGAGATTAATATGTAAATGTGGAGAGAGGACCCCTAGCTACTAGCGGGGAACTAGCTAAATGGACAATGGGTATAAGAAACAAGGGTATAACTGCTTGAAAGAATATGGATGGGGTTAAAAATTGATAAAGGGAAATAAATGTCAATAGATTAAATAGGGATAATACTTTAAACTGTTAGTGGAAGGTGAACTGTTTATATTAAGGAATCAGAATGTGTTATAATAAAGGATTATTACATTATGATAATTCCGTGATAAATGTATGGATGAGAGGTATGATGGATAAGTGGAAGAATGTTTATTGTGAGTGAGAGAGGAAAAAACAAACAAAAAAAAAACAAAAAACGGATGAGTGGACAACGGATGATTGAATTATGTATGGATGAGTACTTTATGTAATAATTTCAGTGACTTCATTTAAGCCATAGGGATTCAGAGTATTAAGTTTATAAATCCAGAACATTTCACGCTTTTTTAGAGTTTCAAATCTATTTTCATTGACATTGGGGATTTGTTCTATTAGAGTGGCTTTAAATGAGGTAAATTCACTATTATGAACGTGTTTTGCATGTCTTGAAACGCCGTGTTTGATGTATCCTCGGCAGGAATTGGATCTGTGATTGTTGAGTCTGAGATGGAAAGGGAGTGTGGTGCGGCCTACATATTGGAGACCGCATCCACACTCGATTAAATAGATTACGAATTCGGATTCGCAATTCAAAGACTGTTTAATTTTAAATGTTTCCCCGGTTGTATTGCTTTTGAATTGTATTGTGTTGTTGTTTATAGATGCACAGCATTTGCATCTTTTTTTACCACATTTAAAATTTCCATTTTTTTCTTTGTGCATTGTGAATTGTATTGGTGGATTGTTTTTTGCGGAGTTTGCTCGGGGCTAAAATATTCTTTATGGTCTTGGCTCTACGGAAAGTGAGACCTGGGTTGTTCGGAAGCGATTTACCGATAATGGGATCTTTTTTTAAAATGTGCCAATGTTTGTTTAAAATATCTCGGATATTTTTGTGTTGAAAACTATATGTTGTAAGGAAGTTGTATTGCCATTTTTCATTGTTAGGTATTGGGATAGTTTTGGACCTTAAACAGTCAGATTGGGTGAGCTTGTTGGCTTTGGACTTGGCAGCTAGAATGACTGGTTTAGGGTATTTCTTCTCTAGACATCTATTGACCATGATTTTGCTTTGCTTTTGGTAATCAACGGTGCGAGAACAGTTCCTTCTAAGTTGCTTAAATTGACTAAAGGGAACATTAATTTTCCATTTTTTATAATGATCACTATCAAAGCTCAATAAGCTATTTCCATCTACTTTTTAAAAAAATGTTTTTGTATGTATCTTAGTGTTTTCGTGACTGAGCACGAGATCCAGATATTCGATCTCGGTATTAGAAAAAGAGCTGGTGAACTGTAGGCTCCAGTCATTTGTGTTTAAATGTTGGATAAAACTTTTTAGATCATCGGTAGACCCTTTCCAGATGAACAGTAGGTCATCGATATAGCGAGTATAAAAAACTATATTGTTTGACCAATCGTGATTATTATAGATAAAATGTTCTTCGAATTTGCCCATGTATAAGTTTGCGAAGCTAGGCGCAAATTTTGTACCCATGGCGGTACCTTTTCGTTGTTGGTAAAGTGATCCTTCAAAGGTAAAAATATTATGCTGCAAAATAAAAAGAATGCTGTCTAAAATAAATTTCTTTTGGACTGCTGGTAAGGAAGTGTCTTGATCTAAATAATGTGCAACGGCAATAAGCCCTTTTGAATGTGGGATGTTGAAATATAAAGAACTAACATCGAGAGTGACCCAAAGGTAGTCATTAGACCATATGATGCTGTTTAGGCGGGATATTAGTGTAGAGGAGTCTTTTGAGTATGACGGTAATTTAAAGACGTATTGTTGCAAATGATTGTCTATATATTCAGATAGGTTGCAGGTGAGGGAATTAATGCCGGATATGATGGGTCGTCCTGGGGGGTTAGTTGTATTTTTGTGTATTTTAGGTAAATGATAATAAAGGGCCATTTTAGGGTATTTGATGGTCAAAAACTCTGTTTCTTTTTTGTTTAGAATACCGTTATCCATCCCATTTTGGATCAAGTTTTTATAATCTATATGGAAGGTGTTAGATGGATCATTGGAAAGTTTGTCATAATATTCCGTGTCGGAAAGTATTCTATTGGCTTCTGCAAGATACTGGGTTCTATCTTGCAGAACAATACCACCTCCTTTATCAGCACTTCTAATGACAATATTCGTATTTTTTGATAGATTCTTAAGGGCTATTTCTTCAGAACGTGTTAAATTCTTTTTGTATCGAAATGGTTTTGTGTTGCTGTGGCTATTGATTTGTCTAAATGCATCTGAAACTAGGGAAAAGAATGTCTCAATAAAATTCCCTCTATGATGTATTGGATAGAAGTGTGATTTAGGTTTTAAATTCGTTAATCTAGGTGGGGGTGAGTTAGGGTGTAGATATTGAAATTTACTAAGTTGAGTATCTACATTTTCTGTAGATTCGGATTTAGTCTGTAAATTGGATGTTCTTTTCAACAGCTCGAAGTGACGTTTAAGTGTTAATTTACGTGTGAAATTGTTTAAATCAAGAAACAGACGGAATTCATCTATTTTTTCTGTTGGACAGAAGGATAAACCTTTGACTAAGAGTTTGTTTTCACAAGGTGTTAGGTTATGGGAAGATAAATTGAATATCTTTATTGTGGATGCAATCTGTTCCTTTTGGGTTTGTGACTTTTTTTCTTGTAAGAGTTTTCTGTATTTAATTCTGTTTCTTCCTCCTCTACACCCTCTTCTGGTTTTCTTTTTTGGGGTCGTTTTGGGGGAGGGTGTATAGGGTGAAAGAATTGAGTGATTTTGATGGGTGTTTTTTGGGGAGGGAGTTGGAGTGACGACATTGTGTGTATGGTATTGTGGGTAAGTTCGTGGGTGTTGAACGTGATTTTTGGCGATATATTTTGAGGTAACTCTAAAAAAGAATCTTTAAACTGTAATGGGAGAGGGCTGGTAGAACCCCCAATGTGTGACTTGGATATTGGTGAGGTGGATATTGGAGTGTTATACACTGTGAGTAATGAGTCGTCTAGGATAGTGGATGAACTATGTGTACTGAGATCTAGTGCTAAGTCTGGATGGTCTACACCACCAAAGGATGTTGGTGGAAGTGATAGTGAGGACACTGTGTGAATATTGAGACCTTCTAATGAATTTAAGATGTTAGTCACTACTGGATTTGAGACTGTGGTGTCAAATGTGGTAGTAAGTGATGTAGAATTACTGTGAGAAGGTATGGAGTGTGTTGAGGGGTGCATGTCGACAATGTTATTGATGGGTGAAGTCATGGATAATGTGGGGGGGTTGATAAGAGCTGGAATGTTTCGGTTTGAAGGTATGTTGGGACCAGGTCGGGAAGGACCATTTTTAAAATTTGTTGTTGCCTCTTTGGTGGGTACCGTTTGGTGGTGTGTTGAGTAATGTGGGTTTCTTATGGTTCCATGTTTAGGACCATAATTAGGATGATTGGTGTTATGGCTCTTATGCGTAGCTCCTCTTAAAGATAGTTTTTGTTTGTATGTAAATGGAGTTCTTGATGTATGTGGTGAGTGTTTTTCAAGGGTATGACTGTTGTCCTTTTTAGACCAACAGTCGGTATTGCCCAGAGTGAAATCCTTTCTATCTCTATTGAGTTTTTTGGATTTCCTATTACAGGTTTCTTTTTCGAAATATAAGATTCTGGATGTGAGAAGTCTATCGAATTTGGTGAAGGAATTGTGATCTTGAAATTGTAATAAAGTTCTGTGTAAGTCATCAATTTCGATTCTCAGGTTTTGTAAAAGACTTTGTCTTTTATCTCTTAGTAGAGACAATATATTGGTTGAGCAGTCAAATAGGATCTGTTTCCATTGGGATGTAAATGCCGGATCATTCTTGAAGGGAGGATCCAGTTTGATTCTTAGACCCCTTGGGGTAAGTTTCTCCAATAGATAGATTTTTAGAAATATAAAATCTAAATGGTGTTGGGTTTCCTCTTTCAGGAGGTGCTCCAATTTAAAGAATAAATCACTCAATTTTTGCGATGAGATGGATGACTCCTCATTCTCTAATCTGTTTTGATTACGAGATTGTGACTCTTCTCATTTGTTGAGATATTGGTTTAGGAGATTTTCTCATTGTTCAAATCTTCCTTTGAAGTAATCCATTTATATACAAAGGAGTGAAATGGTGGAAGATCACGGTTGGAATTACCAGGTGGATAGATGGTAATTAACACATAAACTCCAGGCTGCAAAGCAAACTTTCCAAGGTCAACCTGCAGGACAATTTTGAGGAAAGCCTGCGAAGGTTGACAATGTCTCTGGATAACCAGAGAAGTATATATCAAAAATAAAATTCTGAGGAATGAGGGAATGTTGGAAAAGATTGCGCTCCGTGGATGTACGACTAATAGTAATATAAATTTAAATGGGTTAAACCTCAATACTTCCTCGATGTATGAGGATTTTTAACCAGATTTCAAATTAAAGGTGACAATAGGGTGTATAATACAACAAGATCTCACTCAACTGGGGGTATCGGCCATCTGTAAAAATGGTGCCGTTGGAATTAGATGTATGTGTTGGAGCAGATTGCTCCTGTGAAATCCCAGGAATTGCGCTCCTTAGAACCAAAACACAGAATGTCAAAAGGTAGGGTATAATCCAGCTTTTATTTCGATAACGCGTTTCGGGGTTTTTTTAGCGTTTAGGAAAACGCACCCCTTCGTCAGATCTACATAATAATAAGAATAAAAAACTTTTAATTCATAAGAAAAGATTGGGAAATTATTTTCAAGAAATAAAATGAAATAAAATAAAAACAACTAAATTATGTGAAACTTTGTGTACATACATTTATATCTGACTATGGCAATTCTAGCTATTGTAGAACTAAAATGCGGGTCAGTGCAGGAAAATTTTTTTTTTACAATAATCATTATAATAAAGATCAAATATAACACAATTTCAATGAAGAATGATTATAATAAGGATTGGATGTAGATTCTTTTAAATTATTAGTGTAGCAGGAGGTGCTTATTGTTGTTAGTGTTGATACTTTTGGTTTGATATATGCAGTAGGGATAGTAGTGAAGTCAATAGGAGAAATCAGGTAGGCTCTAAAAAGTAGTTTTCTTAATAAGTCAGTGTATAGTATATGAGTAGATAATGTAGAATGGTGTATAGAATGGTATATAGCATGGTATAAGAAAGAAGGTGTTTACCTATGTAAGTCCAAATTTACATGTATAAAATAGCATATGGAATGGTGTACAGCATATAGTATAAAGATAGCCACCAGAAGGAGGGTGCTTACCTCTGTAAATCCAAATGTACATGTGACAAATGGTGGGGGTGGGTAGGGGAGGATCTTATATATTGGTATAGCGCGTGGTGACGCCAGCGCAGGCGTCCTGATCATCTGGATTGTGTGTAGCGGTAAAATGAAAGTGCGCGCATGCGCACAAGGAACCGGAGTTCGGGTTCTTGTAAATGAAAGTGCGCGCATGCGCGATAGGGGTAATATTACGAAGTCCGAGATGAGGACTATCAGACATTGCTAGGGTAGGTGCAATGTATGTGAGCGCTGGGATAAGTGGAGATTAATATGTAAATGTGGAGAGAGGACCCCTAGCTACTAGCGGGGAACTAGCTAAATGGACAATGGGTATAAGAAACAAGGGTATAACTGCTTGAAAGAATATGGATGGGGTTAAAAATTGATAAAGGGAAATAAATGTCAATAGATTAAATAGGGATAATACTTTAAACTGTTAGTGGAAGGTGAACTGTTTATATTAAGGAATCAGAATGTGTTATAATAAAGAATTATTACATTATGATAATTCCGTGATAAATGTATGGATGAGAGGTATGATGGATAAGTGGAAGAATGTTTATTGTGAGTGAGAGAGGAAAAAAAAAACAAAAAAAAAAACAAAAAACGGATGAGTGGACAACGGATGATTGAATTATGTATGGATGAGTACTTCATGTAATAATTTCAGTGACTTCATTTAAGCCATAGGGATTCAGAGTATTAAGTTTATAAATCCAGAACATTTCACGCTTTTTTAGAGTTTCAAATCTATTTTCATTGACATTGGGGATTTGTTCTATTAGAGTGGCTTTAAATGAGGTAAATTCACTATTATGAACGTGTTTTGCATGTCTTGAAACGCCGTGTTTGATGTATCCTCGGCAGGAATTGGATCTGTGATTGTTGAGTCTGAGATGGAAAGGGAGTGTGGTGCGGCCTACATATTGGAGACCGCATCCACACTCGATTAAATAGATTACGAATTCGGATTCACAATTCAAAGACTGTTTAATTTTAAATGTTTACAACAAATTTTAGGGCTATATGAATGTATTATTGAAAAAAATCAAATGTTTAAATTTCACCTCCATATAGTTTTAATTCCCGTGTAATTCTTAAAGGGTTAACAATCTTCCAAAATGCTGTTTTGAATTATTTGAGGGGTGCAGTTTTGAAAATGGGGTGATTTATATGGGCTTCTAATATATATGTCACTGCCTATATATAAACCACTTTATAAGTTATAACATAGTTAGTTTTGCGAGCTTTCAGGAATATGAAATAGCTGAGTGATTTTTACAAAGTAGATGAAAACCAAGCTCATGTAATTCTCCCCTCTCCCCATTATAATTCATGTTCTGCAGTTGCTTTGTCTCTATTACACTTAATAGCATTTCATTACATCATTAGGCTAAGGCCCCACGTTGTCGAAAAGCTGCTTTTTTGTTGTTGCAGATTTTGTTGTGTTTTTTTTAGCCAAAGCCAGGACTAGATTGACAGAAGGGAGAACTTTAAGTGCTTCCTTTTATATTTCCCATTTATTTTGTAGCCATTCTTGCCTTTGGCTCAAAAAATGCAGCAAAATCTGCATCAAAAAAGCTGCTTTTCTGCAACGTGGAACCTTAGCCTTAGACTGAATTGGGGCTAAGCCTCTCCTTAACTTCCTGTGATATCATGCTAGTGCTTGTTGCCATTCTTCAGGCTACGGTCACACTAGCGTTGTGTGACTGTTCTGCTTAAAATATGCAGAGAGAAAACAGAGAGAAAAGTCCTGCAAGTATTATAATCTATGGTGTCCGCAGGTTTCCATGGGGAACCACTTTTTAACCTAGCATCAGCTGATAATGGCACTGAACAGAGGCAGCAAGCACTGTCTGCTCAATCCGTGTCTGCTTAGCAGTTACTTCTGCAAACATCAAACTAGGGACAAATGATGTCATGCAGCTTCTTTTTTTTTTTTTTTTTTTTTTTTTTTTTGTTTTAAACTAATTTATTTATTGAAATTTTATAAAAGACACATTAACAGTAGAAAAAGAACCAAACAATTACACCACAACAAGTGGCCAATTAACTCAACAGTACACAGAGAGTATGGGAAGGACAACAGGAGAAAGGGGGGGGGAGGGGGAGGAGTTAGAGACCTTGCAGGATGCAATGGGCATCCCAAGAAGAGCATTTGGCATCAAAGGTCTCCACTGTGTGGTTAAGGGAGGCAGTCAGGAATTCCAGACTACGGACGTCCTTCACACAAGCGATTAGCTCAGGACCCGTAGGGGGGAGCCCCTTCTTCCAGTGGATAGCAATGAGTGTTTTAGCAGCAGTGCACAGGTATAGAAATAGCTTGGAAGTCTTTTTACCCAGGTGTCTGAGCGGTAAATTGAGCAGGTAGGTGAGAGGGTCCAGTGGGACTCCCTGCAGAAAAAAGGCATCAGTAAGGGCCTTGACCTCCATCCAAAAAGGGCGGATCAGAGGACAATCCCAAAAGATGTGGAATAGCATGCCCATTGTTACCTGGCATCACCAGCACATTGGAGAAATACTAGGATTAAGGGAGTGAATTAAGGCCGGGGTGTGGTACCAATACATGAGCAATTTGTATTGGGTTTCCTGGAAGTTAATACAGGTCGAGGACTTGGCCGCACGGGACCAAATGGTCTGCCATTGACCAGGTGAGATCTGCCTATCTAGAGTCTCAGTCCACCTTGCCATGTATTTGTGAGCCATGGGGTCTGTCCCTCCGGAGATGAAAGTAGCTTATAGATACCAGAGATCGGGCCTCACGTGGAAGGACCAGCTGTGCATATTCTTTTAAAACCGGTAGAGACAGAAACTTGCGTGGCCCCAAATTGTGTAGGCACAAAGTGGAGTATTTGTTGATAATGGAACCACTCTGAGGTGGGTAAGTGCAACACGGAAGTAAAGTAATAAAAGGGCCTCAGCTCCAAAGTCAAAAGGTCAACTAAATCAGCAATATGGAACAGGCCCAATCTACTCCAAAGTTGGACCATAGCAGCAGAGAGGCCCCCTGGGAGGAGTGGGTTATACAAGAAGGACATCATAGAGGAACGTGGGGAGGGTAGAGAAAATTGTTTTGAGCAGGTTACCCAGATGGCCCGTGTAAATTGGATGGGGCCCAGGAGGGGGGAGGGAGGTAAAGGGGAGGAGCGGGACCACAAGAATGCATTGAGATGAATTGGAGCCAGCCTGAGCTTCTCAACCCACTTCGTGTAGGCCTACGGCGCACCAAGAACAGAATACAATGTAAATGGACCGCCCAATAATAGTACAAGATATTTGGAACCACTAGACCCCCATCAGTTGTACCGGATAACATCACTGAACGAGGGATATGGTGACGTTTGGCATTCCATATAAACTGAAATATCGATTTCTGGAGGAAGCGTAATACAGATCTAGGTACTACAACTGGGAGCGTCTCGAAGAGGTAAAGAAGTTTTGGAAGGAGGGTCATTTTAACTGCTGTAATTCGACCAATTATCCATGAGGGAACGAAGCTCATGAAACAAATGGGGATAGTTAACAGAGTAAAGCAAGGAGTAAGAGGAGGACAGCTGAATACCTAAGTAGCTAAGGGATTATTTCTTCCAATGAAAGTCATAGTTAGACCAGAGCAGTTGAAGTGTGGGATCTGGGATGTTTAGAGGTAAGGCCTATGTCTTAGATGATTTTATAGCCCGAGAGCTCACTGTATTCCCGTAGGACTTGGAGGAGGTTGGGAAGTGTCGTGTGGGGACTGGTAAGAGTCAGGAGGATCGTCTTTGAACAGGCTAACCTTATATTCTCATATTCTCTGTCTTGAACCGATACACCTCTAATATTGGGATTGGATCGAATGTGAGAGGCCAAGGGTTCAATACACAGAGCAAATATGAGGCATGATAGGGGGTTCCATGGCGGAAGGGGAAAGGAAGGGAGAAAGCAGTAGGTAGTTTGACGACAGCCGAGGGGAGGGAATATAGGGTCTTAACCACCGTAAGGAATGCTCCAGAGAACCCAAATTTCTCGAGAGTAGCAACCATGAATGACCAATCGAGGCAGTCAAAAGCCTTTTCAGCATCAAGGCTCAGAAGGAGAGCGGTTGGCGACATTGATTAAATCCACAGTCCTTCTGGTGTTGTCTCCTCCCTGACGACAGGGGACGAAGCATACCTGGTCCTTGTGGATAAGGAATGTTAGCCAAACGTTAAGCCTATTAGGTAGGATCTTAGTAAAAAGTTTCAAATCAGTATTCAGGAGGGAAATGGGACGATAGTTGGAACACTCTTGATGATCCTTACGGGGTTTAGGGACTATGGTGATATGTGAATGGAGCAGTTTGAGGGATGGGAGCCCCGTCTAGGAAGAAGTTATAAAGGCGACGCATATGTGGAAGAAAATCAGACTGGAAGGTTTTGTAGTATGCATAAGAAAAAACGTCTGGGCCAGGGGCTTTACCATTCGGGAGGCCCTTGAGGATGGATGCAATCTCTTCCTCTGAGATCGGGGCGTTTAGTGCCGAGGGCGGGAGCGCAGGTCAGAGCTTCGGGAACTAGGGTCAGGCCCAGTACGCGGGGTGAGATTATATTTAGTGTAATAATCCTGGAAGAGAGCAGCAATAGATTCGGGGTAGTGATGAAGGGTACCGCCGGGGTTGCGAATCGCATGCGGCATGGAAGAGGTTTGGTGATCGTGCAAAGTTTTAGCCAATAAGGTGTGGGCAGTTAAGATCTAATCTTGGCTATGAGGGCGATCTCTCTGGCCTTCCTATCTTTTTTTAGTTGGGTAACAAGGGCAATACAGTGACCTCTCATAACAGCCTTATGGGCTTCCCAAAGGGTGGAGCCAGAGGAGACCGTGTCAACATTAAGGCTAAAATATTCCAGGAGATGAATGCGGAGTGTATTGCGAGAAGTCGGTGAATGGAGGAGGGACTCATTAAGGAGCCAGTGGCAGAGATTAGTTGGGAGGGGGGTGGAGGAAAGGTAAACTGTCACTGGGGCGTGATCCAACCATGAGATAGGCCCGATGTCAGCATCAGTCAGAAGCCTAAGGGCTAGGGAATTACCAAAAAAATAGTCAATTCTAGAACGTGTCCTGTAGGGGTGAGAATAGAAGGTATAGGATTGGGCCGTGGGACTGTTAACCCGCCAGAGGTCATAGAGGGCGGAAGATCTAATCTGGCGCCGGAATTCCCTGGCAAGGCCTAGCTGAGAGGCATTAGGGGTATTAACTGTGAGGGACAATCTGTCCGAGTGCTCAGAGAAGAACATATTGAAATCACTGCCCAACTGCCAGGCTGAGCCAGGGAAGGCCTGGAGACGTTTCAGAACCCTCTTAAGGAAGGGAATTTGGGAGGAGTTCGGGGCATACACATTACAGAGAACAATGGGTTGACCATGTAGGAGCCCCTGCAGAATGATATAACGGCCCTGAGGGTCTAGGTGGGAGGCAGAAATAGAGATAGGTTATGTGCGGGAGAGTAGGATAGCTATTCCACATTTCCTGCAATTGTTATATGCAGAGTAGGCAATGGGGAAGTGGTGGCGAGCAAAGTTAAACATTCCTGTATGGTCATAATGGGTCTCTTGAAGGAAAGCCACATTTGCCCGGAGGGATCTACGCTCACGTAGGACCATGCGCCACTTGGAGTTGGAGCCCAGGCCCTTGACATTCAATGTAATACACTTAGCCATGAGGAAATAGAGGGGAAGGTAGTGCTAATAAAAAGATAAATAAGGTATAGGCAGATCTCACCCAGCCACCGAAGTACCAGAGGTAGTCCACTGCAAAAGGTCTCAGAAAGGTGAACCAGTCACACATCCGGTCTCCAAACCTGTGGAAAAGAGAGGGAGGGGGAGAGGGGGAGGGAAAGAGACAAACAAAAGACGACAAAAATCCTATACAAATAGAAATTGTATCATGGACAGGACTAAATCTCCTGACCGGGGGCCAAAAGTAGAAATCAAGAGAATTTCAAACAATAATACCATGCGGGTCCACAATATGAAACCACAGCTGGGAAGAGCCCCCAAAGTAGGGGAGCAGATGGGGACCATCAGTAGACGGACCAGTCAAAATCACTAGAGGCAACTAGTGAGAGAATGGAGAGGAAACTATGAAAGCTGCAAGGTGGGGGTGAGCACCCACGCTGCCTGAAAAATGAGAGATTGTCAGTGGCTAAGTGCTGAATAGCAATGTGACCAGTGGATTGGTGCTAGCGGAACCACCTTAGGATTAATGCTGGGAAGACCAAGGAGATGGTGGTGGACTTTCGCAAGCACAGATATCCTCCAATACCAGAGGACATCCAATACCAGTCAACACCTATAAGTACCTGGGTGTGCTCCTCAATAATAAGCTGGACTGGGCAGATCACTTGGATGCACTGAATAGAAAAGGCTACAGCAGGCTCTACCTGCTTAGGAGGCTGAGAGCCTTTGAAGTCCAGGGGGCACTTCTTAGGGCCTTTTTCAACTCTGTAGTGGCATCAGCCATCTTCTTCAGAGTGGCCGCTGGGGGAGTAGCATATCAACCAGAGAAAGGAATATACTCAACAAGCTGATTAGAAGGGCCAGCTCTGTCCTGGGGAGTCCCTGGACGCAGTGCAGGTGGTGGGTGACAGAAGGATACTGTCCGTGGTGAGCTCCATGCTGGAGAATAACTCCCATCCCATGCATGAGACCTTGATAGCACTGGGCAGTACTGTCAGTGACCAACTGCTTCACCCTAAGTTTGAGAAGGTGCGCTATCGGAAGTCTTTCCTCCCCGCTGCGGTTAGGCTGTACAACCAACACCGACCTAAGCGGAGATCATTCCATACAGAGAACTGAAAGATGTTAAGTTGTTATATCCTTTCTACTACTATATTCAGCTTTACCTTTTTATCTATACCTACTGTCACTGTAATGCCTCTACCTTGGAGCTTTTGTATTTGTATTTATATTATCTATGCCGCTGTAACACACTGAATTTCCCCATGGTGGGACTATTAAAGGATTATCTCATCTCATCTCATCTCATCTTATCTTATTGTAACATATCTTATCTTATCTATTATCTTAAGAAAGCAGAGAGAGAGAGAGGAAAAAGAGAGAGAGAGAAGAGGAAGAGAAAAAAAATATATAAAAAAGAGGGGGGGGGGACCAATGGGCATGAAACGATATAACAAGGCTAGCAGTTAAAAGCAGCTGGAGCATGAGTCAGTCTGGGGGCGGAAAAGATACAAACTCCGGACAATTCAGGGGGGGGGGGGTGGCGGATCCACTCGCTGTCTTCGAGAAGAGGCACCAGGTGAAGGCAGCTGACGTCTTTTCAGCTTTTGAAGGGTCCACAGCTGTGGAGATGTCCTGGTAAAGTTGTATTTTAGTACCATCAAATTCAAAGTCCTTAAGGTGCCTGGCCTTACCGAGAATAGACTACTTTAAAGCAAAGTTGTGGACGGAACAAATATCATCACAGGGAGTAGGTCCAGAGCCTTTGGGGCACAGGGCCCTATGCGCCCAGTCCAGTTTGATCTTGTGAGTGGGAGGTTTCTGCAGAATAGAATTAAAGCTCGCCTCCAAGGTAACGTTTAGGTCCTCCTCCTGAGTAGCCTCAGGCAGTCCTTTAATCCTGATTTTATTGCGCCTGCCTCTATTATCCAAGCCCTCAAGATGGCGCTGCATGCTGTTGGTGAGATGACACTGAGATACAACAGAGTCCTGGAGTTGAGAGATATAGGCGCGGGTCTGATCCAGGGTATAAACCCGGGATGCAATATGGTGGAGGTCCTGCGTTAAAGCAGAGATTTCTGTGCGGATTTCTGCACGACATGCCTCAGTGACTAGGAAGTTGAAGTCCTTCCTTGACAGCAGGTGAGCAAGATACTGGAGCCATTGTGGTGGAAGAAAGGCAGGAGGTATAGTACCCGAGTCTGGAGTCTGAGGCAATGGAGACAGGTTGGGGGAGAGTTGCGTGGGAACAGCATAGGGGGCATGGAGGGGGTCGCCCCTAGATCCAATTCACCATCCCAGGAGTTCAATGGGGCAGGGCTGTTCAGGTGGTTGGTCAGGCAGCTGTGGAGGCACAAGGGAGGAGGACACAGTGGAGGGTGCAGAAATTGGGGGGTTCCCCTTTATGAACAGCAGAGGATGCAGAGGGTTGGGCAGGCAGGGCAGAAGTCTCTCGCTCTGGCAGCACTGGAGGTGCAAGCTGTTTTATTGCCTCCTCACGCTGTGGACCAGGGAAGTCACTACTCAGCTCCTGCTGAATCAGAACTGTAGATGCTGGTGCCGGCAGCACCATTTTGGAAGCTGGCGGCACAGGCTGAATAGAGGAGAAGGCTCCACTAGGCATGAGTGTCGGGGCAGGAGGGTGCACACTCATCAGGGGAGTTCTAACAGATTCTTGCCCATGGGGGATGGAGGAAAGCTGGGTGGTCCCGATAAACAAGCAGGCGGGGGGGAGACAGACAAGCGTGTGTCCTTCTACATGGAGTAACAGGCCACGACCCCAGCTTTTTGTTTTTATCGTTGTTTTTCAGGGTTTAACATTTCACTGGAATTAAAACAAAATGGAAGTGAAATTTAGACATTTCAATTACATTCATTTAACCCTAGAATTTACACATTCACAAAGGGTTAAAAGAGTAAATGCAACCCACAATTTTATTCAATTTCTCTCAATCATGGAAATATACTACATGTGTATGTAAACTGATGTATGGGCACACATCACTGCACTACACTGAAGAGAAAAAGGCCACTGGGATTTTAAAGAGCAGATTTTTCTGGAATAATTTTCAAGTTCATGTCTCAGTTACAGAGCCTCTAAAGTACCAGTACAATGGAAACCCTCCAAAAGTGACCCAAATTTTCAAACTACACCCCTGAAAGAATTTATTATAGAAAGCTTTTTGATCTGACAGCTGTTTTACAGATTTTATTATCATTGGGATATTAAAATGAAACACTCAATAAAACATTGCTTTAGTCCCAATTTTTTCATTTTCAGAAAGGGTTAAAGGAGAAAAAGCACCCCAAAATTTGATACACATGTGGATGAAAACTGCTATTTGGGCGCACAACAGGTCAGCAGATCATTTTGATCCCGAATACTGTATGCTCTCTCACAAGAAAGGCACTTTGGATGGTGCAAAATTTAAATTTTAATTTCCCCAAATATATGCTGTTTCAGTGCCTGATATGTCATGTCCAGCTTTGGCACTGTGAAAGATTATGCTCTGTTTCCTGATTATGATAACACGCTACATGCAGCCCTAATCTTTTGCCTGGAAATACTACAGTGAAAGAGTAACATGAGCATTTCAGGCCTGATTTGATAATTTGCAGGGGCTCTGAGGTCAAATGAAAAAATAACCCCCATAATATGTCTCCATTTTTCAAACTAGTGAGTATTTCGAGTCCAAAAGTGCTTCCCAAAAATTTATGTGAAAAGTGAAATTTTCTATGAACTGGCCATGATTCTTTATTATGGCCATCACTTGATAAAGCTGTGGTTAAAGAGTTCCTGGCATTTTGGATGTCCCATTTCTCATTTAGGCATAGTCAGCATATAAATGTTGGCGCTGCAAGCGCCAAACTGTATATACAGTGATCGGTTGAGAAGAGTTTAATTACCAATGACAGTCCAGTCATTTTATCCATTTAGTTGTGAATAAAAAGTTTGTTTTGGTCCTTGGTTAGTGTGTTTGTTTCCGAGCATGGCTTCTGTTTCTCCCGACTACATTCTTTTTGCCTGGATGATCTCTAGGTATCTCTAGCATTCATTGTTTGACACTGGTTGAAGAACCGAGGAGGAAGAGGGTATGGGTTAACCATATGGTCTCACAGCATTATCATAAAGACCACTTCCACATCTTCTATGGTACTCTTCACTTTCTGTCGTAAGTGTGTCTCTGCCATTGACAGACTGAGTGGGTGACATCAGAAACAACCAGGGCTGTGGAGGACAAACTGTGCCTGGAGTCAGAGATAAAAAAGTTATCAACTCCAGCTTAAAAATTAAATGATTCATTATTTTTAATATTAGTAACAATTATTAATGAGGTATAATTAATTAGATGTATAGTTTGCAGCATTTTTACTTTCATATACTGTAATTCAATCATTAGCATTTTAATGAATTAGAGAAGGTTTACTACTTCTGAATGACCATGGCTGCTATTTGTCAGTCAGAGGCTATGGAAAAAAAAAGTTGCCAGAGTGCTCATGTTTTAAAGGGATTCTATCATTAAAAAACACGTTTTAAACTAAGAGCACCACAAGAGACCACCACAAAAATGGCTAACGGACATGCGTAGTCGGCTTTTCCGTTGGCCATTTTGCGGTGGTCTCCTGTAAGAAGAGGAGTGAAGAGAAGGTGAATGGCCGATGGAGCAGAAGAAAGGCGGTGCTGGATTGGATGACAACGCTCTGCTCAAAGCACAGAGGTAAAGCCATCTGTGCATTTTTAAGCAGCGCAATGAAGAATGAATAGAAATTCAAAAATGGCGGCGCGGACCTTCAAGATAAAGGTAACAGATTAATAGCCTTTATAAAGGCTATTCTTACATGCTCAATTTAAAATGTGTTTTAATGATAGAATCCCTTTAAGGTAGCCAAAAGCAGCCAAAAGCAATAATCAGAATAAAAAAAAGAAATATAGAATAATTAAACCAGATTAAATAACACATGGTCAACCATCTAAACCTGTGTTCATTGATTTACAAATTAAAAAATTAGCACTCAGTTAAAAAATGGTCCAACACGGCCATTAAGAACTAGAAAATAGAAACAGAGTGGATGCCAAATGGCTGTCAAAAATGGACATTAACGGACCTTTTTAACAGACATTATATTCAGGAAAAACGTCGCTGTCTTGTGATTACTTCCAATGTCTATGAACCGGTATATGGGCAAGATAAATTAATAAATAAATTTCCCTTACGTCCTACAGAAGCACAATATAGGGTTATTTCTGCCCCTGTGTGTTCATAGTACAGGCGGAATTTTTAATTAACAGAATTTATGCATGACTATGGTACCCTATAAGAGGGCAAAAGAGACCTCCCCCCCTCGTGTTTTTTTCTGTCCTATGTTTTGGGACAGGTGGAGGGAGGTCTTTTTTGTCCTTGTTTTTCCCCTAAAGTTTGTTAACTTACCTTTGGGGAGTTGCTTTCTTTCCTCTCTTCTTTCTTCCACTGGACGCTTCTGTGGAAAAGAAAGGGGGTTTTACTTAGGCAGTTTCTTGTGCCTAGCCAAGCTTTCAACCTTCGCTTTATAAAGGTTGATTTCAGTAGAATATGCAGTGGTAGTTGCATGCTGCATGTTCAAGGGCCTGTAGTGCAGGCCACTTGTGCGGCCTTGGTGTGGAGCATTCTCGTTTCACTTACCTTACAAGCTCCGCTACCGCAAGAAGTGACATCGGTCACTTTGTCCTCCGGAACCTTTCTTTGTGTTCCGGTTTTCCGGGACTGAATTCTCGGATGGACTTTTTGCGGCCTTCTTCAGGTAGCGCAAAATTGTGCTACCTGCTTAGTTTTTTCTCCTGTTGCAAGGTTATATTTGCTGAGCCTCTTTTCTGACATTGGTTTGTATATTTATAGGTTTAGCTTACAATTCTGCGTACAAGATATCGTTGATTGTAATGTCAATCTGTATTCCCTTAGTCCTGACAGCAGCACAATATGGGGTATCTCTGCCCCTGTGTGTTGTTTAGGACGGTGGAACCAAAATTAAGAAGGTGCCTCCTACTGGCCCTATAAGAGGGCACCAGAGACCTCCCTCCCCTGTGTAAATTATAAAGTAAAAGGAAACAAGCTTCTAGGGAGGGAAGCCTTGTGCTGCTGTCAGGACTAAGGGAATACAGATTGACATTACAATCAACGATTCCCCTTACGTCCGACAGCAGCACAATATGGGGAGATAGCAAGGCGAGGGCCTTACAACGTCAAGGACTGTCTGACCAAAGGCAGTTGTCTGAGAACTGCGGACGTCTAAACAATAATGTTTAACAAAGGTCAACTGAGATGACCATGATGCAGCCACACAAATCTGGTCCAATGGTAAGGACCGATACTCAGCTCAAGAAGTCGACACAGCCCTGGTCAAGTGGGCCGTAGAAAAGACTGGAGGGAGTAACTCCTGAATAAGAAAGGAAGACTTAATTGTCTCCTTGATCCATGTGGATAGAGTAGGCTTGGAAGCCTTGAGACCTTTGTTTTTACCCTGCATGTTGATTAGTAGGTTTTCGGCCTTCCTAAACGGTTGAGTGCAGGATAGGTAAATCCGCAGACACCTTACCACATCTAAGGTGTGGAGTTTTTCTTCCTCCTCAGAGTTTGGAGTGGGGAAAAACACAGGTAACGAAATTAGCTGATTGCTATTATAGCATGAGGGGACCTTAGGGTTAAACCCAGGCAAAAACCTAAGGTGCACCCTATCTGCAAAAAACAAAATGTACGGTTCTCTAGAAGAGAGAGCCTGGAGTTCCCCTACTCTTTTGGCAGATGTAATAGCCAGCAAAAAAGTGGTTTTGTAGGCTAAATATTTTAGCTCCGTAGTCTCCAAGGGTTCAAATGGAGGACCGCACAGGCCTGCAAGGACTACCGCAAGGTCCCACTGGGGAACTGGAGATGATACCGAGGGCTTTAGCCTCATTGCCCCTTTAAGGAACCTTGCAACCAGAGGATCCTGAGACAGGCGTCTGTTCAAATGAGCAGAGAGGGCTGCAATCTGCACTTTCAAAGTGGCAGGGGCAAGGCCCTTATCCAAACCGTCCTGAAGAAAATTTTAAATATCAGCCGTTGAAGGTTCTAGATTATTATTACCCTTCTTGGAGTACCACTCCATGAAAATCTTGGCTGTCCTCTGGTAGTTCTTATTGGTAGAGTCTGCTCTTGCAGAAGAAAGGGTCTTCAGGACGGCCTCTGACAGTCCTCTATCCTGCTGTAGGGACTGCTCAACCTCCAGGCTGTCAGGTTGAATCTCCAGAGATCCTGGCACTTCAGAGATCCTTGGGAAACCAGGTTCTGGATGGGGGGAAGCCTCCAATATATCCCTCGACTCATCTCCATGAGTTGGGATAACCAAGCTCTTTTTGGCCAGAATGGAATGATGGCTATCACAGAGACTTGGTCCTGTCTGATTTTCATCAATACCTTCGGTATTATTGGAATTGGAGGGAAGATGTATGCCAGCCTGGACCTCCAAGGGATGGACAAGGCATCCACTGCCAAGGGGTTGTCCTCCTGGTAAAGGGAAGAGAACGTCTCCACCTTGGCGTTGAGTCGGGTTGCCATGAGGTCTATTTCTGGAAGACCCCACTTCAGGGTAATCTGATGAAAGACTTCTGGATTGAGTGACCATTCTCCCGATACGGCATGACCCCGACTCAACCGATCCGCTACTATGTTCAGGGAGCCCTTGATGTGAACTGTGGATAAATGGGTTAGATTTTTCTCTGCCCATGTAAATATCAGATCTGCCTCCTAGAGGAGGGTTGGTGATCTGGTGCCTCCCTGTCTGTTCAAGTACAACACTGTGATCATGTTGTCTGACCGGATTTTGACTGCTCTACCCTTGAGAAGAGGCGAGAAATGGAGTAAGGCACGATATACTGCTCTGAGCTCCTTCCAGTTGGACGAGGTCCTTCTTTCTGGAGCGCTCCAGACTCCCTTTATGGAGTTTTCATCCAAATGGGCTCCCCATCCCGAGAGGGATGCATCTGTAGTCAACAGGGTCCAAGGAGGTTGGACCGTGGACCTTCCGTCTTTCAGGTGCAACCACCACTTGAGGGAAAGACGGGTCCTGGGGGAGAGTCGAATCTTCTTGCTGAGTGTAAGAAGGGAGTGATCCCAAGCCTCTAGTACTTCCTTCTGGAGGGGACGTAAGTGCCACAAGGCCCATGGGACTGCCTACACTGAGGCAGACATCAAGCCCAGGATCTTCATCAATGTTCTGATGGAGGCTATCGGCTTTTTGAAGAGGTGCCGGACTGCCCCGACCAGTTTCTCCTTCCATGCTGGTGTCAAGGAGACCTGCAGGCGGACTGAATCCAGGAAGTAGCCGAGGCACTTCCTTCGGGTTGAAGGGATCGTTACTGACTTTATAAGCCATCCCAGACTCTGAAACGGGGAAACGGCTGTCTGTAGGTGCTGGAGCAGAACAGATTCTGACTGGGCTTTTATCAACCAGTCGTCTAGATAAGGCACCACGAATATCCCCTGAAGTCCGAGGGCGGCCGCTATAGGAGCCACTACCTTTGTAAAGGTGTGGGGAGCAGAGGAGATCCCGAAGGGTAGTGCTGTGAATTGAAAATGCTTCCTGTGGCCTGAAACTACTACGGCAATCCTTAGAAACCTTCTGTGTGGAGGATAAATAGGAATATACAAATAAGCGTCTTTTAGATCCAAAGTCACAAAAACATCGCCTTGGAGGAGAAAGGTGGTGACAGACTTTATGGTTTGCATACGGAAGTGCTTCTTTTTGATGAAGCAGTTGAGGTACCTTAAGTCTATGATCATTCTCCACTTGTCTGCCGGTTTTGGCACCAGGAAGACGGGAGAATAGACACTGGATCCTTCTTCTAGAGAAGGGACTTCCTCCAGGGCTCCCTTGTGAATGTACTCTCGAATGGAGCATTCCAATGTAGTCTGCTGCATTGTAGGGAGGCTGCGAGTTAACACAAACCGATCCTGAGGAGGATGGAGGAACTTGATTGCATATCCTTTTTGGATTACCTGCAGGACCCATGGGTCTCGAATTTTTTCCTGCCAGCAGTTGAAAAAATGGGAGAGACGACCCCCGACAGGAATCTCGGCCACAGGAAGACTGCTCTTGATGTCAAAAGCTAGGCTTCTCTTTTTTATCATCAGACTTCGGGAATCTCCGGCCGGCGCCTTTAGAGGAATATCTAAAGACTCTCTGGGACTGCCGTCCACGACGAGGCGGATAGCCTCTACCACGGCCAATGCGCACAAATTATATTTTGAGGGGAAATCAGCTCTCCAGGGTTTTAACCATAGAGGTCTTCTTGCTGCAGTGGTAAGTGTCAGGGATTTGGCCGCCAGCCTTAATTGATGGTGGGAGGCCTCCGCTAAATATTCAGCTGCCAGGGAAACCGAGCCTAGAAACCCTAGCAGCTCGTCTCTGGAAACTCCAGAGTCGATGTCCCTCTCGAGGTGGATCAGGTCAGTGCGTAATTTGGCTGACACTTCACAAGACGCAACCGCCACAGCGGTCTGGGCCGAGGCAGCTGAATAAGCCTTCTTGAGGGTATTGTCGATGCGCCTGTCCATGAAGTCGTGCAAATTCGATCCATCATCTGATGGTACCATAGTGCAGTGGGACAGTTTGGCCACCGCCATATCCACCTTGGGAGGAGGACCCCATTGATCCCATTGAGCAACTGGGAATAAAGCCCTGAACCTCCTAGAAACCACAAGAGGTTTTTCAGGACATTTCCACTCTGAGGACATTAATATTTGTAATGTCTGGTCCACTTGGAAGACCCTAGGCCCTCTATAGGTGGACGTGGAGGCTTCCCCGTCAACATCACGATCCTTAGACCGGATGGATTTCAGCAGCCGGCTTAATTTTTCGAGTGGGAAGCACGGCCTGCTGGAATCTTCAGTGGAATCATCCACTATCTGATAATCTTCGTCAGCGATGCGTAGGGAAGACTGTGTCTCAACCCGCGGTCTCTTGGCAATCTGGGTGATGGAAGAACGGATCTCCTTAAGAGACTCCTCCATATAGTCCTTTACCCAAGTGACAACCTCTCTTATAGAAGGTTCTTCCGACGGAGGTCCGCGGCATTGGCGACAGCGGGTAAAATCATAGGTAAAGGAGTATTGCAATCCAAACACATTAGGTGTTTACGTTTAGAGGACTTTTTCCTCCTAAGCCCATAGCCATTACCTGATGCAGAAGATGACATCTGAAACATCAAAAGCCACATGACAATGAAGAATGGAAGATTGCCAAGCATCGCACAAGAAAAAGAAAACCAAGGGGTACCTTACTTTTTTAAATCGGTCACTTGAAGAGAAAAAAGGATCCCATCAGGAAAAAAAAAACAGACACCGCAAACCGCAGCAGAGGAGCTAAAAACCACGAGCTCAGCAAGTAAAGGACTGAGGACCTTTTAAATGTAATCCAGCAGCGAGGGGAGGAGCCAAACAAAGAAAACATTCATACAGCACCAAACCAGGTCAAATGCCATAATGGAACATAGAGGAACATAAGCCTAAGCCAGAGGCTCAAAATACAAGCAGGAAAAAAATCAATTCTATATTTTGCCTTTAAATTTTAAATTTTCAAACTTACCGCACTTTTCTGAGAAAACCGGAAGTAGGCCGCGGTGGTGCGCAAAGGCTTCCTTCCCCGGGGAACACGGGACCGAAGGAAAGGTTCCGGCTGAAGAGGTTCCCCGCTTACTTCCGGGATCGCGCTACCTGCAGTGCGATGAGCCGGGTAACGCTGCGCTGCGGAGCGGAAAAGGCCCGAAGGACCGGAGGTTTTTTGGAACATCAGAAAGGACCGAGGTACCCCCTAAATGTAAGCCAGGAGTAGAAAAAACCCCTAGCAATGGGAGGTCACCAAAGACCTCAGTCCACCTGTCCCACACAGGACAGAAAAAAACACAGGGGAGGGAGGTCTCTGGTGCCCTCTTATAGGGCCAGTAGGAGGCACCTTCTTAATTTTGGTGCTCATTAAAGGTTCCACCGTCCTAAACAACACACAGGGGCAGAGATACCCCATATTGTGCTGCTGTCGGACGTAAGGGGAATTAAGGTTTGCAAAATGTGCTGGGGTTAGGGATTTTTGTGGTGCACTATTTGCTCCTTCCTCCTCCCCTCCTATAAAAGCCTTCATCTCACTGCAAGAGATGGCTTGTCTTTTAGTGAGAAAGGCCTCAGTACTCCACTTGGATTACTGTTCTTCTTGCTGCAGCACGGTGGCTCTGTGGTTAGCACTGCAGTCTTGCAGTGCTGGAGTCCTGGGTTCAGATCCTGCAAGGGAGGCCTGATCTGAGAAACATACTCTTTCACTAGTCTCTGAAGAGGACTTCCAGGTGATTGATGAGACGCTCTCATCTGATGAAGATACCTCGGAGAATTCCAGCAGACCTCTCTTTCTTCTAGAGAAGATAAAAAGACTGCTGAAGTCCATCTGGTCAAGGGACTGAGATGTTGACGGGGAAGCCTCCAGTTCCACCAATAGGGGGCCTAGGGCCTTCCAAGTGGATGAGACACTGGATAAGCTCATGCTATTCGAGTGGAGACATCCTGAAAGAGCCCCTATTCTATCCAGGAGGTTTAAGACCTTATTTCCTATTGTGGAATTCCAGCTGGACTGATGGGGTCTCCCACCTAAAGTCAATGTGGTAGTAGCCAAATTTTCCAGGACCCTATGATAGGCGCATGTAGGGCACCCTCAGAAAGGCTTATTCTGCGGCCTCTGCTCAGACCTTGGTGGCCATTGCCTCTAATGAGGTATCAAACAAAAAAGCCTTTGGAGGTAACACAACAGTAAGTACTCCGCATGAACGTTTGAGCGTCTGTGCCGCTACTGGGTTCTAGCCCCAATCAATCATTCTTGAGGTCAGTCTCCTTGTCTGCAGATTCCTATCCGAGGCCTCCCAACATCAGTTAAGCTGGCCGCAAAATCTATGGCCCTCTCCACGGCAGCTAGAAGGCCGTTATGGTTAAAACACTGGAGAGCTAATAACGCCTCCAAGTATGACTTGTGTTCCCTCCCTTTTGAGCCGGGTAAACTTTTCGGCAGAGGCCTGGATGAAATCATGGAGGGTCTAGCTGACAAGAAGAGTAAGAGTCTACCTCAATCTTTTAGAGGTAGATCAAGACCTCCTGGACGGGTCAGAGGTTATCAGCCTCAGTCTAGACCTCAGTTCCAGAGGCGTTTGTTTAGGCAGGCGATTGTCTCAGAATCCCTTAATTTCTAGGTTCCTTAAGGGTTCTATGAGACTTAGACTAGTGATTTCAACTCCTGTTCCCCAGTGGGATCTTGCTACAGTTCTCTCAGGTCTTTGGAGTCCTCCATTTGAGCCATTAGAGTACGTGGATCTAAACTATTTAGCCTTTAAAATCACCTTTTTGTGAGTGGATGAGTGAGTGGGTGAGCTCCAGTCTTTTTCTTCCGAGGAACCATATAACTCGTTCTTTGTGGATAGGGTCCAACTCAGATTTCTCCCTGACCCTGTTTCCTTACCAGTGTTTTTTCCAGCTCCATTCTCTGAAGAGGAGGAAAGACTTCACACACTGGATGTAGTAGGATCTACCTTCTACGTACATGACCTTTCAGGAAATCCGAGAATCTCAGAGCTTCCAAACCTACCTTATCTAGATGGATTAAGGAAGCGATTAAAACTTCTTTTTCTTCTCAGGGATTAACTCCACCTGAGTTCTTTACATCCCACTCAACTTGGGCTATGTCAACCTCTTGGGCTGAGAGTCGTGCGGTACCTCTGGATCAGATTTGTGCAGCCGCCTCTTGGTCATTTCGACTGACTTTTGTTAAGTACTACATGCTAAATGTCCGGAGTTCGGAGGCAACTGCCTTTGGACAGTCAGTCCTAAGTACTGTAGAGTGAGGAAACCCTCCCTAAAGGATCTACTTGCTACATCCCCATATTGTGCTGCTGTAGGATGTAAGGGAATCGTTGATTATGATGTTACTCTGTTTTCCCTTAGTCCTAACAGCAGCACAAGCTTCCCTCCCTACGATAGGATTATTTTCTTTATAACATGAGGGGGAGAGGTTTATTTTGCCCTCTTATAGGGTAACATAGTGATGCCTAAATTATGTTAATTAAAAATTCCTACCATATTGTGCTGCTGTTAGGACTAAGGGAAAACAGATTAACATCATAATCAACGAATATACCATATGCAGTGCTAACACAGACATGCAGTACTTCTAAATACCAATAATGTAAATTAGGATAGTAGTAATCTACTTATTAACAATAGTAATTTGCCAAATTTTGATTGATGTAAAAAAAAAAAAAAAACCTGCTTTGCACATAAGTACGCAGGTGCTTCATTGTTTATGCTCCTCTTTGAAAATGAACCCCTGTTTCTTAATGTCTTATAATTAAGGCTTTGCATCAAAAAGAAAATAGTCAATGTTATAAGGTATGCACTTCTTGGGGTGCCATCATTTGTACTACTAGAATTACTATAGATTATGAGATGTCAGGTTCTTCCAAAAGACAGTTGAGTCCATAAGTGTTGAACTCGTGTGGTAAGAATATTCATGTGCAGTAATTTTTTCCATTATTTTATTTGCCCGCAAATGACCTTTCTACAGCCAGATTTCTTATTCAGTAAAGTACCGTGGTTAGATTAGTTATCCCAAGGCTGCCAAATTGCACCTTTGGACTCATTTTCATAAAATATGTTCCAGTTGTGGTTTTTCACAGACACACCACTTTAACCTGTGTGTCCTTTTGAGAAATTGAAATAATATAATTTACAACCCAGAATGTTCAGTTATATTCCTAAGGATACCATGTAAATGAAGCCAGCACTAGTATGTATCTAATTTATGTTGTTGTTCTAGTATTTTCTTGGTAGAAGTCCTCTAATGTTTATAGTAACAAACAGTACTCTGTTCCAATAAGCAATATGTATTAGCTAGCAAAGGAGTTTATAATGGAATCAAACTGTATAGCTAGGGAAGCTAAAACATATACAAAGAGGACCATAAGACATATTGGTGGCTGATGAAGTTCCTTTGATTCAGTGTCCTTTGTCAGTTCTGATGCAACACAAGTAAAAGATGGAAAAACCTTTTTATGCTTGTGCTTTACAACAAAATTCTATCTGACTGGGAATAAAAAGACAGGATATAGACCCAGCACTAGTTATAGAAGTTCAAATGTCCAAAATACAACCTCATAAGCTTAAATAACAGGACATACAGATTAAAATATATCATTATAGACTTGAAAGCACTCTACCCTCAACCCTAGTCCCCCCTTCAGTTCGGGCCTACTTGAGGCTTGGAGGGTGGAGTGCTCCTCCGCACATCATTCCTCACTTCCCAAGATAAATATTACGATCCCCATCCAGGCTCTGATACTCCACATACCCCATATTTCCTTATCATCATGGATCGCTTGCGGAATTAGTCATATTTCGGACCTGTTCCACAACCAATCCATCCTCTCTTTTCTACCACTTCAGGCCAAATTCTCACTGCCCCTCCAGGAGTTGTTCAGATACATTCAAATTAGGGCTTTCTTATTATCTTCCTCGCCCTCTACCACTTCCTCCATCGCTGCTGTCTTAGGTAACTTCTTTAGCCTCGAGATCTGAGGGTGTAAAACCTTTATACCTCCTAATAGCCAATGATCTTCATTTGGTTAAATCCCCTCCTTTTTTGAAGTGGGAGTCTGATTTCGGTAGCAGTTTTGATGTGGCAGATTGGAACAGTGCCTTGACCTAGGCACATAAGTCGACTGCTTGTGCCTCTCATTGGGAACAATATTACAAACTTCTTTTATGATGGTATTATACCCCATTGAGACTCTCAAAAATTTACCCAACGTCTTCACCCTTTTGTTGGAGAGGTTGTGGACAAATTAGCTCACTTTTTCATGTTTTTTGGAGCTGCCCACACATTGTTTCATTCTGACACGCCACTCTCAATGTCCTCAGCTCCCTTAGCTCTCCTCTTACTTGGGATTCACAATATTGCTCAAACTTTTCGGTCTTTGGTTTGTCACTTTTTCCATGCAGCCCGGTTATTAATTGCCCGTCATTGGAAAGCATCTTGCATCCTGTCCCTTCTATCTATTATCTCTACTAATTGTATGCAGGAACATAAGATTGCTTGTCAGAAGGGTAAGCTTAGGGACTTCTACGTTCAGTGGTCTTCATGGCTGCTCCCTTACTCCCAACTGGGTGGCTCGGTCCCTCTAATCTTCAACCATGCAGCTATTAATTTTCAAATGTTGTCATACATAGTGTGTCTGTCAATAATAATTTCACTGGCTCCAGTAGGTTGGTCCCTCCCTGCCTCCCCTCCCCGATATTTCCCTTTTCCCCTTTTCCAGTGTTGTTATTTTGTTACTATGTTATTTTATCGTGTCATTGCGGCGTTCTGAATAACGCCTTAGCCTATACCTAATATACTACATGTCACATCACACGATTTACTGTTTTCTGGTACATATTGTGTGTTGCATCACACTCTCATGTATGTTTTTTTATTCCTTTGTAAAACTTCAATAAAAATTTATTTGATAAAAAAAAAAATATATCATTATAAAACATTGTAGGGCATATGTGAAATCATAAAATATTATTAAACAGCATCTTGAATAAAAAAAAACAAAACACACACCAGGACTTCCAGTTCATGTAAGGATGTATGCATCAGTGGCTCCAACCTAATAATGTTCAGATGTATATGAAAATATGAAAACAAAATAGACTGAAAACTCAGGCAACAAAGCCAAGTGCCTCTGCATATATATCAAATATGAAGGGAACGCATCACTACCCCGGCAGCAGGAGAACTCCCGGCCTCTAAATGAGGGAGGACAGACAGTGAAGAGAACCATGAGACATAGTATCTAGACTGCAAAAACTGTCTATAACCATGACAAGACCAGTCTTGCCAGACATACAAAACATTTTCGCAGTTACAGATAGAAAATCCCTACAAATGTTACAAACTGAGGTAACATAACATGGCCGGCAACTGGACAAGCTGAGTGCAATGGAGGACACAGTGACCTCTTCTGGTAGAAACACTACACTAGAAAACAAAAATTGGCTGCCAAAATGGAGAACCTTAAAAATAGATCTTTCTACAACAACCTGCATATAGTTGGCCTCCAAGAAGCAGTACCTATCAGAGACCTACTTTAGATATGTGAACAAGAGCTCCCCCGGGCTCTGAGTCTCCCTGATTGCAATAAGGTTGAGAAAGCGCACCATATGGAATCCAACCCTTCACCATAACAGCCTCCTCAGGAGCAGCAGAACCCTGCTTTAGACAATCCCCCCACAACAAGTCATCGCAAAATAATTTTACAAAAAGCATGCCAAAGCAATTTTATGACAAACATACCTTGACCCCAGAAAGGCAGAATTGACACTGCGCCATTACTTGTCGGAGTAAAACCCAGTTCCCAGTGAATGCACTCCACCAACACATGGCAAACTCCAAGGAGTAGACATGGAGCATCGGTACTTTCCAACACTTTCGACACGAGCCTCTGCTAGAATCTCTTGGTCAAACCGATGATCAAGTGAGTGCTTCACCCCAGTCTGCCCATAATCAGAGAAATTTATGGACCTCCTCCATCATATTTAATAGTTATTCTGGTGTCTAGGCCAGCTTCACACTCTGTGTGTCAGAATGAAGGGCCTAGGACCCACCAGAGGAAATTGTTCTGGGGGCCCACCCAACATCTTCCTGCTAATAGCCTACACCCCGGATCCTTCACTGAAATTTTATATATGTGCTGACTATCCGGCATTACTGAGTATGTTCCGTTAAGTACTTTGCACACCCAAATATCTCCATGGCCGGTTCATGCACAGTACTGTATGGTGTATGACACAGCCATGGACCACTACAGGTATGTGCAAGATTATAGTGAAAGATCTGTCATGCAGACATAGCACACAGGACTGCCATCAGGAATTTTGACCCCCCTCCACAGTATAATGCTCCACATGGTATATAATGTTCCACAGTGCCCTTCACAGTATAAAATGCTCCCTTGAGCCCCCCCGTTCGGTTCAGTGCTATTATTATACTCTGGGGTCTCTTCAGAATTCATTGGTACTCTGGTGGACCAGTCTGAGCCTGACTGACTGTTTGTTTCTCGTCATGTTGGGTGGTTGTGAGCTTTGTGTAGGAGCTTCATGAGGAAACTCTCCCTACTTACTCCACTGGATGTTAGTGGGTTAATGTTTTTCCCCCAGCCCTCTGTGGGATATGTCCCTAGGGCCACTGTGGAGGGATACTCTATCGGAGCAACAGTCACCAGTTAGACCTGTCACTCTATCCCTATGCCTGCTCATGTCTTACTTAAGGGTTCACTCCACCTGACTTGTTTACTAAGTGGTCCTCACCAAAAGTGGTCATTACTTGCCGCGGGTAATGATATCATAATTCTTTTTCTTTTATATGTCATAAGGCTTGGTCAGCGATGTCCTCTGCTCCCTTCTGCCTTACAACCTGTACTTGGAGTTAAATGGTATTCCCATGAACATAACCATATCTATATTTGTAGATAACTAAAAGTTAAACATTTTTGCAAATATAAGTAGTTAAAAATTCTGCAGAGTTTCAAAGATTCCCTCTAACTATCTTAGTGGTGACAGTCTATTGTTTTGATCAGATGCCAATGGATACGACCACAAATGCAGAAAATTTATATGGTCTGGGACTTGTCAAAAACCCAACCATGATTTTCTTATTGTAGCTGGGTTATCAGGCAGGGATACTACATGTATCAGACGATATCCCGGCCATTATAAGGAAACCATTGCTGATTTTCTGATCTTAGAAAGATCCTGCATTCATGATCGTATCCATTGGCAACTGATCAAGACAACAAGACTGTGACCACAAGATATTTAGAGAAAATCTTTAAAACTCTGCAAAATGTTTAATTACTTATATTTGAAAAAATGTTTAACTTTTAATTATCTACAAATTTAAAAATGGTGATGTTCGTAGGAATATCCCTTTAACAAACGTGAAGTCTATTTGTGCAAACTGACAGGGACACAATGATTCATTTCTACTCCCCAGACCAGTGGTGAACCTAGCCTCTTTGCTGCCTGAGGCGGACTATAGAAAGACACCACCCCCCCCCCCCCCCCCCAAAAAAAAAAAAAAAAAAAATTGAGTTTCCATGCTACTAGTTTAACACACTGTTATCGTCGCACAATATACACAATACACAAAGTTATAAAACAGTTTTTAAGAATTCTTCTTCCTGTATTACTTCAGTATCAGATCAAAAACACGGCATTAACAATGAAAGTAACTTCACACATCTTCTGCTTGGTGGATGGACGAGCCCACGTGGCCCCCATTCTCTATAATAGGAGTGCCGCAGATAGCTGAGTACTGGACTTCGGGTATCTTTGGCGCTCCCATTAAAGTGAATGAGAGCCACACGGGTTCGTCCATCCACCAAGTGACACACCTATAGATATGGCTGCGGTCAGGCTGAATTCACACCCAGTGGGGGGAAAAAACCCAATTCTCAGGCTCAGTGGGGGTCTCAGCAGACAGACCCACATCAATCAGGTATTTATCCTCTATCATTTAGGTGTATACAGGGCAGTAACATTTTGTGACTTACAGGTGACGTCTCTGACTAATCCTTCACATTTCCCTTCTCTTCCCTTTGGACCGCCAGGACCACTTCTTCCAGCTGTGACTTGTCTCTGTAAAGTTTGCAACACAGACATCTTTGACTCCTCACTTTTTCCAGGCATCCAACCCACATTGTCCTCACCTACACACCCATCCTGCTGCTACCCCTAATTATAAAATATATGATATAACCCCTCATAATGAAAAATACTCCCAAGTGCATCTTTATATTAATAACATCCGTGTGTACCCTGTATAAATAGTGCCCCTTATTAATAATGCCCCAGGTGTTAACTAATTAAAAGGTTTTCCAGGTCATTAATAAACTAATCAGTGGGGCTCAAAAACCCAGGACCCCCACTGATCAGCTGTTTGAATGGTACCTGTGTAAGCGCCGTGACCGCTTCTCTGTTTACATAGTGTCATTCATCTTATAGCGGCCATGTAATGTAACTACAGCCTCGTCCTTTACATGTCTACAGTATGTGACAAGGCTAGAATTACATCACACGGCCACTATAAACAGACAGCGTATAATATAAACAGGTGCCATAGCCCCTGTTTATAGTGCCCCATTTACACACACTATAATGTTCCACAGCAGCCCCTGCACACAGTATTACACAGTATTATGGCCCGCAGCGGCCCCTGCACACTGTATTATGCCTTGCAGCGGCCCCTGCACACGGTATTATGCTCTATAGTGGCCCCTGCACAAGGTATTAAGCCCCGCAGTGGCCACTGCACACAGTATTATGTTCCACAGCAACTCCTGTAAACAGTTTTATGCTCCCTAGTGGCCCCTGCACACGGTATTATGCCCCATATTGGCCCCTGCACACGATATTATGCTCCATATTGGCCCCAGCACACGGTATTATGCTCCATAGTGGCCCCTGCACTGGTATTATGCTCTATAGTGGCCCCTGC
Source organism: Leptodactylus fallax (assembly GCA_947044405.1). Taxonomy (NCBI): domain Eukaryota; kingdom Metazoa; phylum Chordata; class Amphibia; order Anura; family Leptodactylidae; genus Leptodactylus; species Leptodactylus fallax. The sequence continues at coordinate 4,880,735 of CAMRHE010000084.1, read as the reverse complement.
ACTGGTATTATGCTTCATAGTGGCCCCTGCACTTGTATTATGTTCCATAGTGGCCCTGCACTTGTATTATGCTCCATAGTGGCCCCTGCACCCGGTATTATGCTCTATAGTGGCCCCTGCACTCGGTATTATGCTCCATAGTGGCCCCTGTACTCGGTATTATGCTCCATAGTGGCCCCTGCACAGGGTATTATGCTCTACAGTGGTCCCTGCACAGGGTATTATGCCCCATAGTGGGCCACCCATGAACTATTATTATACTCTGGGGTCTTTTCAGACCCCAGAGTATAATGATTGGAGACCCAGGGGAGAATACAAACATAAAAAACAGTGTTACTTACCTATCCTGGACACCGGTGCACTCCTTGCAACTTTCGGCCCTGTTTAATTGCACACAGACGTCACGTGATCAGGCCGGCGACGCGACCTGATGACATCACCAGAGGCCTCAAGTAACACTGGTTTTTATCTTCCCTCACCAACCCTAGGCCTCCGATTATTATACTCCGGGGTCTGAAAAGACCCCGGGGTATAATAATAGTAGTATTTGCGGCCCGCGGCCTAACTTACCGATGCCCGCGGCCGCTCACAGCGGCATCCACTTCCCGCTTCTGCGGGAAGCGGGGTGGCCATGAGCAGACGCAGGGTAGGTAAATAAATAGGCCGTGACCTGCTGGGGATACTCCAGCAGGTCACGGCCTATTTATATATAAAAAAAGTTATACTCACCTGCAATGCCTTGATGTAGCCGCCGCCGCCTCCTCTTCTTGTCCGCGATGTCTGTGTCTTAGCATAGGCAGCGTGATGATGTCATTGTATCGCCGCCTGCGCTGACATGCGACGTCTCGTAAACCAGCCCAGGACAGGCCCCGCTCAGCTTTTTTTTTTTTTTAAAAAAAACCAGCCTGTCCTGGGCTGGTTTACATTAAATAAATAGTAAAAATGCCGACCCCCAGACAGTGACGGACAGTGCCGCCTGGCGCAGCCGCCTCACTTCGCCTCATTAGCAGTGCGCCCCTGCCCCAGACAGTGCTATTTCTACTATTGTATTGTTTGTTGAGCAGATTTTAGGGAAGGGGAGAGGTTGAGCTCCATGGGAGGAGATAATGAAAGTGTTAGTACTCCAGGGCTTACTATTTATTTTCCTTCCACATGCTCGTAGTTTCCTGGAATGTTAAGGGGCTTTGATCCATAGTTAAACGGCATATCATTCTATGCCTTTTGAGGCTGAAAGCTAATGTTGTGCTCACACTAACACACCTGACTATTTTCACATGCAATGTCTCTGGTTAGGACAAGTATACTACAATAAACCAACTACTGGTTTTAAGTTGGTTTAGTTTTTCCAAATAATTTTTATAAAAGAACTGGCACCTGGTGAGGAGCGCTACCACCTCTTTCTATCATCCTTCCACATCTGTTTTTGTACATACAGTGGAAGCTTTCTCTACTATCACAGAAAATCTGTGTCGCAAGAGCAGGTAAGCAAGAGCCCCAGTACCACTGAAAAATGGTCAGAGATCACTAGGCCCCTAATTGTACGTGTTTTAGTCCTTAGCTTCAGGAAATCTGATGTTAGGATATAATCAATATGAGCCCAAGCATTGTGGGCATGGGTGTAGTGTGTATACTCTCCACCTTCGGTTTTCAGATCTTACCATGAATCAAGCAATTGAGTGTCGTTCAGAAAGTGGTACACCACAGTATCATAGACTCTGGGGCACATAACCCTGTCTCTAGGGGGTGGTGATCCCCTATGATGGAAATGACTGCATTCCAATCCCCAGCGACGATGGGAGTCAGCCAGTACCCAATCGGTCACATCACTGAAAAACAAGAAGTTATCACTGTTTGGACCATATATGTTTTAAATTGATATTTCATCCCAGGAGGACCTCAGAAGAACTGAGGCCAGGCATCCCCAGGCATTTGACCAATGACCCGGAAAGAAAGACTTTAATAGAGGAGTATCAGAACACCAGCTTTATTATGTACTACAGAAGACACATACAGTGGGTACGGAAAGTATTCAGACCCCTTTAAATTTTTCACTCTTTGTTTCATTGCAGCCATTTGCTAAAACCAAAAAAGTTCATTTTATTTCTCATTAATGTACACTCAGCACCCCATCTTGACAGAAAAAAACAGAAATGTAGATATTTTTGCAAATTTATTAAAAAAGAGAAACTGAAATATCACATGGTCATAAGTATTCAGACCCTTTGCTCAGTATTGAGTAGAAGCACCCTTTTTACAGCCATGAGTCTTCTTGGGAATGATGCAACAAGTTTTTCACATCTGGATTTGGGGATCCTCTGCCACTCTTCCTTGCAGATCCTCTCCAGTTCCGTCAGGTTGGATGGTGAGCGCTGGTGGACAGCCATTTTCAGGTCTCTCCAGAGATGCTCAATTGGATTGAGGTCAGGGCTCTGGCTGGGCCAGTCAAGAATGGTCACAGAGTTGTTCCGAAGCCACTCCTTTGTTATTTTAGCTGTGTGCTTAGGGTCATTGTCTTGTTGGAAGGTGAACCTTCGGCCCAGTCTGAGGTCCAGAGCACCCTGGAAGAGGTTTTTTTCCAGGATATCTCTGTACTTGGCTGCATTCATCTTTCCTTCAATTGCAACCAGTCGTCCTGTCCCTGCAGCTGAAAAACACCCCCATAGCATAATGCTGCCACCACCATGTTTCACTGTTGGGATTATATTGGGCAGGTGATGAGCAGTGCCTAGTTTTCGCCACACATACCGCTTAGAATTAACGCCAAAAAGTTCAATCTTCGTCTCATCAGACCAGAGAATGTTATTTCTCACAGTCTGGGAGTGTTTCATGTGTTTTTTGGCAAACTCTATGCGGGCTTTCATATGTCTTGCACTGAGGAGAGGCTTCCTTCGGGCCACTCTGCCATAAAGCCCAGACTGGTGGAGGGCTGCAGTGATAGTTGACTTTGTAGAACTTTCTCCCATCTCCCTACTGCATCTCTGGAGCTCAGCCACAGTGATCTTTGGGTTCTTCTTTACCTCTCTCACCAAGGCTCTTCTCCCACGATTGCATAGTTTAGTTGGACGGCCAGGTCTAGGAAGAGTTCTGGTCGTCCCAAACTTCTTCCATTTAAGGATTATGGAGGCCACTGTGCTCTTACGAACCTTGAGTGCTGCAGAAATTCTTTTGTAGCCTTGGCCAGATCTGTGCCTTGCCACAATTCTGTCTCTGAGCATCTTGGGCAGTTCCTTTGACCTCATGATTGTCATTTGCTCTGACATGCACTGAAAGCTGTGAGGTGTTATATAGACAGGTGTGTATCAAGTCCAATCAGTTTAATTAAACACAGCTGGACTCCAATGAAGGAGTAGAACCATCTCAAGGAGGATAAGAAGGAAATGGACAGCATGTGAATTAAATATGAGTGTCACAGCAAAGGGTCTGAATACTTATGACCATGTGATATTTGTTTTTCTTTTTTAATAAATTTGCAAAAATATCTACATTTCTGGTTTTTTTCTGTCAAGATGGGGTGCTGAGTGTACATTAATGAGAAATAAAATGAACTTTTTTGCTTTTAGCAAATGGCTGCAATGAAACAAAGAGTTAAAAATATAAAAGGCTCTGAATACTTTCCGTACCACTGTATGTGTCTTCTGCAGTACATAATAAAGCTGGTGTTCTGATCCTCCTCTATTAAAGTCTTTCTTTCCAGGTCATTGGTCCAATGCCTGGGGATGCCTGGCCTAAGTTCTTCTGTGGTCCTCCTGGTATGAAATATCAATTTAAAACATATATGGTCCAAACAGTGATAACTTCTTGTTTTTCAGTTACTTATGCCTCTTGTGATGGTACTATTGGTTACTAATAAGCTCAATGTTGGTTTTTCCTATGTATATTGTGCACTATATCACCCTCCCAGCAGTAGTTGCTGATTTACTTTTCAGCTGTTTTGAATTTTCATTTTTCTATATAAGCCTCCAGTTTTTAATCATTATTTACCTCCTGACGAAGTCTTCTATAGACGCAACGCACGTCGGGGTTCCATAGTGCTGTGAGAGGGGGTTCTCCCACGTTTAACATGTCTGTGGGTAAGCTGATATCACTGTGTAATTGATCTGTATTACCAATAGAGCTATTACCTCTGCAGACATATTTATATCTGTATTATCTGCCAGTTTATTCTAATACTTATCATCTGCTTTGTGTTATATATTTTCAGTTTGTCTGTTATAACTGGTATGACTCACTAGATTAAAGTTTAATGTTATTCTATGTAAATGTGGTAGATAATCCCCTCATCACCGTTTGTTTTCTACCTGTAGTGTGGAGACATGTTATATTTTATGCCTTTTTTCTATCTATATATTTGCACTGATGTGTATTGCTCAATTTTGATAACTGTATATATTTTGTTATACCTAATAAAGATTTGTAATTTTATACATATACGTATTTTGCTCTTGGTTTTTTGTCTTTTCTGTCTGGTTGCACTTCCAATGAGCTTTATGTGCAGTTCATTTTAGGATATGTGGAGGTAGTTGTACTAATGCTCACTTACTGTACTATTTGTAATACAGTTCTGTCCCTTTAAAGTCTCTGGGGCAGTGCTTGCAGTACCCAAACCCACTACTGCACTTTGTATGGCAAGTGAGGCATGCAAAACAGCTCATCTGCAGGAATCTTGGTGTTGGACCCTACAGATCTAATATTGATGGCCTATCCTAAGGTTGGGCCCTCTGTAATAGAAAGTGGATTACCCCTTTAAAACACACTTAACTTCATTGAACAAATGCTATCCTGTGACTGACTGTGATACTGAGCAAACATAGAAGAGCAGTGCAAGGAACAAAGTATGACCAACTATGTGTCTTTATGGTCCTTCTAACAAGCTACTTGATGTTTAATATTCTATCTTGCAATATAGAAGAAAAAAATCTTGAGGATTATGTTCTTGGATAAATATTCTTATCTGCTAATATTCTTCTTAAGTAAGTTATTTGGTTAAACATAACCTTATTTACATTTGTAGACTATTAATAGTTAAACATTTTTGAAAATATAAATGATTCAAAATTTTGCACAGTTTTAAAGATATTTGTGTAATCATCTTACTGGTGACACTCTGTTACCTTGATCAGTTGGCAATGAATATGACCATAAATGCAGGAACTTTCTATGATCTGGGGATTGTCAGAAACTCAGTTATTTTGGCCTGGTTACCTTCTCATACATGTAGTATACCTGCATGATAACCTGTCCACAGTAATGACATCATTGCTGGGTCTCTGAATCTAAGCTATCTGATGAATTGCTTCGATTCAACTAAACCTACATGGAAGACAAGTAAATAGACAGACAAATTATTAAGTGTTTGTTGGGACATCTACATTCTAGACTCAGTAAGATACTTGGGCTTCTTTAGTCTAGCATTTTGGTGAGGGATTCAGTTGTGGCTTGGAGACTCTGTTTTCTAATACATGCCGTTATGGATCGTCCTGGTGAGTTCCAATATTAACAATGTGGTTGGTTGAAAGACAATGGTTTTACTGAAATGACATGTACAGTAAACGGCAAAAAGTGTCTGAGGAAGTGGCTTGTAGAAATTTCTATGGAAGAAACTATGATTGGTGATACAGTGTTGTATGAATGTTTCAGTGCGAATATACTTCGCGCTAAGACTATGAAACACAACCAAAGACCTCCGCCCTATAGGCGCCTGAAAGGATGGACCTGTAGACATTGTGGACGTTTGTGGAAGTTTCAGCTCCACCTGACCAAAGTGACACTAGGGGACCACCTAGGTCGTTGCCTACAAATATCGCCCCTGGAGTCCTTCTGACCAACTTGCCATATTGAAACAGTTACTCAACCCTAAGGGGAAACCCATGTCCTTTGCTAGAAAACTGACTCAGACCCAAAAGACTTATAAATGCACTTTGATGGACTTAGAGTCTAGTCAGGGCATAGGAAGCACACGCAGTAGCTCATCTCACTGACAATCATAAGAAAGAGTTAATGTCAGGAGCTGCCTATTGTTATCTAATTGCTTGGTCTCAGAAAAAGGAAGCTGAAAATTCTGTGACTTTGACTTAATGAAAAGGTAGAGTCTGTAGAGAAGTTCTTTGCACAGGTGGACTGATAAGGGTTACTCTTCCTGATACATGTTTGACATGTTCGACAGTGATCGACTGTTAGCAGCTCCATTTGTTGACGGGTTACAGAAAAATGTACAGTCACCTCTGTAATTTTTCCAGAAAATGAAGTATTTCTCCCAGAAAAGTATTGCAATTACACTTTTTTGTTATACACTTGTTTATTGTCTTTGTGTGTATTGGAAAAACACAAAAAAACAGAGACAAAAACGCAAATTGGACATAACTTTACACAAAACTCTAAAAGGTTATGTGATGTTCCAAAAATTGATGAAAGGTTGCAACACATAATAGTCCAGATGGTGGATAAGCAGCCCCAATCAAGTTCCAAAGAAATTCAAGCTGTCCTGCAGGCTCAGGGTACATCAGTGTCAGTGCGAACTATCCATCAACATTTAAATGAAATGAAATTTTATGGTTGGAGACCTAGGAGGACCCCACTGATGACACAGAAACAAAAAAAGCTAGACTGCAGTTTGCCAAAATGTACATGAGTAAGCCAAAATCCTTCTGGGTAAACGTCTTGTGGGCAGATGAGACCAAGATAGAGCTTTTTGGTAAAGAACATCATTCTACAGTTTACCAAAAATGGAATGAGGCCTACAAAGAAAAGAACAGAGTACCAACAATCAAATATGGTTACATAGTTACATAGTAGATGAGGTTGGATGAAGACATCAGTCCATCAAGTCCAACCTATAACCCTACAGTACCCTACAGTGTTGATCCAGAGGAAGGCAAAAAACCCCATGAGGCTTATGCCAATTGCCCCATTTCATGGGAAAAAAATTCCTTCCCAACTGCAATCTCGCAATCAGTATAAAACCCTGGATCAACGTGTCCTTAAAATCTAGAACCCATAACCCGTAATATTGTTCTGTTCGAGAAAGACATCCAAGCCCTCTTTGAACTTGTTCAATGAATCCACCATCACCACTTCCTGAGGCAGTGAGTTCCATAGCCTCGCTGTTCTTACTGTAAAGAATCCCCTTCTATGTTGCTGGTGATCTTTCTCTTCCAGATGTAGAGGATGTCCCCTTGTCACTGTCACTGGCCTAGGGGTAAAAAGATTATTAGAAAGTCTTTGTGCTATCCCTTCATGTATTTGTATATTGTGATTAGATCTCCCTGTATACGTCTTTTTTCTAAACTGAATAACCCCAAGTTTGTTAATCTATCGTTGTACTCCAATCCACCCATTCCCCTAATAATTTTGGTCGCTCTTCTGTGCACTCTCTCTAGTTCGATTATGTCTTTCTTCTATACTGGGGCCCAAAATTGTGCGCAATAGTCTAAGTTTGGCCGTACCAGTGATTTGTATAGAGGCATAACTATGTTCTTGTCATGAGAATCTATACCTCTTTTGATGCAACACTCACACATGCTCTGTCATTTGTGAATAACCAGTGGAGGCTTCTTAGCATGTAGCTTTAATACAACAATCCAGCCTGCATGCTCTTCACAGTGGTCTGTCTATAATATCCTGTAGTCTGGCTGTAAAAACTCTGTATTCTCCTGTAGTCTGTGATGGTCTGTAAAAAACTCTCAGTAATAGTCTCTCAGTCTCTTGTAGTCTCATCATCATCAGCAGCAGCATTCCAGCCTGCATGCTCATCACAGCAGCCTCTCCTCATAGTGTTCTCTTGTAGTCCCAGCACAATCTCCTCCCACTGACCTCTTACCTCATCTTATATACCCTTTATGCCACCTCCCAGAATGAGGTCACCGGCGACAGCAAGTCTGATTGACTAACGCACTCAAGTCCAGATTCTTTGTAAAGAGCTGAGACCAAGTGAAATGATACAATGTTATCAACCATGTCTGATCTACCAGTGCAGACTGATCAATGCATGTTTCTTTGATCACTCAGGGCTGTGTATGAATTCAATGGAGCCCTGCTGGGATGGATACAAAGCCCTATTGTGACAGTGTTACCTCTACTGATAATATACAACTAGGATTATGGCTGCGCACCTTATGAATAAAGAGATACGCTACCCAGAGATCAAAATGCATCTCTGAGTTATAGCCATATTTAAACAGAATCATCACAGAAGGGAAATGCAACTGATTAGTCAGAGACATCACCTGTAAGTCACAAAATGTTACTGCACTGTACTCACCTAAATGATAGAGGATAAATACCTGATTGATGGGGGTCTGTCTGCTGAGACCCCCACTGAGCCTGAGAATTGTGTTCCCCCCCCCCCCCACTGAGTGGGAATTCAGCATGACCGCAGCCAGGCTGAATATGGGCATGTCATTTGGTGGATGGATGAACCCACGTGGCTCTCATTCACTTCAATGGGAGTGCCAAAGATAGCAGAAGTCCAGTACTCAGCTATCTGCGGCACTCCTATTATAGAGAATGACGGCCATGCGGGCTCATCCATCCACCAAGCAGAAGATGTGTGAAGTTATTGTCATTGTTAAAGCCGTGTTGTTGTTTCTGATACTGAAGTAATGCAGTAAGAATTCTTAAAAACTGTTTCATAAGTTTGCGTATGTTCATTCTACGACAATAACAGCGTGTGACGCTAACAGCTTGTAAACTCAATTTTATATATTTTTTTTGTGGGGGGTGTCTTTCTATAGTCCGCCTCAGGCAGCAAAGAGGCTAGGTTCATCACTACCCCCAGTCTCAACATTCTCATTTTGCATACCAACCTTTTATGTGGTACAGTATCAAAAGCCTTTGAAAGTCAAGATATACTACATCTACCGCATTACCCATGTCCAGTCTAGAACTGACCTCTTCATAGAAGCTGATCAGATTAGTCTAACAGGACCGATTCCTCATAAACCCATGCTGATTGGGTGTTATAAGATTATTTACATTGAGATACTCCAGGATAGCATCTCTTATAAAGCCCTCAAATATCTTACCCACCACAGAAGTTAAACTTACTGGCCTATTGTCAGGATCTTAATTGATGAACTCTTTGTTTTGCCAGTACCAGCCCCTTAGCAAGATGATGTTTTGTGTGTTTCCTGTTTGTGGCCATCTTGGTTCCTGACTGATGATTATTTGAACTCCTGCATCTGATTACTCAGTGCCTGAGTATTGTGTTTGAACTCTGCTTCTGACAATCCTTGAGCTGGGGCCTACTGATCTCAGTTGGTCCTATATTGCCCACTACACTGTGTATACTTGCTAATGCCCGCTGCACTGTGGATACCAGCTATTATCAGTGCACTACAAGTTCCAGCATTCTGCCTGCTGCATTGTTGATATCTGCTACTGCCTGCTGCGCTGTGGATACCAGCTATTACTAGTGCACTACAAGTTTCAGCACTCTGCCTGTTGCTTTGTGGATACCTGCTACTGCCTGCTGCGCTGTGGATACCAGCTATTACCAGTGCACTACAAGTTCCAGCATACTACCTGTTGCACTACAGATCCCAGCCATTGGTCTCCGGAAGCCCGGTATGAGAGTCTTGACAGAATACTTAGGCCATGATTACGGAGATCGCTGGGTCAGAGAGTTTGGAGGTGAGTTTTAAAAAATTATACAATCTTACCACCACTATACACGCTGAGATGCAGTCCTTAAAAGCAAGAATGGACGCTATAGACAGACAATCTAACCATAACACCCAGGTGTTCAGTCAAGCAATTCAAGAACTACGTAGCCAGGCCACGCAATTGGAGACACAGGTACATGTTCCCGCTACCATTCCTATTCCCAAGTTACCACCTTTTAAATTTGACGGTGAACGTGACAAGTTCCGTGGCTTCATAAATCAATGCCAGTTGTATTTTGACGCCCACGCAAGCCAGTTTCCAACTGATCGGTCCAAGATATTTTGTATCATCATGCTTCTGACTCACAAAGCCTTAGCTTGGGCCAACCCTTTAATTGAGACTGATGATCCTCTCTTAAACAATCTGACAAATTTCCTTACAGCTATGAGTCAAATGTTTGACGATCCTAATTGGCGTGCTACTGCCGAAGTAACTATATTAACTTTACGCCAGGGCAGGCGTTCCGTCACAGACTATGCTATAGAGTTCCAAAGATAGGCTATTGATACAAACTGGAACGGTGATGCTCAGCTTCCACTTTTCTGTAAAGGTTTATCCAGTACTGTTAAAGATGAGCTTGCCCGAGCTGAGGCTCCCTCTGGCTTGGATAATTTTATTAACCATTGTATCTGTATTGATACTCGTATTACAGAACGCAGATAAGAGAGAGAGATGGGTCGCCTTGAATGGGAGTAACAGTTTTTCTCCTTCCTCGTCTGTTAAGCATCCTCTGAGCAAGCCTCCCTGGGAGGCCGAGCCCGAACCTATGCAGATAGATTCCCTACAGAGGCATCAGAGTAAGGACCGCAAGGAAGATAGGCATGAGAAGGCTTGTGCCTGTACTGTGGTGTGAACTGTCCTAATCATCCACTTAAAACCGCTGCAGCAGTTGCTGAATGTGACTTCTCTGACTCTGAGTCAGTTGTTTCAGAGCCAACTCTACCTCTGAACGCTGTCATATCCTCTGTTGTTCCTCATATTGAAAGAAGAGAGAAGGGATCACACTGCCTTCTTCCTACCCAGATCTTGATCAATTCTCAGTGGATTTCTAGTACAGCTATAATAGATTCAGGAGCCAGTGGAAACTTTATAGACTTTTCGTTTGCTAAGAAGCATGGGATAAGATTCTGGAAGAGGGCTTCTCCTGTGGTGTTGGAGACAGTGGATGGATCTCCACTAGTCTCAGGACCAGTGGATCAAGAGACCGTACCCCTGAGTATCCTTTTGAATCCAGATCATCAAGAGATACTTACTTTTATGCTGATCACCTCTCCACATTTTCCTATTATTTTGGGTTTCCCCTGGTTACAGACCCAGAACCCTGTTATCAACTGGGAAACAAAGAAGATACGTTTTCCAGGGAAACACATTCCTGCTACTATGGGGACTCAAGATCCAGCTCCAGTTCTGAGCCTACCCCCTATTACTATGGAGACTCAAGATCCAGCTCCAGTTCTGAGCTTACCCCCTACTACTATGGAGATTCAAGATCCAGCTCCAGTTCTGAACCTACCTCCTATTTATGAGAGCTTTGCTGATGTCTGTGAAAAGAAGAAAGCAAATCAACTTCCTCCACATCGTCCGTATGATTGCCCCATAGAGCTTCGGCCAGATGCGGCTATACCTTTTGGCAGCATTTATCCACTAGCGGGACCTGAACTGAAGGATCTCAAAACATACAGCGATGTGAATGTGGCTAAAGGAGTCATTCGTCCCTCTTTATCCCCAGCAGGGGCTTCTATATTCTTTGTCAAGAAAAAGGATGGTTCTCTCCGACCCTGCATAGACTATCAAGAACTTAACAAAGTTACAATTAGAAAACGTTATCCTTTGCCGTTAATTCCAGAACTGCTGGAGAGAGTACAGCAGGCCATGATCTTCACGAAATTAGATCTTCGCAGAGCATATAATTTAGTCCATATCAGGTCTGGGGATGAATGGAAAACCGCCTTCAGAACTCGTTATGGACACTTTGAATACCTGGTCATGCTGTTTGGGCTTTTGTAATGCCCAGCCACCTTCCAACACCTTGTAAATGATATTTTCAGGGATCTTCTAGACCTCTTTGTGGTGATCTATCTGGATGACATTTTGATTTTTTCTAATTCTCCCGAAGAACATCAACAGCATGTGAAGACTGTTTTGGGATGTTTGAGGGAAAATCATCTCTATATAAAGTTTGAAAAATTTTAGTTCCATAGATCAGAAATTCAATTCTTGGGGTACATGATTACACCACAAGGGCCGAGCATGGATTCTAGTAAAATACAAGCAATCCTTGATTGGCACCTACCCAGGACTGTTAAACAAGTTCAACGCTTTATCAGATTTGCAAATTTTTATCGACGCTTCATTAAGAATTTTTCAGGAATTGTCTCCCCTATCACTCAGCTTATGAAGAAGACGACAGCTTTTACCTGGTCATCCCAGGCACAGGAAGCCTTTGACCGTTTGAAGACAAAAGTTTACTACAGCGCCAGTGTTAATTCATCCTGATCCTGAACGAGCCTTCATTGTTGACGTGGACGCTTCTGAATGCGCTATTGGGGCCATCCTTTCACATAGAACATGGGAGTAGAGTCTACTGCATCCTTGCGCCTACTTTTCTCAACGACTGTCTCCTGCGGAGAGAAATTATGATGTAGGGAACAAGGAGTCATTGGCTGTCATCTCTGCCTTCAAAGAATGGAGGTATCATTTTCAGGGCGCTTCACAACAAATTATCATCCTCACTGATCATCGTAATCTGGAGTTTATTAGATCAGCAAGATGTCTATCTCCACGAAAGGCTCTCTGTAGTTTGTTTCTTAACCAATTTAATTTTGTAATTTCTCCTGTAATGGTAAAGCTGATGCTCTATCCAGAATTTATTCCGCGGACCCTACTCCTGATACTCCACCCAAGACAATAGTGTCGAATTCCAACTTTTTAGGAGTAATCCACAACCAAGATGTGTTGAGTGACATAAAGGGGGCTTATGATTCAGATCCATTACTATCACAACCCACAAATGATGTACACCTAAGTCTGAGGAACGGAGTATGGGTTCATGGTCAATGTCTGTATATCCCTAAAGGGGTGAGGGTGAAGATTTTGAAGCAGATGTATGACTCCAAGATGGCAGGTCACAGGGGAATACAGAAGACCCAAGACTTTTTATCTCGTTTTTTCTGGTGGCCTGGCTATCGGAAAGATGTCAAGAACTATGTTCGCTCTTGTGACATTTGTGCCAGATGTAAGACACCACTGTTACGTCCGCACCCGTTCGAACTTCTGCGCCATCCAGCCGCATGCTGCGGTGCAGGAGGCGGGTCCGGCTGTGATTCTTTCCTTTGGGTTTTTCTTGTATTGTCTGAACACTTTCCTATTTCCTCACCTCCTTAATTGATTTTCCACCACACCCATCTCCTTCACCTTGGTTTTCCTCTGCTCCACTAATAGTTAATTTTAGCCTTACCTATGTGATTGACAGCCTATCCTCCTATCAAGTCTATTTATTCTTTGCTCACATTCACATTGGCGCTGGTTATTGCTTCGTGCATTCTGGCTATTACTCCTTGCTGTTTTTTGAATTCCTATTCCTGACCTCTGGCCTTGACTTTTGACTATTCTGTTGGATTTTGATTCTGTACTGCATTGCTCGTCTGTTACCGAACCCTTGGCTAGATGACCTCCCTTTTTGTTGCTTGTCCTGTCTGTGTTCTGTGTTGTCACTTATATTAAGAAGGGACTGTTGACCAGTTGCTGGCTGTCACCTCACCTAGGACAGATCAGGCAAGTAGGCAGGAACAGTGGGGGGGGGGTTCAGCTTTAGGGCTCACTGTCTTGTTGTGCTCCTCCCCCCAGTGTTCTGCAGCAGCACTGGGGAATTGCTCAACTGGCAATTCCCTTACAACCACATTCTGCACCAACAGGATTGTTACATCGTCTTCCCATTCCAACTCGCCCCTGGGGGTCCATCTCGATGGACTTCATTGTGGAATTACCAACCTCCAAGGGGAAGAATATGATATTAGTCAGAGTCGATCGTCTGACAAAGGCCGCTCACTTCATTCCCTGGGCGGGTCTACCCTCGGCTAAGGACACTGTTGATTTAATAGTTCAGAATGTCTTTCATCTACATGGAGTTCCAGATGAGGTTGTATCTGACCGGGGGTCCAATTTATGGCAAAGTTTTGGCGGGAGTTTTGTTCTGCATTGGACATAAATGTCTGTTTATCCTCTGCCTTTCATCTGTAATCGAATGGACAGACGGAGCATACCAATCAGACCTTGGAACAATATTTTCAGTGCTATGTCTGTCATCTACAGGATGATTGGGTCGATTTGCTTCCCATGGCAGAATTCTCCTATAACAATTTGCAGAGTGCTTCTACGAAAGTAACATCTTTCTATGCTAACCTAGGTTATCATTGAAAGATCTTTCACAGATTTCCTGTGAATGCTTCTGTGTCAGCAGTTACAGAACGAATTAACACCTTACAACAAGATTTCGCAATTTTGAAGGAGACGTTGAGTGCAGCTCAGGAAAATTTTAGAAAGACAGCTGACAGGTTTCGTAAACCAGCACCAACATTTAAGGTAGGGGATACAGTCTGGCTATCTACAAAGAACCTGAAATTGAAGATCCCCTCACGAAAACTGGGACAGAAATACATTGGTGATTAACCCCTTAACGACATTGGACGTACTATTACGTCCTGTGCGCTTGGTACTTCGTGCAACAGGGCGTAATAATACGCCCTGGGGCGGCTGCCCGCTCACTATCTGAGCGGGCGGCTTCGGGAACCAGGTGTTAGCTGTAACTGACAGCTAACATCCTGCTCCATATCCCCCGGTCAGAAATGAGTTCCGATCGGAGGTTTTAACCCCTTGGATGCCGCGGTCAAACATGACCACGGCATCCAAGGGGTTCCGCCATGTTGCCGCTCCCCTCGGCACCCCCCGCGGCGAGATCGGGGGGTGCCAATATCTATAATCTGCAGCCTGGGGTCTGGCCAGTGACCCCAGGCTGCCTGGAGACCCCACTACCTGGTTAATCCTGCCGAGACCTGCGGAAGTGAGCGCTATGCTTCTGCATAGCCTCACTTCCTGTATAGACTGCAAGACACTTGAATGCTCATGTCTTGCAGTCTACAGTGCTGAGCCAGCAATCAAAGCATTGCTGGCTGAGGTGTCCTAATGGGACACATGAAAAAATAAAAAAAGTGAAAAAAAATAAAATAAAGTGTTTGAAAAAAATTAATAAAAGAATAAAGCCCCAAAAATTCCCTTTTCCTATATAAAATGAATTATATAAAAAAAAAACTAAAAATTAAAAAAAACTATGCATATTTGGTATCGCCGCGTCCATAACAACCTGTACAATAAAAGTGAAACAATATTTAACGTACACGGTGAACATCGGGAAAAAAAAACGGAAAAAAAATCGCCAAAAGTAATGATTTTTTGCCATCTCAACTTACAAAATATGCCATAAAAAGTGATCAAAAAGTCATATGTACCCCAAAACAGTACCAATAAAAAGCACAGGTTGTCCCACAAAAAATAAGCCCTCAACCAACTCTGTAAACCGCAAAATAAAAATGTTACGCATCTCAGAAGATGACGATGCAAAAACAATTAATTTATGTCCCCAAATGGGTTTTTGTTCTGCAAAATTAGTATCGCATAAAAAAACAGTATAAATGAGGTATCTCCGTAATCGTACCGACCCGTAGAATAAAGGTAACATGTTACTTATGCTTTATGCTGCATGGTGAAAAATTTAAAAGGTAAAACGCAATGCCAGAATTGATGGGGGTTTTTTTTAATCCAACAAGAAAGAGTTAATAAAATTTATTCAATAAGTTATAGGCGCCCAAAGATGATGTCATTACAAAATACATCTCACCCCGCAAACACCAGAGAAATAAAGAAAATATAGCTCGTACAATGTGAAGACAAAAACCCCAAAAATCGCCAAATCATTAGAACATAACTGGCTGCGGCAGGAAGGGAATGTATAAGCTGTGCGAGCGTATATCAGGGGACAAACCAGATTTAGAGCTTATGAGGGAAAACAAACCAGAAGTGACCCCCAGAGTGACCTCCCCAATAATAGGAACTACTGGGGAAATAGTAGGGAATTTGGTGTTCCCAATGTACTCCGCACAGCTTACTTATTCACTTTTCCCCATCCGCTGTGTATTCACGTCTGGGATACTAATGCTTACTACACCCCTTGATAAATTCTTTGAGGGGTGCAGTTTTCAAAATGGGGTCACTCCTTTGGGGAATCCACTGTTATAGCACCTTACAGGCTCTGAAAACATGACATGGCGTCCAGATACCAAACATATGAATCTGCACTCCAAAAGCCACATAGCGCTCCTTCTCTTCTGCGCCCTGCTGTGTGCCCAAACTGCAGTTTATGCCCACATGTATGACACTGGTGTACCCAGGGTAACGTACGTAATGTCATATGTGGGTATAAACTGCTGTATGGACACAGCTGGGCACAGAATGGATGGAGCGCTATTTTGTTTTTGGAGCACAGGCTTGGACGGTTTGGTTTTTGGACGCCATTGCACTTTTGCAGAGCTGAAACGCCAGTAAAGTGGAATCTCCTGACATGTGACCCCATTTTGGAAACTACACTCCTGAAGGAATTTATCCAGGGGTACAGTGAACATTTTTAACCCCCAAGTGTTATTTATTATCCTTAAATGTGTACGCAGATGATGGTGAAAGGTGAAAATGACAATTTTTCCAGGAATACATCATTTCAGTGCGTAATATGTTGTGCCCGGCTTGTATCAGAGATGAACGCTCCAAAAGCTGTTGTGCCCGGGATCCTCACTTAACAGTTTTTGGATTGTGTGTCTCTGCAGGCATAAGCTGGGCACAACATATCGGGCACTGAAATGGCGTATCTATGGAAAAATGTTATTTTTAACTTTTCATTATCATTTGCACATTCATTTCTGGAAATTAAAAGAATGCAACACTTAAGGGTTAATAATGCTCGCTACACCACTTAATAAATCCCTTGAAGGGTGTAGTTTCCAAAATGGGGTCACAAGTCTGCGGATTCCACTTTACTGGCAATTTTTGGGCTCTGCAAAAGTGACATGGTGTCCAAAAACCAAACTGTGCTCTAAAAATCAAAATAGCGCTCCTTCCCTTCTGTGCCCTGCATTTCTGTGTTCAGAAGAAATTGTGTAACAAACTGTGGGGAGCTTTTTCTTCTTTAACCACTTGCAAAAATTAAAAATATGTCGCTAAATGGACGGTTTATTGGAAAAAAAGTAATTTTTCATTTTTACGTCCCAATGATAATAAAATCTGTGAAACAGCTGTGAGGTCCAAATGCTCACTATACCCCTAGATAAATTCTATGAGGGGTGTAATTTCCAAAATGGGGTAACTTTTGGGATTTTCCATTGTATTGGTACTTTAGGGGCTCTGCAAACGCACCCGAAAACTATTCCAGCAAAATCTGCCCTCCAAAAGCTAAATAGCGCTGTTTCCATTCTGAGCTCCACCATGTATCCAAACAGCAGATTACAACCACATATGGGGTATTGCTGTGTCCAGGAGAAATTGTTTAACAAACTATGGGGTCCTTTTTCTCCTTTAACCCCTTGTGAAAATGAAAACTTTGGGGATAAAGTGACGTTTTTGTAATTTTTCATTTATACATCCCAATGTTAGTAAAATCTGTGAAACAGCTGTGGGGTCAAAATGCTCACTATACCCCTTGATGAATTCTGTGAGGGGTGTAGTTTCCAAAATGGGGTCACTTTTAGGGGGTTTCCATTGTTTTGGTGTTTAGGGGGCTTTGCAAATGCAACATGGCACCTGAAAACTATTCCAGCAAAATCTGCTTTTCAAACGTCCAGTGTCGCTCCTTCCCTTCTGTGCACTGCCGAATGCCAAAACATCAGTTTACACCCACATGTGGGATATTTCTGTGCTCTGGAGAAATTGTATAATAAACTGGGAGATGCATTTTCTCCTTTAACCCTTTGTGAATATGTTAAATTTAGGTCTAAATGAAGGGATTAGTGGAAAAAAAATGAAATGTCTAAATTGCACCTCAATATCGTTTTAATTCTTGTGAAATGCTTAAAGGGTTAACAAACTTCCCAAATTCTGTTTTGAATTATTTCAGGGGTGCAGTTTTGAAAATGGGGTGATTTATGGGGGTTTCTAATATATAGGCCTTTATAATCCCCTTCAGAACTGAAGTGGTGCCTAAAAAATTAGTTTGGGAAATTTTCTTGTAAATCTGGAAAATCGCTGTTACTCTTGTAAGCCTTCTAACGTCCAAAATAAATTACAGGATGATTAAAAGATTATGTCAATATAAAGCAGAGATATGGTAGATAATATTTATTAATGTATTTGGGTGGTATGACTATCTGTCTGAAAAGCAGAGAGAACTTCACATTTTGAAAATTGCAATTTTTTTCCAAATTTCCATCAAATATCCTATTTTTTTTATAAATAAATACAAAAATATTGATTAGTGTTTACCACTAACATGAAGTACAATGTGTCACGAGAAAACATTCTCAAAATTAAAGCGTCTCAAAGTTCTTGCCACATAAAGTGACACATGTCAGTTTTGAAAAACAAGGCCTGGTCCTTAACGCACTTTTGGGCTGTGTCCTTAAGGGGTTAAAGATTAGCAGTCTGATAAATTCAGTAATTTGTCGATTGGACCTTCCGAGGAGCATGAGAATCCATCCTGTCTTTCATGTCTCTTTGCTGAAGGCTACAGTTCCCAATCCTTTTTCTGGACGTTCACCTCTTCCTCCTGGTCCTGTCATAGTGGATGATCAAGAGCAATTTGTTGTTGAGAAGATTTTGAATTCCAGGATCTGCAGAGGTCACTTGCAATACCTTATCAAATGGCAGGGCTACCCTTCAGGGGAGAATTCCTGGGAATCCCGGGACAACATCAATGCCCCTCGATTATTTAATCAATTTCATTGCAAATATCCCGAGAAGCCTGGTTTGGGATTGTCCAGAGGCCGTCCCTGAGGTGGGAGTAATGTCAGGATCTTAATTGATGAACTCTTTGTTTTGTCAGTACCAGCAAGATGGTGTTTTGTGTGTTTCCTGTTTGTGGCCATCTTGGTTCCTGCCTGATGATTATTTGAACTCCTGCATCTGATTACTCAGTGTCTGAGTATTGTGTTTAAACTCTGCATCCTTGAGCTGGGGCCTACTGATCTCAGTTGGTCCTATATTGCTCGCTACACTGTATATACCTGCTAATGCCCGCTGCACTGTGGATACCAGCTACTACCAGTGCACTACAAGTTCCAGCATTCTGCCTGTTGCATTGTGGATACAGTGCCTTGCGAAAGTATTCGGCTCCCTTGAACTTTTCAACCTTTTGCCACATTTCAGGCTTCAAACATAAGGATATAAAATTTTAATTTTTTTAGTGAAGAATCAACAACAAGTGGGACACAATCGTGAAGTGGAACGAAATTTATTGGATATTTTAAACTTTTGTAAAAAATAAAAAACTGAAAAGTGGGGCGTGCCAAATTATTCGGCCCCCTTAAGTTAATACTTTGTAGCGCCACCTTTTGCTGCCATTACAGCTGCAAGTCGCTTGGGGTATATCTCTATCAGTTTTGCACATCGAGAGACTGAAATTCTTGCCCATTCTTCCTTGGAAAACAGCTCGAGCTCAGTGAGGTTGGATGGAGAGCGTTTGTGAACAGCAGTTTTCAGCTCTTTCCACAGATTCTCGATTGGATTCAGGTCTGGACTTTGACTTGGCCATTCTAACACCTGGATACGTTTATTTGTGAACCATTCCATTGTAGATTTTGCTTTATGTTTGGGATCATTGTCTTGTTGGAAGATAAATCTCCGTCCCAGTCTCAGGTCTTTTGCAGACTCCAACAGGTTTTCTTCCAGAATGGTCCTGTATTTGGCTCCATCCATTTTCCCATCAATTTTAACCATCTTCCCTGTCCCTGCTGAAGAAAAGCAGGCAGAAACTATGATGCTGCCACCACCATGTCTGACAGTAGGGATGGTGTGTTCAGGGTGATGAGCTGTGTTGCTTTTACGCCAAACATATCGTTTTGCATTGTGGCCAAAAAGTTCGATTTTGGTTTCATCTGACCAGAGCACCTTCTTCCACATGTTTGGTGTGTCTCCCAGGTGGCTTGTGGCAAACTTTAAACAAGACATTTTATGGATATCTTTGACAAATGGCTTTCTTCTTGCCACTATTCCATAAAGGCCAGATTTTTGCAGTGTACGACTGTTGGCGATTGTTGTCCTATGGATAGACACTCCCACCTCAGCTGTAGATCTCTGCAGTTCATCCAGAGTGATCATGGGCCTCTTGGCTGCATCTCTGATCAGTCTTCTCCTTGTTTGAGATGAAAGTTTAGAGGGAAGGCCAGGTCTTGGTAGATTTGCAGTGGTCTGATATTCCTTCCATTTCAATATGATCACTTGCACAGTGCACCTTGGGATGTTTAACGTTTGGGAAATCTTTTTGTATCCAAAGCCGGCTTTAAACTTCTCCACAACAGTATCACGGACCTGCCTGGTGTGTTCCTTGGTCTTCATGATGCTCTCTGTGCTTTAAACAGAACCCTGAGACTATCACAGAGCAGGTGCATTTATACGGAGACTTGATCACACACAGGTGGATTATATTTATTATCATTAGTCATTTAAGACAACATTGGATCATTCAGAGATCCTCACTAAACTTCTGGAGTGAGTTTGCTGCACTGAAAGTAAAGGGGCCGAATAATATTGCACGCCCCACTTTTCAGTTTTTTATTTTTTACAAAAGTTTAAAATAACCAATAAATTTCGTTCCACTTCATGATTGTGTCCCACTTGTTGTTGATTCTTCACCAAAAAAATTAAAATTTTATATCCTTATGTTTGAAGCCTGAAATGTGGCAAAAGGTTGAAAAGTTCAAGGGGGCCGAATACTTTCGCAAGGCACTGTATAACCCTACAGTGTTGATCCAGAGGAACACCCAAAAAAAAAAAAACCCACGAGACTGATGACAATTGCTTTGTCAGGAAAAAAAAATTCCTTCCCGACTCCAAATCCAACTAAATCCAGAATAAAATCTTTGACCAACTTGTCTTTATCAAAAATCTAAAAACTGTAACATGTAATATTTTTCTATTCAAGGAATCCAGGTCCTTTTTGAACTTGCACAGTGAATTACCATCACAATATCCTCTGGCAGTGAGTTCCATAGCTTCACTGCTCTTACAGTAAAGAATCACCCATCTATGATGCTGGTGAAATGTTTTTTTCCCTCTATGAGTAGAGAATGTCCCCTTGTCACAGGCTGATTGTTTGAAAGGTCTTTCGTACTGTCCCTTCTTGTATTCGTGCATTGTAATTAGATCTCTTGTAGCCATCTTTATTCTAAACTGAATAACCGCAAATTTGTTAATTTGTTTCTGTAGTCCAATCCACCCATTCTGCTAATCGTCTTGGTCGCTCTTCCCTGCACTCTTTCTAGTGATTTGTATAGAGGCATAACTATGTTCTTGTCATGAGCATCTATGCGTCTTTTGAGCCATCCCATAATTTTAGTTACCTTGGAGGCAGCTGACTGGCACTAGTTGCTAAAGGTGAGCTTACTATCCACCAAAATCTTTTTCAGTGGCAGTCTTACCAAGTAATTTAATATTAAGTATATAATCATGCATTTTATTTATTTGACCAAAATGCATAACCTTTCATCTGTCTACATTAAACTTCATTTTCCAAGTCTCCACCCATGTTTCTAGTTTCCTTTGATCCCCTGTAATATTCTACTATCCTCCTCAGTTTGGATTGCTTGAAGTTAGTATCATCTGCAAATGTGGAAACCCTGCTCTGTAAATCCTCTACTAGGGTGTGGCCTATGCCACTACTGTAAGGGGACAAAACTTTGAGGAGCTCCTGCCCTGTCAGTGCTAACTAGGGACTAGATGTCGGCCATCTAAGCAGCTGCATCGACGACTCCCGCGCTCTCTCTGCTTCCTTCAGTGGCCTCCTCTGACATCTCGTGGCTCCGGGGAGTGGCTAAATCTACCCTGCGATCCCTCTCAGCTCCTGCTCAGGGTCAGTGCCCGGACGCTGCCGCTACATCTCCTGGTGCCTTGCTCTCAGCTCCAGCCTTGGGAGCCCACGTGGTCCCGCCACCACCATCTTATACCAGGTCTCCAGCAGTTCCTCCACCCTCCTCTACACCATGGATCAGGACTTGGTTGGAACTCTCAGGTTGATCCTTAACCTCTGCGGCACCATTACAGCCTGCCTTGTTTTCCCCTCCACAGCCTGGCGGAGACAATACAGACTTGGGGGTAACCCCCTCCATGTCCCCATATGCTATCCCGGATGCTGAGGGTCCTGCTCCATCACCGTCTCCCCAGCTGCATAAACAACATGCTTTGCCTCCCGCCTCCATGCCAATGTAATGGGTCCAGCTACTTGCTCACATGCCGACCAGACAGGACTTCCAGTCATTAGTCACTGAAGTCACAGATAAAGTTCATATCATGCAGAAATCTCTGCCTTGCGGAAGGACTTTCAGTTTATTGCTTCCAGAGTAGAGACCCTTGAGGAGGACCATGACCAAACCCGAGCCTTTATCTGCCAACTTCAGTACTCTGTTCATTCCCAATGTCAGGCTGTTCCTGCAGTGTCCTCTAGAGGACTTAGACAACAGGGGGAACCGTAACAACTTCAGAGTTAAGGGCCTACCTGAGGCTACACAGGAGGAGGGCCTACATGTCACCCTAGAGACGATCTTCAATGCTATTCTACAAGAACCCCCTACTCATAAAATTAAACTTGACCATGCTCACAGGGCCCTGGGCCCGAAGGGGTCTGGACCTGCCCCATGTGACTTCATTTGCTGTGTGCATGATTTTGTCCTAAAGGAAGCCATCCTGTCCAAAGCCTGTCATATCAAGGACTTTCACTTTGATAGAGCTAAAATCCAGCTTTATCAGGATCTCTCTGCAGAAGAGGTGTCACCTCCATCCACTCTTTCAACTACGTGACTATCAAATTCCTTACCGCTGGGGGTTTCCCTTCACATTGACTGCAAGATCAAATGGTCGCTCCACCACTCTGTGCTTCTACCCAGACCTGCTTCCCTTCTGTGCTGCACTGGACATTCCAGCGCCGGAGCTGTCTGATAGGGAGCTGACCCCTCCCCCTCCCACAACTCTAACCCTTTTTTCATGCTGAAACCACGCAGCAGGGTCTTGTAGGAAGGAGAAGCAAACTCTCCATAAGGTAAGCCCAAATCCCCTCCTCCCCAACCCCATCCTACCTGAAATGGCTGCCTCTCCCTTCCCTGGTCCCAGCATGAATGATCCTGCCATTGTGACCCTCTTAGAGAAATGTCCAGGTCCTGAATGTCTCCACCATCACTCCAGTCCTATCTGGAGACGAGGGGAGGGGGGCAGCAGCCATTTCTCTAAGAGGGTCACAAATGGCAGTATCATTCATGCTGGGACCAGGGGCGGGGGGGAAGGGGTAGCAGCCTTTAGGGGTAGCACACGTGGGGGCAATCAATTCCTAATGCCTGCCACTCCCCCACGTTTGCTACCCCTGATGGTATTAGGTGAAGCACAGGGGGGGGGGGGTATCAGAGCAGCTGTCCCCCAAGCACTACAAGTCACAGCACAATTTTTTTTTGTTATTTGTGCTGTAACTTGGAGTGCATGGGGACAGCTCCTCTGCCGCCCCCCCACACGTGCTTCACCTAATACCATTAGGGGTACCACACGTGTGGCGGTAGCAGATGTGAGGATGCACCTAATACCATCGGGGTAGCACATGTGGGGGGGACAATCAATCCCTAATGGCTGCCCCCTCGTGTGCTACCCCTGATGGTATTAGGTGAAGCACATGTGGGGGGTAGCAAAATAGCTGTCCCCATGCACTCCAAGTTACAGCACAAATAACAAAAAAATTGTGCTGTGAATTGTACTGCTTGGGGGGAACAGCTCCTGTGCTACCCCCCACATGTTCTTCACCGAATACCATCAGGGGTAGCACACGTACAGTACAGGGGCAGCTATTAGGGATTGATTGCCCCCCCCCCACATGTGCTACCCCTGATGGTATTAGGTGAAGCACATGCGGGGGTGGCAGAGGTAAACATAAAAAAAACTGATCCTTTTTTTTTTTTAGCATAAAACTGATGCAAACAGATGCACATCCGTTAACGGATCCATTTTTTTTTGTGAGTGGCGAAAATTGGAATATTGGAAAGTTAGAGAGGATCTGCAAGGAAGAATGGCAGAGGATCTCCCAATCCAGATGTGAAAAATTTGTTGCATCAGTCCCAAGAAGACTCATGACTGTACTAGCTCAAAAGGGGCTTCTACTCAATACTGAGCAAAGGGTCTGAATACTTATGACCATGTGATATTTCAGTTTTTCTTTTTTTAATAAATTTGCAAAAATATCAACATTTCTGTTTTTTTTCTGTCAAGATGGGGTGCTGAGTGTACATTAATGAGAAATAAAATGAACTTTTTTGCTTTTAGCAAATGGCTCCAATGAAAAAAAGAGTGAAAAATTTAAAGGGGTCTGAATACTTTCCGTACCCACCGTATATGGCAATTTTGCACCATTATACTCTAAACCTGGTAAATGACTTATTTTCTGTATTATACTATCCCAGTCTTTGAAGCACAAGATTTTAATAATAGGGGGAGGAGCACCTCCAATCGGGGGGTCTTTTTCTCGGAATACAATGAGCCCCTTCCACTGTATATAAGGCAGGGTTCATACTACCGTTGATGTCCGTTCTGATAGTGTCCTTTAAAAAAAGAGAAACAAAAAAAAAACACCTATCATAACAGACATTAACGGACACAACTGATGTTAATGTGTCCATTTTTTTAACTGATCCAATTAATGGATTAGTTAAAAAAAGGACACATTAGCATCAGTTAGCATCATTAGTGTCCGTTTTTTAACACTGTCCATTTGTTTTGTTTTTTTCTGCTTTCTGAGCATGCGCAGGAAAAAAACCGACATAAAATAACGGACAGTAACTGATGGCTATCAGTTACTGTCCGTTATAAGTCCGTTAGCCATAGACTTCAATGTTAAAAGAATAACGGACACTTGCTGTCTGTCAAGAATCCGTTTTTTTCAAACAGACAAAAAGTCCTGCATGTAGGATTTTTTGTCCACGAAAAAATAATGGACTTCTGACGGATTTGGTGTAAACGGACACAAACAGACAGAAACGGACACAATATAAAAACCCATTGAAATAAATGGAAATTTTAATGGATTTCTGACGGTTCAGCTAGTGTCCGATGCTAAAATATTGGCCAATAACGGACATTAACGGACAATAGCAACGGACACTACTGACGGTCACCAACAGTAGTGTGACCGCCCCCTAAGGGTGACAGATGCTGTTTACCAAGTACTTACAATAGTCAATTGTTAATGAATTGCACCACATCATCTTCTACTCCTTCTGGGAAACCAATTATGCAAAGGTTACTTTGCGATCTGTCCTCCACATCTATAATCTTATTCCTTAGTTCACCATATTCATTCTCCAAATTTTTAACCTGCTTCTTTTCAGTTTCCAAAAATGTTATCCACCCCTCTGAGATCTTCTGCCACTCACGAATCTTACTCTGTTCATCCCAGAGTATCATTATATCACTACGGGCTGCTCAAATTTGTACCATCAAATTTTCCAATGATGCATTACATTTAATTGCCACCAAAATTTCTTTCAATATCAAAGGCTCAGCACTATTATACTCTGGAGTATCACCTCCTTGATTCTGACTTATTAGAGTTGTTGTCTTTAGGAAAAGCAGCCCTCCTCCCCCAATATCCTGTGAGCAGATTTTTAGGAGTCAGTACTTATCAGCAAACCTTAAGCTGTTAAACGTCGTTAATTTGCATAAAGTAATTCAAGTTAAGTAAATTGCCATTGCTCCGCCTTTAGTGAGCGTTATTAATGTAAAAAAGCAAACAAAAAAAAAAAAATGTCAAAAGCACCATGTTTCTGACTAAGTTGACCCCACAAACACTTCTTAAGTACCTATCCCTCAGACTTCTTAAACTCAAAGGGCATTGGCAATCTATAAACAGCAGATACTCAGTTCCTGCTGGTTTAACACAGCCAAGCCTGTTTAATATAAAAATCAAATCAAGCTAGATCAGTTCATGAATAGTGCAAGCATCTTACTTAGTTCAGTAGTCAGTTAGCATGGATGTTTACTCTCACACAGTCAGCACCAGCTCATTCATTATTCCAAGCTAGATTTTAGACCTCTCCATATACACACAAAGAAAAAATTTGCTAAAGTGAAATCCACTGCAACATACACCACCATGGAGTATAAATATAGAAATATGAAAAAAAGGAAAAATCAGAGAAGTGGAAGGGGAATTAAAGATAAAAATTAACTTTTATTAATATTATTAAATGAAAATTAATATTAGATATGAAAATAATCAAAATACTCTAGTGACAAGTCTCCTGTGTATCACCCCTCAGGGAATATTTTTGTGTTTGTCTATAGTATGCCTATGTTGTCATTTGAAGCATAATACAATCTCCCCAAGTTCTAATAGTGAATAGCAACCATGCATGCTACTCTATATTGTCATTGAATTAATATACTAAGTTGCAACTCGCAGTCCTATGTAAATTTCATATACTACTGCATGGTTAATTACCTAGCCACACAAGTCCACTCTGGGCCTGTTTACCTGGTGTGAAGGATACCGACTTGCTAAGCTGCTTGACCTACCTGCGATCACCCTCCTTACCTCCCACTCACACCTTGTGAGTGGATTGGGTTCATAGGATAATATAAAACGAGCTTTATAAATTTTATATATTTATTAACCCAAGTGGGTCGGTACTAGCCACTAACATATACAGAAATACACATCAATGGATTTTCAAGCAAATACAGGTAAAAGCACAATACAATACAGAAAATAAAATGGGAATAAAAGATAGAAAAATACCAGAACAAGTTTGTAGTTGGTCCGCTAGGCCTCAGCAGTTTGGCCTAGGGCACATTCTTAATCAGTCATAGAGCATGTGTCCAGCAACAAGAAGTCTCAGGCCTCACTTCTAGGCCTCAGGACACATGCTTAAGTCCACAGCACTACATGCCCTCACATCTTTTTCAGAATAAGAACTCTCTGTTCCCCAGGTGAGACCATATAACTATTCCTCCCTGAGTGATGACACTAGGAGGGGAAGTCCAGCCCTCCTTCCTAAAACCCAAATAACCATAATTCGTCATAGTTCCTTGCCCGATGACCATATTGTCGGGCAAGGGGTATGATGGGGTTCGTGGCGAGATCCCCATCGTGTAGACACCATGAATGACACCTGAAATCCCCTTCAGGTGATTTCAGTGTATGGACCTTTTCCCTGCTCTCAACAGCACAGAGTTTAGATTTGGGGCGCTCGTCTCTGCCTTGCGCACCCCAGGAATTTATCGGTGTGACGATAGGTGGTTCTACTGGAGAAATATTGTCATAAAACCATATTTCCTTTGTACAGTGGCCGGCTCCAGCTTGGTTGCTTTCTGTTTGCTAAAGGCTCTTCCAGCCACGGCTCTGCAGGTAACCCCTGCGGAGATAATGAGTGTAACAAGGGTATGCAAATGGGGCTATAAATTGGACTACAAAGGGTCTTTGATTACAGAGTAGAAATATGGTATTCCTGAAGCCTATGACCAAATGGCTGAGAACATTCATGGACGCCACACTGTGTAGGAGGAATATGAGGAAGTGATAACACACTAAAGCAAAATACATAGCTGGGGGTCTCTCATCATCACACCTGGCACCTGCTGCTTTCAGACGCTGGGGAATAAAATTCATCCAGCCGTCCTACATAATAATGCAGCGCGTTCTCACTAGGGTGAATAAGAGCATGCGGGCTTCTGTACAGGGACTCCGGGAAGTGAGGGCTCCTCCAGGTGTCTCTGACCCACTATTGGCTGAAGTCTCCTGAGAGTAAGCAAAACTATGGCTTCACTGCTTGTGTAAGTAATCCTGCGACCGGAGAGCAGTGCAGAAGCTGGGTAAGTTTGCAGCCACACCCAGGGGACCAAATGGTAGTCAGCCTGGGTGTCAAGCCTTACTACAGGCTAGAAAAAAAAAAATCAGTTGAGCCCCGACATTTGCAGCTACAAGTTGTAAAGTAATCAATATAGCAGCATATTGGAAATGTGGTGTGTTTGTCCGGCTTCTTCTGGGGGGCAGGTTCCCTCTAAAACAGGAACCTTTTATAGGCAAATTTTGATAGACAACTGAATCCCCCAATCGGAAGTGGGGGCAGCAGCAAGATAGGGAAACAAAGAATACAGAAAAATCAAACTGAGTAAATGTAAAGAAAAAGGATGTCCAGATATAAACAAGCTCTGCTATCCTGTCATAAGTGTATTTATAACAATGTATTTTGTGCATTGCAATTGATTATTACACCTCATTCTTCAATGTTGCAATGCATGCATTCTGTCAGATCCACTAATATTCTATTGATATTTCACACTAAGGAGAAATTGCTGTTATAGAATTCAGACACCATATATGTCTTGATGTAGGGGGCACCATAACAGGAATACAGCCTGCACCACATCCACAAGCCATGTTGACATGGCACCTTATTACTGGATGCAGTCACAAGAAGTTTCGCCTAATAGGAGGAGCATGTTACATAAAAAGTCAGATGTGCAGCTAGCAAGAGTGTTTAACAGAGCAGGAAGGGGAACGGAGTTGGACTAACCGCTGTTTTAACAGCGATCTCCCATACATGCAGCCTATATAGTTAGTTGTTGTTCCAGGACTGGGGGGGGGGGGGGGGGGGGGGGTACAAAACAGGGACCGCTACAATACTGCGATCCCTCCCTCCTATATAGGCTAAATACATGTGTATATATAAATATTTAACCTCGATAGTCCTGTGATTGAGGGGATTCTGACTAAAAATCAGCTGTGATGGCTAACCCTCATGCTTAAGACGATATGATCTGAGAGATCATTTTGGTAGTTACCTCTGATGAACCACATATTTTTGTGGGGAAAGGCATCAGGTACTAATAAATAGGCACTAACTACTGGGGCACACTGCAACTTTACAGAAAAGATCACAAAGGTAGCAGATGCTAACATACTGTGATAAACACATGAACAGTATCATTTCATAAACCGGGAGAAGGATGTATTGGAATAAATTAGAGATGGTTCACCATAATGAGAGACGGTGACCGTCTGGTGTGACACATTCTACTCCTTCTAATATTACAATTTGTTTGGTGGGTGTTCTTGCTTTCTTTCAATGTCTATCTTTCATATCTTTCATTTTATTTATTTATTTTTTTATATTTATTATTTTTTTACAGAACATCCAGAACACCAGGGGCAATATCCCTTGTGAAGCGATCCAAGTGAAAGATCAACCTGTTGAGCCTTCATCTGCTGATATGCCTGCTCATAAAACAGAAGGAAGAGCCCTCTGCCGCCCTAATACCTCGCCAAGATATAGAGCAGGGGTAGGCAACCTTTTTTGTTCGGCGTGCCGATTTTAATAAAAAAATCAAAGATGAGGTACTCGGAGTGCCAGACAATAATTGTAAGTCTGACGACCCCTAAACTAAAGTCATATACCACAAACCATAACACAGAAGTGCTGCCACCAGATGCTTTAGGACACATGCGTTTACTGCTATTTCCTGGGACGCTCCTGTACTTTCTGATTAGAAGCAATGAAAGTCCATGTACATCCCGCAATTAGTGGTAAATGTGTCCAGGAGCACCGTATGGCGGCATCCTTATGGTGAAAACACACTATGTATTTGGATGCAGCTATATTCTTAGGCCACTGGAACTTTTTCATTCGATGTAAAACTGGTGCATTTTTGCACAAAAAAAAAAAACAAAAAAACAAAGCCTGAGTTTTCTGTGCAAAAACACATCCTTAATATAGAAAACACATCGTTATACAGAATAATGTCCCATAGTGGTCCCTGCACACGGTATTATGTCCCATAGCGGCCCCTGCAACATGGTATATGTCCCAAAGCGGCCTCTGCACACGGTATTATGTCCCATAGCTGCCTCTGCACACAGTATTTGTCCCATAGCTGCCTCTGCACACAGTATTTGTCCCATAGCGGCCTCTGCACACAGTATTTGTCCCATAGCGGCCTCTGTACACGGTATTTGTCCCATAGCGGTCCCTGAACACAGTATTTGTCCCATAGCGGCCCCTGCACACAGCAATATGTCCCATAGCGGCGCCTGCACATGGTATTATGTCCCATAGCGGCCCCTGCACACGGTATATGTCCCATAGCGGCCCCTGCACACGGTATTATGCTCCATAGTGGCCCCTGAACACGGTATATGTCCCATAGTGGCCCCTGCACACGGTATTATGCTCTATAGTAGCCCCTGCACACGGTATAATATTCTAACTTTTATAATATTCCAATTTGTGCCACTCACTAGCTATTATTATACTGTGGGGTCTCTTCAGACCACAGAGTATAATAAGTGGAGGGCGAAGAGAGGTGATGAAACATAAAAAACAATGTTACTCACTATTCCACGCTCCGCAGCCGCTCTGTATTTTCGGGCGCTTCTGCTTGTAGTCAGCGACTGCTCATTGAGTCTCAGGGGTCACATCGCGTCATTATGCGTAATGACGTCAGACGCAGACGTGACACCTGAGGCCTTGTCAGCTGGCGTCAGGCAGAAGCCCCTGAAGAGTACACAGCGGCTGCGGAACGTGGAATGGTGAGTAACATTGTTTTTTATGTTTGATCATCTCCCCGGGGGCTCCGCTTATTATACTCTGGCGTCTGAAGAAACCCCACAGTATAATAATAGCAGTTTTGTTTCGGCCGTGTTTGGTCCGATCGAAACTGCTGGGTGAGGAGTCCGCTGCCGTGCCAGGGAAATAAGCCTCACGTGCCAAGAGTGGCACGCGTGCCAGAGGTTGCCGACCCCTGATATAGAGACTACATTTGGACAGTTGTTAAGGTGGCAGATAACTGGCCAGAAACAAGGAAGTGAGTTAGAGGATCTCACACAGGAAATGCATGATTGCATGTTGAGATTGTGAGAACAGGAGAAATGTTTTATTACAATAAACACAAAGTTTTGCACTCCTTCTGGGCTATTGTTTTGTACATATAGATTTGCATAAAAATGTGTTTACGTTTATGGTCCCACGTTGAGGAAAAGTTGCTTTTTTTTTTTTTTTTTGCAGATTTTGATGCAGTTTTGTTGAGCCCAAGCCAGGAGTGGATACAGTAGGAATGGGAAATATATAGGAAGTTCTTATACTTTTCCCTTTTTGCCCAATCGACTCCTGGCTTTGGCTAAAAAAAAACTAGCAAAATCTGCAACAAAAAAAGCTGCTTTTCAGCAACGTGTGGCCTCAGCCTACTACTTGAAATAATGTTTTCTACCTCAAACCACTCAATTTAAAAATCTATATAGATTTTAATTACCTACCTCACACTGACTGTTTCACTATTTATATGTTTATGTATATACTGTATGTGTAATTGATAAAGTTCTTTCTGCATAATCGATATACAATAAAATAATTAGAATAAAGGTTATTTATTAATAAATCAGTATTATTTTTTTATTGACAACAAAAAAAAAGACAAGCAGAGGCAAAAGGTGAACATAAGTTTTCTTTAAAGGTGGTGTCAGGGGAGGCCTCCTCAGTGGATAAATGTGAAGAGGTAAAATGTTTTGTTTTATGTTTATAATTGATTTTCTGTTTTGTAACCTTAGTTGTGGTACATGAGTTGCCAGGTCTGGTAAATCCTCTGTGTGAATGTTCTAGTACTGCTTCTTATTTCTTTCTTTCCTCATTAGGCTGGCCACCTAATGCTCTATTTTTCTACTCTTTCTGGTCTTGCCATCTGGAAAACAATGTACCAAAACTAAGGAAATACTCACAATTTGTGTTTCATAAAGAAGTTTTCATTTACTTACCTGCAGTAGTAGCCTTATAAAAGGCAAGTCTGCATCAACTCCAGTGTTTTATAGAGAAAACTGCATAGGATTATGGGAAATGTCTATGATATAAAAGGATTCCATTACCCAGCAAGCTCAGTTGTTGTTGGTGGAGTTGACATAGTGGGAAACCTGTGAGACTACAGCAGCCTGAAAGGCAAGGATTTTGTTTTATGCGTTATGGATATTTTCTGATGAGATATTTTCTCTGTTAAAATTGGACTTAGAATAAACTCCTTTGGATTTCTTTGCATCAATCAAGGTCTGATTGTTTTTTGGAAAATCCCATGCTTCACAATAAAGTGTTGACATACACCTCCTGTAAACACGGGACCTTCAGGGTAGGCTAATTACTGGGTAAGTCAGGCACATGGAGGCGTAGGTACCAGCTCACAGTTGTAGTTTTATTAGTAGCAGTTCATACAGTTCATAAATCAAACAGCTTGCTTTAGCATGAGGGTATAACGTCAAGTAACATAATTTGTCCTTAATTCAGGATACAAAGAAAATAATTCCCCAGTTTTCTCACCAATACACCAGGTGATTTTGGGCTTTCTCCTCCAGACACACAGGGCAGTGTGTACCACAGCTTTCTCATGCAAGAGATGGCCACACCCACTTCCCTTGGGCAACCTCAGCTCTTATGGCTGAACCTGGGTCACCCGGCAAGACCAGGACTGGAGTATAGGCTTGGGTCTACAATAAGTCCCAAATCCCGGACCCAGCCAGTCACCTTGTAGATACCAGCCACCTCAGTGGTAGGTACCTGCCATCTACAACTTTGCACTCTGCCTGTCTACACACCTTTAAAAAAAAAAAGCATATGCAAAAGACATGCAAAGTCAACGCTAAATAATGGTTTTATAAAATGCTGTGGCAGTTGCAAGCTTTGAAAATGAAACAGTCTGCATACTGAAGAATAAAGTAATTTTCAGTCCTCAGGACTTTAATAATTGAGACTTTTACAGCACATTTGACTGTCCAAAAAAAAAAAAAAAAAAAAAAGGCCAATGAAAAATCTAGACCCTGCCAGTCCACCCAACCTGAGGTGGAAAGAAAATATGCTGCAAAATTGTGGCTCATGCGGCTGACAGTAACTGTTGATCTTGAGCCAGATGAGTCCAGACCATGTAACTCAGACTCCAGTTCCGTTGATGGTTGACACCCAGGTTCTCTTGTCAGCAGAAAATTATGGAGGACCGCGCAGGCTTGCACATCATCCACAGATTCTAGGTTCAACTGGATCATAGTGTTGAAAATATGCCATTTTGAAGTGAGGATCCCAAACGCATATTCCACAAGTTGCCTGGCTCTTGTCAGTCTGTAATTAAAGATTCTTTACTTGTAGTTTGAGTCCACGACTGGAGTACGGTTTAAGAAGGTTTCTGCACATCTGGAAGGCCTATTCGCCAACAACTACAAATGTCATAGGAGGTGAATCAGTTCTAGGAACTGGCTTTGGTGTTGGCAATCAAAAATTTCCAGAATATAATCTCTGTCCCATTACAGAGTCCTTGAAAATCTTAGTGCCACAATGTCCACAGCCACAAAAAGGATACTGGGCATCAGCAATGGCCATCATCACAATGGAAAAATACTTCTTATAATCAGTGTCGGACTGGGATGTCTAGGGCCCACCAGTGGAATTGTTTCTAGGGGCCCACCATCAGGACCCCTGCAGATCAGCAGTACCGAGACAGGGCGGCTAAAGGTAATAACATGTCGGGAGCCATGCTGCTCACCCACTATACCATGTGCACCACTGCACTACCTAAACCTACTGCTACACCTTGTATGGCAAGTAAGCAGCGTGGCTCCAAGAATTGTTACCTTTACCTGTAGCCGCACTGTCCTGGAAAAGCTGATCTGCAGAGGTCCTGGCTGTTGTATCATCGCAGATGTAATATTGATGGCCTATCCTAAGGACAGGCCATCAATATTAGAAAGATGGATAAATCCTTTAAAGAGGTTGTCCAGGCATTGGAGCAACCAATGTAGCTGGCGGGAGGTGTAAAGTAAAAAATAAGTAAATTAAAAAGCATACTCACCTGTCCCCGGCGCTCCGTTGTCCGCTGTCAGTGTCCAATCAGTCTCGTGCCGGCGACTCCTTGCTGGGAGTGCTGCACCTCATGTGATCGCTAAGACCAATTAGGAACAGGATTTCCAGAAATGAGGCGCCGCCATGAGACCGAACAGACACAGGCAGGGGACATCGGGGTGCTGGGGACAGGTGAGTATGCTTTTTTTTTTTTTTAATTTTCTTATTTTTACACCTCCCTGGCGACCGACACAGTGGTCGCTTCAGTTTATGGACAACCTATTTTAAGGGGTTGTCTGGGCCAAATATTTCTATGGTCACTTCATTGGTCCCCCCCACATAGTGGCCTTTTCACTGGTCCCCCATACTGTATGGGGAACAGTGATGTGGTCATTATATTGTGTGGGAGCAGTAATGGGGGCTGACATCCTGTGGGGGGGACATTAACTGTGTGGGGCATTTTAAAGGGGTTGTCCAGGGTTAATCTTTTTTATGGCCTATGCTCAGGATAGGCCATAAATATCTGATCGGTAGGGGGCTGACACATGGCTCCATCAGCTGTTCAGAGCCACTTCCGGAGCCCGTTCTGTACACAACACAGGGCCGGAAGCAGAAAGCTCCATCCGCTGTATAGCAGCCCGGCGCCTTCACTGCAGCTCAGCTCCTACTGACTTCAATAAGTGCTGAGATGCAGTGAAGGTGCCCGGCTAATATACAGTGGATAGAGCTTTCTGCTTCTGGCCCTGTATTGTGTACAGTACGGTCATCAGAAGTGGCTCCGTACAGCTGATCGGTCCGTGGTCAGCCCCCTACAGATAAGGTATCTATGGCCTATCCTGAGAATAAACCATAACAAATTATGCCTGGACAACCCCTTTAATATACCCCCCAGGGCCCCCCTAATGCGCCACACTTTAAAGAGGTTGTCCAGTATAATTTTTTTTCTTTTTTAATAATTAGTCCGGGGGAGGTGAATCCCCCCTACTCCCCCCCCCCAAAAAAAAACAAACAAAAAAAAAACCACACTAAACATACTCACCTGTCTCCGGTGCTCCAGTGTCCTCCCACCACGGTCCGATCCTGCAGCTCCGCTGTCTTCTTTTGCCGGAAGTCCTCACTGGCTGTGACGTCCCAGGTCCCTTCCCTTAGGCCACTGATTGGCCTCAGGGGTCACGTGACGTCACAGGTAGTCATGTGCAGGGGGAACTTCAGCTGGAAGAAAACAACAGAACTGCAGGACCGAACCGCGCTGGGAGACACTGGGGACAGGAGAGAAAGTTTGGGGGTTTTTTTGTTTTGTTTTTTTCACCTGCCCTGGCGTAATTTAAAAAAAAATGAAGGAGCCACTGTATGGAGTATAAGCTCCACAGTGGCCCCCACCCAGTATTATAAGCTCCACAGTGGCCCCCACCCAGTATTATAAGCTCCACAGTGGCCCCCACCCAGTATTATAAGCTCCACAGTGGCCCCCACCCAGTATTATAAGCTCTACAGTGGTCCCCACCCAGTATTATATGCTCTCTACAGTGGCCCCCACCCAGTATTATATACTCCCCACAGTGGCCGCCACCCAGTATTATATACTCAACCACAGTGGCCCCCACCCAGTATTATATACTCCTCACAGTGGCCCCCACCCAGTATTATAAGTTCCACAGTGGCCCCCACCCAGTATTATATGCTCTCTACAGGGGCCCCCATCCAGTATTATATGCTCTCTACAGGGGCCCCCATCCAGTATTATAAGCTCCACAGTGGCCCCCACCCTGTATTATATGCGCCCAATAGCCCCCCTCTGCTTCAGTGCTATTATTATACTCTGGGGTCTCCTCAGACCCCAGAGTATAATAATCGGAGGCCCAGGGAAAGTGATTAAAAATAACAGTTATACTCACCTTGCCTTACCTTTGCATCCTCGCTCCATCCTGCTGTCTTCAGCGTCTTCAGGCCCTTTTCCCACCTTGCTGCCGAGGCCTGTGATTGGGCCTCAGCGGTCACATGGGGGCGCACTGACGTCATTACGCGGCCGCGCCCCCATGTGACCGCCGGGGCCTAATCACAGGCCTCAGTCACATGACGGAAGAGTGCCGGAGAGGACGCTGCGCCCAGGAGAGGTGAGAATATGTATTTATTATTTTGAGTCACCTCCCCTGGGCTGCCATCTATTGGAAAGGAGCCTACAATATGCCAGGGCCCCTTTCCAATAACAGTATGTATAGCGGTCAGGGAACCAGGCTTTCCCCGACCGCTATCATAGTGGTCCGGGGCCCCGGCCATCTCCAGCTGGCCACGGGCCCCGTACCCTGCCGGGTCCGGTCGCGGTCGCACCCCCTGCGACCGCGATCGTTACGCCTCTGGTCAGGATCCCGATCGGGCCCCCATGACATGAGGACTAATAGTCGGGACTCGGGGCCCACCGGTGGATTCACCGGTTCCCCGGTGGGCCAGTCCGACCCTGCTTATAATTGTAAAACAGGGAACCACTCCTTGCAGGTTTCTGGATACAGATGTGCTTTCCTTCAACTGCTCCTACAAAATTTGGAAATAGTGTCTCATCCCAGAACTTGTCTGCAATGTGCTTCCATTATTCTGTTGTTGGATGTGGAATAAATTTGTCACAAAGCAAATCCTGGCAAGTATCCCGGACAATGTAGGAGATTGTTGACTTGCCAAGATACAACTGGAAGTGCATTGAGTTTCCACTTCCACTATCAAGCATATCCTCTGGAAATACTCCTCTGCGCAAGTGGGTTTCCTGCCTCTGGAGCCTGATGGCAGCCATTGAAGAAGTTAGTCAAAGGTGGAAAATACTCATACGCAGGTAGTCAGAGAACTTCTCCAGATACTGGCACAGTTCTCCTTGCAGACTGGAATAGACTCCCCTTGTCATGCGGGATGATGTTATTTGATGAAACCATAACCATTGCCGTCATCTCTGCCAGGCAATTACTTTCCACTTCATCCGCAGCCTCATCATCTCTAGATCAAAAAGCAAAGATGGAGGAATCATTTTAAAAAATAACAACAGCAGAAGCACAGTAGAACTGGAACACAGAAACAATACTCTCCTCTCCGACTAAATTGTCAGCTCTTCTTCCTGCTTTTATATTCTCTCTATCGTCAATTTTGTATTATAGCAACCAATTAAAGAAAAAAAAAACGGACTGAAACATAATGGACATTTATTTTTTATATATCTGTTTAACAGATCCCTTAAGCCCTTCCTGACATACAGTGGATGTCGGGTATTTAAATATGGCAGCCGCTCAGGAGCTGAGCGGCCACCATAGCCATCGGGTCTCTGCTGTATTATATAGCAGAGACCCGGCGCTAATGCCCGTGATCAGTGCTTTATGCACCCTGCCATACAAATGCCGATATTTTGCAATGCATTACATTAGTGATCTGACCTCCTAGGGGGTCTAATAAATGCAATAAAAGAAATAAAAAAGTAATAAATAAATAAAAAATATAAAAAATTCAAATCACCCCCCTTTCCCTAGGACACATAAAAGTACTTAAATACTGTGAAACACATACACATTAGGTATCCCTGTGTCCTAAAACGCCCAGTCTACAAACCTAAAAAAAAACAATTTCCCTTATGGTGAACGCCGTAGCGGGGAAAAAAAAAAATCAAAAGTGCCAAACCTCCATCTTTTCACTGATAAAAATTTGAATAGAAAGTGATCAAAGCAATAGACATTGCCCAAAATGTTATAACTAAAAAGTACATCTGACCCTGCAAAAAAAAGATGCCCTACACATCCCCGTACACAGAAATATAAAAAAATGATGGGTGTCAGAATATGGCGACTTTGCGAAAAAAAATTTCTGAAAGTTTGGTATCCCCAGAACGGTACCGAAACATAGAATATAAGTGACATGTCATTTTGGCTGCAGAGTGAACACCGTAAAAATGAAGCCCATAAGAAAGTCACACAAATGCACTTTTTCTCCAATTCCACCCAATTCAGATTTTTTTTTCCAGCTTCCCAGTACATTGTACAGAATAATAAATGGTTTCCATTATGAAGAACAATTTGACCCACAAACATTAAGCCCTAACATGGCTCTGTGGATGAAAAAATAAAAAAAATTAAAAAAAAAAAGTTATAGGGAAATGAAAATAAAAAAAATTTCAGCAGCGGGAAGGGGTTAAAAAAACAAACAAAAAAACCTGACACCTAAGGATCCGTTAATATCCATTATTATAGGAGTTGTTTTTTTTTAATGAACACTATCAAAATGGCATTCAGACAGTAGTGTGAATGCCCCCTTAGATGAGCAAAAGGAGCAATTAAATATCTCAGGATCAGTCTTCCTCTGATGGTGAATGATATTTATTGGCTGTACTTTCTTACCCTTTTGAATTCTATCCACAAGGATTGTGATAAATGGAAACAAGGTACATTTACATGGTTGGGGGAGGAGTAATATATTCAAGATGAATATATTAGCAAGAATTTTATATTTGTTCCAAACAGCGCCTGCTTCTTTCTTCAAGGTAATAAATTCTATACAAGTTTCTTTTATATGGGCAGATAAAGTAGCAATGTTGAAATGAACTTTGCTTTGTCAACCAAAAGATTTGGGAGATTTCTCAGATATTAAGTTGTACTACATTGCTACACATTTAACCAGAGTGGTTGATTGGTGTAAAAACCTGGCTGGTAAAGGGTGGATAAAGCTAGAACAGGACAATTTCCCTATACAGTTAGAGGTTATTCCATGGCTGGATTCTGCTTAAACTCGGTTTGCATCACCACCCTACAATAGGTCCAACATTGAGTTGTTGTGATAATCCGCTGATATGTCAGTTGTGACTTACATTATTTACTGTTGCATAATGCTATATATAGTCCTATTAAAATAATTTACAGGAAGATGCCTAGAACCTTTTTTGAAAATAGGCACCACGTTTGCTTTGCACCAGCCCCTTTACACTGCACCAATAACTAGAGTCTCTCTAAAAATTAGGAATGGCGGTTTGGTAATAGCTTATCTGAGTTAATAGTACTATAGTACTCATGGGTGTATTCATGTTCACCATGTTCACTGTTAATTTGTATAGCTTATTTTGGACCATGTTTACATTTATCCAAATACAAATCAAGGAAGTAGCAGTTGTTGCTAAGATCTGCAAATAATAAAATATTCAAGCACTTAGCTCCAATCTGTGGCATATAGTTAGGGGAATAAAAGCCACATGAGACCTCAAAAATCAGTGTGTGGTATGATTGTGCAATGCTTTCTGTTCATTAACATGTCAGTATTGTTCAATGTTGCATGTCCCAGTGATTGGGTGAACGATGACGAAATGAAATGACAGAAAGAGGTGTGCAGAATTAAACCACTGCACAGATGGATTTATTGGAAGAATAGCACATAAGATCCATTCTGAACTGCAAGTAAAATTTGATGTCACATCCCAAGAATAAGGCAGCAAACAGTGTTGACACAAACCATCAGCAGATGTTTGCATGACACTGGACTATGATCCAGACATCTACCCAAAGGTGTTCTATTACCATCACACAACTGCTGTCAAAGGCTAGGATAGAGGTCTCTCCTCTTCAGCAATAGGTTCAGCTTTTGGACACAATGATAGCTGGTGATTGGTCTGGAGACCACATTGGCAAAGACATGAAGATGCCTTCACAACATCACAATAATTCTACTCCTGGGATTATGGTGTGGGATGCCATAATGTTTGGTAGCTGGACCTCTATAGTCTTTATTTCAGTCATACTAACAGCTCAGTGTTACATTGATTTGGCCATGGAACCTGTGATGTCCCAGGAGCTGTTTTTCAACAGGACAATACCAGGCCACATGTTGCTTGTGCAACTGTGAGCAGCCTGCGTGGCCTAAACACACTAACATGGCATCTCAGGACTTATCTCCCATCAAGCACATCTGGGACGTCATTGAT
This sequence comes from Leptodactylus fallax, assembly GCA_947044405.1. Lineage (NCBI taxonomy): Eukaryota > Metazoa > Chordata > Amphibia > Anura > Leptodactylidae > Leptodactylus > Leptodactylus fallax. The sequence continues at coordinate 4,841,057 of CAMRHE010000084.1, read as the reverse complement.
CAGCAATTGCAAAGGAAGCTGCCATTGCTTCCGTTTTTAATCGCTTGCATATCATTAATATGTCCAACAATCCTGTGATTTCCATAATTCCAAGACTTTTCCTCCTTGGTCTTACAATTTCAATGTCGAAATTATCTGTTTATTTATTATGTTATAAATAAAGATCATCACCATACCATTCCCCACCGCATCTTGTAACAGAATTAGCAAAATATAAAAACATATAATTTGTGAATAACAAAATAACTTATCACAAATGTGCAATATATCCATACACCATAAAAAAACACGCTCATCACCATGACAGTCACTGAGTTCAGGAGAGTCTAGTAAATAGAACAAAATAAATCATGGTCTCCTGAGGTAACTGCATCCCTTAAGTGAACCACTATTTATGATAAATAGAACAAAACATCAAGTCTCCAGCACCATTCAGAGCCCTTAAATGCAATCTGGCAATAAAACCCAGCATATCAACCCAGATCTGCAGGTTAGGGTCACCTGAATCAACCAGTATATTCTCCTTATGAATTGGGTCCTTTGTTGTCAATATATTGCTGTTTTTGTCAATATGCACATTAGCTTTTTGCAGCAATGATGATGTTGCTGCTTACCTCTTTGGAGCAATGGCAACCCAGGGCTGTATTAATATTCTGGGTTCTCCTGGGTGCTCCCTCTAAGGTCGAGGGCCCATGTTGCGGAAAAGTTGCTTTTTTGTTGCAGATTTTGCTGCTGTTTTTGAGCTAAAGTCAACAGTGACATGAAAGGAATGTGAAATATAAAGGAAGCACTTTTCCTTTCTGCTGAATCCACTCCTGGCTTTGGTTCAAAAAACCGCAGCAAAATCTGCAAAAAAACCCCCAAACTTTTCCACGAGCAGCCTTAGCCTCAAGGGGTTTTCCCACACACATAAACTTATTTAAATTTGTTAAAAATTAAAAGTTAAACATTTTTGCAAATATAATTTTAAAAATTTGAAGAGTTTTAAAGATTTTCTCTAACTATTTTTTGTCTTGCTTGGTTGCCAATGGATAAAACCATGACTGCACGAAATGTCTATAGTACTGGACTTGTCAGAATCCCAGCCACGATTTCCTTATAGTGGACAGGTTATCAGTCAAGGCCACTAAATACATGAGAACATAACCCAGCCACAATAAGGAAATCTTGACTGGGTTTCTCACAAGTGTCAACCACAGAATGCTCTTGTATTTATGGTCGCAACCAATCACCACTAGGATGGTAAGAAAAATTTTATTAAAAGTCTTCAAAATTTGTAATTAATTATATTTGCAAAACTGTTTAGCTTTCATTTAAATATGTTTATACTCATGGGAAACCACTATTCATATTTGATATTGTGGAACTATGATCATAAAATATACCATTTTGTTCTCCCACAAGCATTCTACATGAACAAATAGCACCCTCTACCACCTGCCTTCCTGTGGAAGCTGAAAGCGTTAATTGCATTAGCCTTCTGTCAAGGTCATGTACCAAGTAGTCTTCGTGCATGGAGAGATGCCACCCACAAAATAACATGTCTAAAGCACAGACAGATGTGAGGTCATGCCTTTAAGAGATATGGGGTTAACCGTGATGAACCAAGTAGGAAGTAGTCTCCTACCACTGGCACTAGCACAGCAGGCAAATAATCACTAAAACCACAGACATGAAAAAGGGCAGCCATCATGTGCCACCATTTCCTCCATACTCATGCTAAGATGTAACGTTCAGCATTCCATTCACAAAAAGAAGGGAGTACTGGGGACACACTGATTTAACTATAGTACCATTGTGGACATACCCAATGAGAGAAATAGTGACAATAACTGGCTTCTCAAACATATACCTAGAGATGTAGGTGGAACTCATTTAACGTAGCCCCTTGTTATGCCAACTGTTATATGGTCAACTATGAGGAGCAGTTTGTATACACCAATGATACCTTTAAACGAACAACAGTAGGGCTAATAGAACTCAAAATATAGAGAAGCTTAGAGCCAAATGTATAAGACAAATAGCAGAAGCAGAAACCCACAGCAAAAAATTTAAAATGAATTCATATTTTTCAGTTTAATACACAAAATGAAGAGGGACAAGGTAAAAATCCACATAAAGAAAGTCCTGCATGGTTATATGAGGCGAATAATACATGTCAGGGAATCATAATGAAATAATAATAAAAATACACAGTGTACAAAAGGACCACTGAAAGATGTGCATATAAATACATACAAATTAGTGAAAGGACGCCAAAAAGCATCATGACTGGAACTGCACAGAGTAGAGTAACATGTAAGAACATCCCAGATCAGAACATGATCAATGGAGGCTGAAAAGATATAGCCATGCATGCACTCTACAGACCGAGGATTCACTAAGGACAGATCACGTGCACAAAAAAAAAAATAAAGACAAGTGGAAATGCGGCTAATGAAACAGAGACACGTGCACTAGAAGCCAAAAATACTATACACATGCACCAGCGAGAACACACGATTAAGTAGGCAAGAAATATCCACTGCCAATGCAGGTATCACGAGAGACAAGCTCTCCAAAATGCTATATGAATAAATAGGAGAGGGGGTGAAGGGGGAAGGGCCAAATGCAGACATATCAATGGACCCCAATATGAGGATCACAAATAAAAATCAATAAAGTGCAAAGGTGCCAAGTGCAAAGCAAAAAATAATAAAGCGCGCTGTGAGTGCCGAGTGATAGTAAGTGCAATTTATTGTATAATAAATACGCACATACATAATGACCTATAAATATAAAGGTCTTTTGTATTTCTCTCGTATAAATATAAAGGTCTTCATTTTGTGTATTTAACTAATAAACATGAATTATCTTTTTAATATTTTTGCTGTGGGTTTCTGCTTTTGGTATTTACCAATGATACCTTTGCCACACATGCAATAGCGTGGAAAAGGTAAACTGCCAATCAGTGGCGTAAATAGGAATGGCTGGGCCCCAAGGCGAACATTTGACATGCCCCCCCCCCCCCGAAAAGACCCCAGAGTATAATGATAGCAGTGTTTGTGGGGTTCGTGGCCCGTGGCCTTACTTACCAATCCCCCTCCCGCAGAATAAAAATTGTAGCAATTTATACGTTCATCTCTAGTGATAATTGTTATTGCTATTATTTTAGCATGTAACGGATATCGCTAGAGGTGTATTTTACTCTATAAAGTTCAGGTATGGACAGGACAGGTATTGGGTGAAATGTAAACTTTATGTTACAATCAGAGAGCAAAAGTATAGTATGCTCTCTGATTGATAGGAGAGGGGATAACATGGACAGAAGTCCCTGCTACCCCCCCTGGGGTCACATATAGGTTATGCACAGATGATGATGATGATTTTCTCATCTCTGTACAGTCTGCAGGGAGGACATTTTAGAGCCCCATATCTCAGGATCCGTTAGTTGTATTAAGAAGATTCATTTTCTAGAAGAGAATCTCATCTTTAAAATGATACCAAGATCTTCATGATATCCCTTACAAATTTGGAGCAAATAGCTGTTAAAAACACTGGATTTTCAACAGTGAATCGCTCCTAAACTGTAATGGCTATTATGAAGATACTGGTATCATTTTAAAGATGAGATTCTCATCTTTAAAATGAATCTTCTTAATAAACCTAATGGATCCTGAGATATCGTCTTAGAAGCAAGATATTAGATACGTGCTTGGCCCTTTTTTCCTCACCCTACTTATTTACACAGATCTCCAATTTTCATTTTTAATTTAATTAAATTAAGTCTGATGAAGGTTCGGTAGGTCCAAAACATCACTCACTCTAAGATCACTTTGCTGTGTGACACTATGCAAATAAAATATTGAAGAGACTCTATTCCCTGAGAGTGCAAAGTTCCTTTTACTGTGGCTTCTCAAACAGGTACTTCTCAAAAATGTATTCCTAATGTTTTTTTTTTGTTTCTTTACAGTATCCACTGTGCATACATAATTTAAATAATATTAATTTAAATTTACCCAAACGCTTCACCTATATACATATACCATTTAAATGATATTAATTGGAATTTAGCTTTACATTTTACTTTTATACATATACCATTTAATTAACAATTTGATTTGTATAAAATATATACCAAGATTTAAACAAACATATTTTTATTTAATTGAAGTTTTATTATAATTGGGTCTTCTGATAAAATAATCATAAAAAATTGTAAAGTGTTTATCAAACATATTTTCTATTGTTTGCACCAGAAAAAAACTTAGATTCGCCCACATATAAATAGAAACATTTTTTACAAGAATTCAGCATAATCATAAATGTTGAGAAATAATCAACTATCAGGTCATTACTTTACATAGAAAATGTAAAACTTCCATCATTTCTATGTTTTGTGTTTTTAAATGGTCAGCCAGCAGACCGAACAAATACCATATTTTAAAAAAAATATATTAAAATAAGCTACTACAAAAATTGCTGTAGATCACTTTTTTGGCAGGAGAGGATGCAGGTATTAAAACAGACCATTTATTTTGACTTGATTAGTAATATAATTTTGACTTCATGGAAACATCACTAGGGTGGTAACAGCATATGGATTTATATAGATACTATTGAACATAATTAGTGATGAGTGAATCGAAGCTGCAAAAGTGGAATTCGATCCGAATTTCAAGAAATATTTGATTCACATGGAATCCGGATTTCCTGATGCTTCACAGTAACAATTATTTAGTAAGGATCTTTGTGACATCAGACGGTCACAAGATGTTCTCTAGTGATGTGATTGGGTAGGCATGTCTTTACTTGTTAGCAGATCCTTCCACATGAATAAATGTTGTCCGTGCTGGAGAGAGAGAGAGAGAGAGAGAGAGAGACACATGACCGTGGCATCCAAGAGCTTCTGCCATTTTGCCGCCCACCCTGGCTCTCTGCAGACAGGAAATAGCTGTTTATTCACCGCAAATTAATTCGGATCGAATAGAATAATATTGCGAAATTAGGCGAAGTTGCTGAATTGAATTTTTGAATACTTCGCTCATCTCTAAACATAATGTACAAATCCAGTTGTCTGTCCCCCCCCACTTGTGTCTTTGTTTCCTTGTTGCTTTCTGCTCTGTTTCTATAGATTCTACTTCCTCACCCTTCTCCAATGTTTTATGGTTCTTGTAGGACTCTTTGATTCTTGTTGACCTGGATACCACGGGCTGGGTTTTATTTTGATGCCTCTCACAGTTTATTTTGTCTTTTTCTCATTCCTTGATTGTTTTCATATTTGTTTTTACCTTGACATGCCTGTCTTGGTCTTGATAGATTGCCTATGCACTGACCTATGGCATGGTTTATGAACTTTCTTCTATGTCATTTTTTGTGATTGTTTTGTTCCATATAAAATTTCAATAAAACTTGATTACACTTAATGTACAAATCCATATGCAGTGACCTGCTCCCCATAGTGTCAGCTAACAGCAATCCTTATCACAGCATCAGTGCAAGCAGGGAAATTAATTTAGTATAGGGGGGAATCTATTAACCCCATAACAGTCACATTAAAATTGCAAAAACCCTCCTTGAAAATGTAATTTAATTTTTTGCAGATTTTGAATTTATGGCTCAAATAAACATTACTGGCACATAACTTAATTCCCTTACATATATTTTATCCCTTTAGCGATCTAACACATCATAGCCTTAAAAAAGAAACATTTTATCCCCTTAATTTTCCTGCTTTCATAACTTTTTATATTTTATTTCAATGTAGCTTTATGAGGTCTTGTATTTTGTGAGTACCTAAGAATTTTTGATAAGTTTTCATTACATTTTGTTTTTTGAGAGGAGAGTTGAACAGAAAATATCAATTCTGCCATCTGAATGTTAAGGCTTATGGTGTTTATCATAAACTTTATTCATTTCTGATTAAAAAAAACAGTAACATCTCAACTGGGATAAAAACTGTAAGTCAAGGGATGGATCGATAGAGCACAGCACTCTTGTCCCTCAATCTCTCTTTCCCGCTGTGATTAAGGATCATACGTGCCTACACTGCCAGCGCTGTCTTTACACCATCTATAATCAATATATGGCCAGGGAACCAATGATCCTGTTAATCTAGGATAATTTAGCATCCACACACTGCTATTAAAATCATCAATAGAGCAGAGGTGCCACACTTGAAAGGCCACTAGTATGCAGGTCCAGTATGTCTTGCCTGCAAACATCAGAATGCGTGGCTATTGTTTGCTCTTTCATTCAGAGTGGCTCACCCCAAAGGAAGACAGCCAGATTGCCGCCCCCGCACTTTCAAGTGCGGCATCTCTGCTGTTTTGATGACTTTAATAGCAGTGTGTGGATGCTAATTTATCCTAGATTAACAGGATCATTGGTTCCCTGGCCATATATTGAATATAGACCGCTGGCAATGTGGGCACGTATGATCCTTAAACACAGGGGGAAATAGAGATTGAGGGACAAGAGTGCTGTGCCCTATTGATCCATCCCTTGACTTACAGTTTTTATCCAAGTTGAGGTGTTACTGTTTTTTTATTTTTTTTATCAGAAATGAATAAAGATTAAATAAATATTTTTAATACGTCCTGTGTTAGGAAGTAACTCTCCTGACTTATTGATTTAGGCACAAAACACTTGTTAATTTGGTTCCATTTATTCTTCTAGTGCATGGTGTTTATCATGTAGAATAAATAACAGACTAATTCTATTTTAGGGTTTGTTTGCGGATATGGCAATACCAATTTTGCGGGTTTTTTTTAACATTTTTTTTTCTGTAAAATTACTTAGGTGCTGCAGTCAAATATGCTTTCTGATTAATAATAGACGGGTACCCACTTCCCTAGGGATATCTGAAGTGACAGGGACTGGAGAATAATTACATAATTTTCACTTTTCCCTGCATTGTCAACTGTACCTGGTCTCCTGCACACTGGTTAAAGTGAAAGTTGCGACTATATACAACTCCACTTTAACCAGTGATATCTCTAAATATAGGCAGGCTACTGCCATGATCTTGGTCTTGTATTAAAGTCAAGATAGCGCCTCTAGCCCCTGTGCCTCCAGAGTTAGGGGGGTAATTAAGGGCTGTACACCACAAATGCAGTGTAAAAAGATGCAATTTTTTTTTTTTTGCAACTTCGGTCCTCTTTCCAAATGACTTGTCATCTTTACGTAGAATAAGTGAGTGGAACTCAGCAGGAGGGTAGGGGCTTCTCACAGCCCTCTGTATTTACTATAATTTACACAAGAAACTGGTGTAAATTGTAGCTGAAATAAATGCCAGAAGGCATAGATTTCAGTTTCTGGTGTGCTGCCAGATGTGAAAATGTACATGTGAACAAGTACCGTGTAAATCTGGTGCACTTCTGATGTGCTTCAGAATAAGATGTTTTTTTTCTATTGGCTTGCTATTACAAAGAGTTTTACCTATTACACGTCTCTCCTTTACTCATATTATTCTAGTTAAATGACACTTTAGAAATTAACATAAATACATGTTAATGTAGTTACATATAAATAATAGCATTACATGGAATCTTTAGACAAAAACTGACAAAACATAATATTTTTTAATTTAAAAAAACTATTTTAAAAAAATCAACTGAAAAAATTAGCCATGTCTTAAAGGGAATCTGTCAGGGGAATTTGGGACACTAAACCACCCACACGTCCATATGGACCTGGGGTTTAGTGTCCCAAGTCGCCCTGTTATAACGCAATCTATGGCCGCATTAAAAATAAAAAACCTTTATACTCACCCGGCCGCTGTACTCCCCGTGCAGTTCTTCAATGAAGCCAGAGGAGTACACCTCGGACTCAGTGCGCATGCCCCGCAATTACGTAGTGAAGCTGGGATGTCCATCTTTGGCTTCACTGAAGAACAGCGCAGGCGCTGGGAGGCGTGCCAACAAAGAATCTCATGAATAAGCCGGACCGTTCTCACCAAACAGCGTCGATCGGACCCTTCTCTAGGTAAGTATAAAGGTTTTTTATTTTTAATGCGCCTGCGGATTGCATTACAACAGGGCGATCTGGAACACTAAACCCCAGGTCTATAAGGACCTGTGGGTGATTTAGTGTCCCAGATTGACCTGACAGATTCCCTTTAAGCACCAATTTAATATTAGGTCAAGACTACGCAGAAATTTTACTCAGTAAATACTTTTCTAGAAACCTTCAAATCATGTGGTTGTTTTAAAGAGGACTTTTCACGTCCTCTGACATTGGTGGTGTTAAATAAAGAGAAAGAAAGCTATAAAGCTTACAGTGCACACTGTCAACTTTTCCAATATGTTCTCCCGGTTGCAGCAATATCAGTGCCATTGGTTTTGGCACCCATATCACCGCACTGTCAGAGGGGCTAGCTTTACAGCTCAGCGTCATTGTTGGGCTGTGAGGAATGCTCCCCTGACAGTACAAGGCTATTGAGGTGTTCTGTCAGGAGGGAGTTCCTTACTACCCAGCAATGACGCTGATCTGTAAGGCCGGCCCCTCTGACAGTGCAGTGATATTGGTGCCAAAACTAACCACACCGATATTTATGCAGCAAGGACACATACCAGCAAAGCACAGAGTACAATCTGCACTACTTGTCTTATTAGCAAATCACAAGTAGCAATGCTTAATTTTAAAAAAAATTAAACTGAGGTAAAAGTAGACATCAATCAGTTTATCTTGTGCCATGTATAACAGGTCACTTTACTCAATCCTAAGCAGTCAACTAAATGATATACATACAAGGACGGAAATACATTAAAAGTGGCTCGACCAGCAACCAAAAGAATGAAATTTAACAGGATTTAAAACAAATTATCACATATATCAAGTTTCATTTCCCTTTCTGCCCATACAAATGAAGATAATTCACTTGCTTTTTCCTACACCCATTTTTATACAGTTTAGCCATTTCACCACCCATAATCCGATAAGGCACATTAAAAGATGGAGGAATAGGAACACCATAAAGATCATAGTTCCTATGTCATAGAATTGTAACATGTATTTGCCAATGACATCAGCTGATGAATACCGACAGGCTAAAAATGTTCCCAGGAAGGGACAGTAGTAGCTGCACCTATCTACAATGGATTGGATCAGCTCCTTTCCTGGAAAAACCATTTCTGTAGATCAGAGTTTGAACATGGTCTTAACACAGGTGCAGGGTTCCCCATGCTAGTAGTTCTCTCAGCTTGAACACACTTTTGTGTTTGCTGGTGCAGCAGAATACCATCCTGTAAATAAAAAAATAATGACAATAGTTAAATGATCACTAACTTTTCAGACAACTTAGACTTATTTAATAGAGCATGTGATTCTGAACCAGAATGTAATGCACTTTAATTAAAATTGTTGCTGCTTTCTACATGAAAAACCTCTCTAAAGTTACTGCCACTAGGTGCCTCCCTTCTCTTTAATTGGCAGTTCACTCCCCATTATTAGGGAAGTCCCATCCATTGATACTATGAAGACATCTTGCTATTGTAATGTGAGTGGAGGGAGAGGGTCTGTTCTCTCTTCACACAATGAATGGAAAGGGGAGGGTAGATTCTCTTTACAGCCTCCACACAAGACTGTAAACTGCTTTGCCTGTGCACTGAACTAAACATTTTGCACATATCAAAGCTTACAATGTAAGAAATGTCTATGTACTTGTATCTATTTGCTTGTGTGATTACAGAAAGGGTATTATTCACAGACAGGAAGAAGCTTTCCTGACTCTGCTCATAGATTGCTCTTTTACTGTGTCAGGGATCTTTTTAACTGCATCATGTCTGCTTGTATTTGTCCAATATTTCCAGTTCCATGTTCCTGGATCTCCTATATTATGCTCACTTGGGCTTTTCTCAGCTATTTATTTGCTATTGTATAGTTACTCCTGGCATAATTACATGTAAACCAACTAGTATTGCCTATAATGCATAGCAGCAGAATCCAATATTAGCAGCAGAAACATTGACAGCACACCATGTATGAAGGCTTATACAGTCATAAAACAGACTGCCCAGCAAGACCCTGCAGATACTTCAACTTTTCATAAAAATTCAGGTATCCTTTAAAGAGAGTCTGTCAGAGCCAAAATGCCTCCCATACCAATAATTTTACCATTTAGGGGGCTTTCATAGGAGCCTAAACATACCTTTGTGGCTACAAATCGATAAAGCAATGCAGATAATCATCTATTTATTGATATACTGTACAAATCAAGTGGAACGGGGCAGGTAAGATTTGTTGGACTTGCCTACAGATAGTTGCAAATGCAGAGGCTTTCCTTTAGGCAAATCTGGTAAATCAGGTCCCGCCCCTGATGCACTTGCACATTGTTCTGCATATACATAAAAAAAAAAATTATATATATATATATATATATATATATATATATATATATATACACACACACACACAACACAGTGGGTACAGAAAGTATTCAGACGCCTTTACATTTTTCACTCTTTGTTTCATTGCAACCATTTGCTAAAAGCAAAAAAAGTTCATTTTATTTCTCATTAATGTACACTCAGCATCCCATCTTGACAGAAAAAAACAGAAATGTAGATATTTTTGCAAATTTATTAAAAAAGAAAAACTGAAATATCACATGGTCATAAGTATTCAGACCCTTTGCTCATTGAGTATTGAGTAGACGCACCCTTTTGAGCTAGTACAGTCATGAGTCTTCTTGAGATTGATGCAACAAGTTTTTCACATCTGTATTTGGGGATCCTCAGCCATTCTTCCTTGCAGATCCTCTCCAGTTCCATCAGGTTGGATGGTGAACGTTGGTGGACAGCCATTTTCAGGTCTCTCCAGAGATGCTCAATTGGATTGAATGGTCACAGAGTTGTTCCGAAGCCACTCCTTTGTTATTTTAGCTATGTGCTTAGGGTCATTGTCTTGTTGGAAGGTGAACCTTCGACCCAATCTGAGGTCCAGAGCACTCTGGAAGAGGTTTTCTTCCAGGATATCTCTGTACTTGGCCGCATTCATCTTTCTTTCAATTGCAACCAGTCATCCTGTCCCTGCAGCTGAAAAACACCCCCATACCATGATGCTGCCACCACCATGTTTCACTGTTGGGATTGTATTGGGCAGGTGATGAGCAGTGCCTGGTTTTCTCCACACATACTTCTTAGAATTGACGCCAAAAAGTTCAATCTTTGTCTCATCAGACCAGAGAATCTTATTTCTCATAGTCTGGGAGTCCTTCATGTGTTTTTTGGCAAACTCTATGTGGGCTTTCATATGTCTTGCACTGAGGAGAGGCTTCCTTCGGGCCACTCTGCCTTAAAGCCCCAACTGGTGGAGGGCTGCAGTGATAGTTGAATTTGTGGAACTTTCTCCCATCTCCCTACTGTATCTCTGGAGCTCAGCCACAGTGAACTTTGGGTTCTTCTTTACCTCTCTCACCAAGGCTCTTCTCCCACGATTGCTCAGTTTAGCTGGACGGCCAGGTCTAGGAACAGTTCTGGTCATCCCAAACTTCTTCCTTTTAAGGATTATGGAGGCCCCTGTGCTCTTAGGAACCTTGAGTGCTGCAGAAATTCTTTTGTAACCTTGGCCAGATCTGTGCCTTGCCACTTTTCTGTCTCTGAGCTCCTTGGGCAGTTCCTTTGACCTTATGATTCTCATTTGCTCTGACGTGCACTGTGAGCTGTGAGGTCTTATATAGACAGGTGTGTGCCTTTCCTAATCAAGTCCAATCAGTTTAATTAAACACAGCTGGACTCCAATGAAGGAGTAGAACCATCTTAAGGAGGATCAGAAGGAAATGGACAGCATGTGAGTTAAATATGAGTGTCACAGCAAAGGGTCTGAATACTTATGACCATGTGATATTTCAGTTTTTCTTTTTTAATAAATTTGCAAAAATATCTACATTTCTGTTTTTTTTCTGTCAAGATGGGGTGCTGAGTGTACATTAATGAGAAATAAAATGAACTTTTTTGCCTTTAGCAAATGGCTGCAATGAAACAAAGAATTAAAAATTTAAAGGGGTCTGAATACTTTTCGTACCCACTGTAGCTGTGTGTTTTGGGTCATTATCCTGTTGCAAGACCCATGACCTGTGACTGAGACCAAGCTTTCTGACACTGGGCAGCACATTTCTCTCTAGAATCCCTTGATAGTCTTGAGATTTCATTGTACCCTGCACAGATTCAAGACACCCTGTGCCAGATGCAGCAAAGCAGCCCTAGAACATAATAGAACATCCTCCATGTTTCAGAATAAGGACAGTGTTATTTTCAAGATATGCTTAATTTTTCAGTCTGTGAACATAGAGCTGATGTGGCTTACCAAAAATATCGATTTTTGTCTCATTTGTCCATAGGACATTCTCCCAGAAGCTTTGTGGCTTGTCAACATGTAGTTTGGCAAATTACTTTTGTCAGATTCAAGTTATTTCTGTGACCATTGTGTGTTTTCCTTTCATTAAACGAGGGGTACCAACAATTATGTCTACGTGTATATATATATGCATACATATGTGTGAAACCAAAATGTCCTTTAATGCCTTCATAAGTCTTGTGTGTGGCAGAAAGAAGCCATAGAGCAACTCAACTAATGCGACATGCACATGATCGTGCATGTGTTGCCAGGCCGTGATTGAACGGCATGGATGGCATATGGATGTCATCCGTGTGCTGCCCGTGCTTCCGTGGCCCCATTCATTAGGGCCAGTGAGCACGGTCCGCAAAATGGACAGAATAGGACCTGTCCTGAGTTTTGCTCACAGCCCCATACACCAGATTGTGAAAATACGCGGTTTTATGGGGTCAAAGAAATTAATTGGTCATTGTGCTGGCCGTGAAAAAGGGGCAATGTACTATATGCCTCTTAATTTAGAAATCATAGGTTAATCCAAAATAATCTTGACATCGCTCTACCTGCGCTTAATGTTAGATTTAACAATGGTTAGTCATACCTCTCTGAAGATAAACTTCTGGTTTTCAGGTACGTTTTGCCCATTTTCCCGACATAAGAACATTGTTAACTGGTCAGAGGCTTGGTCTATAGCTACACAACCTTCAGGTTGTCGAGTGTTGTACCGAATCTCATTATAAGATGTATATTCAAAGAACTGAAAATACAAAATTAATGTAATGATATATATGTATTTATACTTTAATATATCAACATCTGTTTGAAAATTGCTTTTGAAAAATTGGTTATTATGGGTATCAAAGACACATTTTCTTTTAGACAGTTTCATGAACCTGCCCCACAGAGTGCACCACATCACGGTATATATATATTTATATATTACAAATCTTTATTTAGAAACAAAACAACAGGGGCGGTCATCCCATGCATGAGACTTTGATCGCACTGGGCAGTACTGTCAGTGACCGACTGCTCCACCCTAAGTGTGAGAAGGAGCGCTATCGGAAGTCTTTCCTCCCCACCGCAGCTAGGCTGTACAACCAACACCGACCTAAGCTGTGATCAATACACACAGAGAACTGAAATATCTTAAATCCCCCCTCCTCTGCTACGTCCTATCTGTCTGTCTACTATCAATGTAATGCCTCTTACCTTGGAACATTCCTGTACATGTTGTATTTGTATTTGAATCTGCTTATCTTTGCTGCTGTAACACACTGAATTTCCCCATTGTGGGACTATTAAAGGACTATTATTATTAATATTATTATTATTATTATATCACCTGTGAAGCCAGTTCAGCTGCACAGGGGCCCAGATGGAGGAGGGAGCCCAACCAAGCTGGAGAGAAGCAGCTCACAATCAGGCACAACAGGGGAGGACATTAACGTAATCTATTTTCCACCCACTACAAGAGTGGCGGAGCTTAGTTCCGGGATGGGGGGCAGAGCTTAACCAACAAGGATCAGGGGTTCTTGCAACCCTTTCTGTCAAGATGGAGAGCAGGCGAGTGTATTACAGTGTGAGCAAGGGATGCATGTGAAGTGTTTAAGTGATGTGCTGAGTGTTGTGTCTAGTGTATAAGTAATTAAAATACGCACTTTTTTTTTCCCAGTAATATCCCTTTTACACACTCTTCTATTACTTATTCCCTAATTACATTTATTTACTCCTAATATACATCCGCAATTCACCCCATAACAGACACTATTTCCATCAATATTCTCATAATCCATATATTTAGTTTATTTCCTTTCACTTCTAGTTCTACTTTATATGCAGCTCTCCCATTTTAAACATTATATACATTCTGTTATTCCACAGTATAGTCAACTCATCATAATATTTATACGCTATAATTATAGCTCAGTCCACTTACTATATTACGTACATCCAGCCTGTTACCTCTGCATCGTATTCCCTTTATCTATGCGCATGCGCGAACTTTCATTTTGAAGCCCTTTCCTATTTTGGAAGCGCTAGTTCCGCATTGCGCATGCACGTTCTTTCATTTTCCCCGACGATCCATACTCAGACGCTAAAGACGCCTGCGCTGGCGTCCCACATGCAGAGATCTATATAATACCTCCCACTCCCCGCGCTCACCATTGGTATCTCATAAACACAGCGCTACAGAGGTAAGCTTCTTCCTCCTTGCCAGGTATATTGTCTATATTGTTATATATATATTATTTTAACTACTGAAGTCACATTTATCTATGGAGGAGGAGAATATATATATATTTCCGTTATTAGTATTTTATACACACAGCGCTACAGAGGGAAGTTCTTTCCTCCTGACCATATATATTGTTGATATTGCTTTCCTTCTGACCATATATACTGTTTATATTGCTTTTCTCCTGACCATACATATTATTTATATTGCTTTCCTCCTGACCATATATATTGTTTATATTGCCTTATATTGCTTTATATTATTTCTATCACTGAAGCCGTATTTGTATATAGAAGAGGAATATATATAGTTTTCCTTTTTATATATAAGTCAATGTTTAAGCTTTTTTAATATAATATGTGAAGAAATATTTTAACATTTTTCCTTTTAGACAAATGTTATTTATATATGAAAAAATAATGTGCAATACAATACCAAGTATGTTCCTAGAGTTGATTCACTCTATTGTTTATCACATTTGTAACATATAAAGTTAATGCGTTTTTTATTGAAACTTTTTAGTCTGGTTTGTAAGAAAATAGCATGTTTTCTGATGATTAAAATAATTTATAGACACAGTAATATTAAGGTTTTCTATTTACCTTTTCATTTATTATATTTTACTGTAATTTTACTTCTTGTAAATGAAATATATGTTTTTTGTTCTATTTTTTAGTATTATTTATGTAGATCTGATGAAGGGTTGTGTTCTCCTGAACGCTGTAAATCCCAAAACTCGTTATCCAAATAAAGCCTGAATTCCTATCCTGTGACAATTCTGTGGTTTGGTTTTGTGGAGCGCAAATCCTGGAATTTTGTAGGAACACTTAGTTCCAGCTGTACATATCTATAAAATACGCACTTTGATGTGTGTACTGTATGCATGTAATATGTGAGTTACATGTGCTCTATGCATGTAATATGAGTGATGTATGCTGTAGGTATGTAGTATAAGTGAAGTGTGCTCTGTACATACAGAGATGGGCAAATCGAGTTTGACCCGAATATTTGAGCTGAGTTTGACCCGAATATTCCAAATTGTTTGTTTTTAACAAAGCTAAACAAATGGAGACTTGTCACAGGCAAACTAAAATAGCCACCACATGTCATAATACTCGGTTTACCCAGGTATCCACTGGTGACCCCTGGGCCAATGATGTCACAGAGGAGTGCCGGATGTCTCTAGGAGACACTGCAAGGAGGCTCAAAAGAGGCTACGGAAGGAGAGTATGAATGTTTTTTTTTATTTTTTATACCTCCCTTGGGCCTACACCTATTATTATCTAAAGAGACCCTAGAGGTTCACCCATCTCTATATGCATGTAATATAAGTAATGTGTGCTGTTTGTACGCAATATGTGACCGACTTGTGTTGTATGCATGTAATAAATGAGTGATGTAATAAATGAGTGACGTATGTTGTATGCATGTAATATGCGAGTGACATATGCTGTATACATGTAATATGAGTGTTGCATGCATGTAGTATTTGAATGATGTGCACAGTATTCATGTAATATATGAATACTATGTGAGTGAAGTATGCTGTGTGAATGTAATATGAGTGATGTGTGTTGTATGCATTTAATATTTGAGTGACGTGCTATATGCAACTACGATGTGAATGACGTGGAGCATGCAGGTAGTATATGAATGACGTGTGCTGTGTGCATCGAATATGTGAGTGGCTTGAGATATATGTGTGATGTATGTGACTAATATGTGAGTGGTGTGTTATGCATGCCTATACACATTATATACAGTGCCTTGCGAAAGCATTCAGCCCTCTTGAACTTTTCAACCTTTTGCCACATTTCAGGCTTCAAACATAAGAATATAAAATTTAAATTTTTTGGTGAAGAATCAACAACAAGTGGGACACAATCGTGAAGTGGAACGAAATGTATTGGATATTTTAAGCTTTTGTAAAAAATAAAAAACTGAAAAGTGGGGCGTGCCGAATTATTCGGCCCCCTTAAGTTAATACTTTATAGCGCCACCTTTTGCTGCGATTACAGCTGCAAGTCGCTTGGGGTATGTCTCTATCAGTTTTGCACATCGAGAGACTGAAATTCTTGAAAAAACAGCTCGAGCTCAGTGAGGTTGGATGGAGAGCGTTTGTGAACAGCAGTTTTCAGCTCTTTCCACAGATTCTCGATTGGATTCAGGTCTGGACTTTGACTTGGCTATTCTAACACCTGGATACGTTTATTTGTGAACGATTCCATTGTAGATTTTGCTTTATGTTTGGGATCATTGTCTTGTTGGAAGATAAATCTCTGTCCCAGTCTCAGGTCTTTTGCAGACTCCAACAGGTTTTCTTCCAGAATGGTCCTGTATTTGGCTCCATCCATCTTCCTATCACTTTTAACCATCTTCCCTGTCCCTGCTGAAGAAAAGCAGGCCCAAACCATGATGCTGCCATCACCATGTTTGACATTGGGGATGGTGTGTTCAGGGTGATGAGCTGTGTTGCTTTTACGCCAAACATATTGTTTTGCATTGTGGCCAAAAAGTTCGATTTTGGTTTCATCTGACCAGAGCACGTTCTTCCACATGTTTGATGTGTCTCCCAGGTGGCTTGTGGCAAACTTTAAACAAGACTTTTTATGGATATCTTTGAGAAATGGCTTTCTTCTTGCCACTCTTCCATAAAGGCCAGATTTGTGCAGTGTACGACTGATTGTTGTCCTATGGACAGACTCTCCCACCTCAGCTGTAGATCTCTGCAGTTCATCCAGAGTGATCATGGGCCTCTTGGCTGCATCTCTGATCAGTCTTCTCCTTGTTTGAGATGAAAGTGTAGAGGCACGGCCAGGTCTTGGTAGATCTGCAGTGGTCTAATACTTCCATTTCAATATGATCGCTTGCACAGTGCTCCTTGGGATGTTTAAAGTTTGGGAAATCTTTTTGTATCCAAATCCTGCTTTAAACTTCTCCACAACAGTATCAGGAACCTGCCTGGTGTGTTCCTTGGTCTTCATGATGCTCTCTGCGCTTTAAACAGAACCCTGAGACTATCACAGAGCAGATGCATTTATACGGAGACTTGATTACACACAGGTGGATTATATTTATCATCATCAGTCATTTAGGACAACATTGGATCATTCAGAGATCCTCACTGAACTTCTGGAGTGAGTTTGCTGCACTGAAAGTAAAGGGGCCGAATAATATTGCACGCCCCACTTTTCAGTTTTTTATTTTTTACAAAAGTTTAAAATAACCAATAAATTTCGTTCCACTTCACAATTGTGTCCCACTTGTTGTTGATTCTTCACCAAAAAATTTAAATTTTGTATCTTTATGTTTGAAGCCTGAAATGTGGCAAAAGGTTGAAAAGTTCAAGGGGGCCGAATACTTTCGCAAGGCACTGTATATGCCTCTGATGCCTCTTTGGTACAAGCTGGGTCCCATGTGCCAATGATGCATAATTTCTGCGCCAGTTTTCTGGCATACATATTGTAGGGGCAATATACAGTGGTGGGGACCATAAATGGCATAGTATACTATGTGTGGGCCATACAAGTGGACAGTATATGGTGTGGGGGCCCAAGAAGTGTACAATATGCAGTGTGGAGTGTGGGGGCCAAAAAAGGGCACAATATACAGTGTATGAGCCAGTTAAGGGGGCAATATACTGTGTAGGGGCAATAAAGAAAACAACATACAGTTAGGGAGCCAATAAAGGGGGCGATATACTGTATGGGGGCCAGTAAAGGGGGTGTTATAGTGTATCATGGCCAGTAAAGGGAGTGTTATATGGTGTGAATTAGTCCTGTGAAAATGTATTGAAGGGAGCAGCACAGGAAGCCTGGCACATTACTGGACATGATAACGTAACATGCTACATTATTGTATCCAGATTTTTTTGACCTGCAAATGGGGCAGTTCTGGTAAAGAGGGGGTGTGGCCTAAAAATTTTGGTCAGTGGGTCCGCAGACATAATTTTTCTTGGGTCCTCTGAAGTGCAATGAAAGTCTGCCCTGCATTTCATCATAAATGTATTACATTTGTATTGTTTCTTCTACCTGATTTTGTCCCATTCCATGACACGGGTAGAGAATAATCTTTTGCCCTGTGACATCATTCTCATTGGGAGGATTGTAGTCAAAGCAGAAGTTAGCCATTCCCTTATTTTTAAGCTGTAGATGACAAATTAAGAAATATTATAAACATGGCTCATGGTTTTACATAAGATTTAAAAAATAATTTTGGTGCAATGGGTACAAAATAAAAAAAAAAAACAGAAACAGGACTTGCACAATGTTTATGTGTTTAAGATACTTCTTTCACCACACTCTACGAGGGGGCATAGCTTAGCAGGGAAGGTTTAAAATGTGCCAAATTACCTAATGACATGGCTGCCACAAAGTGTATCCACCAGCTACAGCAAACACCTCGAAACGCGTTTCACCTTTCACCTAGTATTGCACAATGGTCAATGATGGAATAAATATAGTGCCAAATTACCTAATGACATGGCCAGCACAAAGTGTATCCATCAGCTACAGCATACATCTTGACGCACGTTTCACCTTGTAGGCTTCTTAAGGAGATACTGAACAATGGGCAATGGTAGAAATATACATAGTGTGGATTAAGTAAAAACACTCACCTGAAAGTTATGGCCATGAAGGAGCCCTTATTGTGGGCATGACCGGAAGTGGGGCTCTCATCATGCCTGAGCAGCACCATCGTGGTCCATAACTTTCAGGTGAGCGTTTTTACTTAATCCACACTATGTATATTTCTACCATTGGCCATTGTTCAGTATCTCCTTAAGAAGCCTACAAGGTGAAACGTGCGTCAAAGTGTACGCTGTAGCTGATGGATACACTTTGTGCTGGCCATATCATTAGGTAATTTGTGTTCATTATTATGAGGCATGTTGTTGTGGCATGTTATGCTTGCCCCTATGCTACATACAGTGGGGAAAAAAGTATTTAGTCAGCCACCAATTGTGAAAGTTCTCCCACTTAAAAAGATGAGAGAGGCCTGTAATTGACACCATGGGTAGACCTCAACTATGGGAGACAAAATGAGAAAACATATCTAGAAAATCACATTGTCTGATTTTTTAAGAATTTATTTGCAAATTATGCTGGAAAATAAGTATTTGGTCACCTACAAACAAGCAAGATTTCTGGCTCTCACAGACCTGTAACTTCTTCTTTAACCCTTGTCAGGCTCCATAATTTTACAACATTACAGGCTCCATAGGAATAGGTACAATTGTACCTACTCAGCCGGACGAGGGTTAAGCTTCTCTGTCCTCCACTCATTGCCTGTAGTAATGGCACCTGTTTGAAATTGTTATCAGTATAAAAGACACCTGTCCACAACCTCAAACAGTCACACTCCAAACTCCACTATGGTGAAGACCAAAGACCTGTGGAAGGACACCAGAAACAAAATTGTTGACTTGCACCAGGCTGGGAAGACTGAATCTACAATAGGCAAGCAGCTTGGTGTGAAGAAATCAACTGTGGGAGCAATAATTAGAAAATTGAAGACATACAAGACCACTGATAATCTCCCTCCATCAGGGGCTCCACACAAGATCTCACCCCCGTGGGGTCAAAATGATCACAAGAACGGTGAGCAAAAATCCCAGAACCACACAGAGGGACCTAGTTAATGACCTGCAGAAAGCTGGGACTAACGTAACAAAGGCTACCATCAGTAACACACTACGCCACCAGGGACTCAAATCTTGCAGTGCCAGACGTGTCCCCCTGCTTAAGCCAGTACATATCTGGGCCCGTCTGAAGTCTGCCAGAGAGCATTTGGATGTTCCAGAAGAGTACTGGGAGAATGTCATATGGTCAGATGAAACCAAAGTAGAAGTGTTTGGTAGAAATACTTGTCGTGTTTGGAGGAGAGTGAATGCTGAGTTGCATCCAAAGAGCACCATACCTACTGTGAATCATGGGGGTGGCAACATCATGCTTTGGGGCTGTTTCTCTGCAAAGGGACCAGGACGACTGATCCGTGTACATGAAAGAATGAATGGAGCCATGTATCGTGAGATTTTGAGTGCAAACCCCCTTACATCAGCAAGGGCGTTGAAGATGAAGCGTGGTTGGGTCTTTCAGCATGACAATGATCCCAAGCACACCGCCAGGGCAACAAAGGAGTGTCTTCATAAGAAGCATTTCAAGGTCCTGGAGTGGCGTAGCCAGTCTCCAGATCTCAACCCCATAGAAAACCTTTGGAGGGAGTTGAAAGTCCGTGTTGCCCAGTGACAGCCCCAAAACATCACTGCTCTAGAGGAGATCTGCATGGAAGAATGGCCCAACATACCAGCAACAGTGTGTGCCAACCTTGTGAAGACTTACAGAAAACGTTTGTCCTCTGTCATTGCCAACAAAGGATATATAACAAAGTATTGAGATGAAGTTTTGTTATTGACCAAATACTTATTTTCCACCATAATTTGCAAATAAATTCTTTAAAAATCAGACAATGTGATTTTCTGGATTTGTTTTCTCATTTTGTCTCTCATAGTTGAGGTCTACCTATGATGTCAATTACAGGCCTCTCTCATCTTTTTAAGTGGGAGAACTTGCACAATTGGTGGCTGACTAAATACTTGATATTGCTTAATAGGGCTTATAATATGATAATTAGATATTGCTTGTACACCTATATTTGGCCTTAGGAGCCTTTGGGATTGCGTATTTTGTCTTGTATTCACTGTATAGTTGCTTCCTTGTGGCCAGCCATGTTTTGTATTAACTAGGGTATGTGTATGGTTCTATATATATATATATATATATATATATATATATATATATATATACATATGGAGTGATAGGAATAAATTAATCAAATAGCCTATTTAGAACTATTTATGGTTTGATATAATTGTGCTACTGATGTTCATGTGTTTTATGTCCACTGTATCTGAATTCATCTTATTTTTATTAATAAATAATAGTAAAACAGCATTATTTGTGGTATTATTGTATGGTTTAAATCTCTCTTTGTTGTGGGTATTGACAGACTTCCTTTAAACCAGAATTATGGTGCATTTTGCCTTAGTAAATATGCCCCAATATGACAGCAAGTCTTAAACAACTAATCGGTCTTACATCATACAAGTCTTCACTTTATGAACTGCACTGGGGCGCAGTTTTAAATATCTTTACAATCATACCATTCCAAAACTCCCTGGATTATCTTCTGGCACATGGATTTCTGGGTAAACATTCTCTAAAAACCACTTGAAAGGTTTACACTGCAGCTTCTGCCTTAGCTGCAATCTTTCGGTTACATCCCCATAAGGTTCCTGAAAAAGACATGTTGAAAATATGAGATAAAAAACAGATAAAAGCACTTAACACCAAAGTCAGATTTGTTTGCAACCTGTTGAATTTTTTTTTCAGTTAGTAGCCAAATGACACATAAACACAGACTATGGCAACTGATGTTTAAAAGGAATATGTCATCAATTTTTACATTTATTTATTAAAATCACCAGTTTTTTTATAATCTGTTTTTAATTTCTGCAGGGAGGGGAAGTAGATAAACTGTGACATCAGCTATTGTTAATACTGGATGTAATCATTGGTCAATAGAGATATTTGTAGAGGTGTCATCTTCTATTGTAATCCTGTCTGTGATGTAAATTGTCTATTATTAGGCTTAGAGGTCACAGTAAAAATCGAATGATATAGTACCTTTTTCAATTTTTATTGTTTATTCCTTGCCTTCCAAAAACCAGAACTTTTTTTTTTTATTTTTCAGTTCACAGAGCCATATGAGGGTTTACATTTTGCGGAACAAATTGTTCTTTGTAATGGTACCATTTAATATTCTGTACAATATACTGGGAAACTGGAAGAAAATTCAGGATGGGGTGGAATTGTTGAAAAACTGAGTTTGTGTGACTTTATGAGCTTTGTTTTTACGGCGTTTTCACTCTGCAGCCAAAATAACATGTTACCTGTATTCTATGTGTTGGTACAATTATGGCAATACCAAATTTAGAAAGTTTTTGTAGCTCGAGCATTTTCAGATGAAGAGATGCATAATTTATTTAGGTTTGTTTGTTTTTATTTGAAATCAAGGGAAAGGGGGTGATTTGAACTGTTAAAGAGTAACTAAACTTTCGAACTTTTTATTTTTTGGCAGTATTTGTGTCATAAATAAATTTTGTAATATATTTTATTAACACATTTTGTCTCCTTTCTGTAAAATACTGCATTTTTTCACTTTTTCCCTTGTTTCTGTATTGAATGCTGTTTCTGCTTCTCACTGAATGCTACTGTGTATGGGAGGTTGGGACTGTGTAAAACAAAGAAAATGAGGGTAGGGGAGGGTCACTTCAAACAGTTATATCTCGGACATTATAAAACTTACAAACTTGCTTTTGGTGTCATATAAAAGAGGAGGCTGCAGTGTTATCTTTTTATTATTTCCAGAGATATCACTAGTTGAAAATATAGTCAGGATTGGGATTTTTATATCATTAAATATTATACAGCTGCATATAAATATTCTAATCCGGACTGTTTTCAACCAGTGATATCTCTGGAAATAATTTAGATAGCACATGACAGCAAAAGCACGTTTGTACATTTTATAATGTTGAGTTATAAATGTTTGAATTGACCCTCCCCTACCCTCATTTTCCCTACATTTTACACAGCCACGAACTCCTGTACATAACAAAAAGCAATGTAATACAGCTGAGACCCTGCGGCTCTGGTGGCCGCTCTGATTCAGAGCAGCTGCCATGTTTAAAGACCCGGCTTCTGCCATACTATTACAGCAGATGTTGGGAAAGGGTTAAAAAATTCAGTAATGAAAAAATATGTTTAACATAATAATCGGAGGCCCAGGGGAGGTGATGGAAAATGGAAAATACTTATACTCACCTTACCTGACCTCTCCTGGGCATCCTCGCTCCATCCGGCTCTCTTAAGCATCCTCCTTGGTCCTCTTCTGACTTCGATTGAGGTCACATGCCCCAGACATCACTGCTGAGGCCTGTAATTGGGACTCAGAAGTCACGTGAGGCACGCTGACGTTGTTAGGCTGGTACGCCCCACCTCAGTCACAGCCCAGAAAAGCCCTGAAGAGGATGCTGGGGATCGTCTGAGTATAATTATAATTATTTTATAGTTATTTTTAATCATCTCCCTTGGGCAAACTATGTGCATAGTGGTTGGGGATCCAGGCTTTCCTTGATCGCTGTCATGGTGCTGTGGGGCTCCAGCCATCTCCAGCTGGCCGCGGGACCCGTACCACTCCGGGGAACCCTGTTCCTGCCTCCTGTGACCCAGCTTCCGACACACTGTGACTTGAAAATAGCATAAAATTTTTTGCACAAACACAAACAAAAGTAAGCTTACCTTTTAAACTGATTCAGACAATAAGAAAGTAATAAAATAAGACTGTACAAAGTAATATTAAAAGGTTATTAATGGTCGCTAAAAAGGCAACTCCATATTTGCTAAGGTTTGTGCAAGATCTAAAACAACGGACGACTTTCTCAGCCTGCGTGTTTAGTATTCAATATATTGTCAATGGCAGATTTTTTTTGTCAAAGGCAGATGCCCTACTGTTCTAAATCTAATGCAGCAAATCTCAGGCAAGGTTAACTCATGGTTTCGGTAAAATAAATAAAAAGTATAACAAGAAATTTGTAATCATTATCACCATCCCAGCAGACATCTTACCAAACGTGCATGTGGGTTTCGGTGGTAGTAAAGCTCTTTGTAGTCATCCATCCAAACTTCTGCTGCCCTAACACTATTAGCCAGTGCTTTGCTACGAGAGTATGGGGCTTGTCTTGGAAAGACGTGTCCCACGTGGGAACATGGGTGAACTTCAAGTGTCCCACCACACTGCCAGATCTATAAAAACAAAAACACATTGAAACAAAATAGTTTTTTATCTAAATATTATATTCTACCAAAACATCCAGATTCAAGAGGTAGTCCTAACTTATAACATGATGCCAGATCAGTAGGATAAGCCATCATGAGAATAATAGTGATGAAGCACTGGTTTACAGCAACATACCCTTATGTACTAAAAATAAAATATATAAATATATTTATCTATCTAAAAAAAAAGTTCCAGTATAACTTCTCATTTATTCATGTCTGATCATGTGAGTGGCAACTACCTCTGTAAATACACTTTATAATATAGTAACATTGTAGATAAAGTTGGATAAAGTCCATCAAGTCCAAACATTAATAGAGGAAGGCTGTCAATTACTAGTAGGACAACCCATATTAAGAAAATATAGAAAAAAATAGTGACTACAAGACTACATATTGGTCTACTCAGCTCCTTCTGCACTACAACATGCTGTCTGCAGATCGGATACCATGTTCAAGAAATAAAAAGTAGAATTCCTTACTCTAAATGAGAATTCCAGGTTTTCTCCTCCCCAAACTTCCATTCCAGTATCATAAGATCCCAAGTATTCAAAATACTTCTTACTCACAGAGAAAAGCCCACCAGCCATTGTTGGCGAACTAAGAAATAAAAGTTGATATGGTAAATTACATGCAAATGCTTTAGAAACTGACAATGAAGAGACAGAGATGCAAGCGTCTACAGATTTACAGAGTAAAATTTTCTGCTTGGTATTTTAATACAGTATCTATCTATCTGAGAAAATTGGGAAAAAAAATCTGTCAACAAACTATGTATTGAAAGAATTGCTGTTAAGAAAAACTAGAAAGCATCACTAAAATGATTTACTATGATTTAATAGAAAGAGAGGGATGTAGCATTGTGGAAGATGTCTTAGGCTGCGGTCACACTAGCGTTGGGTGACCGTTTGGGTACTCCGTCCCCGATTCTGCCGATTACGCTTACTTCGGGCGGAAACCAGGGGGGACCCCATTATAGTCTATGGAGTCCGCAGGTAACCCCTTTTGTAAGCAGATAGGGTTTCCGTTTTTCGGGTCCCCATGCGGACACGAAGAACGGAAACCCAAACGCTAGTGTGAACCTAGCATTAGATATCAAAGATTTATTACCATCCTAGTCTTTAATGTACACACCTGATCACATCAATATTTGAACGTCTACGTTTTTGTTCTTTTTCTGGGACTACATGCCATGTAAAGACAAGTCTCCAATCAAATCCTCCAATTTGAGGCTCTCCAGCATTGCCCAGGTATTCAAAGGTATTCCAATCAATAACATCAATTACAGGGCAAACCACTGCACTTTCTTTTTCTCGGATCCTAATGGAAAAATCAGAATGCAATGGATTTGACAAGAAAAAAATAAATAAAAAAGGGGTTGTCCAAAATTATTATTTATTTTTAGAGCACCCTTAATTCTATGGTGCTGTATATTTGAGGGTTTGCATACAATACATAAAACAAGTACAATACTAACAGTGACCAACTGGTACAGTGGGTTAGAGGGCCTTATCCGCAAGGGCTTACATTCTATGAGGGAAAGGCGGTAGAGACAGTAGGTGAGGGCAGAAGCTGTACAGATGGTGGTGTGGTAGCATTAATGTTATTAAAGGTTGTAGACCTTCCTAAAGAGGTGAGTCTTCATGATCTTCTTGAAGCTTGCGTTGTGGGGGACAATCTTATGTGTCATGGCAGTGAGTTCCAGAGTATGGGGGATGCAGGGGAGATGTGATGATTATGTGTGGGTAGGTAGCATGAGATTAAGCATGGACTAGCATTTTTGTAGTTTTAGGGGTGACGAAGGTGTGGATTCGATTAATGTTCTTGAGTTGGAGGCAGCAGAAGTTTGTGTGTTTGGATATCTGGCTTGAAGGATAAGCCAGAGTCTAAGGTTATCCCAAGGCAATGGACCTGTCGGACTGGGGTAAGTGTGGTACCGGGGTAAGTATGGTACCATTAACTTTGATAGATGGGTCAGGTAGGGGGTGAAGATGATGAAACATATCACCAATCTACAGGATAAATAACTAGTGTCTAATTGATAGGGGTCCAAATGCAAGGATCCCTTGGCCTGGTTTGATAACAAAAAAAAAAAAAAAAAAAAGGATGCCTCATGGTTTTCTAGAATTCTGCTTGCTGTCATTTATTTTTTACTTTACATTAATTTGAGATCAGTAGGGGTCTCACACATGGGCTCTGCAATGACCGACGGTTTACACAGTGTATTGAGCCATTTGCTGTAATAGTTCACAGCACTCTCAAAAATTTGCCGTTATCAGAACATGACTTTATTGGTACAGCTCATCAGAGTTATATGCAA
Source organism: Leptodactylus fallax (assembly GCA_947044405.1). Classification (NCBI taxonomy): domain Eukaryota; kingdom Metazoa; phylum Chordata; class Amphibia; order Anura; family Leptodactylidae; genus Leptodactylus; species Leptodactylus fallax. The sequence goes on along the minus strand of CAMRHE010000084.1, from coordinate 4,814,287 downwards.
ATATTGGTACAGATCATCAGCATCAGGCCAATATGTGGAATTAAATAAAAGTAATAACGCCTGTTAAAGTATTAAATCTGGAAGTTTTGGTCAATATGTGCCCTTCCCCAGCTCATATCTGCCACAGTTATTGTAAAAGATGGGGGTCAGGCACAATTATAACTTTTTTGGGTATTTTATTATATACTGTTAGAAAGCCATATTGTCGGCTTTCCCAGTATGCACCTCAGTGGTGGAGATATATGTGCTGGTGGTAAGGAATGCCCCCAGGACAGTACAAGTCTATGGAAGAATACTGTGGGAGGGGGGCGTTCCTTACCGTCCAGTGATGGCGCTAAGTTGTAAGGTCTGCCCTTCTGACAGTGGGGAGATATCGGTGCTGAAATTAACGGCACCGATATCTCCACCACCGGGGGCGCATACTGGGAAAGCCGACAGTGTGCCGAATTCAGCACACTGGTCAGCTTTCTAGCGGTATAAAATACCGCATATCGATAAGGACATGAAAGGTTATCTTTAAATATATTCCAGATGCCTGATAATCCATGTTGCAAATTTACTTATAAGGCTGATGATCTAGACCAATAAAATTGTGTTCTACTAACTGCAGGATTTTGAGAGTGTCGTGAAATATTACAAGGGTTTGAGACATCCTTCACTGGCACCTCATTTACATTATAAGGGAGTCCTGTGAGTAACCAAAATTGCACTATGGAGCCATCTTCCTCTTGCTTTGTACAGTACACTGTGGGAAAACAAACAACTGATCGATGCAGGGTCGGGTTGTTGGAACCCCACTGATCTCAAATTAGCAATCTATCGTAAGGATATGTCATAATATAACAGGGGGTCATACTAAAAGGGGGAAAAAAAATCTGCAAAGTATTTATCTATATACAAGGTCAAGACTGGATGAAAATAAGAAAGGGAGTTGTTGTAATACGTCCATGTAATTATCAGTCTCAGACAACACCTTTAATCTGCAGGTCATACAACTAATGTTTGCATGATTCATAATATTGCAGATGTTAGCCTACCTCTCCAATAATGGTTCCAACCAGCCTTCATGACACTCACAATGACAATCAAGAAAAGTGAGAACTTCTCCTGTTGCAATGGAGGCGCCAAGGAGACGCGCTCGTACCAGACCTTCTCGCTTGTGTGCACGGATTAGTCGAACCTTCTTTAACCCTGAGATATGCCTTTCCAAAGGCTCCTTTAAATGATCTAAAAAGTACATTTAATAAATTACTATTAATAAAAAAAAATACCACATTTTACAACCCTAAAAAAATTGGGATACTGTCTAAAATGTAAAGAAAACTAGAGAGAAATTATTTGGGAAAACTCACGGAACCATAATTTATTCATGAATAGAACATAGAACACATACCTGTATGAGAAGATGGAAGTTTTTCCATTTTATGTGAAAAAAATTAACTCATTTGGAAAATTAATGGCAGCATATCAACAAAGTTAGGAAAGGGTTAAAAAAAAAAGGCTGGAAAAGTAAGTAGTACTAAGGAAAAACACCTGGAGGGTCAATTTTTAACATGACAGTGTATAAAAAGAGTATACCAGAGTCTCTCAGAAGCAAAGGTTTACCAAATGGTCAGATTAATCAAAATTTGAAATTCTTTATGGAAAGCATGGATGCCGGGTCCTCTGAACTCAAAAGGAAAGGGACCATCAGTGTACAGTTCAAAAGCCTGCATCTCTGATGGTATGGGATTGCATTAGTAGCGATGGCTTATACATCTTGAAAGGCTCGATTAATGCTTAGCAGTATATAGAAGTTTTAGAACAACCACATACTACATCCATTCACAAGAACATATGCAGAAGAGTCTGGGAGATGAACTATCCTGCCTGCAGTCCAGACCTTTTACCAGTACAAAACATTGCTGCATTACGAAATGAAAAAATTTGGAAAACACGACCCATTAATGTTGAGCAACAAGAAACCTATATCAAACAAGAATGGGACATTCCTTTCCCAAAACTCCAGCCATTGGTCTCCTCACTTAACAGACATTTACAGACTGTTACACAATGGAATATGGTTATATATCATAGGAGATTAATTGTATATATAACAATATGAAGAGGCAGCGATACGCACGTGGACAAAATTGTTGGTACCCTTCGTTTAATGAAAGAAAAACCAACAATGGTCACAGAAATAACTTGAATCTGATAAAAGTAATAATATATAAAAATTCTATGAAAATGAACAAATGAAAGTCAGACATTGCTTTTCAACCATGCTTCAACAGAATTTTTTTATAAAAAAGAAAACTCATGAAACAGGCCTGGACAGAAATGATGGTGCCCTTAACTTAATATTTTGTTGCACAACCTTTTGAGGCAATCACTGCAATCAAACGATTCCTATAACTTTCAATGAGACTTCTGCACCTCTCAACAGATACTTTGGCCCACTCCTCATGAGCAAACTGCTCCAGTTGCCTCGGGTTTGAAGGGTGCCTTTTAAAGATGGAATGTTTCAGCTCCTTCCAAAGATGCTCAATAGGATTTAGGTCAGGGCTCATAGAAGGCCACTTCAGAATAGTCCAATGTTTTCCTCTTAGCCATTCTTGGGTGTTTTTAGCTGTGTGTTTTGGGTCATTAACCTGTTGCAAGACCCATGACCTGCGTCTGAGACCAAGCTTTCTGACACTGGGCAGCACATTTCTCTCTAGAATCCCTTGATAATCTTGAGATTTCATTGTACCCTGCACAGATTCAAGACACCCTGTGCCAAATGCAGCAAAGCAGCCCCAGAACATAACAGAGCCTCCGCCATGTTTCACAGTAGGGACAGTGTTCTTTTCAAGATATGCTTCATTTTTCCATCTGTGAACATAGAGCTGATGTGCCTTGCCAAAAATTTCGATTTTTGTTCATGGGACATTCTCCCAGAAGCTTTGTGGCTTGTCAACATGTAGTTTGGCAAATTACTTTTGTCAGATTCAAGTTATTTCTGTGACCATTGTGGGTTTTTCTTTCATTAAACGAGGGGTACCAACAATTTTGTCCACGTGTGTATATCATCAAAGCACTAAATACATTTCTATCGAATGTCTGGGATCAGCTAAATGCTAACAAGATAGGAAGGAGAACAGTTTGTCTAGTAATTTAAATTTCAAAGTCTCCTGAGACCACAACAGCTTGCCATTCAAATGAAAGTATGAAGCGTGCGAACAACTGGTAGCACACCTCCCTTCTCTGTGGGATTTTGGTCTTCAGGATGCAATTGAAGGAGGCTCAAGGGGTGATACCATGGAGAGAGAGCATACTGATGAGAAGACAGATCAAAACCAGTCTTTAATCAGCAGCGGTGAACAATAGTTTCAGGCTAAAAGGGGAAGGAGACAGAAGTTTGGGTGAAATATGGTATAAAAATATGCAGGTTGAGATCATTGGGGGGAGATCTGGGGAGATAGAGATCTAGATTGAGGCTTTGACAAAGGATCCTGAGGAGACCCTAGAGAACTGAGGGAGATCTGGATATAGGTGTGGATTTGAGACCTGGAGACAGGCGCAAGGAACTCTGTTTAGACGACTGGTGAACATACAGTATCAATGCTTGCTAGGTACTGAATTTTTGTTATTTCAAATTAAATGGAAAATCTCTAACTTTCAACTGTGTTCAATGCTCTATTGTGAATAAAATACAGTTATAAGACATTTTCAAATCATTGCATTCTTGTTTTCTTTATATTTTACACAGCATCCCAACTTTTTTGGATTTGGGGTTCTACCACTGTCTTATGATATTTGAATTTACAGACACATTTTGCATGCATGTCACTGAATTTTGACAAGATGTAGTGCCATGGTCAAGTTGCAACTAAAGGTCTCAGCTGGGGATCAATAACTGGTTAGTACCAGACAGGATAACAACTGTACTGCAGACCTAACCATCAAGTTAGTGTAGGGACTTGAAACATTTTTTCTAAAATAGTCCCACAGAATATAAATACTAAAAGTGATAAGAGGGGGTTTTCACACAGGGTGTAGAAGTGAATATTTGTATGTCTAATTATAAAAGAGCTGAGGAAATTTAAGCTGAAATAGCACAGTATATAATGATCATATATATGAAATCTGGATTAAAATTAGGCTATTCAAAAATACTAGCTCTGGCCGTTTAATCAGACATGTGAACCCGGTTTTTACATCGCCTCACTCGCTTACCTAGTGAAATATAGTTTTCAAATTAAAAAAAAAAAAACACACAACTATCTGATGTTATTATGATCAAGAACATGGCCACCCTGCAGAAGCAGCTTCCTAAACTCCCTGGCAATGTCCTTGTCAAATCAGCAAATGTGCGAGGTGCTTGGTGTGGCCACGTCATTTGAACTATGCAGAATTATTTATTAGTAATGCAGGTAGTCAGATATCGGTTGGTATAGTATTCAGCTCAGGTGAGGGGTTGTCTGTCTCAATGTGAGAGGAAGTTCATGGGAAGTGCCATACTGCAGGGTGAGAAGCTCCATGACTCCATAACTGCATCACAGAGTGAAGGGGGGCTGCAGCTTCACATACACATTTTATATGCATCGAGCTACTCAGCCTATCTGTAACAAAGTGATAATGCAGCCACCGGGACTTCGCATACGGCCTTCCAGCCATGACATGTCATGACTTCTGCCCCTCTAAAGTCATAAAAAGTCATAAAGATGACATACCTTACCGGCTAAGCTTCCTGCCAGTATTTCGGATATATCTAAATCTATCTATTTATATATATATTAAATTACTTTATACATTAGTTTTAGAAAAGTCACAGTATGTTATTAGTGTACAGCGGGATGCCAAAACAAACTAGGCTATGATCATAGGGCATTCATTCATTTAATGGCTGCTACAGCCAAGAACGCCAGTGACGACATATCCTAGCAATAAGTCACCATTTTCTATGGTAAAAAATCCCTTTGGATATACATAGTACGAGGGCAAATTATAATAATATAAATATATACATTGCTCAGCATAAATTAGTACACCACCTTTGAAAAGTAAGATTTTAAACAATATCTCAATGAACACAAGAACAAATTCGAAAATTTTTACAAGACTGAGTTACATAGAATATTTGTTTAACTCGTAACATTAGAGTAAGGATAATAATATAACTTAGAATACTAAATCTTCAGTTTTACTCAAATAGTTGATGCAAAAATGAATACACCCCACATCAAAAACTGCTACACCTAGTATTTTCTATAACCTCCATGATTTTTAATGACAGCACCAAGTCTTCTAGGCATGGATTGAAGTTGGTGCCATATTGTAATATCTATTTTTTGCATTCTTAAAGAATGGACTGATTTAGAGCCTGGAAGCTGGATGTAGAGTAATGTTCAACTTGTCTCTTCAGAATTCCCCATGGGTGTTTGATTGGGTTCTGATCAGGAGACATACAAGGCCACTGAATCACTTTCACCCTGTTCTTCATCAGAAGTTAAACAGTGGCCTTAGATGTGTGCTGTTAAGTTAGAAAAGTGCATGGAGTGATGGTAGCATCTTCTCTTTCAATATAGAGCAGTACATCTGTGAATTCATGATACTATCATTGAAATGCAGCTCCCGACAGAAGCCCACATAAGGATACTGCCACCACGTTTTACTTTAGGCACCATGCATTTTTCTATGTACTCCTCACCTTTGTGACGCCATACAGTTTTGAAGCCATCAGTTACAAAAACATGTATCCTTGTCTCACCCCTGCAAATTAGTCCCAGCAGCAGCAGCAGTCCTCTTTTTTTTTCAGCATGGGTCCTTGTAAATTGTAAGGGGCCTTTTTTGTACTTGGGCTTTAAAGAGAGGCTTCCTTCATGGACAAACACCCATGCATGCCATTTCCCTACAGTGTACGCCTTATTGTTTCACAGGAAACACTCACCCTACTTTGGCTTTCTACTTCTTTAGCTAACTGCAGTGAACTTGCATGGAGATTTTCTGTAACCCTTCTCATCAGAAGATGGTCCTGTTTAGGTGTTAGCTTCTGTGGACAGCCTGGAAGTCTCTGTGAGATGATTGCAGTTTCATCTTTGTTAAATTTTTGTATCACTTTTGCTACAGTAGTCTAACTACAGGTGCATCTCAATAAATTAGAATATCTTTGAAATGTTTATTTATTTCAGTAATTAAATTAAAAAAGTGACCTCCTATATTTTCTAGATTCTTTACACATAGAGTGTTCTATTTCAAGTGTTTTATTTCTGTAAATGTTGATTATGGATTACAGGTAATAAAAACCAAAATCTAAGAAAATTTGAATATTGTAAAAAAGTTCAGTATTGTAAATTCAGTGTGTCACCTGCCAAGGTTTCCTAAGCCTTTAAATGGTCCCTCAGTCTGGTTCAGTAGGACACACAATCATGGAAGACGCTGATTATGAATTGAATTACTGAAATTAATGAACGTTTCAAAGATATTCTAATTTATTGAGATACACCTGTATAAGTAAAGCTTTGCTGATCTTCATGTAACCTTTCTTGTATAAAGAAATTTTTTTTTTTTTCTCAGGTTTTGTGACATTTCTCTTCCATGTGGTGCCATTGCTGACAGCATGAAACGGGAGGGGGTTTTCTTTAAGCCCTTCCCACCGCAGGCATTTTTCAATTTTTGATTTTCGTTCAATACTTAATTTTAATATTTGTACTTTGTAGACATTATTCAGACATGGGGTACCTAATGTGTATGCATTTCACATTATTTTTTTAACTTTTTTACTGTAATAAATCGATCCCCTAGAGGTCTTGAACCTCAGGGGGTCTGATCTCTAATGTAATGCATTACATTATCTTCCATTTCAGGCTGCATAGAGAGGTCTGTAATAGGAGATAATAGGCTTCCGGCTGTCATGGCAGCATATCACCTCACCCAAATTTCATTCCGGAGGCCGGCGATCCACGGCAAAATGGTGGCGCCCATACGCCACCAGGTAAATGGTGATTAATACGGAGCCGCACAGGATTTAAATACCTGACATCTGCTGTACTATTACAGTGGAGGTCGGGAATGGGTTAAGTATCGTTCTTTTGTCAACTGTCTGCTGGACATCCGTTTAGGCAGGGTTCACACTACCGTTAGGATTCCGTTATGAAGTTGTCCGTTAAAAAAAACAAAAAAGGACACCCGCGATAACGGTCACAAACGGATATTAACTGATGCTTATGTGTCCTTTTTTTTTTTTTTTAACTGATCCATTAAACCCAATCTGTTAAAAATGCATGAAAAACGGACAGAAAACCATCCGTTTGTGTCCCTTAATTTTCAGTCTGTTTTTTTTGTTTATTTGGTTGCCATAACACCTAATGACAACAGAGAGAATAGAAAAGCAGGCAGAAGAGCTGACAATTCAGTCTGGAGCCAACTTTGGAGAGGAGAGTATTGTTCCATTTCAATTTATGCTGCCGCTGTCCTTTTTGAAAATGATTCCTCCATCTGTTTTGGAGGATTGCCAGGCAGAGACTGTGGCGAAGGGGACGCTTCTGGCTCCATCCCATTATATCCACCCGCATGACAAGGGGAGTGTATTCAAGCCTGTATGGAGAACTGTGACAACATCCAGAGAAGTTCCACGATTACCTGCATTTGTCCATTCTCAGCTATGATTAACTTCTTTGGTCGCTGTCAAACAGACTCCAGAGGAAGGAAACACACTTGCGGAGAAGCGTTACACCAGAGGAGCGCTTGATAGTGACCCTTCGTTGAGTATCAACAATGTATATACATAAACACACACACATACACACACACATTTTTTAAGTAAGTTTTCTTTTTTTTTTATTTCAAGGTGTCTGGCAACAGGCGAGAGCTTCTCCTCCATGCACTTCCAGTTCCGTCTTGGCAAGTCAACCATCTCCTACATCGTCCGGGGTACTTGCCAGGCCCTGTGGGATTTGCTGCATGAAGAATTTATCCCACATCCATCTACAGAACAATGGAAGGCCACTGCAGAAAAGTTGTGGGAGGTGACGTTTTCCAAATTGCATAGGAGCAGTTGATGGAAAGCACATCCGTATCCAGAAACCTGCAAGGAGTGGCTCCCTGTTCTTCAACTACAAGAAGTACTTTTCCATTGTGCTGATGGCCATTGCTGATGCCCAGTATCGTTTTTTGGCTGTGGACATTGGGGCATACGGCCGCACAAAAGACTCCAGAATCTTCAACAAGGACTCTGACATGGGATGGAGAATCTATTCTGGAGAATTTGGATTGCCAGCACCAAAGCCATTTCCTAGAACTGATGGACCTCCTACGCCGTTTGTGGTTGTTGGCGGTGAGGCCTTCCAGATGTGTGGAAACCTTCTTAAAACCATACTCCAGCCTCAACTACCAGAAAGGAATCTACAACTACAGACTGTCAAGAGCCCGGCGACTTGTGGAGTGTGTATTGGGATCCTCACTTCAAAATGGCAGATTTTTTTTACCACTGCTATCCAGCTGAAGCCAGAATCTGTGGATGACATGGTCTCGACTCATCTGGCCCACGATCTTCAGTAGCTGTCAGCCGCATGGGGGACAATTTTGCAGCATTTTTTCTTTCCAACGCAGGTTGGGTGAACTGGCAGGATGGCAGAGTTTAATTTTTTTCACTGGACTTTTTTTTTCTTTTTTTTGGACAGTCAAATGTGCTGAAAAGTCTCAATGATTAAAATCCTGGTCACTGAAAATGAGAGAATTTATTCCTCAGCATGCTGACTGCTCCTGTAAAGTAATTGCTAGAAGAGCAATTCCCCAGTAGCTGGTAAACCTTGGGGGGAGGGGCACGACAAGACAGTGAGTCCTAAGCTGAACCCCCCTGCCTAATTGCCTGAACTGCCCTAGGCAACAAAAGACAAATGGGCGGCAGTCCCTTCTTACGATATAAGTGATGAATCAGAACGCAGACAAGACCAACAACAACAAAAGGGAGGTCAGCTAGCCAAAGGGGTTGGTATCAGTTGAGCAGCGCAGTATAGAATCAAAATCCGAGAGAATAGTCACAAGAAAAGCCAAAGGTCAGAAATATGTATAGCAATAACAGAGTAAGCCAGAACGCACAAAAGTCAATAGCAAGTGCCAAGGTGAATGTGGGCAAACAATAAATAGGAAGGAAGAACCCGCCCCAGACTTGAATGGAAGAGAGGCTGTCAATCACACAAAGCTAAGATTAACTATTAGAGGAGCAGAGGGAAACCAAGGTGAAAGAGATGGGTGTGGTGGAAAATCAATTACAGAGGTGAGGGAATAGGACAGTGTTCAGATAGTACAAGAAGAACCAAAAGCAAGGAATCATAGCCGGACACGACTCCTGTGCTATAGCATGTGGCTGGAGGATAGTGCCGAAACCCGAATGGACAAGGATGTTACAGCTCCATTTTCAATGCTTGCAACTGCCACAGCATTTACAGAAACCTTTGCCTCTGCTTGTGTTTTGTTTAACGGTTTCTTTAAAGATGGAGTTAGTTACGCCAACACTTTAACCAACTGAGGAGGCCTTCCTTAGCACTATCTTAAAGAAACCAACTCCGCCTCTATTGTTTGTTTAATAAAATAAATTAAATTTTTAATAAAAAACATTTACCTTTTTTATTGTATATCTTTTTTTGTGCATAAACAATTTTTCACATCAATAAACTCTTTAAAATAAATTTCCTCATGCAACCCTAGAGTTGTCTTCTCCTTTCTGAGCATGCTCAGAAAAAACATGGACACAAAATAACGGACAGTTACTGATCCGTTATTTTGTGTCCGCCATCCGTTACTTTCCGTTACCCATAGACTTTAATGTTAAAAAATAACGGACGCTTGACGACCGTCATAAATTTTATTTATTTTTTTTAAATGGACACAAAAATCCTGTATGTAGGATTGTTTGTCCGCGAAAAAACACCAGACATGTGACGGATTAGGTATATAACAGACACTAACGGACACAAGCTAAAAATCCCTTTGAAAGTAATGGAAATTTTAACAGATTTTTGATGGTTTAGCTATTGTCCATTGCTAAAATCTTGTAACGGACAATGGACACTACTGACAGTCACCAATGGTAGTGTGAACGCCCCCTTAATGAATAAATAGACTCACCTGAGTTTGATTTTTTGTTAATTCAAATTTTGTAGTCTAAACTTTAGCTTTGCACCTAAGACTTTCATTGGATGTACTCATTTTTGCAACATGGTCTTGAATTAATATGTTTGGAAAATTACTTTTTTGTATGAGTAAATCTTGTTTGCAATCAATGTCCTACATGTATATATAAAATTATTATAAATTTACCCACATACTATACATATCCAAAGGGATTTTCTACCACAGAAAGTGAGGACATATTGCTAGAATATTTCATCACTTTCACGGTTTTTAATTGTTGTGGGCGCCTGACTACTAGGAACCCCATTAATCCTGAAATGCAGGTTTAGCACTGGGGCCCATAAAAAGTTTCCCAAGTACAGCGGCATTTCTAGCCACCAGCTGTGTAGTAAACTGTGGCCTGCCTCAGACACCTGAAAGAAGCTGTGTCACATTTCCCTGCATAGTCACTGTTCACAATGAAGTATTTATACCACATGTCAAACAGTGCATACCCTAAAAAAATTATGAAGTTACATATGATTAAATTAAGTTACTGAAAGATTAAATAAAAATAAATTAGAAGGTTACATTAGCTTTAATGGGTTTTCTGAGACTAAGAAACTGATGACTTATCCCTACGATGGGTCATCAATATCAGATTGGTGGGGGTCTGGCACCTGGAACCCCCACTGACCAGCTATTTAAAGAGACTACAGCATTTGGAGAAACACTGTGGCCTTTTTCCTTTGGAGACTCTGTCGGAGAGTCCGCCGAAAATCATGGAGGAAAAAGTCCTGCACAGAGGAATTTCCTCTGCTGGTTTTAGTTTGAAAACGACAGACACTCGACAGACCCCATTATAGTCAATGGCTGGCTCAGTGTGTAAGCGGTCCGCCTCTCTGTTGCTCGGGTTCACCGACAAACCCGAACAATGGAGATGAAATGCTAGTGTGAACCTAGTGTCATAGAATATGACATAAATCTAATCTGATAGATGAAGCTTCTAACTCTGATACCTGCACTTCTCTCTAGAATTAGGATCAGTAACTCAGAAGTTCATAAACTCTGGAGTTACAGTGGATCTCCTTGAACATGTACCTGAATATACATTATTTAAGGAGTCTAATACTAATGGATTGTGCAGGCATACTTTCTCATATCCAATATCAACACGACCAGACACCACTGCCAGATAGTACAATTGCTGAGGCAACTATTCAATACCCAAATTATTGTGCACAAGTCTTATCCTAATTACACTCTACCCGACGGGTACCCGATACTGGTTGGGTGTCTGAAGCGGGAAATAATACCTGATCTGTGGAAATCTTCTCATGTGGGACCAGTTCCAATGAAACCTCATCCTATGGACCCAGTGGTGAACCTAGCCTCTTTGCTGCCTGAGGCGGACTATAGAAAGATGCCCCCCCCCCCAAAAAAAAAAAACAAAAAAAAAAAAAACTGAGTTTCCATGCTACTAGTTTAACACACTGTTATCGTCGCACAATATACACAATACACAAAGTTATAAAACAGTTTTTAAGAATTCTTCTTCCTGTATTACTTCAGTATCAGATCAACAACACGGCTTTAACAATGAAAGTAACTTCACACATCTTCTGCTTGGTGGATGGACGAGCCCACGTGGCCCCCATTCTCTATAATAGGAGCGCCGCAGATAGCTGAGTACTGGACTTCGGCTATCTTTGGCACTCCCATTGAAGTGAATGAGAGCCACGCCGGTTCATCCATCCACCAAGTGACACACCTATATATGGCTGCGGTCAGGCTGGATTCCCACCTAGTGGGGGGGAAAAAACCCAATTCTCAGGCTCAGTGGGGGTCTCAGCAGACAGACCCGCATCAATCAGGTATTTATCCTCTATCATTTAGGTGTATTCAGTGCAGTAACATTCTGTGACTTACAGGTGACGTCTCTGACTAATCCTTCACATTTCCCTTCTCTTCCCTTTGGACCGCCATGACCACTTCTTCCAGCTGTGACTTGTCTCTGTAAAGTTTGCAACATAGACATCTTTGGCTCCTCACTTTTCCAGGCATCCAACCCACATTGTCCTCACCTACACAAAGCCCCCATCCTGCTGCTACCCCAATTATAAAATATATGATATAACCCCCCATAATGAAAAATACCCCCAAGTGCATCTTTATATTAATAATGTCCGTGTGTACCCTGTATAAATAGTGCCCCTTATTAATAATACCTCAGGTGTTAACTAATTAAAAGGTTTTCCAGGTCATTAATAAACTAATCAGTGGGGTTCAAAAACTCAGGACCCCCACTGACCAGCTGTTTGAATGGTACCTGTGTAAGCGCCGTGACCGCTTCTCTGTTTACATAGTGTAATTCATCTCATAGCGGCCATGTAATGTAACTACAGCCTTGTCCTGTACATGTCTACAGTATGTGACAAGGCTACAATTACATCACACGGTCACTATAAACAGACAGCGTATAATATAAACAGGTGCCATAGCCCATGTTTATAGCGCCCCATTTACACACACTATAATGTTCCACAGCAGCCCCTGCACACAGTATTACACAGTGTTATGGCCCGCAGCGGCCCCTGCACACTGTATTATGCCTCTCAGCGGCCCCTGCTCCCGGTATTATGCTCCATAGTGGCCCCTGCTCATGGCATTATGCCCCGCATTTGCCACTGCACACGGTATTATGTTCCACAGCAACTCCTGCACACAGTTTTATGCCCCATATTGGCCCCTGCACACGGTATTATGCTCCATAGTGGCCCCTGCACTGGTATTATGCTCTATAGTGGCCCTTGCACTGGTATTATGCTCCATAGTGGCCCCTGCACTGGTATTATCCTCCATAGTGGCCCTTGCACTGGTATTATGCTCCATAGTGGCCCTTGCACTTGTATTATGCTCCATAGTGACCCCTGCACCCGGTATTATGCTCTATAGTGGCCCCTGCACTTGTATTATGCTCCAGAGTGGCCCCTGCACAGGGTATTATGCTCTACAGTGGTCCCTGCACAAGGTATTATGCCCCATAGTGGCCGACCCATGAACTATTATTATACTCTGGGGTCTTTTCAGACCCCAGAGTATAATGATTGGAGACCCAGGGGAGAATACAAACATAAAAACCAGAGTTACTTACCTATCCTGGACACCGGTGCACTCCTTGCAGCTTTCGGCCCTGTTTAATTGCACACACACGTCACGTGATCAGGCCGGCGACGTGACCTGATGACGTTACCAGAGGCCTCAAGCCTGCTTGGAGTTACATCGGATCGCAGGAGGTGAGTAACACTGGTTTTTATGTTTCCTCACCAACCCTAGGCCTCCGATTATTATACTCCGGGGTCTGAATAGACCCCGTAGTATAATAATAGTAGTATTTGCGGCCCGCGGCCCAACTTACCGATAACCGCGGCCGCTCACAGCGGCATCGACTTCCCTTTCTGCGGCCCATAGCAGAAGGGGAAGCGGGGGGCGGCCACGAGCAGACGCGGGGTAGGTAAATAAATAGGCCGTTACGTGCCGGGGATACTGCAACAGGTTACGGCCTATTTATATATATAAAAAAAAGCTATACTCACCTGCGATGCCTTGAAGCAGCCACCGCTGCCTCCTCTTCTTGTCCGCAACATCTGTGTCTCAGCGTAGGCGGCGTGATGACGTCATTGTATCGCCACCTGCGCTGAGATGCGACGTCTTGTAAACCAGCCCAGGACAGTCCGCGCTCAGCTCTGTTTTTTTTTTTTTTTTTTTAAAGCGGCCTGTCCTGGGCTGGTTTACATTAAATAGTAAAAATGCCGCCCCCCGGACAGTGCCGCCTGAGGCGGCCGCCTCACTTCGCCTCATTAGCGGTGCGCCCCTGTATGGACCTCAACGACCCGTAGCATTGACATCCCACCTGATGAAGATATTAGAGAGACCGGTTTTCACACATCTCCACCCTCTAGTGAGCCCGGCTATGGACCCTCTCCAATCTGCTTATCGGCCCGGCATTGGGGTGGATGATGGCATCAGCCACCTTCTGCACAGGGCCCTTTGTCACCTGGAGTAGATGAATCCTGGGGATGGATAGTTCATTTGTACCTGCTGATTTTGGAGGGCATCAAGGAGTATGGGGCTTCTAAAGTTCTTTTTAGTAGTTGGGGCCTATGTTGTTTATTTATTTAAAGGTCATCAAACAAACTTTAAATGTTCTGTTCCATTTTACAAGTAGGCAGTGCAGTGAGCGGAGGATGGGGGTTATGGGAGGATGTCAGGGCTCTTTGGGTATTAACCTCGCTGCAGCATTTTGGACTACAGGATGTGATTAATTTCTCTGGAAGGCCTACATATGGGGCATTACAGTAGTCCAGACTTGAGGTTATGAAGACATGTACCAGTTTGAATAGATCTTCAGCTGGAATAAGGAGTTTAATTTTTTTTTTTTTTTTTATATTATGTTCCTAAGGTGGAAGTATCAAGATGTGATAATGGAAGGTACCTAGTTTCTGAGAGTCAATTCCCCATAATAACAAGAATAAATAATAAATTTTAATTATATAGTGTCAACATATTCCACAGCACTTTACAAATCACAGGGAACATATACAGACAAAATGAGACATTACAGTGTAAGATGACAGACTATGGCTCTAATTTAATTTATAAACCCCACAACATGATGCCACCATCACCATACTTCATAGTTTGTATGGTGTTCTTTGGCTTAGAAGCCTTACCCTATTACCTCCATACATAGCACTGGCATTATAGCCAAACAATTCCATTTTTGTTTCATTGTATGGGATACTGTTCACAATTTTGTAGGTTTATGAGTTGGACTGGATGGATTTGTGCCTTTATCCAGCCTTATTAACTATGTTACTATCAGACCAGAGCACATTTCTTTGTACCCAAGAATTGTATCCTGGCTTTTTTATGGAAGTATTAGAACAGTAGTTTTTTCCCTGCTGTATGGCCTTTCAGGTCTTGTCAATATAGGACAGGTTTTACTATTTATATAGATACTTTTGTACCTGTTTATTCCAGCCTAGGGTCGTTTGCATTGGTTCTTGAATTGATTGCATTATTCTAATCATAGTAATTTCACCTTTAGGATACAGAAGACATCCCCATCCTGAACAGTATAATAGCTGTGTGGTCCCTTGGTGTTTAAAATGGCATATTATCTTTTGAGCAAATTAATGTCGGACCTTCAGGAATTTGGAAATTGCTCCCAGGGATTGACCAGACTTGTGAAGGTCCACAATTCTATTTCTGATGTCTTTGCTGTTTTTCATAGTGTTACCATAGTGGCAAGAAGGTCTTTAAGGCAGACCTTAAATACTGTGTGGGGGGAGGTAGCTCGATAGCAGCAGTGGTGCGGACCCAACCAGTCAGAGACAGGGACACAAAACTAGCCAAACAGGTTTATTTAAAAAAAAACCAGCGAAATAAACCTTCACTTCAGGCACAAAATAAAATACAGTCTTAACTTCGGGCAAAAGGAAAACAAACAAACCTGCTCGTCCGAGCTCTAACTAAACAGTACAAAACTAATTATACGTGTGGCTTACTACCAGCCACAAGAACAAACAGAATAGCACAAAATAGTCTCACCAGACTTAGTGTAGCGCAACAGACCCAGACACCTCCTCTCACTCCCAGGATCTGCCCTGAAGTGCAGACTCTGTAGGCTTATATGGCCCAGTAACGAGCCTGGGACCTACACCTGGGGCCAAAGCCTATTCCAGACCTACCCTGGACCACACGTATGTCAGAAACCTGGGGCTGATATACCGTGACTCCAGCACTCTGCTGTCACCTTCTCACATACCGCCCCCCCCTCTTTGTTTGGACCTGTAGGGGTGGACACTTCTGACCATCATACAACGGGTCCTGGATAGGGCATCGGCATTCCCCTGCAGCTTGCCTGCCGTGTGTTCCACAGTGAACTTAAAATTTTGGAGGGTCAGAAACCACCTGGTGACTCTGGCGTTTCTCGCACATCATTGTGAGAGGGGAGTGATCAGTGATTAGCTTAAAGTGTCGGCCCAGTAAATAGTACCTTAGGGATTCCAGGGCCCACTTAATGGCTAAACACTCCCTCTCCACAATACTGTAGTTTTTTTCAGGTGGTGTAAGCTTCCTACTCAGGTAGGTAACTGGGTGTTCTTCACCACCCACCATTTGGGACAGCACTGTGCTTAACCCTACATCCGAGGCGTCAGTCTGAACCACAAATTCTTTTGTGAAGTCAGGTGTGACCAAAACCGGCTGTTTGCAGAGAATCGACTTCAACACCTGGAATGCCCCCTCAGCCTCTGCACTCCACTTGACCATTACAGAACTAGTTCCCTTAGTGAGGTTTGTCAGTGGGGCTGCAATAGTTGCAAAGGTAGGAATAAACCTGCGATAGTAACCAACAATTTCCAGAAAAGCTCTTACTTGCTTTTTATTTAAGGGTCCTGGCCAATTTTGAATGGCCTCCACTTTGTTAACCTGGGGTTTTATTACCTCTCTTCCTATTATATACCCCAGGTATCTAGCCTCCTCTAGACCCAAAGCACAGTTTTTTGGGTTGGCTGTTAAACCGGCTGCTTGGAGGGAATTTAGTATGGTCTGAACTTTTGGCAAGTGACTTTCCCAGTCCGTACTAAAGATGACAATGTCATCTAGATACGCTGAAGCGTACCTTCGATGGGGCTTAAGGACTCTGTCCATCAACCTCTGAAAGATCGCAGGAGCCCCATGTAAACCAAACGGCATAGTCACATATTGGAATAGGCCATCTGGGGTGACAATTGCAGTTTTTTCTCTGGCCTTTTTAGTGAGTGGCACCTGGGATCTCCTTGGGAATACCTGTTCCAGAGAACATATAAAAAAGCTCCTTGGCAATTAGCTTAGCCGAAGTATGTCTCAAGGGGACGGCCTCAGGGTATCATGTAGCATAATCTAACACCACTAGTATATACTTATGACCCCTAGCAGACTTTACAACAGGACCTACCAAGTCCATGGCCACTCTTTCAAATGGTACCTCTATAATGGGTAGGGGTACCAAAGGACTCCTGAAGTGTGACACAGGAGCGGTTAGTTGGCACTCTGGGCAGGAGTTACAATACTCTTGAATATGCTTATCAATTCCTGGCCAATAGAAATGCTGTAGAATGCGCTCTTTGGTCTTTTCATACCCCAGGTGTCCTCCTAACACATACTTATGTGCCAACTCTAAAACCACTCTTTGATAGGGCCGAGACACCACCAATTGTTCAACAATTTCTCCCCGTACCTGGTTTACCCTATACAGAAGATCCTGGTTCATGGACATATAGGGGAACTCCTTGTCATCCCCTGGATACCGGGGTTCACCATTTACCACCTTTACATTTTCTCTGGCATGAGACAGGCAAGACATCACCAACATTAGCATTTTTAGGACATGGTAACCTCTGCCTTTTCCACATATCCCAAAACAGAGAAAAATCCCTCCCTATGATCACACTATGGAATAGGGTCTTAACCATGCCCACTTTGTGAGAGGTGGTGCCAGATGTAGCTTTTATGGTGACCTCTGCAAAAGGATACTCTTTAGTTTCACCATGTATGCACAAGACCCCAATAGTTTGTTCACTGTACAGTGCAGGGTCGACCAGATCATGGTGCACCAGGGTTACCAGGCTCCCAGAGTCCAGGAGAGCTAGTACAGCACACTCTGCTACAGTCACAGTACATATCTGCGGCTCAGTCGCAGTTTCTGCTGAACAAGCGGGTTGAGCAAACATGGAAACCCGCCTGGAACTGCTGCAGTCTATGGGCTCAGTCGTCAGGGGACAGTGGACAGCAACATGACCCAGTTCATGGCACCGCCAACATCTGAGACAGTATGGGTCTCCATTTTGAGACCTAGATTTAGAGTTCACAGGTCTGGGAGACGTCTGCGGTAGCTCCTCAGTGGCTTGGTACCGTTCCACCAAATACACAAGCTGGTCAGCCGTTGTAGGTCCCACTTGTCCAACCCAGCACTGAATCTGAGGCGGCAGCGATCTGGTATTTGTCCAGTACCACTCTCTCCACCATCTGTGCTGGAGTGGCCTCCTCAGGCTGAAGCCATTTCTTTACTAAATACACCAGGTCATGCATATGGGATCGGGGTGGAAGACTCTCAGAGAAAGTCCAGTGGTGCACTCTCCCAGCACGTACATGCATGTTCACACTGAGACGTGCCAAGATCTCACCTCTCAGTTTAGGGTAGTCCTTAGCTTGCTGCTGCTGTAGGATGACCTGCCCAAACTGTTTCACAAAGTCCTCCATGCTGGCGGTATCCTTTTTAATATCTCCTGCAGCCTTCATCCAGGACATAGGAGAGGAAAAGAAAAATCTGTGTTTGTTTCTTTAAGATTTCTTAGATTGGATATGCCCGCATCAGAAGAACCATATGTGGGGGAGGTAGCTCGGTAGCAGCAGTGGTGCGGACCCAACCAGTCAGAGACAGGGACACAAAACTGTAGCCAAAACAGGTTTGTTTTTAAAAAAACAGCGAAATAAACCTTCACTTCAGGCACAAAAGGAACAAAATAAAATACAATCTTAACTTCAGGCAAAAGGAAAACATACAAAACTAATTATACGTGTGGCTTACTACCAGCCACAAGAACAAACAGAATAGCACAAAATAGTCTCACCAGACTTAGTGTAGCGGGACAGACCCAGATACCTCCTCTCACTCCCAGGATCTGCCCTGAAGTGCAGGCTCTGTAGGCTTATATGGCCCAGTAACGAGCCTGGTACCTACACCTGGGGCCGAAGCCTATTCCAGACCCGCCCTGGACCACACATATGTCAGAAGCCTGGGGCTGATATACGTGACTTCAGCACTCTGCTGTCACCTTCTCACATACTGCCCCCCCCCTGCTGTCGCTGTCACTGACACAGCACATTTTCAACTAATTCAAATAATGTCAATTTTGTCAGAAGCATTTAAACTCATGACATTTCTTTCTGGAAATTACCAAGATATTTAAATCAACCGTCACATTGGTATATGGAATTTACATATAGTGAATTATGAATGAAATGGTCTGTTTGTAAACACATGCTCAAAAAATTGCTTGCGTCATGTGCAAAGTAGAGATCTGAACCTGCTTGCTACAGCTATAGTTTGTGGACATGGAAAATGGAAGGGATAAATCTAAGTTTTAATTAAATTGAAGTGTGTAAACTTATGCTCAACTGTATGTACAGAATACGGAAATAATTTTTTATTTACACAGAGCCAATATTTCCACAACACTTTACACATTAGAGGGTACCTGTAACACACAACATCAAACATTACAAATTAATAACAAATAAAACAATAGTATTGAGGGCCATGCTCATGAGAGCTTACAATTTGTGAGGAAATAAAGGTAACCTAATAGGTAAAGTGTGTACTTGGTCCAATGGTCCAATCATTCTTTATTAAAAAAGGTAGTACAAAGCTGCATAAACCAGTCATCAGATGGTTTCTGTGTATGTACAAACACAAAGTGAATTTAAAAGGTAGCCTACATTCATTGTGGTGGATGGGCAACTAGTGCAGTTGGTGACTGAAGGCACTGAACTAAAATAGTAGTCTGGCTGATGGGGAAAGATAAGTGAAAGGGAGCCCATTTAGCAAGGAGATACAGTAATCAAAACAAGACTGAATCAGAGAAACAATAATGGTTTTTGATGTTTCCATGTTAATAAAATGTCAGGGCAAATTCTAGAGAGGTTTTTGAAGTTCAGTTGAAATGAGAGTGCAAATGAATACAGGGAGGGTGAAAGAAAGGTCTGAGTCAAACACAGCCCCAAGACAGTACATATGATGCCTGAGTTATGATAGTAACACAGACTGAAATAGGAATGTCAGATTTAGACAGGTTAGTAGATGGTGAAAACACAATTGATTCAGAAAGACAAAAGTCATAATGTTAGAGAATGCAAGCACATATTTACTGGTGTTTTGTAGTAGGCGTGATGTCACAGAAACAGGTATATAACAAGTTGTCATCAGCATAAGATGGTACTTCTTCCTGTGTTCTTTGTATATGGAGGCTACATAGTACCACTTTCCTTGTTCTGTATACAGTCATATGAAAAAGTTTGGGCACCCCTATTAATCTTAATCATTTTTAGTTCTAAATATTTGGGTGTTTGCAACAGCCATTTCAATTTGATATATCTAATAACTGATGGACACAGTAATATTTCAGGATTGAAATGAGGTTTATTGTACTAACAGAAAATGTGCAATATGCATTAAACCAAAATTTGACCGGTGCAAAAATTTGGGTACCCTTATCATTTTATTGATTTGAATACTCCTAACTACTTTTTACTGACTTACTGAAACACTAAATTGGTTTTGTAACCTCACTGAGCTTTGAACTTCATAGCCAGGTGTATCCAATCATGAGAAAAGGTATTTAAGGTGGCCAATTGCAAGTTGTTCTCCTATTTGAATCTCCTCTGAAGAGTGGCATCATGGGCTCCTCAAAACAACTCTCAAATGATCTGAAAACAAAGCTTGTTCAACATAGTTGTTCAGGGGAAGGATACAAAAAGTTGTCTCAGAGATTTAACCTGTCAGTTTCCACTGTGAGGAACATAGTAAGGAAATGGAAGACCACAGGGACAGTTCTTGTTAAGCCCAGAAGTGGCAGGCCAAGAAAAATATCAGAAAGGCAGAGAAGAAGAATGGTGAGAACAGTCAAGGACAATCCACAGACCACCTCCAAAGAGCTGCAGCATCATCTTGCAGATGGTGTCACTGTGCATCGGTCAACAATACAGCACACTTTGCACAAGGAGAAGCTGTATGGGAGAGTGATGCGAAAGAAGCCGTTTCTGAAAGCACGCCACAAACAGAGTCGCCTGAGGTATGCAAAAGCACATTTGGACAAGCCAGCTGCATTTTGGAAGAAGGTCCTGTGGACTGATGAAACAAAGATTGAGTTGTTTGGTCATACAAAAAGGCGTTATGCATGGCGTCAAAAAAACACAGCATTCCAAGAAAAACACTTGCTACCCACTGTAAAATTTGGTGGAGGTTCCATCATGCTTTGGGGCTGTGTGGCCAATGCCGGGATCGGGAATCTTGTTAAAGTTGAGGGTCGCATGGATTCAACTCAGTATCAGCAGATTCTTGAGAATAATGTACAAGAATCAGTGACGAATTTGAAGTTATGCCGGGGATGGATATTTCAGCAAGACAATGATCCAAAACACAGCTCCAAATCTACTCAGGCATTCATGCAGAGGAACAATTACAATGTTCTGGAATGGCCATCCCAGTCCCCAGACCTGAATATCATTGAACATCTGTGGGATAATTTGAAGCGGGCTGTCCATGCTCGGCGACCATCAAACTTAACTGAACTGGAATTGTTTTGTAAAGAGGAATGTTCAAAAATACCTTCATCCAGGATCCAGGAACTGATTAAAAGCTACAGGAAGCGACTAGAGGCTGTTATTGTTGCAAAAGGAGGATCTACTAAATATTAATGTCACTTTTCTGTTGAGGTGCCCATACTTTTGCACCGGTCAAATTTTGGTTTAATGCATATTGCACATTTTCTGTTAGTACAATAAACCTCATTTCAATCCTGAAATATTACTGTGTCCATCACTTATTAGATATATCAAATTGAAATGGCTGTTGCAAACACCCAAATATTTAGAACTAAAAATGATTAAGATTAATAGGGGTGCCCAAACTTTTTCATATGACTGTATATTAACAATGCAGAGTGCTACTTTCCCTATTCTACATATTTGGACAATGCGAAGTACCTTTTAACATGTTTTATATATAGGGGCATTGCACTGTACAACTTGTCTTGTTTCGTTGTTACTTATCTTGTCCTGGATACATAGATACTGCACAGTTCCTCTTCATTTGTAATGTACGTATCAACTGTGCACAGGACCACTTCTCCTGTCCTGTATGTTGGCTGTAACTCTCTTATTCTGCATACAAGATATGGACAGTGCACAGTACCATGTCTCGACATGTATGTGAGGTGTAATTCTCAGTATCTGTATTATCTTATTCTGTATATATGCACAGTATACAGTACCATTTCTTGTCATGTGTGCAGAGTAGAATTATCAGTATCTGTTATTTGTTTACATGAACACTGCATGGCACCACTTCCCTTATCCAACATGCTGAGTGTAATTCTCAGCATGTACACATCCTCTGGGTGGGGTCTTTTATTTGGGGTTTTCTATTTATTTTGTAGTGTGAGGTCTGTACCTGTTGTAGGGGTCTAGGGTTTGTATTTTATTTTTTATTTAGGGTTGGGTCTGCTTTTGTCTTAAGGTCTGGTATGTGCTCTGTGTCCACAAATTGTGGCTGAAAACCATGTTGACATGCTGACAATGCAGTATTCAAACTGATTTTGCAGGTAAACAGTAGTTTTACCCACAGAATTGCAGGTAAAACCATGTTAATGGCCACATGGCCATTAACAAACAATTTACTGCACCAACAACATGTCCGCATAGCAGACTAACTATGGCTGCATCATATTAACTCACAAGATCCATACATATCAGACACAAGATCTATAGCATATCAATAATACACTAAAGCGGAGATGGAAAAAATTAGTAGCAAAAGAGTCTGTTTAGTGTGTGCAGACCATTGTTCATATGTCTGCTGACTGGATCACAAATGTGTAGCTTCTATGCCTATTTGCTTTAAAAGGGTGTTTGTGGTATTTTGTGGGAGTTTTCTAATATACCAAGCTGGTAATTAGCTATCCAATTTCTCTGTCTTCATCTACAATACTGTTTATATAGGTTATTCATATCCCTATCTATGATTATCTATATACAGCTCTCTCTATATACCTATACCCCATAAACATCTCTCCTTTCATGGCAGAGGTTCGGAGTCTGGGGGTAAACTTGTTTGCATGTTTCATTATTTTATTAATATTTCCTGCTATGGCTAATGACATATCTTATATAAGGTAATATGTATTACTTACGTTTGTCGCTGTAGTCATCAACAAGAATAATTTCCTCAAGGAGGATGTCTGGGGAAGTTTCCAGGGCACTGTACACTGTCCGTAGAAGTGTTGACCAGGCCTCGTTGTAAAAGGCAATGACAACAGATGTTCTGGGTAACTTATAGTAGTCATATTTCACAGTTTTACACCTGTGAACAAAAACGTGATGTCATTAAATAATGGAAAAAACTTTGCATGTCGGTTACAGTACATGCTGCTTAACCCCTTACTGCTGATGGCATTTTTCAATTTTCGTATTTGAGGCTGTGAGGAACATTCCCCCTGACTGTACACTAAAATAGTCTTATATTTTCAGAGGGGGCATTACCAGAGATGATGCTGAGCTGTGAGGAGCACCCCCAGCAGTATAAAGTTTATAGAGGAGTACTGTTGGGGGGGGTGGGGGCATTCCTCACAGCCCAGTGATGACAATAGGCTGTAAGGCCCACCCTTCTGACGGGGGGGAGATATTGGTGCCGAAATTAAAGGCACCGATATCTCCAGCAGCGGGGTGCATACTGGGAAAGCCGACAGTGCGTTGAATTCAGCGAACTGTTGGCATTCTAGCTGTATATAAAACCGCGCATTCATAGGGACATGAAAGGTCCTCTTTAATGTTTGCGGAACAAATTGTTCTTCGTAATGGTACCATTTATTATCCTGTACAATGTACTGGGAAGCTGGAAAAATATTCAGAATGGGGATGGGGTGGAATTGGAGGAAAAGTGCATTTGTGAGACTTTCTTATGGGCTTCATTTTTACTGTTCACTATGCTGCCAAAATGACATGTCACCTGTATTCTATGTTTCGGTACGATTCAGGGGATACCAAATTTATATAGTTTTATATACATTTTAACCCCTTAACAAAAATTTGAACTTTTAGGTTTTTTTTGTTTTTTATATTTTTGAAAACTTATTTATTAATTTATTTTTTTACTGTTTTATTAGCCCCCCCCCCCCCAGGGGGCTTGAACCTGTACAACTGTATTGCAGTCAATGGGATTTTCGCTATGTTACTGTTGAGGTTGGTTATAGACCAGTCCCAATAGTAATATTCCTATGGCAGGTCTGGAAGCCTTCAAGGCTTGCGGCTGCCATAGGAACAGGTCGGCTCCTGCATGGCTAGATTGGGGACTGGCCCCGGGGGAAATTTTTTAACTTTGGGGGGTCCTGGCTTGCAATGACCACAATCAGAGTGAACTCTGATCGCGGTCATTAGCTTTTGGTCTCCACTGTACATTCGACCAGTAGATATCTGAATTAGATGGTAGATCCGTCTTTAAAGACCCGGCAACCGCCGTACTATTACGGAAGATGTCAGGAAGGGGTTAAAGAGGACCTTTCACCACCTTCATCAATTCTAGTTCTTAGCATCTGTTAATAGTGGACGCTCCACTGATTGCTGCGCAGTTGGAATTTTCTCTCTACCCCCCACTGTTCCTATGCAAAAAATGCAGTTAGTTTTAGTGCCCAATGTGCTATTTAAGCTCTGTAATGTCGGAAGGGCGGTGTCAGGCAGGGAGATTGTGATTCAGAGCTCTAATCACAGGCAGCCAGTGTCAGAGCTTAGAATCACACCGCTTGTCTGCTCCTGCCTGACACCGCCCTCCTGACAGTACAGAGTCTAAATAGTAGATCAGACATCAAAACTAACAGCATTGATTGCTCTGGAACTGTGGGGCTAAATAAAAATTCCAACTGTGCCAGAATCAGTGGAGGTGCAGCTATTAAATTATTAAAAGATGCAAAGAGCTGAATTTGTTGGAAGTGGTGAAAGGTCCTATTTAACCCCTTAACGACGCAGGGCGTAATAGTACGTCCTGCGTCGCATGACGATGTATGGAGAGCGCTCAGGAGCTGAGCGCTCTCCATACACCGCGGGTGACGGCTGTATAATACAGCCAGGACCCGCAGCTAACAGCAGCAATCGGTGCCTGCACCGATCGCGGCTGTTAACCTTTTAGATGCCGCGGTCAAACGCGACCGCGGCGTCTAAATGGCGGAGCCGACAAGGGCGCCGCCATTTTTACCTCATCGCCGCCCTCCGGAACGTCATCGGAGGGCGGCGCTTGGTTGCCATGACAGCCGGGAGCCTATTGAAGGCTCCCAGGCCTGTCATTTCAGTATAGCTATTACACGATGCCAGAGGCATCGTCTAATAGCAGTGAAGGCATTTTGCTATTCACTGCGATACAGTAGTATCGCAGTGAATAGTATGATCGATCAGACTCCCTAGGTTTCAAGGTCCCTAGGGAGTCTGATCATACAAGTAAAAGTATAAAAAAAAAAAAGTTTTTAAAAGTATGTAAAAATTAAAAAAAACACCAAAGTTCAAATCACCCCCCTTTCCCTAGATCAGATATAAAAGTAAATAAACAAAAGTAAACATAAACACATTAGGTATCCCCGCGCTCCAAAATGCCCGAACTATTAAAATATTAAAATATTTATCCCATACGGTGAACGGCGTAGCGGGGAAAAAAAAATCAAAATGGCCAAATAGCGTTTTTTTCAACACTTTGTCTCCTATAAAAAATTGAATAAAAAGTGATCAAACCATCAGATCTTTCCCCAAGTGGTATCAATAAAAATGTCATGTTGTCCCGCATAAAAAGACGCCTTACCCAGCTCCATACATGTAAATATGAAAAAGTTACAGGTGACACAATATGGCGATGCAAAATGTTTTTTCTATTTAGCAAAGTTTTTAATTTTTTAAAAGGTATCAAAACATTACAAATACTATATAAATTTGGTATCGCCGTGTTCGTACTGACCCACAGAATACAGGTAACATGTCATTTTTACCACACAGTGAATGGTGTAAAAATTAAACCCATATGAATTTGGCGCAAATGCAGTTTTTCTCCAATTGCACCTCATTCTGAATTTTTTTCCAGCTTCCCAGTACATTGCACAGAATATTGAATAGTGACATTACAAAGTACAATTTGTTTCGCAAACAATAAGCCATCATGTGACTCTGTGAACTGAAAAATGAAAAAGTTATGGCTCTTGGAATGTGGGGAGGGAAAAACGAAAATGCAAAAACAAAAAATGGCCCGGTCATTAAGGGGTTAAAGCATAACTAAACTTTCGAACAACTTTTGATTTTCTGGCAGCATTTGTGTCATTAATAAATTTTGGAATATACTTTATTAACAGATTTTGTCTCCTTTTGGTGAAATCCTGCATCTCTCTATTCTTTCCATGGCTTTTGTATTAAGAGCTGTTTCTGGCTCTCACTGAATCTTACTGTGTATGGGCTAGGAGCTTGGAGTAGGGGGTTGTGTAAAATGTAGAGAAAATGAGGTAGGGGAGGGTAATTTCAAACACATATCTCGGACATTATAAAATGTATAAACTTGCTTTTGTGTCAAATAAAAGAGGAGTTTCTCTAAGGATGCAGTGTTATCTATATTAATTCCAGAGATAACACTGGCTGAAAACACAGTCAGGATTGGAATATTTATATCATGTATATTATGTAGCTGCATATAAATATCCCAATCCCAACAGTGTTTTCAACCAGTGCTATCTCTGCAGGTTTGCATGTTTTATAACCTGCATATAACTGTTTGAACTGACCCTCACCCACCCTCATTTTCTGTACATTTTACACAGTCCATACTCCAAGCCTATACTCCATTCATAGTAACATTCAGTGAGAAGCAGAAACAGCTCTCAATACAGAAACAAGGAAAAGATTAAAGGGATGCAGGATTTCACAGAAAGGAGAGAAAATGTGGTAATAATGTATATTACAAAATTTATTAATGACACAAATACTGCCAGAAAATCAAAAATTGTCCAAAAGTTTAGTTACACTTTAACAAAACACTTAACAATTAAACCCTTATGCTATCTATTACTAATTCTAATTATTATTTGTCATTAAACTATAGAGTCACAAGCTCTGAATATAATAATGAAAAAAAAAAAACTCAGAAACTGATTCCTGCAGACAATCGCTGTATGTGCTGGCAGAGTGTATCATACTGTACTCCACCTTTAACAAGTAACAAAGAAGCTTTCATGCTTTTTAACAGAATGGATAGGAAACTCAATCATACCTACGTTATCCTATACATTGCTCTACTGGCACCAGCAGCTTGCAGTTCATTGTTGTCATTCAACTACAACTCAGTGTTGGAAGAGTGAATTTACATTCATTTGTAGAAAGCAAAATATACAGCACTTCATGTTATGCAGACAAATTTGACAAGGTGTTGTGCTCAGTCACTCTCAAAGTGGCCAAGGGAGTCCCAAATGTGGATAAAATATGGCATCCAAGGCTGCCCCTGCCCCACATACTATTTATCCCTTGTGGTTTAACTCTAATTCAAAGCAACATACGCCTGATGCCAAAATCAGGTATGAATCTTAAATGGTGAGAACTTGTAAAGCACAGATGCTACTTCCTTCTTTTCAGTCCACACCTGGTTTAGTGCTATGCTTTACAGCAGTCTCATGGCCATGGTCAGCAACCGACTGGAGTCGACTAATTGAGGCATATTTCTTATGTACTTTACACAAGACATCTGGTATTAGAAAGTTGTAAATTATTGTCGTAACTGGTGTTTTTGCACCTGCCACGCCACTTTCATGAAATGTAATTTAATATAATTTACACCACTGTACTGGCGCAAATGATAACAGAAATCTACACCAGTTACAAGCTGGCACAGATTCCAGCACAGGTACACAGCCCAGCAGTGGAGCTGCTGCATTTATGAAGAGGTTTGCAACTCCTCATTAATTAGACGGGTCTACAACCTGCGCAGGGATATGAAGACTGACATTCAATGCACCAGTCTTCGTAAATATACCCCATTGAGGTCTATGGGAGAGTTTTCTAGACATACCCTGGGGGGGGGGGGAGTAGTAGATAAGCTGTGCAAATATAAATTGGTGTTATCTATAGAGTTGCTATTTTCTATCGTAATTCTGTCTGTCTTGTTTGCGTTATAAACAATGTGACAGCTGGACAGCTGCAAGAACCCAACCCAACTCTGGGCACACCTGGAAAATATTTCCTCCGAGCACACCTGGAAAAATATTTTTTTACCAAAAGATATAAATTGCAACTTACAGTTTACGCCTGAAACATGTTAAAGGGATTCTATCATTGGGAAACCCTATTTTCACTAACAGCACGTCAGAATAGCCTTTAGAAAGACTATTCTTCTCCTACCTTTATTTTTCTGATCCACGCCACCATTTTGGAGAAGTTTCTTATTTCTTCTTTATGCAAATTAGTCTTCAGAAAGCCAGGGGGCTCCCTCTGTGCTCACGTCACACGCTCTTCGTAAGATCCAGCGCCGCCTCTCCGCAGCGTCAGCACCCGCTCATTGTGTCTGTTCGGGATCTATATCCCACGCATGCTCAGTCGGCTATGCCACTTTGACGTCAAAATGGCCGACTGGACATGCGCAGTCGGCTCTGTCCAACGCGAATTGGCAGAGTCGACTGAGCATGTACAGGATTTGGATCACGAACAGACACGATGGGCGGGGCTGACGCTACGGAGAGGCGGAGCTGGATCTTCCGAAGAGCGTGTGACGTGAGCAAGGGGACCCCCCCTGCACTTTCTGAAGACTAATTTGCATAAAGAAGAAAATTCTCCAAAACAGCGGCGCGGATCAGAAAAATAAAGGTAGGAGAATAGTCTTTCTAAAGGCTATTCCGACGTGCTGTTAGTGAAAATAGGGTTTCCCAATGATAGAATCCCTTTAAATTTGTTTCACTTGTAAAATTAGAAAACTTCATCATAAACTAATCAAAAATGCATGTACTTTTTCCAATTTTAAACATCTATGAACTACTTGAAACACAGACAACTAGTTATGCTTAATGGTTTGTACTGCGTGGCACTTAAGGTGCAACAAATGAGGATATAAATGCAAGAACCACCAAACCCAACATACTCCTTGCAGGCTCTACAGGCGAGCAAAGAAGGCCTCGCCAAACAAGTCTGCCTTTGTTGGCTCCATAGAAAGCTCCTCTTTGGCCTTCCTTGCTATCTGAGTGCCAACTACTGTGTGCGCCAACTGCCATACTTAATATACATTTGTCCAAGTACACCTCTAGGAACGTCGCACACCATATTCTCCATCACTGCTGGCACCCCCTACCCAGCTGATGGCTAGCTACATTGGGTTAACGATTTCCATCCTGGCAACCTCATGCATCTCCATCCAAAGTTGTGAATATTTCATAGGTGATGAGTTACAGATTTCCTCTACTGCGTCAAAGAAGCTATCAATCCCATCTCCTCCAAAAGTGAAGATGCAGGAAAATGTAAACCAATCCTCATCCTAATATATTTTAGGTGATGGCAGCACTGTTGGCAATGGGGATGGGTTTGTTACACATAGGGAACCGATGTGCTGCAATACTATGTTTT
Organism: Leptodactylus fallax; assembly: GCA_947044405.1. Taxonomy (NCBI): domain Eukaryota; kingdom Metazoa; phylum Chordata; class Amphibia; order Anura; family Leptodactylidae; genus Leptodactylus; species Leptodactylus fallax. Next base: position 4,784,764 of record CAMRHE010000084.1, on the reverse strand, counting down.
GCAATACATTGCAGTGGGGATCAGAGATCCTAGGTTCAAGTCCCCTTGTGGGACAGTAAAAAGAAAAAAAGTTCAAAAAGATTAAAATAAAGACTAAAAAATAAATAAATAATAAAAAGTTTAAAAAAAAAAAACACCTTTACATTTAAAAAACACATTAGGCTATTTTCACATTTCCATTGGAGACTCTGCTGCAGAACCCACCAAAAATTGGCAAAAAGAAAAGTCCTGTATGTAGGTCTTTTCTCTCCACCGGTTTCAGTATAAAAATGGCGTAAACCCGATGGACACCCAAGTCTATTGAGTCTACAGGTAATTGCTGTTTTAGCTGTCTGGTTCTCTGTTATTCGGGTCCCCCAGTGGACATGAACGAAGGAGATCCGTGTCTAGATGTGAACCTAGCCTAATGTAAACAACAACAAAATAATCAAACATGTTAGGTATCCCAATGTGTGTATAAGGCTCCCACTATTCAAAAATAATGTTACAATACAGTGAATGCCGCAATGCGCAATATAACATTTTGGTCACTTCGCTTTTCCCAAAAAAATAGCAATAAAAAGTGATCAAAAAGTCATACATGCCAAACATTGGTACCAATAACTTGCCCGGCAAATAAAGAGCCCTTACACATCTCTGTCAGCAAAACAGTAAGAAAGTAATATGCGCCAGAATAAGGTGACCCCAGGAAAATCGTTCATTTTCAAAAAGTGACGTTTTATTTGTAACAGCAGTAAAACATAATAAAACCAATATAAATATGGTATTGCTGTAATGACCCACCGAACAAAGCTGCAATATCATTTTTAATGTAGAGTTAACACAATAAAAACAAAATGCAAAAAATGATCGTAGAATTGTGGGTTTTTTCACATGGACCCCCATAAAACTTTAATAAAAGTTAATCAAAACATATATGTACCATTACATGTACAAATATTGCCAAATGTAAGTACAACGCAAAGAATAAGCACTCAAGAATAAGCCCTCATTTAACTAAGTCGTCAGAAAAATAAAAAAGTTATGAATTTTGGAAGGTGGGGAAGGAAAATATGAAAAAAGTCGCCGAGCATTAATGTACATACTACACTGCAACCTTAAAGGGTTAAAGGGAATCCGTCTGTTACCTAATGCCTCCCAAACCAATAGTGCCATGGTAGAGCTTTGTTGTCCCAAACTGATAGCAATGAAGAAATTTTCACTGTTTAACTGAAATGCAAGCAGGAGCTGGCCCAAGCCTGCAAATGTTCCAGCTCTTCTCCTCCCATTACCTGTTACTGACATGTTCATCTGCAAGATTTGCCTACAAACTGCCAAAACTCATGAACAAATGTGTCAATGACAGCTAAAGCTTGTGGGAGCTTCTAAATTCTCGGCACCAAAACAACATCATTCAGATGAATGGAACTGGTTTTTAGTCAAAGAATTTTCTTGAAAAAATTTGCTGAATGAGAATGAACTTCTAAGGCAACACCTGTACATAGGCCCTAGCACAGTATATTGACATTACAGAGTGGAAGCCTCGTTCAGGTTACCCCTCTATAAGCCAGAACGCAGAGTTCTCTTGGCAAAAAAAAAGTGGGGACCAAGGGCAGTCAGCAATCTCTGTAGTGGCCACATTTCCAAAAGGAGTTGTCAATGAGACAAGTAAAATCTAGATTTGTAACATTATTAAGGAACAATCTTCATTATGTGTATTAGCTTTATAATACCTTGTAACTAAATGCACAGGATTCCTCTGCACACAGATTATCAGTGAAATCTTGTCTCTCAGCCCAGAGTAAAGGAGGTTTACTTCAGTAAAGCAGATTGTTGAAAGTCCTTCCACTCAAGAGCAATTAAAGGATTGGCATGTAGAGAAGTACGTCACATAAGAGAAACAAGGGCAGGGTGTGTCCAGGACTGACTTATGTGATACAACAGGTGCAACTGACAATTCAGGAAACAACCTTTTATTACGCACTGAATTTTTGTGATATTATCATACAAATTTTGAACACGTAAGCAAAGTAACAAAATCAACATATAATAAGTCTTTGTGAGAATTGGTTTCTACATTTGCCAATTTGCATATATCTTCTGATATACTGAGGAGAAATATATGTGCACTTCAAGTAAACTGTTTATTATGTAGAATTAACATTATTAAGGTTCAGTTATGTGGTATAACTTGTAGTGCCAAAAACCACCACACAGATTGCTATTTGTTAACTGCAGTCTATTTGTAGGTCTGATATGGAAATAGTACTTAGAAGTATTTTCAAAATCTGATGAAGACCCACAGCGTTATCAAAAATGACAGATATATGGCAAGCCCTAGGTTACACATTGGTCACTGCTGTCCTATTCTCCCCGGGTCTGAAGGACTAAACTCAAGTTATTTTACAGGTAGGCTTTCTTATACTCCATACATCATTATGGAATAGTTATAAACGTGAGAAAATACTATTAATTAGGTCACCAAACAAATCTTATGTACTGCTTAAAGGTGTTTTGGAACTATTTGAAAGCCTAAAAAGACCACCAGTTGAACTTTAACACACTAACTTAGTAAACTGCAAGAAGATAAGCCAAAGTCTTAAATTGATCTATTATGCCATTTTCAGCACAAATCAGAAGATACCATACCAAAAGTTGAACTTCAGCACCAGACAAACCCTGTCAGATGTGATCTATAAGCCCCTGCGGGTAGGGACCTCTCTCCCATTTTGACTGTCGGTCATGTAGTTAGCTTTAAGGTACTTGTTTTTGTATTGTGCTTGTAAACCGTTTTTATATAAAGCACCACAGAATTATCAGTGCTCAAAAAAAAAAAAATAATGCGCTCACAGAAAACATGTCAAGTCACTTCTCAAGACATACATGGGGAGGGCCCACACTGACTCTTGCTCCAATATACATGGAGTCATTTTTAATTGTGATGAGATAATACCAAGTAACAGATTTATGCTAAAGTAAGATTGCATACACCACAAGGGGTTTAGGCTGTGTTCACATGTGTCATTATTTACATTGTTCTCCCCTTTCATATGAGCAGTGCATTGACAATAACATTACTGCCAGATCCATCAAATTACTGACACCAACTTATAGACTATAATGAAGTCCATCAAGTTTCCTTTATGGTGTCTGTGACAAAACTGACAAAATAATGTAGCATGCCTTACTATTTTATCTAGCATTTTTAATGTCATTTACAATGGACAAAGGTCGCAGTAAAACCTGTAAAAGAATTTTTACGCTTTGAAAAAAAGTTTAATGCGTATTAATACACGATATTTTTCCAAGATTTCAACATCTAAGCTCTGTCCCCTGTCGTAATCCCTTGCAGTCATCCACCATACTATTACGACGGATGTCTGCACTTAAAATATGATGGTGGGTCTCCATTGAGTAAAACAGCAGAGTGAGCATTATAACCACTGGACCTTCTCTGATTGCAGGCATTTATGGAATCTGAGGCCCCTGATCCCATCCTCTGTGCCCCCTTTTTCCTGGTCCCAGTCATCACCTCTCCCCTTACATTTAGATTCTGGTATGACTCCTGTGTGGCGAGATCGTAGGAGCTGTCCAGTTGCTATGGCAGCTGGGAGCCTGCAAAAAACTTCCAGGCCTGTCATAGTAAAATAACAACTAAGGCTTGCCTGTAGCGGGTCTCAACAGTTATACAGTTGTATTGCAGTCTGAGACAAGCAATCTAGTGATTGCAGGTTCAAGCCTCCTGTGGGGGCTAAACAAAAATTTAAAATTCAGCACACTGTCGGCTTTCCCGGTGTGAGCCCTGGTGGTGGAGATATCAGAAGGGCGTTCCTCAAAGCTCAGCGTCATCGCTGGGCTGTGAGGAACTTCCCCCCCGACAGTACTTGTCCGTAGTCTGGTACTGGAGGGGCGTTCCTCACATCTCAGCATCATCACAGGGCGGTAAGGAACGCCCCCTCTGACAGTACAAGGCTATGTTAGAGTACAATCAGGCGGGACGTTCCTCACAGCCCAGCCATGACGCTGAGCTATGAGGAACGCCCTTCTGACAGTGGGGAGATATCGGTGCCAAAACTAACAGCACGGATATCTCCAACCCCGGGCACATACTGGGAAAGCCGACAGCGCATTGTCAGCTTTCTAGTGCTATATAAAACTGCACGTTCATGAGGACATGAAAGGTCCTCTTTAAATAATGGAGTGAACACTGCAGCCGTAAAAAAAGATCAAAATAGCCACATCGCTGTTTTACCTCCCAAAAATGATCAAAACATTCCCCAAAATGGTATAAATAAAAAAAATAAAAAACCTCCTGCCACAAAAAAGACGCCTTACACAACACCATACACAGAAACATAATATAAAACATAACATACAACAAATATAACATAAAATATGGTCACTAATATTATTTTTTTGAAATTTGGTATTGCTATTTATAAATAGAAGACAGTTGGTTTCCATGCTTAAATAGTGACTTCTTAGCATTATTATGCCTACATATCATTTATTTCCATTACTGCAAACTTTGTACTCCTCCATGGTTAAAAATACTCCTCAAAAATGAGAAGTATTTTTACTCTTCTGGAAAAAACGTAGTGCAACCTCTGAAGATGGAGGCTTCTAATGTAGAAGTGAATGCAGCCTTAAAGGGGTTGCCTGGCCCTGAAAGGATTTTTGATACTGATGACAGGATAGGTCAGGGGTAGGCAACCTTTTTTGTTCGGCGTGCCGATTTTAATTAAAAAATCAAAGATGAGGTACTCGGAGTGCTGGTCAATAATTGTAAGTCTGACAACCCCTAAACTAAAGTCATATACCACAAACCATAACACAGAAGTGTTGTCACCAGATGCTTTAGGACACATGCGGTTACTGCTATTTCCTGGGACGCTCCTGTACTTTCCGATTAGAAGCAATGAAAGTACATGTGCATCCCGCAATTAGTGGTAAATGTATGTGTCCAGGATCTTTTACTTCGATGTAAAACTGCGTTCTCATGGTGCATTTTTGCACAAAAAAAAAAAAAAAATGTACAAAAACACACCGTTATACAGAATAATGTCCCATAGCGGCCCCTGCACACGGTATTATGACCCATAGTGCCCCCTGCACACGGTATTATGTCCCATAGTGGCCCCTGCACACGGTATTATGTTCCATAGTGACCCCTGCACACGGTATTATGTACCATAGTGACCCCTGCACACGGTATAATGTTCCAACTTTTATAATATTCCAATTGCCGCCACTCACTAGCTATTATTATACTGTGGGGTCTCAGGAGAGGTGATGACGCCGGACGTGACCCCTGAAGCCCTATCAGCTGTCGCTCACTTCAGGCAGAAGTGCCCGAAGAGAACAGAGTGCCGGGGGTTGCCGACTCCTGGGATAGGTCATCATTATGGGACAACACTGTGAGTGAGCAGTACCGCTCGCGGTATGTAAAAAATAACGATAGCCACACTGTCCCAGGTGTCAAACCCCCATAGATCTAATATTGATGGCCATCAATGTTAGAAAGCAGATAACCCCATAAATCTTTCAACCTTACCATTTAAAAAGAAAAATTATTGCTCAGTTGTTGTCAATTAGAACCTTATCACATTGCTCTTATTACTTGCTTAAGTTTTGTTCTTTACATCAATTAAAACAATATAGTATTGAATAAAGCATAATAAGGCTAAGGCTCCCACATAGCAGGCCGCAGCGAAAACACGCTGTGGGAAAACCTGCAGCGGAAACACATCGTGGTTTTTCCGCAGCGCTTTTCACAGAAAGTCTGCAGAGTTTTCCTCTGTGGAATTTCTGCTTCAATTATACCTATAGGTAAATCGCCAGAGTTTACGTAGGTATAATTGTCATGCTGCAATTCCCAAAAACGCAACGGTTTTGGAAATCGCAGCATTTCCACTGCGGATATCTTTCTGCAGTGTGTGGATGGGATTCGCTAGAATCACTTTGCAGAGATTGTAAAACGCTGCAGTTTTTGCTGCAGCATTTACGCCACGTGGGACCCTGGCCTAAAGCAATATTTTGGGCTAATCTTGACAGCTTAAACAGGATCTTAAATGAGATTACTTGTGCAGGGAAGCAGCCTGAAAGTTACGTGTCTTAGGAAATATTTACTTTACACGAAGTCACTTCACTGTAGTGTTCATTGCCAACAGAAAATATTTCAAAAGGTTTTTTTTATATACATGTTTACTTATGGAGAAAACACTTTAAAGTCAAACTGAATTTGTGAGATAAACTTAAAATAACTTAAAAATGACAGAAAAGGTATATACATAATGATGTCACATAAAGTGCTTACAATTTTTTTCTAGATGAAAGGAAAACTGTCTCAACATAAAAAAATTCAGTCTCCCTTTGTATAAAGTTTTATACTTTACTTTGCCACAGCCAAAACGCTGCTTTTTCACAACATGGGGCCCTGGTCTAACACTGCTTTTTTTGACCAAACACTTTTTACAAGATACTGTAGGAATCAATGATTTACTGGCATTACGGGGACACACAATATATTAAAGTCACTTAGACTACTGACTACTTCTTGAGCCAGCTTGACTATTTTAGTGGACAGTCAAATAAAACTTTTTACAGACATGAATACGATGAAACTTACAGTGGTTAGATGCTAGCAGTAAATTTCTAGATACCCTCATTACTTAAAGTGCCTTGCGAAAGTATTCGACCCCCTTGAACTTTTTAACCTTTTGCCACATTTCAGGCTTCAAACATAAAGATATAAAATTTAAATTTTTTGGTGAAGAATCAACAACAAGTGGGACACAACTGTGAAGTGGAACGAAATTTATTGGTTATTTTAAACTTTTGTAAAAAATAAAAAACTGAAAGGTCGGGCGTGCAATATTATTCGGCCCGTTTACTTTCAGGGCAGCAAACTCACTCCAGAAGTTCAGTGAGGATCTCTGAATGATCCAATGTTGTCCTAAATGACTGATGAGGATAAATATAATCCACCTGTGTGTAATCAAGTCTCCGTATAAATGCACCTGCTCTGTGATAGTCTCAGGGTTATGTTTAAAGCGCAGAGAGCATCATGAAGACCAAGGAACACACCAGGCAGGTCCGTGATACTGTTTTGGAGAAGTTTAAAGCCGGATTTGGATACAAAAAGATTTCCCAAACTTTAAAAATCCCAAGGAGCACTGTGCAAGCGAGCATATTGAAATGGAAGGAGTATCAGACCACTGCAAATCTACCAAGACCCGGCCGTCCCTCTAAACTTTCATCTCAAACAAGGAGAAGACTGATCAGAGATGCAGCCAAGAGGCCCATGATCATTCTGGATGAACTGCAGAGATCTACAGCTGAGGTGGGAGAGTCTGTCCATAGGACAACAATCAGTCGTACACTGCACAAATCTGGCCTTTATGGAAGAGTGGCAAGAAGAAAGCCGTTTCTCAAAGATATCCATAAAAAGTCTCGTTTAAAGTTTGCCGCAAGCCACCTGGGAGACACACCAAACATGTGGAAGAAGGTGCTCTGGTCAGATGAAACCAAAATCGAACTTTTTGGCCACAATGCAAAACGATATGTTTGGCGTAAAAGCAACACAGCTCATCACCCTGAATACACCATCCCCACTGTCAAACATGGTGGTGGCAGCATCATGGTTTGGGCCTGCTTTTCTTCAGCAGGGACAGGGAAGATGGTTAAAATTAATGGGAAGATGAATGGAGCCAAATACAGGACCATTCTGGAAGAAAACCTGTTGGAGTCTGCAAAAGACCTGAGACTGGGATGGAGATTTTTCTTCCAACAAGACAATGATCCCAAACATAAAGTAAAATCTACAATGGAATGGTTCACAAATAAACGTATCCAGGTGTTACAATGGCCAAGTCAAAGTCCAGACCTGAATCCAATCGAGAATCTGTGGAAAGAGCTGAAAACTGCTGTTCACAAACGCTCTCCATCCAACCTCACTGAGCTCGAGCTGTTTTCCAAGGAAGAATGGGCAAGAATTTCAGTCTCTCGATGTGCAAAACTGATAGAGACATACCCCAAGCGACTTGCAGCTGTAATCGCAGCAAAAGGTGGCGCTACAAAGGATTAACCTAAGGGGGCCGAATAATATTGCACGCCCCACTTTTCAGTTATTTATTTTTTACAAAAGTTTAAAATAACCAATAAATTTCGTTCCACTTCACAATTGTATCCCACTTGTTTTTGATTCTTCACCAAAAAATTTAAATTTTATATCTTTATGTTTGAAGCCTGAAATGTGGCAAAAGGTTGAAAAGTTCAAGGGGGCCGAATACTTTCACAAGGCACTGTAGCTTGTGGTATTTTGATAGGCCTACATTAATAGCTTTATCAGTATAGGCACAATGGGCTTTATCACAGGAAAAGAGGACTGGACAAAATGAATCATGGATAAAATAATGAAACAGCTTGCTTGGCGCTAAAGGGACACCGCCTATTGCACAGCCAATGTATCGCAGGTGCTCATGGACATGGGGACAGTAGCAATGAGTCACTTAACATGACTGATACCACACTCCACCATGCGGCTACACTGACCAGCCCCGTGGAGTCGCCAAGACACCATGCCCTGCAAGTCACCTGGAGTCTTCTACCAGTGGAGAAAGGAGACATGTGATACATGGATTCTCACTGTAGTCTCCTCCCTACTGCAGCAGATGGTTATAGCACTACATGTCTTCAACAGACTTACCATACTCAATGGGCTAGTAGGGTAACTGTGCAGGCCCCCAGGCCACAACAACAAGCTTTTGCTGTAACAGGGATTGCACTGCCCATCACTGCAGAATCCAAACTCCTGCTTACCAAGTGTACAAGCAGAGGTGTACTGGTTCACTGAATCAACTGGTGTTGTTGTGACCGTGTCTCTCTCTCCTTCGCAAGCTACCCACCTGGCTCATCTAGCTCACCTGGCCTTGCATGATGTTCTCGCAAACTGTCCTTTTCCTCCTACTCCTGCAAACTTTTTCCCTCTCTAAGTATCGGAAACGTTGCGGTTTTGGAAATCGCAGCATGTCAATTATACAGTGGGAAAAAAAAAAAGTATTTAGTCAGCCACCAATTGTGCAAGTTCTCTTCTGATCCGTACACATGAAAGTTTGAATGGGGCAATGTATCGTGAGATTTTGAGTGCAAATCTCCTACCATCAGCAAGGGCATTGAAGATGAAACGTGGCTGGGTCTTTCAGCATGACAATGATCCCAAGCACACCGCCAGGGCAACGAAGGAGTGGCTTCATAAGAAGCATTTCAAGGTCCTGGAGTGGCCTAGCCAGTCTCCAGATCTCAACCCCATAGAAAACCTTTGGAGGGAGTTGAAAGTCCGTGTTGCCCAGCGACAGCCCCAAAACATCACTGCTCTAGAGGAGATCTGCATGGAGGAATGGGCCAACATACCAGCAACAGTGTGTGCCAACCTTGTGAAGACTTACAGAAAACGTTTGACCTCTGTCATTGCCAACAAAGGATATATAACAAAGTATTGAGATGAACTTTTGTTATTGACCAAATACTTATTTTCCACCATAATTTGCAAATAATATATAGGTATAATGGAAGCAGAAAGTCCACAAAGGAAACCAAAGACTTTCTGTGAAAAGCCTTGCGGGAAAAACTGTGATGTGTTGCCGCTGCATGGGGCCTTAGCCTAAAGGAGTTTTCCAGGATTAAAATGGAAGGCTGCTATGGGTTCCAGGTTTGCCAACTACAGACACTACAGTAATTAGGTTCTGCCTGAAGCAGAGTCTAATAGGTAGGCTGCCAGTGTAATACTGACAAGTTTAATACACTACAATACAGGAGTACTGCATTGTATTATATGTTCAAGTTCCCTAGTAGGACTATATTAGAAAGTAAAAAGTTTAAAAAAAATTGGTTAAAGAGATTATCCAGGGAGTAATAAAGCATCCCCACACTGGTTAAGCTTTATTGCCAATGTACACCCCTATCCCTCAGAGCCCCATTCATTACTTTTGTGGAGGACAGTGGGGGAGGCAGAAACTCACATCTTTCCTGTAGCCACTGCAGTCTGTGAAATCACCGACTCCCCACAGACTTGGGCCTCAGCTCCCTTTAGAAAACTGGTGTAGAGGAATTGATTAATCTACCCCCAGTGAGTCTACAACAATTGGCTGATGATCAAAATTATTCTGGAACATCTTTTCTTATAATGCTGTTGTTCCTCTGTTATTCCTCCTGGAAATGTATGCCTACATTTATAACTGGGTTATACCATTCCGCTTGTCAAAGTGGCATGTCCCAATATATTCTGATACTATTAGCAATGATTGGACAATACCAGACTGTATGGCGACAGCCCCTATAAATGGTAACACTAAGATGTTACTCGTACAGATGTTGCAGAGTTAACCCAACTTTCTGCAGTGAGATAAATCACTGCAGCATGATATATTATCACATCATATCATTTCAAACGGATGGCTGTGGAGTTGGCAGGCCAGACCACTTGCTCTGACTCCTCTAATTTTCCACAGCCGTTTTCGACTCCTACTCTGCTTCAAACTCCTTCATCAATGGGTGACAGCCATTGTCAGTCAGAAGCCTCTAATTCATTAAAAAGTTAGTGATCGAATTCATTTGAAACTAAATATGCAGCAAACTAAACATCTAAATAATTACACAATAATATATATTATATACTATATATAACATAATTAAAAATAATTAATCAGTTTATTTTCAAGCCATAGTCAGTAACTTTTTTCCGACTCCACCTCCACACAAAATTGGTCCTGACTCAGGCTCCACAGCCCTGAAAAGAAGCCAAAGAAAAGACATTGAAAAATGTTTTATCAATGACTAATGAACTGACTTTCATTGTCTTTTATGACAAGATACCATGCTACAGCAATTTAACCCACTGCAGAAAGTCAGGTTAACTCAGCTACATCTGTACCTTAAAACCAACCCGAATTCAAAGGGACAGTCTCTTTTGTGCATTTTTTTGCGTTGGTCACAAGAAGGCAGCATTATAGTGTGGGAGCCACAAGAAGGGGTCATTATACTGTGTGGGGACCACAATAACGAGAATTATAGTGTGGGGGCCTTGATGAAGAAGCATTATACTCTGTAAGGTCCACAAGGAGAGAGCATTATATTGTGTGAGGGCCATTGAGGGATGTTATACTATGTGGGGCCACAAGAGGGACATTACACTGTATGGGGGCACTAAAGGGGCAATATACCCTGTAAAGACTACTAAAGGGGAATTATACTGGGCAGGGGCAAAAAAGGGCTTGGGAGGGATTAGGGCTGTTCCTGGTTATAGTCTCTCTTTCTGCCGCCCTCTGAAAGTTGTCAGGTATACTCACTGGAGGTCCACCACTAACATTTTGGAGGTTAATTTGGACTTACATTGGGTTCCATCTCTCCTCTAGACGGCGATGTAGTGAGATCTTGTCACTGAGGTAGATGTTAATCTGATGTTTGCTGATACTTTCTTCTTCCAGCTTCTTTTCTTCCCCTTTAAGATTGAGCCTGACTGGATGCCCAAATTCTCCCAAGGCATGGGGGTCCAGTGGGGGTTTTTCATACACTGTTCTCTTCAGTTGCTCATAATCTAGTTCAATTTTATTGACAGGTTGTCTATGGTCATGATGCTCCTCAGCTTTCAGCCCCTCAGAATTTTGGGTATTACTGTCTTCTGCATTTTTACTCAAGAACAGGAAACCAAAGAACAATACACAGGCAACAGTAGTCAGCAGACATAGACCCTTCCTCCTCCTTAGTGGTTGCCAAGCGGTCACAAGTCCACGTCTTCTCTTATTCATGATATAAATCCCAGTCACACAGATCTAGCAGAAATGTAAGTGGATACCTCAAAAAAGCTTCTCTGTCAGTACCAGTCTCCTCACCTACCATAAGGCATTGCTATAGGTCACCCCTGGACAGAATACTGACAAAGCCAATACTAGCAGAAGTTATAGAGAATACAAATATTTCCAGAACCGTGTATATTCCAGCACTAACTTGTTGTGAGATGTTTATAGAATACAAAAAGTAACCTTTACAAAAAAGCACCCCAAGAGGAGCAGATCTTTCACACCCCTGTAAGAAACAGGTCTCAGGGCTTTCCCAGAACAATGTTAGGAACTATGGTAACCAGCAATGAGTATCTGTCAATACTATGCAAACACTAAAGTACCATCAAGGGGCCAGTTCAATGCCTACTCGGACGAAGCTGTATAGAAATTGCAAACTCAAAGTTTCCTAAGCAGTCCAGTCAACTACTTCTGCCCACTCCTCAGACCTGCACAAAAGTCACATGAAGTTAGAATCTATGAGTAATGCACACGGGCAGCTGGAGGAAACCGCAGACATGGCTCATAGAAGACTATTGTAGTCAGCAGTGCCGGCCAGCGTCCCTCACACTGCTCCCCGTCCTAGGCTCCCGGTGACGGCCGTAACTCTCCGGTCCGGGATACTGTCTCCTAGAGCCAGGAGCGATGATGATGGCACTTCCCTCCCTCCGTCCCTGAGGCAGCACCTCTCCACGTCTTCCTGTTCCTTCTGTCACCTTACTCCACTCAGACCACGCCTTGTCCTGCCCGGGCAGTTTCTGCTCTCCTCAACTCCTCAGCTTTGAAGGCGCTTGAACAATGCTATTCATGACTTCTAATACATGCTGGTAGTAACTGACAGTGTACTTGCTCTACGTGTTTACTTTTGCATCATGGCTTCTATTCACAATGGAAAAAATAACGCTGTGCTGATTTGTCCTACAACATATCTATATGGTGCCCGACTGATCCTATTGAATTATAATGTAAAAAAAAATAAACAAAAAACTCACCTGTCCCCGTGCTCAGGTGCCCTCCCAGAGCGGTCAGGTCCTGCTGCTCTGCTGTCTTCTTGCACTGGAATTCCTTGCCAGCTGTGACATCCCGTGTCCCTTCTGCTGAAGCCACTGATTGGCTCAGCGGTCAGGTGACCACTGAGACCAACCTGTAGCCTCAGGAAGGGACACGGGACGTCACAGGTAGTTATGTCCCATTACATTCACTGAGGCCACTTGATTGGCCTCAGCGGAGATGTGCAGCGGGGACTTCTACTGGAAGACAACAACGGACCAGACTCCGCTGGGAGGCATCGGGGACAGGTGAGTATGATAGTTTTTTTATAAACCCCCTCAGCCTAATTAAAAAATAAAATTTTAGATTGGACAACCCCTTTGTGAAAGATCCTCAGTGCGCCAACACCGCGTTGGCCCACACCTGAGACTTCTTTACTAAAAACCACACTCACCGCCAGTGAGTGCTGGGTCCACAAGATAAATACAAGACAAGCTTTCTAAATTTTGTATATTTATTAACCCCTAAATGGGTCGGTATTAACATCTAACACATGCAGTTCAGAACAGATATGCAGATATATACAAGCATTAACAGTTACTAGTTACAAGATACAGCGCATAAAATAAAAAGGTAATAAAAGTGAAATAATTACTTTACCACACATATCCTTGATGTGGCTCTATAGTCCAACACTCACACATAGCATGTGGAGTTAACCAGTGGAGGCTCCTAGCAGCAGCATCACAGCATTCCAGCCTGCATGCTCATCACAGTATATCCTCAGTAGTCTCTCATATTATTCTCATCATAGTATTCTCTCTCACTGACCTCTTACCTCATCTTTTATACCCTTGATTACACCACCCAGAATGAGGTCACCGGCGACGGCAAGTCTGATTGATTAATGCACTCAAGTCAAGATTCTTTGTAAGGAGATGGGACCAAGTGGAATGACACAATGCCTTCTATATGTTATCAACCATGTCTGATCAACAGCCCAGGCCAAACAATACATGTGTATTTGATCACCCAGGGCTATGTAGGAATTCAATGGAGCCATTCTGGGATGAATACAAAGCCCTATTGTTACATTGTTGCCACTACTGACAACATACACCTAGGATTAGAGCTACGCACAGTTAAATTAAAAAGAATTAAGAGGGAGATACGATACCCAGAGATCAAAATACATCTTTGAGTTATAGCCATATTTAAGTGGAATCATCACACCTCCCCCTTTTAGATGGGGCTTGTAGGAAGTAGGGGCCTGTGTCACCTCTTCTGAGAGCACCTCTGCCTCCAGCTTCTCAGGCTCTGGCCCCAAGGCTCCCCCCCCTTCCCCGGGGTCCCAGCAGACTCGGGCCTTGTCAGACTCCGAGGGTGGTTGAGCGGCACGCGCCTTCAATATGTCCAGACTAGGGTCAGCTTGGACAGCATCTCTGAACTCTTGGCTGGAGTGAGACAAAAGAGAGGTGCATGGTACATAGCTGCCGGACCCTTCCGGCGCTAGGGTGGGGGAATTTCTCAAGGCAGTTTCAGTAATGCGTCCGAGTGACGGAGGGACTGGTGCAGAGGCTGGAAGGCTTTCCACCCCTTTGGCACTTTGACTGCGGGTAACCACCGCAATACCAGCAGTCCGTCCTACATCCGGATCGTCACGGAGAGCCCAGAGAGACACCGAACCACCTGGTACAACATCCACAGTTTCATGGCAGGCCTTTGCAATATCATTAACAGCATTGGTTCTATCACACTGAGCTGGAGGGAGGACTGGCAGACATAGAGACACAGACTGGGGGGATGAGGCCCCCACAGATGTGGGCGGGTCTACAGCCCAGTCCTCACTCAGCTCCTTTACACCTACATTAATCCCAGAGACAGTACCATTAGCATTTTCACATCCTGTAGGAAAGAACTCAGTAAGGGGTTTAGCCTTCCCTTTGGACATGGCAAGTTCATCTACAACATTCACAGGTACAGTTAAAGTAGCATTTTCACAGAATGTATGAGGAGACATTTCAGAGGGAGGGTTATCAGCCCCCTCTGCATATTGGCACATCATAGGCCCCAAATCTGTCCCCAACAGTACATTGGCAGGCAACTCAGACATTACTCCCACATCCCGCATTCCTTTCCCTGCACCCCAGTCTAACTGAACACAAGCCATGGGTACAGTAAAACGTTCCAATCCAATACCCCGTAGGGTCAGAGTTTTCCCGGGAATAATACTGTCTGGGGGGACCAAATCTGGTTGTACCAGCGTAACATCTGCCCCAGTGTCCCGGAATCCCATCACCACTTTGTCCCCCACAGTGACCTGTTGACGGTTAGCATTAGGCTGGGGCCCCTCCCTCGCAACCAGATACACAGATGGACCGGCCGCTGGAGTTTGGGGAGCAGGGGGGTTCCTAGGGCGGTTGGGGCAGTCTCGTTGTAAATGTCCTGTTTGATTACAGGCGTGGCACCGCCTGATCTCTCCCTGGGGTATGAGAGAGGTCGCCGGGGAGCCCAGAGCTCGAGGGGCAGGGGACGTATAGGAACCACCCGGGACAGATTGTGTCTTACCCCTCCTGGAAGCATGGGGCTGTGGTGACCTCTAGCTTGGTTCAGGATTCCCCGGGACAGATTGTGTCTTACCCCTCCTCCAGCCGTCGCTGGCAGGTTTCCACAGCAACTGGTTGGCAACATAACGATCCACCATTGCTGCGGCTGTTTCAAGGTCCTTGGGCTCTCGGTCCAGGAGGTATTTTTGCACTTCCTCGGTACAAATGGTCAAGAACTGCTCTTGAAGCATGAGGTCTGCAAGGCTTTCTAGCGAGGTGACGGACTTGCCCTCCGTCCACTCCCGGAACCACACGCGCAGCTGGGCCGCTGTAGCCTCATGGCTCTCTGAAGGCTTTTTCTGCAGGCCTCGGAACCTTCGATGGTACAGCTCCAGCGTGAGTTGGTATCTCCGGATCAGCGCTGCTTTAACGGACTCATAGTCCTGGTCAACTGGCAAATTGGCGTAAGTGTCCAGGGCTTTTCCCCTCAACCGGGGAGCCAGGTAACGGACCCAATCCGTCTGTGGTAGCTGATATTGCTTACACACTTTCTCAAAGGAGTCCAAATCCCCGTTTGTTTCAAGGATTGGAAAGTCCTCGGATCGGAGCCTTGGTACTTGAGCTTCTGGAGTGCGTGCAGTGACAGACGGTGCCTGCTGGGAGAGCTCCATTCTTTTGAGCTCAAGCTGATACTGCCGCTCAGCCTGCCGTTCTGCTGCCTCACGATCAGCCTGCCGTTCTGCGGCCTGCCGTTGGTGTTCTGCAGCTTCCTGAAAGCGGCACATCACCTGCAGGTATATGTTAGGGTCACTGGTGCCTACTTGCTGTAGAGCCCTTTGCCAGTATGAAGCCATTCCCCCCACAAGGCTGGGGCTACTGGTCCCTCCTGGTGAAGTAATCCTTGGGACCAGGCTGCTTGCCGCACTTCCTGGCCTAGCCCCAAAATCAGGACTCTGCTCGATTCTCTGCATGGCTGTGGCAGCCATACGCTCAGGATCTCCAAAAGCCTGGTTCTGCAGTTCTGGGGCTCTGCTTCTGAGCCCACTAGCCATCCACTGGTATTTGCCAAATAAAAGATAGGATAGAATACAAAGAGTAAGGGAGGGGAACAGCACTGTATCAAACTTTCACTGTATCTAAATGCTTGCTTTAATACCGAGCTTGTCTCATAGGATTTCTACCTACCAAGGGAACTATCACATGTCATCGTGATAGCTGCATATGTCTCCCCCTCTGCGAAAGCTGACGCTGCCTGCGAGGTCCTACAAGCCACGCTGAGCCAGTTACAGTCTCAGCACCCCCAGGCCCTCTTTCTTCTGTCGGGTGATTTCAACCACGCCTCTCCATCATCCACACTGCCCAGTTTCACACAGTATGTAACCTGCCACACAAGAGACAACAAAACACTGGACTTGTTCTTTGCCAACGTGAGGGAGGCATATAACTCATCAGCCCTACCGCCCCTGGGAAGATCGGATCACAACCTAGTACATCTCCGACCTGTGTACAAGCCACTTGTACGTAGAGAACCAGCTGTCACCCGCACAGTGAGGATATGGTCCGAGGAGAGTGATGAGGCTCTGAGGGATTGTTTTGACACAACCGCATGGGAAGTTCTGCAGGATTCTTATGGGGAAGACATAGAAGGACTCACACACTGCATAACGGACTACATAAATTTTTGTGTGGACAACACAGTACCCACAAAAGTGGTGAGGTGCTTCTCCAATAACAAACCATGGATTAACTCTGATATAAAAACACTACTTAAGGAGAAAAAGATGGCATTCAGGACAAGAGATAAGGAGGGGTTGAGGGAAGTACAAAAGGAGCTGAGGCATCAAATCAGGCAAGGAAAAGCCAGTTATAAGGAAAAAATGGAAAAGCAAATGGAAAGAAAAGACATAAGGGGGGTCTGGGAGGGGCTTAAGTCAATTTCGGGTCATAAACAGTCTGTCTGCCAGATTGAGGCAGATGTTAATTGGCTTAATGAACTAAACCTATTCTTCAACAGATTTTATCACACACCAGCTCCTCCCACCCCAGTATGTCCTTCAGCTCCCCTCACCACAATGACTTCTCCCCATGCGGCCACTTCCCAACAGACCAGTAAATCCAGAAATCCATCTTTATCTGGCCACAGTCTGACCTTCACACGGGCCCAGGTGAGGAAGGAGATGAAAAAGATCAAGGCGAGGAAAGCCGCAGGGCCAGATGACATCAGTGCAAGGCTAATTAAGACTTGCGGGGACCAGCTGTGTGGTATAATTACATATATGTATAATATGAGCCTGAGGCAGGAAATAGTCCCTGAATTATGGAAATCTTCTTGTGTGGTACCAGTTCCAAAGAAACCCCACCCTATGGACCTCAACGACTACAGACCTGTAGCACTGACATCCCACCTGATGAAGATCTTGGAGAGATTGGTTCTCAAACATCTCCGCCCTCTAGTGAGCCCCGCTATGGACCCACTCCAGTTTGCTTATCGGCCGGGCATTGGGGTAGATGATGCCATCATCCATCTTCTGCACAGGGCTCTGTCTCACCTGGAGAAACCAGGGAACACAGTGAGATTAATGTTTTTTGACTTCTCCAGTGCTTTTAACACCATACAGCCCAGGTTATTGAGGGACAAGCTGGGCCTTGCTGGAGTGGACCACCACCTCTCCAACTGGATCCTAGACTACCTCACAAATCGACCTCAATACGTGAGAGCCCGAGACTGTGTGTCAGGTACCGTGATCTGTAATACGGGGGGCACCTCAGGGTACGGTTCTCGCCCCTTTCCTCTTCACACTGTACACTGCAGATTTTAGGTGCAACTCATCCAGCTGCTACCTACAGAAGTATTCTGACGACTCTGCAATAGTGGGTCTCATCACAGATGATGATGACAGGGAGTACAGAGAACTGAACCAGCATTTTGTGGACTGGTGCCACTGGAACCACCTGAAGATTAATGCGGGGAAGACCAAGGAGATGGTGGTGGACTTCCGCAAAGGCAGAAGCCCTCCTAAACCAGTGGACATCCTGGGGACGGGCATCGAGATTGTGAACACCTATAAGTACCTGGGTTTGCTCCTTAATAATAAGCTGGACTGGGCAGATCATATGGAGGCCCTGTACAGGAAGGGCCACAGCAGGCTCTACCTGCTTAGGAAACTGAGAGCCTTTGGAATCCGGGGGGCACTTCTTAGAACTTTCTTCAACTCGGTAGTGGCATCAGCCATCTTCTTTGGAGTGGCCTGCTGGGGGAGCAGTATATCAACCAGGGACAGAAATAAACTTGACAAGCTGATTAGAAGGGCCAGCTCTGTCCTGGGGAGCCCACTGGACCCAGTGCAGGTGGTGGGTGACAGAAGGATACTGTCCGTGGTGAGCTCCATGCAGAAGAAGAAGTCCCATCCCATGCATGAGACTGTGATCGCCTTGAGCAGTACTGTCAGTGACCGACTGCTCCACCCTAGGTGTGAGAAGGAGCGCTATCGGAAGTCTTTCCCCCCCACCGCGGTTAGGTTGTACAACCAACACCGACCTAAGCGGAGATCATTACACACAGAGAACTGAAATATCTCTCTGCCTGTTATATCCCCCCCCCCTCTGCTACGTCCTACCTGTCTGTCTGCTATTAATGTAATGCCTCTTACCTTGGAACATTCCTGTACATGTTGTATTTGTATTTGTATCTGCTTATCTTTGCTGCTGTAACACACTGAATTTCCCCATTGTGGGACTATTAAAGGACTATTATTATTATATTATTATTATTATTAGGATTACCACAATCCCCAGCGTCTTAGTGATAAAGGTCGCCAACACACGCTGTTTATCTTAAGGATCCCACTACGCTGCCACCAATGTGAAAGATCCTCAGTGCGCCAACACCGCGTTGGCCCACACCTGAGACTTCTTTACTAAAAACCACACTCACCGCCAGTGAGTGCTGGGTCCACAAGATAAATACAAGACAAGCTTTCTAAATTTTGTATATTTATTAACCCCTAAATGGGTCGGTATTAACACTAACACATCCAGTTCAGAACAGATATGCAGATATATACAAGCATTAACAGTTACTAGTTACAAGATACAGCACATAAAATAAAAAGGTAATAAAAGTGAAATAATTACTTTACCACACATATCCTTGATGTGGCTCTATAGTCCAACACTCACACATAGCATGTGGAGTTAACCAGTGGAGGCTCCTAGTAGCATCACAGCATTCCAGCCTGCATGCTCATCACAGTATATCCTCAGTAGTCTCTCATATTATTCTCATCATAGTATTCATAGTATTCTCTCTCACTGACCTCTTACCTCATCTTTTATACCCTTGATTACACCACCCAGAATGAGGTCACCGGCGACGGCAAGTCTGATTGATTAATGCACTCAAGTCAAGATTCTTTGTAAGGAGATGGGACCAAGTGGAATGACACAATGCCTTCTATATGTTATCAACCATGTCTGATCAACAGCCCAGGCCAAACAATACATGTGTATTTGATCACCCAGGGCTATGTAGGAATTCAATGGAGCCATTCTGGGATGAATACAAAGCCCTATTGTTACATTGTTGCCACTACTGACAACGTACACCTAGGATTAGAGCTACGCACAGTTAAATTAAATAGAATTAAGAGGGAGATACGATACCCAGAGATCAAAATACATCTTTGAGTTATAGCCATATTTAAGTGGAATCATCACACCCTTTAATTTAGAAGGCCAAAATAGCACCACTTGCTGCTCTACTTCTGCCATGGAAAGTGATGAAACTGAGGACAGAGCCCAGACAGACACAGCATTAGGCTCTGTTCAGATCTGCATTGGGGGCTTCTTTAAGAACCATTAGGACAGTTTTGGTATAATTTATTGGAAAAAGCAGCACAGCATGCAGCACTAATTTTACTGAAAAAAAAAATTATGGAATATGACAGACCAGTGTCGGACTGGGATGTCTAGGGCCCACCAGTGGAATTGCTTCTAGGGGCCCACCATCAGGACCCCTGCAGATCAGCGGTACCGAGACAGGGCGGCAAAAGGTAATAACATGTTGGGAGCCATGTTGCTCACCCACCATACCATGTTCACCACTGCACTACCTAAACCAACTGCTACACCCTGTATGGCAAGTGAACAGCATGGCTCTTAGAATTGTTACCTGTAGCCGCACTGTCCTATAAAAGCTGATCTACAGAGGTCCTGGCTGTTGTATCATCGCAGATGTAATATTGCTGGCCTATCATAAGGACAGGCCATCAATATTAGAAATATGGATAAATCCTTTGAAGAGGTTGTCCAGGAATTGGCGCAACCCATGTCCCTTGCGGGAGGTGTAAAATAAAAAAATAAAAAATCATACTCACCTGTCCCTGGCGTTCCGTTGTCCGCTGCCAGTGTCCTTTCAGTCTCGTGCCGGCGACTCCTTGCTGGGAGTCCTGCACCTCATGTGACCGCTAAGACCAATTAGGTACAGGATTTCCAGAAATGAGGGGCCACCATGAGACCAAACAGATAGAGGCAGGGGACAATGGGGTGCTGGGGGACAAGCGACAATGCTTTTTTTGAAATTTTTTTTTTATTTTTACACCTCCCAGGCGGCCGCCACAGTGGTCGCTCTAGTTTATGGACAACCTCTTTTAAGGGGTTGTCTGGGCCAAATTTTTTTATGGCCACTTCACTGGTACCCCCATACGGTGGCCTCTTCACTGGTCCCCCATACTGTATGGGGAACAGTGATGGAGCCATTATATTGTGTGGGAGCAGTGATGGGGGATAACATCCTGTGGAGGGACATTAAACTGTGTGGGGCATATTAAAGGGGTTGTCCAGAGTTACCTTTTTTATGGCCTAAGGTCAGGATAGGCCATAAATACCTGATCAGTATGGGGCTGACACACGGCACCATTAGCTGTTCGGAGCCTCTTCCGGCACCCGTTCTGTACACAACACAGGGCCGGAAGCAGAAAGCTCCATCCGCTGTTTAGTTTTCCGGCGCCTTCACTGCAGCTCAGCTCCTACTGACTTCAATAAGTGCTGAGATGCAGTGAAGGTGCCCGGCTAATACACAGTGGACAGAGCTTTCTGCTTCTGGCCCCGTATTGTGTACAGGATGGGCGCCAGAAGTGGCTCCGTACAGCTGATCAGTCCGGGGTCAGCCCCGTACAGATCAGATATCTATGGCCTATCCTGAGGATAAACCATAACAAATTATGCCTGGACAACCCCTTTAATATACCCCCCTAATGAGCCGCACTTTAAAGTTGTCCAGTATAATTTTTGTCTTTCTTATAATTAGTCCAGGAGAAGTTAATCCCCCCCCCCCAAAAAAAAACAAAAACATACTAAACATACTCACCTGTCCCCGATGCTCCGGTGTCAGCAGGTCTCAGCACGGTCCAGTCCTGCTGCTCCGCTGTCTTCTTTTGCCGGAAGTCCTCACTGGCTGTGACGTCCCAGGTCCCTTCCTTTAGGCCGCTGATTGGCTTCAGGGGTCATGTCACGTCACAGCTAGTCACGTGCAGGGGGAACTTGCGCTGGAAGAAAACAGAGCTGCAGGCCGAACCGCGCTGGGAGACACTGGGGACAGGAGAGAAAGTTTGTTGTTTTTTTTACCTGCCCCAGTGTAATTAAAAAAAAAAAAATGTTATCCTGCACAACCCCTTTAATGTCCCCCAGGCTATTGGCCTCCATCACTGCCCCTCCGATGACCCCATCAATGGTCCCCATACAGTATAGAGGACCAGTGAAGGGGCCACTGTACAGGGAGGAATATTGATGTTTATATGCCCATACATTGGCCCCTTCACTGGTCTCCCCTATAGCAGTATTGGAGTTTCTGCGACT
The DNA here is from genome assembly GCA_947044405.1 of Leptodactylus fallax. NCBI lineage: Eukaryota > Metazoa > Chordata > Amphibia > Anura > Leptodactylidae > Leptodactylus > Leptodactylus fallax. The sequence continues at coordinate 4,762,560 of CAMRHE010000084.1, read as the reverse complement.
TAGGTATTGTTATGCTGGAGCCCTAGAGCAGGCACCAGCATAACAATACAGTGGGAAATTATCTGGGGTGGGAGGGGGGGATAACAACTCTCAACAGACCCAGAGCATCTGGAGTTGTTATGGGTTGTAGTTATCAGAGTTGTCAGTGAAGTTGAAAGATTTGGGGGCAAAATAGGGGGAAAAGTTCTTTTTTTGTTTGCGTGGTTAAGTTGTACGTACCTTTCACACTGCTGGTCTGAGCTCCTATGCAGAAACCCGCCGCCGCGCACAGCATCAGTACGTCAGTGACGCTTACTGCAACAAGCTGCAACTGGATTGGTTCCATTGGCTGCCCATCAGGATCCCCCTACCCCCTCCCTAGAGTAAATTCTTGATAGTGACGGTTATGGGTGCTGCCGCGATATCTCAGATACTTGAAAGAGATACAGCTTTAGTACCCACAACTGCAGTTGTCAAGAACATGGTGAATGAGCAGCGCAGCACCCAGCATTTAAACAATACTTGGACAGTATAATATGCTCCGCAGTGTCCCCAACACAGCATTATATGTTCCGCAGTGTACCCAACACAGCATTATATGCTCCGCAGTGGCCCCAACACAGCATTATATGCTCCTAAGTAGCCCCAACACAGCATTATATGCTCCGTAGTGGCCCCAACACAGCATTATATGCTCCGCAGTGGCCCCCACACAGCATTATATGCTCACAGTGGCCCCCACACAGCATTATATGCTCCGCAGTGGCCCCAACACAGCATTATATGCTCCACTGTGGGCCCAACACAGCATTATATGCTCTGCAGTGGCCCCAACACAGCATTATATGCTCCGCAGTGGCCCCAACACAGCATTATATGCTCCACTGTGGCCCCAACACAGCATTATATGCTCCGCAGTGGCCCCCACACAGCATTATATGCTCCGCAGTGGCCCCCACACTGTATTATATGCCCTCAGTGGCCCCCACACTGTATTATATGCCCTCAGTGGCCCCCACACTGTATTATATGCCCTCAGTGGCCCCCACACAGTATTATATGCCCTCAGTGGCCCCCACACTGTATTATATGCCCTCAGTGGCCCCCACACTGTATTATATGCCCTCAGTGGCCCAAACACTGTATTATATGCCCACAGTGGCCCCCACACAGTATTATATGCCCTGAGTGGCCCCCACACTGTATTATATGCCCAAAGTGACCCACACACACTATTAGGTGCTCCACAGTGGCCCACCCACCCCCAGAGCCGGTGCTATTATTATACTCTGGGGTCTCCTCAGACCCCAGAATATAATAAGTACAGGTCCAGGAGAAGTGTTTAAAAATAACAAACACTTATACTCACCTTGTCTTACCTCTCCGGGGTATCCTCGCTCCGTCCTGCTGTCTTTCCCATCTTCCTTGGTCCTCTGGTCTCCACGTCCTGTGTCCCAGACGTCACCGCTGGGGCCTGTGATTGCACCTCAGCGGTCACGTGGGACGCGATGACGTCATTACGCTGGCGCGCCCCATGTCACCGCTGGGGCCTAATCACAGGCCCCTGCAGGGAGGCCGGAAAAGTGCCGGAGACGATGCTGAGCCCAGGACTGTCAGGTGAGTATTTTTTTTTTTCTTTTTTTGTCACTTCCCCTGTCCTGGCATCTAATGGAAAGGGGCCGGCCCCTTTCCATTAACAATAGGTATAGCGGTCGGGGAACCAGGCCTTCCCCGACCACTATCATGATAGTCCGGGGCCCCGGCCATTTCCAGCTGGCCGCAGGCCCCGCACCCCTCTGGCCACGATCGTTACGCCACTGTCCATTGGTCAGGGGCCCGATCGGGATGGTCAGGAGCCGGTCGGGCCCCTGACCGTCCCGATCAGAACCTTGACCTTTGTATTGGCAAAATGAGTACTAATAGTCGGGGCTCGGGGCCCACCGGGGGATTCACCGGTTCCCCGATGGGCCAGTCCGACCCTGTGACAGACCCATTATAAGTCAGTGTGGTCCATCGGGCAGCTTTTGTCTCCATCATGTGACAGATTCGTCCAGTCCATCATTTTCATTTCTCTTCTACTATGATTAAACAGAGAAGCAGAATTGACGGTGTAGTTGTGATTACATTTTTAGGCCTCATGCATGCATTTTTAGTTAAACCTATTTTTTCCCTATTGGGTCTCCTGACGTAAGGCAGGATATTTAGTAAACTATAACATCACCAATCAAAAATAACCTTCAGCCAGGGGCGCACCGCTAATGAGGCGAAGTGAGGCGGCCGCCTCAGGCGGCACTGTCCGTCACTGTCTGGGGGGCGGCATTTTTACCATTTATTTAATGTAAACCAGCCCAGGACAGGCCGCTTTAAAAAAAACAAAGCTGAGTGGGGCCTGTCCTGGGCTGGTTTACGAGACCTCTGCGTGTCAGCGCAGGCGGCGATACAATGACGTCATCGCGTCTCCTACGCTGACACGCAGACGTTGTGGAAAGAAGAGGAGCGGCAGCGGAGGCTCCATCATGGGATTGCAGGTAGCTGACAATAACTTTTTATATATATATATATATATATATATATATATTTACAGTACAGACCAAAAGTTTGGACACACCTTCTCATTCCAAGAGTTTTCTGTATTTTTATGACTATAAAAATTGTAGATTCACACTGAAGGTATCAAAACTATGAACTAACACATGTGGAATTATATACTTAACAAAAAAGTGTGAAACAACTGAAAATATGTCTTATATTCTAGGTTCTTCAAAGTAGCCACCTTTTGCTTTGATTACTGCTTTGCACACTCTTGGCATTCTCTTGAGGAGCTTCAAGAGGTAGTCACCTGAAATGGTTTTCACTTCACAGGTGTGCCCTGTCAGGTTTAATAAGTGGGATTTCTTGCCTTATAAATGGGGTTGAGACCATCAGTTGTGTTGTTCAGAAGTCAGGTGGATACACAGCTGATAGTCCTACTGAATGGAGTGTTAGAATTTGTATTATGGCAAGAAAAAAGCAGCTAAGTAAAGAAAAACGAGTGGCCATCATTACTTTAAGAAATGAAAGTCAGTCAGTCCGAAAAATTGGGAAAACTTTGAAAGTGTCCCCAAGTGCAGTGGCCAAAACCATCAAGTGCTACAAAGAAACTGGCTCATATGAGGACCGCCCCAGGAAAGGAAGACCAAGAGTCACCTCTGCATGCAGAGGATAAGTTCATCTGAGTCACCAGCCTCAGAAATCGCAGGTTGACAGCAGCTCAGATTAGAGACCAGGTCAATGCCGCACAGAGTTCTAGCAGCAGACACATCTCTACAACAACTGTTAAGAGGAGACTGTGTGCAGCAGGCCTTCATGGTAAAATAGCTGCTAGGAAACCACTGCTAAGGACAGGCAACAAGCAGAAGAGACTTGTTTGGGCTAAAGAACACAAGGAATGGACATTAAACCTGTGGAAATTTGTGCTTTGGTCTGATGAGTCCAAATTTGAGATCTTTGGTTCCAACCACCGTGTCTTTGTGCGACGCAGAAAAGGTGAACAATTGGACTCTACATGCCTGGTTCCCACCGTGAAGCATGGAGGAGGAGGTGTGATGGTGTGGGGGTTCTTTGCTGGTGACACTGTTGGAGATTTATTCAAAATTGAAGGAATACTGAACCAGCATGGTTACCACAGCATCTTGCAGCAGCATGCTATTCCATCCGGTTTGCGTTTAGTTGGACCATCATTTATTTTTCAACAAGACAATGACCCCAAACACACCTCCAGACTGTGTAAGGGCTATTTGATCAAGAAGGAGAGTGATGGGGTGCTACGCCAGATGACCTGGCCTCCACAGTCACCAGACCTGAACCCAATCGAGATGGTTTGGGGTGAGCTGGACCGCAGAGTGAAGGCAAAAGGGCCAACAAGTGCTAAGCATCTCTGGGAACTCCTTCAAGACTGTTGGAAGACCATTTCAGGTGACTACCTCTTGAAGCTCCTCAAGAGAATGCAAAGAGTGTGCAAAGCAGTAATCAAAGCAAAAGGTGGCTACTTTGAAGAACCTAGAATATAAGACATATTTTCAGTTATTTCACACTTTTTTGTTAAGTATATAATTCCACATGTCTTAATTCATAGTTTTGATGTCTTCAGTGTGAATCTACAATTTTTATAGTCATGAAAATACAGAAAACTCTTGGAATGAGAAGGTGTGTCCAAACTTTTGGTCTGTACTGTATATATATATATATATATATATATATATATATATAAATAGGCCGTAACCTGCTGTAGTATCCCCGTCAGGTAATGGCCTATTTACTTATAGATCCCCACGCCTGCTGTGGCTGCCTCCGCTTCCCCTTCTGCTATCGGACGCAGAAGGGGGAATCAGAAGCGGCTGTGAGCGGTAGCGGGGATCGGTAAGTGAGGCCAATATACTACTGTTATTATACTCCGGGGTCTTTTCAGACCCCGGAGTATAATAATCGGAGACCCAGGGGAGGTGATAAACATAAAAACCATTGTTACTCACCTCTCCAGCGATCCGATGTTGCTCCCAGCAGGCTTCGGCCTTCTTTGGTGACGTCCCAGGCGTCACGTGAGCCAGCTCGACGTCATTATGTGGCGACGCCGGTCTGTGTGACATTGAAGAGGACCGAAAGGAGGGAGCGCACCGGAGTCCAGGTAAGTAACACTGGTTTTAATGTTTGTCACCACCTGGGTCTCCGATCATTATACTCTGGGGTCTTTTAGACCCCAGAGTATAATAATAGTTCATGGGTGAGTTACTATGGAGGAGAATACTGTGTGCAGGGGCCACTATGGGACATAATTATGTGTGCAGGGGCCACTATGGAGTATAATACCGAATGCAGGGGCCACTTTGTGACATGATACCGTGTGCAGGGGCCACTATAGAGCATAATTCCAAGTGCAGGGGCCACTATGGAGCATAATACCGAGTGCAGGGGCCACTGCGGGGCATAATATTGTGTGCAAGGGCCACTATGGAGCATAATACCAAGTGCAGGGGCCACTATGGAGCATAATACAGCGTGCAGGGGCCGCAGCGGGTCATAATACCGTGTGCAGGGGCCACTATGAGGCATAATACCGTGTGCAGGGGCCACTATGGAGCATAATACCGTGTGCAGGGGCCGCTGCGAGGCATAATACCCTGTGCAGGGGACGCTGCGGGGAATAATACCGTGTGCATGGGCTGCTGCGGGGCATAATACCGTGTGCAGGGGCCACTGCAGGGCATAATACCATGTAATACTGTGTGCAGGGGCCACTGTGGACCATAATACTGTGTAATACTGTATTAAAAAAAAAAAAACACCTACTCACCTGTTCCTTGTGCTCCGATGTCTCCGCAGTCTGGTTCTGGTGCTCTGGTGTTCTCTTCTGGCAGAAGTCCCCACCACACATGACCGCTGAGGGGAAGAAAACACTGGAGCAGCAGGACTAGAACACACTGGGAGACATCGGAGCACCTTCCTCAGCCTCATATTTAAAAAAGTGGTTATCCTAGACAACCCCTTTAAGGTGGCACTTGGGCTTTATTAAAGGGTCTTTCCAGCTCATTTTTATTGATGTTCTATCCTTAGGACAGATTATCAGTAAGAGATCAGTGGACCCCTCCTCTGATCAGCTGTATGAAGGGGCTATGGTGCCTGTTTATATCATACGCTGTCTGTTTATAGTGACCGTGTGATGTAAATTTAGTCTTGTCAAATAGACGTGTATACAACGAGGCTGTAGTTACATTACATGGCCGCTATGAGATGAATGACACTATGTAAACAGAGAAGCGGTCACAGAGCTTACACAGGTACCACGGTTCATTCAAACAGCTGATCAGTGGGGGTCCTGGGATTTTGAGCCCCACTGATTAGTTTATTAATGGCCTGGAAAACCTTTTAATTAGTTAACACCTGGGGCATTATTAATAAGGGGCACTATTTATACAGGGTACACATGGACATTATTAATATAAAGATGCACTTGGGGGTATTATTCATTATGGGGGGGGGGGTTATATCATCTCTTATATATATAAAAATGAGTTCCTGTCTGTCTGTCTGTCTGTTCTTTATGCGGGACCAAACGACTGGACCGATCCTCACCAAATTTGGCACACATGTACATCAGGTGTCCGGGAATATTATAGACTGGGTCTCAGCTCTCTTGGACGTACCGTTCCTGATATACAGTATTCCCAAAAAATGACCAGCATTAGTCTATACAAGCCTGCAAGTCTTTCACTCATATTCCATCTGCCATACACATGGTCACATGTCCCTTATCAGCCAATAAGAGCTTGCAGGTGCTTACTCTCCTCAGGCACACAGGTTTCCATAGCAACCAAGCTATGTATGACCTGTATTAGTCAATAGCAGTTCACAGGACCTTAAATATTTAGTCATATCACGTGTATCAGCCAATATAAGTTCACATTTAATTTACCAGGTTTCCATAACAACACAGCCATAAATAGATTGTACCTATACTGGACTCAGTGGCGTAACTAGCAATGGCAGGGCCCCAAGGCGAACATTTGACATGGGACCCCCCCCCGGCAACCACCCCCCACCCCCCCGCACAAACTGCATTCCTGCACACACTATTATGCCCCATAGTGGCCCCTGCATACACTATTAGGCCCCATAGTGGCCCTTGCACACAGTATTCTGCCCCATAGTGGCCCCTGCACACAGTATCATAGTGGCTCCTTCATATAGTATTATGCGCACTTCTCGCTACTTCTTCAACGTTGGACCAGATGTCACGTGAGCCAGGCATGTATCGCAACACATAATGACGTCGGACTGGCCCACCGACATCTGGGATGCCACCAAGGAGGCCCGAAGCCTGCTGAAAAGACCCCAGAGTATAATGATAGCAGTGTTTGTGGGGTTCAGGGCCCACAGGCCTTACTTACCAATCCCCGCTCCTGCTCACAGCCGCCTCTGCAGAAGGTGAAATGCAGGCAGCCGTGAGCAGGAGTGGGGATTGGTAAGTAAATAGGGCCCGTTACCTGCTGGTGTTAAAAAAAAAAAAAAAAAAACATCAGAGGCCCGCCGGGTCCCCTAATGTCCTGGGCCCTGTGGCAGCTGCTACCACTGCTAAACCGGTATTTACGCCACTGACTGGACTGCCATACTGGATTTCAGCATTCTTATAAATTGAAATAGTTTTTAAACTACTCATGTCCCCTGCAGCGAAACGCATGGCTGCTGCTCAAGCTAATGAAAACTCTCAGCAGACCCAAGCCTGTCTCCAATCTGATAAGGTATGTTACAGACAACAGCGAGCTGCTGAAACTCCCCAGCAGACCCAAGCCCGTCTCCAATCTGACAAAGCATTGTCAGCCACATGCACACAGCTGCACTCCAGGTTTCAATAACAACCCAGCCATTTTTCTTCACTGCTGTAGGTCAGCTTTAAAGGGGCAGGGCGCTGTGGATGACACTGTTACACAAGGTCACATACATACAGCTTTACTCCTGGTTTTCCATAACAACCGATCGCAGGTTTTTCACTGATATCCAAACTGAGATGCACATGATCACATGACACTTATGGACCAATGGAAAATCGCAGGTTCAGTCTTGACATACACACAGCTTTACACCAGGTTTCCATAGCAACCAAGCTATTTATGACCTGTATGAGTCAATAGCGGTTTGCAGGTCCTTAAATATTCAGTCATATGACGTGCATCAGCCAATATAAGTTCACATTTCATTTACAAGGTTTCCATAGCAACACAGCCATAAATAGACTATACCTATACTGAACTGCCATACTGGATGTCAAGTGCAAAACTGGCCAATTCTTATGGGGTCACTACACAAACAAAAAATGAAATATACCCGTGCGAAGCCAGGTCCTTCCTCTAGTATTTTATAATTGGGGTAGCAACACGATGGGTGTGCAGGTGAGGACAATGTGGGTCAGGTGCCTGGAAAAGGGAGGAGCCAAAAATGTCTGTGTTGTAAACTTTACAGAGACAAGTCACAGCTGGAAGAAGTGGTCATGGCTGCCAGAGGGGAGAGAAGGGAAATGTGATTAGTCAGAGACGTCACCTGTAAGTCACAAAATGTTACTGCCCTGTATACACCTAAATGATAGAGGATAAATACCTGATTGATGGGGTCTGTCAGCTGAGACCCCCATTGAGCCTGAGAATTGGATTTTTTCTCCCCCACTGGGTGGGAATCCAGCCTGGCTGCAGCCATATATAGGTGTGTTGCTTGGTGGATGGACGAACCCGCGTGGCTCTCATTCACTTCGATGGGACTGCCGAAGATACCTAAAGTCCAGTACTCAGCTATAGAGAATGGGGGCCACGTGGGCTCGTCCTTCCACCAAGCAGAAGATGTGTGAAGTTATTGTCATTGTTAATGCCGTGTTGTTGATTTCTGATACTGAAGTAATACAGGAAGAAGAATTCTTAAAAACTGTTTCATAAGTTTGTGAATGTTTATTGTACGACAATAACAGCGTGTGACGCTAACAGCATGTAAACGCAATTTTATATATATATTTTTTTTTTTTGGGGGGGGGGGGCGTCTTTCGATAGTCCGCCTCAGGCAGCAAAGAGGCTAGGTTCACCACTGCCTTCAGCCAATATTTCTAATTACAATACACCAGTTGTAATCAATTCATAATTTATTGTATCTTAGGCCAAAAAACAAGATAAAAACACATAAAGACAGCATGGCGATAGAGAACAAAAAATGGGGGTGGAGGTCGTACATACACCAGGGCAGATAAATAAACTGATATACAGTATGATCACAATATAAATAGCTCCAGTTCATATAAAATAGTCGAACTGCACACATCCAAATATCACAGTACAATCAGAGTGGAAGTTATCCAGAGCAATAATGATGTATAATATGATTGTTACGAACTTATAATTCATATATAAATCAAGTGACTTCACAGCAGGAACATGATTCAATTAATATATATCATACCAAAATATTGTGCATATAGCGATGTAATAATACTGTATATTATAGTGGTCCCATACAAGTAAGAGGATGGAGATTAAGCTCACTCATCAGCCAAGCTATAATAGTCATAGATCATAGTTATGTAAGATGGGGAAACAGCCCTCATGTTATGAATGTAGCTGTTTCTATAAATAAGTTTTTGTTTTTTTTTATAAACTGACATTTGTTTGTTTGACCACAAGAGCCCACTGTTACCTGGAGACTGTAATTCTCTGGAGTAGTGAGGTGGAGACCCTGTTCTGCAGAGGTGGAATTACAAGAAGGAGCAGAGTGTGTGTGGCAGTCATCTTAGGAGTATGCTTTGAGCTTTTAGAAGAAGAAGGACTGAAGTGAGAGAAGGAGGATGGCTAAGGAATCCGAAATATAGCAAGATGGAGCTGAAGCAGAGACTGTTCCAGGGTTTATTCAGACAGCATCCTATGTTGAAGATTGCTATCAAGGACCCGGCTAAGAAGTGGCCCTGTCAGTGAGACCGCATGTTTGGATGAGTCCTGCTTTCAGCTGTTCCAGACAAAAGCTAAAAGGTACCCAACAAATCTAGATCAGTAAGAGAAGTAATCGTGCACGCACCGCATTACATTTTTGGCGCAAATTGCTTGGGACTGAGTAAGTGCCTGTAGTTAGAATAGTTAGGCATATTCATCTTCACAGTCCACACTACTGGTGAATTATCTACCTATTCGGTAGTAAGGACTAAGACTCAGATAGTTCTATAGACTTGTAACTCCCAGAGAGGAGCTTCTGAGGAAGTCTAGAAGTGACATTTTATACATTGTCATATTTCTTTGGCTTGCAAGCTGACCTACTATTATATTTACTCTTTTATACGTTGTGTGTGGGGAATAGGGGTATTTTGATAAGTTTGTAAGCTCTTGTGTTATACCGCCGGTGCCCCTATCACACTCACTGAATTGTTCCTGTGACTAGGGTGATAAAATGTAACAAGCGGCTGGTTAGTTGCACCCTGCAGATAGGTAAAAGCTTGGAGTGTATTGGAGCCGCACATGAGAGGGCACTGCGCTGTACAACACCAGGGTCTCAGCTTCCTGGCTGAGTGTATGTAAATAGTTGTGAGTGTTTTTTTTGGTAAAGAGGTGTTACTACACAAAGTAAAATCTTGTTTTTTTCTAAATTGATTTGGAGTCGCTTCCTTTGTTCGTGACTTCGCTGTATCCTGGGAAGCCCACCCCCGGTACACGGCTTACAGTTACACCAGAAAGGCATGTCCCATATGAATAAGGGCATATAAGTTTAACAAAATATAGCCAAGCTGGTCTAATCAAAGAGATCATGTTACAACAACCAAGGCTAATGACAAGGGAGCACAGTAATAGTTATATCCCACATGACCACTAAAAAAACAGGACCAATATGAAGTACAGAAAACCTTACCCTGGTTTGTGACTCCACATCGACCCCAGAGCACATTTCGCCCCCCGCTTCCTCAGGGGGCTTCAGATGGAGGTCCACAAACACAAGGTTTATATAAGAGAACTCACATGTGTAAAAGAACCAGATAAGATGGAGAAATCTTGTTCTGTCCACGTCACCTATCTGGTTCTGCGTATGCGCAATGACATTATTGGAATAGCTAAGTCTAGTTGTCTAATGGTAAAATGTACTAAATATCTATGAAAGTTAAACTTACAACCTACTGCAGCAATATAAGTGGCACCAGACACACAGATAAAGTGAAAAGCCAACCTGTAAAACAGGCTGAATGAATGATCAAAATGTAAATAAGTGACATGTGGCAAAATGTTATAGTGACTGGGAATATGAATGGACATGTGCGAGAATGTCATCAATTGGGCATTCCCTTGAACATGCTCCAGGATGTAAAATTACTTTTTGGTTTGCCACTGGTGAGTGACCCCTCACCGATTGATGCATTCTTGGAATTGGTGACAGCGGAATTACACTCCTTGAAACCTCCATTTACCAAATATAATTGTACACAGAAAGAAATATTGGCACTTCGTGATCTAGAGCAGGATGACCAAGTTACCATAAAACCCTCTCTCCGATAAGGGTGGCAATGTGGTTATTCTGGATAGCATACAATACCGTCTGTTATGTGAACAGCTGTTAGCAGACCCTGAGGGCTATGAGATACTCACATGTAATCCCACTATGCTTTATGTTGAGGAGTTGAGAACCCTATTATTATTGGCAGAAGAAAATTAGTTGATTAACCAAGACGAATTTGACTTTCTTCTCTGCAAATTCCTGGTCACAGACACTTTTTATGCCCTCCCCAAGGTACATAAATGGGTGAGCCCTCTATAGGGCCGCCTCATGGTATCGGGGGTGGGCTCAATTGGCCAAAATTGTTGCATTTATGTGGATCAGGTTTTGAGTGAATTTATTTTGGCACTACCCTCTTATACGAGGGATACAACAGACTTATTATCTAAACTGGCCGATGTTACCCTTGAAGAGGGAAGTTGGCTGGTGAGTATTGATGTCGAATCTTTATATTCATCTGTTTCACATGATAAGGGCCTGGAGGCAATACAACATTTTTTAAATTCAAGAGGGACACATTGTCGGGGTCACAGTTTGTTCATCCTCGTCCTCCTAAAATTTTCCTTAACAAGGAATTTTTTTTCTTTTTAATGGTAAATACTTCCACCAGCTCAGTGGCACAGCCATGGGGAATCCATGTGCTCCATCATATGCCAACTTGTTCCTGGGCTGGTGGGAGGAAACCATTGTTTTTGGGGATCCACCCCTAGTGGGGGTCAAGGCGGTCGAGCTGTGGCTCCGATATATTGATGACATCTTTGTCCTCTGGAAAAGTAGTCAGGAGGAGTTCTTGTTTGTACAGAGGCTTAACGCTAACAGTATAGGTCTCAAATTTACCTCTGAACTGGCGTACCATTCATTGCCGTTTTTGGATGTCCTCATTCCAAGGTCTGAGTCTGGCGGAATATCTACCACCATCGTCCGCAAACCCACTGCCACCAACTCTCTCCTGAGGTGGGAGAATCACCATCTGGCCCCAATCAGGAGGGGGGAAACCAAAGGGGAAGTATTTGAGAACACGTAGAAACTGTAGTAGTCTGGGTTCCTTTAAATAATAGTAGTAATAATAGTCCCACCGTGGGGAAATTCAGTGTGTTACAGCAGCAAAGATAAACAATACAAATACAGATACATACATATAAGAGAATGTTCCAAGGTAGAGGCATTTCATTGGTAGTAGACAGATAAGATAAGAAGTAGCGGGGGGGGGGGAATATCCCAGACAGAAAGATATTTCAGTTCTCTGTATGGAATGATCTCCGCTTAGGTTGGAGTTGGTTGTACAGCCTGACCGTAGCGGGGAGGAAAGACTTCCGGTAGCGCTCCTTCTCACACCTAGGGTGAAGTAGTCGGTCACTGACACTACTGCCCAGCGCTATCATGGTCTCATGCATGAGGTGGGAAAGAACAAGCAGATGATCACTGCCAGAGATTCCTCGAGAAGGGTTACCCTGATCAACTCCTTAGATCTACATACCAACAAGTTTTGTCCTATTCGAGAGATTCCCTTCTAATTCCACAATCACAAGAGGGTAAGGAGGAAAATAAGATTTGGCTGATAGGGACATTTGATAACGGATCACATGAAGTGCGTAAGATAGTTGCAAAATATTGGCATATCCTTGAATCGGATGTTGATATAAGGGAGGCTATTAGCCCTACCACCCAGATTACTTATCGACGGGGAGATCAATTCGGGATCGAATTGTCCACAGCCACTTTACACCTCCCAGATTAGGGGGAACATGGCTGGACCATCAAACGAAAGGGTGTTTTTGTTGTGGGGGTTGTATTGCTTGCCCCTTTGTCAAAATTGGTAAAGAATTTATTAGCAATGTCACAGGAATGTCTTTTAAGATCTATAATTATATCAACTATAAATCTAGGGCTTGTCTATAAAGCAACATGTACAGTGCCTTGCGAAAGTATTCGGCCCACTTGAACTTTTCAACCTTTTGGCACATTTCAGACTTCAAACATAAGGATATAAAATTTAAATTTTTTGGTGAAGAATCAACAAAAAGTGGGACACAATCGTGAAGTGGAACGAAATTTATTGGTTATTTTAAACTTTTGTAAAAAATAAAAAACTGAAAAGTGGGGCGTACAATATTATTCGGCCCCTTTACTTTCAGTGCAGCAAACTCACTCCAGAAGTTCAGTGAGGATCTTTGAATGATCCAATGTTGTCCTAAATGACTGATGATGATAAATATAATCCACCTGTGTGTAATCAAGTCTCCATATAAATGCACCTGCTCTGTGATAGTCTCAGGGTTCTGTTTAAAGCACAGAGAGCATCATGAAGACCAAGGAACACACCAGGCAGGTCCGTGATACTGTTGTGGAGAAGTTTAAAGCCGGATTTGGATACAAAAAGGTTTCCCAAACTTTAAACATCCCAAGGAGCACTGTGCAAGCGATCATATTGAAATGGAAGAAGTATCAGACCACTGCAAATCTACCAAGACCCGGCCGTCCCTCTAAACTTTCATCTCAAACAAGGAGAAGACTGATCAGAGATGCAGCCAAGAGGCCCATGATCACTTTGGATGAACTGCAGAGATCTACAGCTGAGGTGGGAGAGTCTGTCCATAGGACAACAATCAGTCGTACACTGCACAAATCTGGCCTTTATGGAAGAGTGCCAAGAAGAAAGCCATTTCTCAAAGATATCCATAAAAAGTCTCGTTTAAAGTTTGCCACAAGCCACCTGGGAGACACACCAAAAATGTGGAAGAAGGTGCTCTGGTGAGATGAAACCAAAATCGAACTTTTTGGCCACTATGCAAAACGATATGTTTGGCGTAAAAGCAACACAGTTCATCACCCTGAACACACCATTCCCACTGTCAAACATGGTGGTGGCAGCATCATGGTTTGGGCCTGCTTTTCTTCAGCAGGGACAGGGAAGATGGTTAAAATTGATGGGAAGATGGATGGAGCCAAATACAGGACCATTCTGGAAGAAAACCTGTTGGAGTCTGCAAAAGACCTGAGACTGGGACGGAGATTTATCTTCCAACAAGACAATGATCCCAAACATAAAGCAAAATCTACAATGGAATGGTTCACAAATAAACGTATCCAGGTGTTAGAATGGCCAAGTCAAAGTCCAGACCTGAATCCAATCGAGAATCTGTGGAAAGAGCTGAAAACTGCTGTTCACAAACGCTCTCCATCCAATCTCACTGAGCTCCAGCTGTTTTCCAAGGAAGAATGGGCAAGAATTTCAGTCTCTCGATGTGCAAAACTGATAGAGACATACCCCAAGCGACTTGCAGCTGTAATTGCAGCAAAAGGTGGCGCTACAAAGTATTAACTTAAGGGGGCCGAATAATTTGGCACGCCCCACTTTTCAGTTTTTTATTTTTTACAAAAGTTTAAAATATCCAATAAATTTCGTTCCACTTCACGATTGTGTCTTACTTGTTGTTGATTCTTCACCAACAAATTAAAATTTTATATCCTTATGTTTGAAGCCTGAAATGTGGCAAAAGGTTGAAAAGTTCAAGGGGGCCGAATACTTTCGCAAGGCACTGTATATACACATCACATATTAAAAATAAATAGAACAAGTTACTCACATACCAATTACAGACAGTTTAAAGGGAGTCTATCATTGGGGAAACGTGTTTTTAACTGAAGTAATGTTGGAATAGCCTTTATAAAGGCTATTCTTCTCCTACCTTTACTTTTCTTCTCCTCGCCGCCGTTTGTCCAAAAAAAACACTTTTATTTTCATATGTAAATTAAGCTCAGGGAGCACCAAGGGAGTTCCCCCCCTGTGCTCCGAGCACTCTGCGTCATCGCCGCAACCCGCCTCCAGCGCTGCTTTTTCACGCCCCCTGCATCTTCTTCTGTTCATCTTGCATCTGCATTCTCCGGTGAACTTCCAAATGCTGTGAGACCTTATTCAAGCCCTCCCCACTAAATGGGATCTGGATGAAGTGGTCTCTCACTTGGAGAATGCCCATGCACAAGCATTGGACGTTATCAGATCTGATGTGTTTCACCTAACCACCAGAGCCGATGCCACCGACCACTCTCCACTTTAGCCCATGGACTTACTGCTGTGGAACATGACCAAGCCCGCTCTGTTGCACACCTTCAGAATATCGCTCTCCAACTTGACGACCAAGAAAACCGCGGTCGCAGAAATAATATTCATCTACGTGGCGTCCCTGTGAAAGGCCCCCAGGATGACCTTATCACCAGAGTGAATACCATCTTCAATATGGTCACACAACGCCCTTTGGATGCTACCTATGCTTTTGATCAGGTGCATAGAGTCCAGTGCTCTGGCCCTGTAGATCACGCTAACCCCGGGGATGTCCTCTGCAGGCTACATGGGTGCCTGGTCGATGGGTGCCCTACCCTTTGAAGACACCACCATCAAACACTTCCCAGACGTCTCCACATGCACGCTTCATCAAAGATAGTGGAGGACCCTACATGTGATGACTGTAAAGGTTCTACTTCACTGCTGGTCCATTCCCCAGCTTATCTGCCGGATCTGTACACTTTTTTGGATGCCAACCCTATAGACATTCCAAATTGGCTTGCCCTAGATGTCTCCCAGCTGCTGCCTCAACGACGCCGTCGGGGGGTCAGTCGTCGCTCCTCGGCCATTTTCCGGGGGAGATCCCCTCCCCAACGACATCCTGGAGATGACCACCCATGTCCACCTCTGAATCAACCGGACCTGTCTCACCAGCTCCCTACTGAGGCTTGACAGCTTATGTTTGATTGTAATTGGTTGTTTGTGCTAATGGGACACTGCCTCACTATAGCTTGCTAGCCCAGCCCTGTCCTTTCTGGAATAGTGGGCATTTTGTGTTACGCTGTTTTGTTGCTCCCTCCTATTCACTATTTCCTATTCACTCCTCTTTTAGCTTACCATTGAGTCGGTCACTGGGTTACTCTATTCTGGCCTTTGACCCTATATCACCTCATAGAGTTATTGACATGGACGTCTCAACGCCCTCCCCCTTCCCTGTTACTTTTAGCATAAAAGTACCATTTTCGGTTAAATTGGTGTCATTAGTTATGGGAGTCTTTGCTATTATTGTTCTCGCTGTTACTAGAATCAGGGTGACCTGGGCTATCCCTTACTCCTCATCTACGTAGCCTTATGTGGTTAGTGTCCCGCGCTGTAACAACGACCTCCTGTCGCTTTCTCTTTACATCCATTCCTACGTTGGTTTTCTTCTTAAGTCCTTGACCTGGGATCTTACAGTCCATCCTGTGCCCCTTTTCCCGCTTAGTAATGGGTGGGTCAGGGTTTGGGACCTTTGATGCACAGTACACTCGTGGAGCACATGGGCTCGTTCCCTTGTTTTCCTTAATCCTTCGTCTCTCACTTGTTTGAGGTTGCGCCCCTCACATTAGGGGTGGTTAGATTTAGTCTACTCTTGCTCTTTCTTTGCTTCTCTTCCCTTCTTACTTAATCCTCCCCCCTCTTGCTTTCTACTCCTTCTCTTACTCTTTCTACTCTCTTCCACTGCCTCCCTCCCTTTTTTTTTTTTTATTGTGTTTTGTTGTTTATCTGTTTGTTTATCTATCCGAGGACATAGGGTGCGAACAGCTACCTCTCTTGGACAATGCCAAAGCCTGGCCTGCAGACCTCTGTCACCGTGGGCACTCTCAATGTGAGGGGTCTCCATAGCCCGGAAAAGCGCTCTGTTCTCTTCAACTTACTCAAAGGAAGGCAACTTCATGTTGTGCTTTTGCAGGAAACTCATTATTGCTCTAGTAGGCTATTCAAATTAACCAATGCATGGTTTCCACATGCTTACCATAGCTCTTCACTTGGCCCTAAATTCAGAGGGACTAGAATTTTGATCTCTCGTTCGTTGAATTGGGAACACCTGGAGACTCGTTCTGACGATGTGGGGAGACTAATTATGCTATAGGGCCGTATATCATCTCAGTTATTTACTTTTGCCTCCCTCTTTTTGCCTAACACTGGACAGGGTGAGGCACTTACCTCCTACTTGGAGATGCTGGATGATTTTGCGGAGGGCTTCCTGGTAGCGGGGGGTGATTTGAACTTGTTTCTTGACCCCATTCTAGATTCATCCACCGGTCACTCCTCCCACTCGAGCTCACTCCTTCGGGGGATTAAGTGAGATCTCCACTCTCACCAACTCATTGACTCTTGGAGTCTGCTCCACCTGTCAGATTGTGAATAATCCTACTATTCCCTGATGCATAACATTAAGCACACAAATGCCTGATCCGGGGAATACTCATACAACATGGCTCCCACCTGAAAAGGGAACAGCAGGCTACCCCTGACGCCTATGCCCAACTTACAAGTGCCCGAGAAGAGTTACGTACATTTTTGCTTGATAAAGCTAAGGGGAACTTAGTAAAATGTAGGAGGCATTTTTGTGAATATGGCAATAAATGTGGTCGCTCGTTAGCTAGGGCCCTACGTGTTCAAAAGTGTTCCACTTATGTACCCAGCATCTGAACAGCTCACGGTGTGCGAGTAAACCTGCCCTCGTAAATCGCGGCGGCATTTCGTGACCATTATGCTTCCTTATACTTGGTCGATGCTTCTAATCCCGACTCATCTGGTTCAGTGTTCCGCCATTGTATTCGTTCTTACTTGTCCTCTTCGGGCCTTCCCACGTTGTCACCCCTTCAGGGGTGGAATCTCCTATAACCGATGAGGAGCTATCCATGGCGATTAAACGTATGGCCACAGGTAAAACCCCTGGACAAGATGGCCTGCCCCTCGCTTATTCCAAAAAATTTGGCCCTGATCTTGGCCCCCAGTTGTTAAAAGTGTTTAACTCCCTTCCTGTCGGTTCAGCTTTGTGTCGTGACTCGCCCCAGGCGCACATCGCGGTAATTCCAAAGCCTGGTAAGGACTCCCTCCTCTGCCCCAGTTATCGCCCTTACTCCCTCCTCAATGTCGATCTTAAAATTCTTGTCAAGATCCTCGCGTCGCGACTGACGCCCCTGTTAGGTGACATAATCCACCCTGATCAGTCTGGCTTCATGCCAGGATGAGAGGCCAGAGACAAAACTACCAAAGCTATTAATCTCATTCATGGCGCCAGATTATCAGGTAGACCTCTAGTACTTCTCTCTACAGACGCGGAGAAGGCCTTTGATCGGGTTAATTGGCAGTTCATGAAGGAAACCCTGTTGCACGTGGGTCTCCGAGAGAATATGATGAACTGGATCTTAGCCTTATACTCCCACCCTTCGGCATTGGTTAGGGTAAATGGGTTACTCTCCCAACCCTTCCCCATTGCTAATGGCACTAGGCAGGGATGCCCCTTTTCACCCCTTATTTTTATCCTGACTTTAGAGCCTTTCCTTCATCGTGTTAGGGCACATCCTGATATTTTGGGAGTTGCCCACTCTGCCGTCTATATAAAGTGGCGGCATACGCCGATGATTTATTGTTTTTTCTCTCTCGTCCCCCCATGTCTCCATTCCCATCTTGATGTCTGCTTTCCGGGACTACTCCAAGCTCTCTAATTTTCAGATTAAGTTTTCTAAATCTGAGGCACTTAATGTGACTCTCCCTACTTCTCAGGTCTCCTCCTTGAGCCAATCCTTCCCCTTCTGCTGGGCGACCCGCGCTCTAAAATATTTAGGGGTTCATCTCACACCTGACCTGAAAGACCTCTTTCAACTCAATTTTCCACCCATCCTGGCTTCAATCCATGCTGACTGTAAGAGAATGACTACCAGGACATTTACTTGGTTTGGGAGATGCGCAATTTATTAAATGAACATCCTGCCACGTCTCCTATACGTAATGCAGGCTTTACCCATCCATATCCCTGCATCCTTTTTTTCAGACACTTTCCACTATCCAACTAACATTTATTTGGTCGGGCAGACCAGCAAGAGTTGGAAGGTTGCTCCTCTTTTGTCCAAAAAGTTGTGGTGGCCTATAACTTCCTGACGTGAAATCCTATTACCTCGCTGCACATCTGGCCTGTGTAGTCGATCGGTGTAAACATAGTTCAGTCAAACCCTGGGTATACATAGAACAAGCATTCTCTGCAGTTCCGTTGCAGACGGCCCTATGCCTGGAGCCCTCTTCCTTGACGGCCCTTCGTTCCCACCCCACCATCGGCCCCACGCTTAGACTTTGCTCCAGACGCATTATTCGCTCTCACTTCCTCCCTCTGAACTCTTTGTACTATCCTATTTTGGGGAATCCTAGGTTCTCTCCGAGTATCTTTGATAGGGTATTTCGCAACTGGTGTCGCCATGGGTTCTATCGAGCATGCCACTTCCGAGATGACTCCAGGTGGCGCACGACACTAAGCACTCAGCTCCGACTGACTTGCCCCCTCTCTAAGCTCTTGGCATGATATGCAACTTCGTCATTTTATGCACTCACTCCTGGCTCCGACAGAATATAGGTCGGAACCTACATTTCTGGAACGCATTTGTGTGGGGGACGGCCTTTTCCGCCATTCTCTCTCAGCTATCTATAGGCTTCTGATTGACCCTATTGAAGGATTTTTTTCCCCCTTTATGTTGAAGTGGGAGCGGTTCTATCCTCTATCACGTATATTAGTAGGTATATGGTCAATCCCTTTAACATTAAAAAGGGAAACATCACTAGTATGGTGCTGCAAAAATGTTTGGCCAATGGTTTTAATGCATCGATATCATTCATGTCCTTTGCCCCAGTAATGTCCTTCACATGCTCACGTATGCGGACTTTCAATTCTCTCGATGTAAGTCCGACATATATCTTGGGACAGGGACAAGAGGCATGATACACTGCATATCGAGTAGTACAATTTATAGGATGAGTAATTTCAAATGTCTTGTTCCCCAAAGCATTTAGTAGAGAAATTAGTAGCCCTTTCTATATTAGGACAGGCTATGCATTTCCCACATGGGGTACACCCCCATCTGGGTCTTTTTGAGTCAAATATATGAGCGGGTTTGATCTCATAATGAGTTCTGACTAGGCAGTCCTTAAAGTACTCAGCCCTTTGAGCTACCATGCTTGAGTTAGGAGTTAGTTATTTATCTAAAGTGGAATCTGCTTGTAAAATTGGCCAAAATTTATTCAGGACTGATCTCAAAGCCTGACAGCATGAATAGTATTCAGTAATGAATCTCACCTTATTACAAGGCCTAGCTTGCGCCCTAGATGTATGAACAAGATCCTGTCAGGATTTACACTTTGCTTTAATATACACTTTCTTCACTTGGCAATGGTTATACCCACGATCCAGAAAATGTTGCTTCAAATCGGAGGCAAGTCGCTCAAAACCTTCATCTGACGAGCAGATACGCTTAATGCACAAAAATTGAATGATAGGTACTGCATTTATCATCTGGGTTGGATGTGAAGATGAAGCCAGTAGTAGTGCGTTCACCGCTGTTTCCTTACAGAACACTTCTGTCTGTAACATATTATTGATGTCTATCAACAGGGTGACATCCAAAAACTCTATTCTATATTGATCATATTTCAAAGTCAGACGTATGTTCATTTCATTATGATTGAAAGTATCGATTAAAGACAGCAATCGTTGTTCTGTACCACCCCAGATGATCAGGATGTTGTTGATGTATTGCATACAAGATAGGACTTGACCTATCTCGACGTCCCAGTCTTCCAGAAAGAGGTCCATCTCCCACAGCCCCAGGAACAAATTTGCATAGGAGGGCGCACAAGTCACGCCATAGCTGTACTCTGGAGCTGTAGGTAGAAGGACCTTAAAAATGAAAAAGTTATGTGTAAGTACATATTCAAGCAAGGTAAGCAACAGCTCACACAACCGCTGGTCCATATTACTTGAATCTAGAAAAATTTTACAGCTCTTAATGCATCACCACGGTGAATACTACTGTAAAGTGACTCCACGTCACAAATCACGAGATATGTCTCCTTATCCAGGGGTATCCCATCCATCCTTTTCGATAATGCACTTGTTTCACAAGTAAGATGGCAGACTCTACTAAACTCTTAAGATGGTGATCTGTATATTTGCATACAAGTTCAAAGTGACCATTCTTACCTAATATAATTGGTCTGCCAGGTGGTGTTTGTCTGTTCTTATGAATCTTTGGTAACAAATACTTTGTGGGAACTGTCAGTTCTTCTACTCTTAGAGCATTAAGTAAATCTCTTGTGATCACTACCTCCTCCATGGCCTTCAGCAAAATATCATCTAGACCTTTACTAAATGAAATGAGAGTTAACTTCCTATAGCAAAATGTAGCAAGGAGACCTATCTCGTGACTTGTGACGTGGAGTCACTTTACACGAGTATTCGCCATGATGATGGATTAAGAGCTGTAAAATGTGCTGATTATTCGGCTGAACTTGGGGAAATATGGGTATGTACTTATGTAACTGCCGTTCGCCACCTGCAATTTATCTGTCCGTCATTAGACTTCTATAAAAGGTTCTATTGACCTTAGTGACACCACTCCCTGACAAAGGCGGATCCGAAACATGCGTTGGGAGTGGTGTTAAGGCTCACTCTAGCACATCACCTCTTCAGTACAAGGGTATGTTTCTTGAATGTTCTATACAGGTATTTTGTACTTAGATTTGTTGTTCAACTGATGAAACTGCTGTTTTAGTCTGGCAGGATAGCCAAGATACACATGTTACTAATTAGCATTTGTTCTGGGGTGTATATATAACTCTGGTAAGCAGTATTACAATTTTACATTGCTTTGTTTATACTCTTCTGGTGTTTGTGCAATTATTGTACTTATTATACAACAACACTCATCTATACATATATATGCACATGCATATATATATTATGCAGGTTATGGGTGTAGCCGTTTAAACTGTCTGTAATTGGTATGTGAGTAACTTGACACCTTGTATACTGTCAGTTTTGTCTTGTTCTATTTATTTTATTTATATATGATGTCTATATATACAGTCATATGACAAAGTTTGGGCACCCCTATTAATCTTAATCATTTTTAGTTCTAAATATTTGGGTGTTTGCAACAGCCATTTCAATTTGATATATCTAATAACTGATGGACACAGTAATATTTCAGGATTGAAATGAGGTTTATTGTACTAACAGAAAATGTGCAATATGCATTAAACCAAAATTTGACCGCTGCAAAAATTTGGGTACCCTTATCATTTTATTGATTTGAATACTCCTAACTACTTTTTACTGACTTACTGAAGCACAAAATTGGTTTTGTAACCTCACTGAGCTTTGAACTTCATAGCCAGGTGTATCCAATCATGAGAAAAGGTATTTAAGGTGGCCAATTGCAAGTTGTTCTCCTATTTGAATCTCCTCTGAAGAGTGGCATCATGGGCTCCTCAAAACAACTCTGAAATGATCTGAAAACAAAGATTGTTCAACATAGTTGTTCAGGGGAAGGATACAAAAAGTTGTCTCAGAGATTTAACCTGTCAGTTTCCACTGTGAGGAACATAGTAAGGAAATGGAAGACCACAGGGACAGTTCTTGTTAAGCCCAGAAGTGGCAGGCCAAGAAAAATATCAGAAAGGCAGAGAAGAAGAATGGTGAGAACAGTCAAGGACAATCCACAGACCACCTCCAAAGAGCTGCAGCATCATCTTGCTGCAGATGGTGTCACTGTGCATCGGTCAACAATACAGCACACTTTGCACAAGGAGAAGCTGTATGGGAGAGTGATGCGAAAGAAGCCGTTTCTGAAAGCACGCCACAAACAGAGTCGCCTGAGGTATGCAAAAGCACATTTGGACAAGCCAGCTTCATTTTGGAAGAAGGTCCTGTGGACTGATGAAACAAAGATTGAGTTGTTTGGTCATACAAAAAGGCGTTATGCATGGGGTCAAAAAAACACAGCATTCCAAGAAAAACACTTGCTACCCACTGTAAAATTTGGTGGAGGTTCCATCATGCTTTGGGGCTGTGCGGCCAATGCCGGCGCTGGGAATCTTGTTAAAGTTGAGGGTCGCATGGATTCAACTCAGTATCAGCAGATTCTTGAGAATAATGTACAAGAATCAGTGACGAATTTGAAGTTACGCCGGGGATGGATATTTCAGCAAGACAATGATCCAAAACACAGCTCCAAATCTACTCATGATTCATGCAGAGGAACAATTACAATGTTCTGGAATGGCCATCCCAGTCCCCAGACCTGAATATCATTGAACATCTGTGGGATAATTTGAAGCGGGCTGTCCATGCTCGGCGACCATCAAACTTAACTGAACTGGAATTGTTTTGTAAAGAGGAATGGTCAAAAATACCTTTATCCAGGAACTGATTAAAAGCTACAGGAAGCGACTAGAGGCTGTTATTTTTGCAAAAGGAGGATCTACTAAATATTAATCTCACTTTTCTTTTGAGGTGCCCATACTTTTGCACCGGTCAAATTTTGGTTTAATGCATATTGCACATTTTCTGTTAGTACAATAAACCTCATTTCAATCCTGAAATATTACTGTGTCCATCAGTTATTAGATACATCAAATTGAAATGGCTGTTGCAAACACCCAAATATTTAGAACTAAAAATGATTAAGATTAATAGGGGTGCCCAAACTTTTTCATATGACTGTATATATTTTTAATCAATAACGTTTGATATATTTTTGATATATTGGCTGATCTTGGTTTATTGAGTGATTGTTGGCTCTTTTTTTCTTTTCGGTTCTTTTATATGTTCATATGAGGCCAACATGTTGTTTTTTGAGGGGTTACTCTATGTTTAGAGATGAGGGAAACCTTACATCTTGTTAGCTTTACATTCATATGTCTCAGTGTTATGTAATTGTTAGCTCCACATTATGCAGTTCCCATCTAAATCCGAAAAACATGAGAATGTTTAAGTGGACATACCAAAAAATTGCGCCAATGGGTTCTCCTCAAATAGCATAAAATCAAAACAAGACTTAATCAAACATATTTATAAATAACAAAAACAGACATGAGTGTAAAGAAGGTGCACCAGAGCATCTAGAGGAAGCAACCAAATGTTAATTTTTCATTCAGGCCCTTTGGTGATAAGGTTTGTAACAAAACTATCCATCGGGTCTAAAGTTGTAACATTTTTTTTTAATCAGATTACCACCCCTATTACCCAGGTGGACCTGATCATTCGCTCTCACCTTGATATTCAGTGGGTCAAATCGATGAAGGTCTCTATAATGTCTTGCGATGGGTTTCCTATGTAGTATCAGTTGATTAGTTGTGGGGTCCAATTCTTTTTTAATGTCTCTGATATTTTCCAATATCCGATTCCTGAGTTCCCTTGTTATTAGTCCCATATAGAGCAAGCCACATGGGCATTCCAGATAATAGACAACCTTCTCACTATGGCAGTTCAAAGAATGAACAATCTTATATTGTTTGGTACATTGAGAGTCATGAAACACATCAGTCTTAACCATGTACTTACACTACTGTTCAAAAGTTTGGGTTCACCCAGACAATTTTGTGTTTTCCAGAAAACTCACACTTTTATTTATCAAATGAGTTGCAAAATGAATAGAAAATATAGTCAAGACATTGACAAGGTTAGAAATAATGATTTTTATTTGAAATAATAATTTTCTCCTTCAAACTTTGCTTTCGTCAAAGAATCCTCCATTTGCAGCAATTACAGCATTGCAGACCTTTGGCGTTTTAGCAGTTAATTTGCTGAGGTAATCTGGAGAAATTTCACCCCATGCTTCCAGAAACCCCTCCCACAAGTTGGATTAGCTTGATGGGCACTTTTTGCATACCAAACGGTCAAGCTGCTCCCACAACAGCTCAATGGGGTTGAGATCTGATGACTGCGCTGGCCACTCCATTACAGATAGAATACCAGCTGCCTGCTTCTTCCCTAAATAGTTCTTGCATAATTTGGAGGTGTGCTTTAGGTCATTGTCCTGTTGTAGGATGAAATTGGCTCCAATCAAGCGTTGTCCACAGGATATGGCATGGCATTGCAAAATGGAGTGATAGCCTTCCTTATTCAAAATCCCTTTTACCTTGTACAAATCTCCCACTTTACCAGCACCAAAGCAACCCCAGACCATCACATTACCTCCACCATGCTTGACAGATGGCGTCAGGCACTCTTCCAGCATCTTTTCAGTTGTTCTGCGTCTCACAAATGTCCTTCTGTGTGATCCAAACACCTCAAACTTCGATTCGTCTGTCCATAACACTTTTTTCCAATCTTCCTCTGTCCAATGTCTGTGTTCTTTTGCCCATATTAATCTTTTCCTTTTATTAGCCAGTATCAGATATGGCTTTTTCTTGGCCACTCTGCCCTGAAGGCCAGCATCCCTGAGTCGCCTCTTCACTGTAGACGTTGACACTGGCGTTTTGCGGGTACTATTTAATGAAGCTGCTAGTTGAGAACCTGTGAGGCGTGGATTTCTAGAGACTCTAATGTACTTGTCTTGTTGGTCAGGTGTGCAGCGGGGCCTCCCACTTCTCTTTCTACTCTGGTTAGAGCCTGTTTGTGCTGTCCTCTGAAGGGAGTAGTACACACTGTTGTAGGAAATCTTCAGTTTCTTGGCAATTTCTCGCATGGAATAGCCTTCATTTCTAAGAAGAATAGACTGTCGAGTTTCACATGAAAGTTCTCTTTTTCTGGCCTTTTTGAGCGTTTAATCGAACCAACAAATGTAATGCTCCAGATTCTCAACTAGCTCAAAGGAAGGTCAGTTTTATCGCTTCTCTAACCAGCAAAACTGTTTTCAGCTGTGCCAACATACTTGCACAAGGGTTTTCAAGGGTTTTCTAAACATCCATTAGCCTTCTTACACAGTTAGCAAACACAATGTACCATTAGAACACTAGAGTGATGGTTGCTGGAAATGGGCCTCTATACACCTATGTAGATATTACATTAAAAACCAGATGTTTGCAGCTAGAATAGTCATTTACCACATTAACAATGTATAGAGTGTATTTCTGATTCATTTAATGTTATCTTCATTGAAAAAAAACTGTGCTTTCCTTTCAAAAATAAGGAAATTTCTAAGTGATCCTAAACTTTTGAACGGTAGTGTACATGCTGAACAACAGCTGCAAGATGTTGTGCCCCATTTTGGACCTGGGCTGGAAAAAATATATTTGGAGTTTGGTGGAACATAAGGACTCCATATTAATAAGTCACCCAGCTTCTTACTGCGTTTGGCTGTTAGTAGTACACATTGAGATAAGACCGGTTGTAACTCAAAGTCCTGTCTCAAAATCGGCCAATACCAGTTGAAGATTTCCCTCATCTTGTCCCATCTGCAATGGAAGTTGGTAATCACATGTACCTGTTGTTCTTGTTTATTATATCTTTTAGAGGTGAGTAATTCCTCACGTTTTTTATTTTTGGCCTTCATGTACCCTCTCTGGACATCCATCTTAGAGTACCCTATTGTTGAGACGCGCTTCTTCACATCAGCAGCCTGAATTTCAAAATCAGTATCTGTCCCACAAGTTGCAGTTTCTCTGGAACTGAGGCAACTAAAGAGTGGGATACTGGTGTAGACATTCTCCACATAGAGGCGATAACCCTGGTCCAGCAGTGGGTGCAGCAAATCCCACACCATTTTCCCACTAACTCTTAGGATTTGGGGGCATTGTAGGGATTCAGTTATGGTGCCCCCTTCAATCATAAACCCTAAACTTGTGGTTGTACCCTGAGCTGCTTTCACACAGTTTGTACATTTTAGTTTCAAAGATATTTATTGCGATAACAGAAAATATTGGAAACAGTAAAGTAGGCATAGTACAGGCAGAAGTATATAAAGAAATATAAATGTATTGTTATACATCCAAAATCAACAAAAGGATAACATGGGGGGGGGTAACAAGGGAACATTAAAAACTTAAAAACCAACCTGGGGAAGGGAAAAGAGGGGGTAAATAGCACTAAAGTGCATATGGACAGTGAGAAGTGATATCCTAGGAGTCACCTGAGGGAGGGTGGTGGAGGAGGGTACTCAATCCAGTTATATGGTTAGAGCTGGAGACAATATGGGAGACCTGGGATGATAGATCTGTGGACCCAAGGTGCCTAGACCTTATCAAAGATCAGGCAGGTATCGAAAATAGTGGCATTAATCTTCTCGTGTAACATGATGGTGTCAACCTTTTGTATGACATCTGTCACCTAGAGAAAAGATTTTCTCCAGTTGAAGGCAACGTGGATCTGGGCTGCCAACAAAATATACTGAAATAATTTAAATTGGTCATGTTTCAAGTTGGAGGGTTTAAGGTTTAGAAGGAATATGGGGGCCAGAAATGGAAAAGACTGTCCAAAGAGCAGTTGTGCCATTCTATGAACAGCCAGCCAAAGTCATCGGGCATGAGGGCAGGACCACCACATGTGGAGCATAGTGCCTAAGGCATTACAATCCCTAAAGCAGAGGGGTGAGACTGTGGGAAAAAAGTTATGAAGTCGGTGGGGGGACCAAATAGGTCCTACAAAGGAATTTTAAAGAGGATTCCATAAGGGTGACCTTCCAACTGCCTTTGCTAATGGACGTACAACAGTCAACCCATTGGGCTGGGGTCAGGGTACTATCAAGGTCTCACCCCCAGGCCGCCATAAAGTCCAGCTTACTGTCAGGGGATGGGGTGTTAAGCAATCCATATATGAAAGAAAGGGAGCCTCTATCTGACGCTCTAAACAAGCACAATCTCTTGAAGCTGGTGGAGGAGATCTTTGGATTGAGTGGGGTGAGAGAACACAAGAAAAGGGAAGACCTGTGAAGTCCAAAATGCCTCTGAGGAAGGTGGGGAGTATGTTAGCAAAATAGTCTTTGGTGAAGATCCGCCGGTTACAGAGGAAATCATTAAGGCAGGAAAACCTGGCGTGCCTCCACTAAACAAACACCTAAGGGGAAAGGCTAGGGGGAAGAGGGGTTAGAGTATATCGGTATTAGAGGTGAAATCGGGCTTTGCAATCCGTATTGAAAACGGACCCTCTGCCACAATTGCAACATTTAGTCAGTCACTTTAGTAGACACCGGAAAAGTCCGGGCCATTGACCAGAGGTCCACAATAGGACCTGTAAAGAGGTCGGGGCCACAAGTGCAGATTCCAAAGTTACCCATTGGGGTCGGTCGTACTCATAATGGATAGCGCTAAGTTGGGAAAGCTAAGCGGCTATATAATATTTATAAAGATGAGGAATTGATAATCCACCTAACATCCTATGGAAATACATCACATGTCAGCATATATGTGGCTGTTTATAGACTCAAATAAAGTTAAAGATCTCTTACAGTAGAGCGGCTAGGGAGGCAGAGGACACCAGAGTCGGGAAGGTGTGGAAAAAGTAGTGGATGCGGGGCAGGGGGACCATTTTAACCGAGTGGACATGTCCTATCCAGGAAAGAGTGGGGCAATGCCATGCAACCAGGCCCTATAAGAGCTTTGGGATCAACATGGCATAATTCCATTTGAAATGGGCTTCCAGTGAGTTGCAAAGATTAACGCCTAGATAGGGTAGGTATTTATCTCTGGATTGAAAGCCAAAATTCAGGGAAATCAACATAGCAGTTGCTAAAGGGACATTACAATGAAGGATTTTGGATTTAGATGTACTTAGTTTAAGGCCTGATAATCCCGTGAAATAGGAGAGAGTATTGATTAGTTTCGGGAGAGAGACTAAGGGATTGTTGATAGTTAACATATCTTCAGCATATAGGTTAGATTTATATTCGCAGTCTCCAATCTGCACATCCTTAATATCAGGCTGAGAGTGGATAGTGACCGCAAGTGGCTCTATGGCAAAGGTGAACAGTGCAGGGTGACATATGCGGATGGGCCTTGGGGAATCAGCAGGGAGTTTTAAATATGCAATGGGGTCACAATAGAGAGCACAGAGATTTTAAAACATGGGCCAGGTAGGCCCAGGATAGTCTTTGAAAAGCCTTTTCAATGTTCAGGGCCAGACGGAAGATGGGTGTTCAATGGAAATTGTCCCAATGGACAATATTACACAGTTTTCGCTCATTATCAGAGGCCTGTCTGCCCAGGATAAACCTACCTGGTCGGAGTGTATTAAGGACGGCAGAAGTCTATTTAAATCTACTGTAAGTTTACAAGCGAGATTGGTCTAGAATTAGCAGAGGTGGTAGTATCCTTCCTGGGTTTGGGGATAACCATAATGGACGTGCTAAGCTTGTCTTGGGGGAACTTCCTGTCCAGGAGAATATGGTTAAACATTAGGAGAAGTTGTGGGGAGAGGATATCCTAAAATTTCTTATAATATATACAGGAAAAGTCATCGGGTCCCAGGGCTTTCTCATTCGTAAGGACATTGATGATAATATCTAGTTCCTCCTTAGTTATGGGGTCATTCAGGGTAGAATCTCTGGTGGACGAGTCATAATAGGGGCAGAATAAAGTTTCTCGTAAAATTGGTGGAATTGAGCATGTATGGAGTTAGGGTTAGAGGTCAGAGTACTGCCTGACGGGCCCTCAGTTTAGAGGCTAACAGCTTATCATGTTTATTAGCATATCTATAGAAGCATGCCTGAGTCCAGTGCACAGACTTTTCAGTCCGATGTGTCAAAATAGTGTCAAGTTGCAATTTAACATCTCTGATACATTTCTTTAAGTATCGACAAGGCTGAAGCTGGTTGGCCGTTTCAAGTTTCAGAAGTTTATATTTTAAGTCTAATTGAACCTTAGTCCTCTCTCGTTTCAGTCGAGAGGCTTCCGCTATAAGGGAACCCTTGACCATGGCCTTATAGGCCGCCCAGTTGATAGCTGGGTCAGTGTCCGAGGCAGTGTTATGAGTAAATAATCTGGTAAGGGCATCCGCAGTCCTCCTCTGAATGCCAAGGTCAGTCAGAAGGAATTCATTCAGTTGCCAGCTAGAGTGTGGGATATAGGATGGTCTAAAGGCGATGTCAATCATAACCAGATGGTGGTCTGACCAGGCACAAGGGACATGGCGGGCATAGGCGAGGTCTGGGAGTAAGGATGTTGCGAGATAAATATTATCAATTCTAGTGTAGTGATGATGTGCAAGGAAGAAATACGTGTAGCCCCTTTGATTCCCATTGAAATCACGCCAGGCATCTGCAACATTCAGGGCCTGCAAGGCAGAATGTATCTCTCCCTTGGCCTTAGAGGAAAGCTTATCTGTGTAAGGGGAAGATCGGTCAAGGACAGCATTGACAGTAAAATTAAAGTCTCCACACAAGATCAAAGTAGAAAAGTCTGATTGTCCTTAGAGATTGAATAGTTCATTAAAGAAGACTATAGGGGAATCTGTGGGGGCATAGGAGTTAACAAGTCATAAGGCATAGGCGTTGGCTGTAGAGTGTGCAGTGAAGTACAAAATTGCTGCCCTTGGGGTCAGCTATCACATTATCAAACTGCAGGGGAACAAAGGTCTTAAGAAAGATTGCCACACCCCTGTTCTTAAGGTGTTTCATATTGAAGAAACGTCTTTTGGCGCTTTTGCGGGGAGTTAAATCCCCCGGACATTATGTGAGACAATTTTACACATAGTTAGGGTGAAAGTTAAAGCAGTATACTTGTAGGAGGGACTGCACAGGTTAAGCAGTAAAAGGTGATAACAGGCAGGATCCCAGGACCCATCCAGATACAGTAAACATAAGAATAGTGCTGCAAGGGAAAAGGAACATTAGCATAAGGTAACAATAGCAATGAACACAGAATTAGGGTGTGCACTCCAGGATTAAGTGGAGTGTTACAAACCCTGTAGATCCTAAAGTGCAGGGGGGACATGGGAACCACCGTCATGGCTACTCCCAAAGTGTTTCAGAGAGACAAGTATGTGCAATAGGCTAAGGAATAGAGAAACAAGCAAGTCCAGGAGCCACCCTGGTAAATGGTAACAAGAATAACACCTGCAAAGTAAGAGAGTTTGTAATAGCAGGTCCAGGGCTGGAATAGAACCAATTAACTGTGAGAGTTAGGAGAAAAAGGCCGAGGCTTGGACCCTAGGTTAGCAAATACGTAAGCACGAGAGGCAATAATGTCCACAGAGCAATGACAACCAGGTAGATACTCATCATGTGGAGACTGTGGTCACAGGCACTGGTAGGATGGGGTTTGAAGGACTTTTTTGGCTTGGTAACCAGGAGTGAGAGGGTTGTAGAACTTGAAGGCCGTTTTTCATAGATCGAAAAAGAAAGTCCTTGTCATTGAGGATGAAGGTCACATGGAAGGGGAAGCCCCAGCGGTAGCGTACCTGAGCTTTTTGGAGGTGCCAGAGTTACTGGGCACATAGACCTATGCCTGCCCAGAGTAGCCGGAACCAAGTCAGCAAAGAGTTGGACTGATGGGGCCACACCCAGTAAAGGGTGCAAGTTCCAGACCACAGAGAGAATTTGGTCACGGAATTCCAAGTAGTGTAGCTTGAGGATGATGTCCCAGGGTACATTCAGATTTTTGGGTCGCCCCAGCGCTCAATAAATATGGTCAATACGTAGCAATGAAGGGTCCACTTGTGAGAGCAGGGTAGTGAACAAGGTAATAGTTTCACGTATTGTAGTAACCAGTGTCGGACTGGGATGTCTAGGGCCCACCAGTGGAATTGTTTCTAGGGGCCCACCTCCAGGGCCCCTGCAGATCAGCTGTACCAAGACAGGGCGGCTAAACATGTGATAACATGTCGGGACCCATGCTGCTCACCCACCATACGATGTGCACCACTGCACTACCTACACCCACTGCTACACCCTGTATGGCAAGTGAACAGCGTGGCTTCAAGAATTGTTACCATAATTCTGTCTCTGAGCTCCTTGGGCAGTTCCTTTGACCTCATGATTCTCATTTGCTCTGACGTGCAGTGTCAAGGCAAGGCACAGATCTGGCCAAGGTTACAAAAGAATTTCTGTAGCACTCAAGGTTCCTAAGAGCACAGTGGCCTCCATAATCTTTAAATGGTAGAAGTTTGGGACGACCAGAACTCTTTCTAGACCTGGCCGTCCAGCCAATCTGAACAATCATGGGAGAAGAGCCTTGGTGAGAGAGAGGTAAAGAAGAACCCAAAGATCACTTTGGCTGAGCTCCAGAGATGCAGTAGGGAGATGGGAGAAAGTTCCACAAAGTCAACTATCACTGCAGCCCTCCACCAGTCGGGGCTTTATGGCAGAGTGGCCCGAATGAAGCTTCTCCTCAGTGCAAGACATATGAAAGCCTGCCTCAAGTTTGCCAAAAAACACATGAAGGACTCCCAGACTATGAGAAATAAGATTCTCTGGTCTGATGAGACGAAGATTGAACTTTTTGGTGTTAATTCTAAGAGGTATGTGTGGAGAAAACCAGGCACTGCTCATCACCTGCCCAATACAATTCCAACAATGAAACATGGTGGTGGCAGCATCATGCTATGGGGGTGTGCTCTGGTCCTCAGACTGGGCTGAAGGTTCACCTTCCAACAAGACAATGACGCTAAGCACACAGCTAAAATAACAAAGGAGTGGCATCGGAACAATTCTGTGACCATTCTTGACTGGCCCAGCCAGAGCCCTGACCTCAACCCAAATGAGCATCTCTGGAGAGACCTGAAAATGGCAGTCCACCAACATTCACCATCCAACCTGATGGAACTGGAGAGGATCTGCAAGGAAGAATGGCAGAGGATCCCCAAATCCAGATGTGAAAAACTTGTTGCATCATTCACAAGACTACTCATGGCTGTACTAGCTCAAAAGGGTGCTTCTACTCAATACTGAGCAAAGGGTCTGAATACTTATGACCATGTGATATTTCAGTTTTTCTTTTTTAATAAATTTGCAAAAATATCTACATTTCTGTTTTTTTCTGTCAAGATGGGGTGCTGAGTGTACATTAATGAGAAATAAAATGAACTTTTTTGCTTTTAGCAAATGGCTGCAATGAAACAAAGAGTGAAAAATTTAAAGGGGTCTGAATACTTTCCGTACCCACTGTACATGGCTAAAACCCTTAAAGACATATGCCGCAGCCAGGCTTCCAATTCTGATTTATCCTGTTTCTTTCACACAAACTTTTTTTTTTTCTTTTAATATCCTCAAAGCAGAGGCGTAGCTAGGGGTTCAGCATAGGGGGGCGAACATGTCCAAGTGGGCCCCCAACTTAGGTATACCGATATTACCACTATACGGTGACCGTATAGTTATAGTGTTATATATCGGATCGACACAGGGCTCTGCAGACGATTTAGGCAAATACAGTGCAGTAACATTTAGTGACTTACCATTGACGTCTCTGACTAATCGTTCACATTCCCCATCTCTTTCATCTGAACTGCCATGACCACTTCTTCCAGTCACTGTAAAGTTTGCAGCACAGACAATTTTGGCTCCTTACTTTTCCAGGCACCTGACCAGCATTGTCCTCACCTGCACACCCACCCTGCTGTTACCCCCAATTATAAAATATATAATATAACCCCCCATAATAATACCCACAAGTGCATCTTTAAATTAATAACTTCCCTGTGTACCCACTTTAAATAGTGCCCCTTATTAATAATGCCCCAGGTATTTCCTAATTAAAAAGTAAACAAAAGGTAAAAATAATTAATGGTGTTCCAATAATCGGGACCCCCAGGATCAGCCGTTTGAATGAACCGTGGTACCTGTGTAAGTGCCGTGACACCTTCTCTGTTTACACAGTGTCATTCATCTCATAGCGGCCATGTAGAGTCATGGCCAAAAGTTTTGAGAATGATACAAATATATTTTCACATGATCTGCTGCCCTCTGGTTTTTATGTGTGTTTGTCAGATGTTTTTATCACATACAGAAATATAATTGCATTCATATTATGAGTAACAGAAGCTTATATTGACAGTTAGAATGAGTTAATGCAGCAAGTCAATATTTGCAGTGTTGACCCTTCTTCTTCAGGACCTCTGCAATTCTCCCTGGCATGCTCTCAATCAACTTCTGGACCAAATCCTGACTGATAGCAGTCCATTCTTGCAGAATCAATGCTTTAATTTTGTCTGAATTTGTTGGTTTTTGTTTGTCCACCCGTCTCTTGATCATTGACCACAAGTTCTCAATGGGATTAAGATCTGGGGAGTTTCCAGGCCATGGACCCAAAATCTCTATGTTTTGTTCCCTGAGCCATTTAGTTATCACCTTTGCTTTATGGCAAGGTGCTCCATCATGCTGGAAAAGGCATTGTTGAGCGCCAAACTCCTCTTGGACGGTTGGGAGAAGTTGCTCTTGGAGGACATTCTGGTACCATTCTTTATTCATGGCTGTGTTTTTAGGCAAGACTGTGAGAGAGCCGATTCCCTTGGCTGAGAAGCAACCCCACACATGAATGGTTTCAGGATGCTTTACAGTTGGCATGAGACAAGACTGGTGGTAGCGCTCACCTCTTCTTCTCCGAATAAGCTGTTTTCCAGATGTTCCAAACAATCGAAAAGGGGATTCATCAGAGAAAATGACTTTACCCCAGTCCTCAGCAGTCCACTCCCTGTACCTTTT
Organism: Leptodactylus fallax; assembly: GCA_947044405.1. Taxonomy (NCBI): domain Eukaryota; kingdom Metazoa; phylum Chordata; class Amphibia; order Anura; family Leptodactylidae; genus Leptodactylus; species Leptodactylus fallax. The sequence goes on along the minus strand of CAMRHE010000084.1, from coordinate 4,728,153 downwards.
GCAGAATATCAGTCTGTCCCTGATGTTTTTTCTGGAGAGAAGTGGCTTCTTTGCTGCCCTCCTTGAGACCAGGCCTTGCTCCAAGAGTCTCCGCCTCACAGTGCGTGCAGATGCACTCACACCTGCCTGCTGCCATTCCTCAGCAAGCTCTGCACTGCTGGCAGCCCGATCCCGCAGCTGAAACACTTTTAAGAGACGGTCCTGCCGCTTGCTGGTCTTTCTTGGGCGCCCTGGAGCCTTTTTGGCACCAATGGAACCTCTCTCCTTGAAGTTCTTGATGATGCGATAGATTGTTGACTGAGGTGCAATCTTTCTAGCTGCAATACTCTTCCCAGTTAGGCCATTTTTGTGCAGTGCAATGATGACTGCACGTGTTTCTTTAGAGATAACCATGGTTAACAGAAGAGAAACAATGATGGCAAGCACCAGCCTCCTTTTAAAGTGTCCAGTGGTGTCATTCTTACTTAATCATGACAGATTGATCTCCAGCCCTGTCCTCATCAACACCCACACCTGTGTTAATGGAGCAATCACTGAAACGATGTTAGGTGGTCCTTTTAAGGCAGGGCTGCAATGCTGTTGAAATGTGTTTTGGGGGATAAAGTTCATTTTCTAGGCAAATATTGACTTTGCAAGTAATTGCTGTTAAGCTGATCACTCTTTATAACATTCTGGAGTATATGCAAATTGCCATTAGAAAAACTGAAGTAGTAGACTTTGTAAAAATTAATATTTGTATCATTCTCAAAACTTTTGGCCATGACTGTAATGTAACTACAGTCTCGTCCTATACACGTCTATGTGACGAGGCTGGAATTACATCACAGTCACTTTAAACAGACAGCGTGTGATATAAACAGGCGCCATAGCCCCTTCATACAGCTGATCAGTGGGGAGTCACTTATCTCTTATTGATGATCTATTCTGAGAATAGATCATCAATTAAAAATGAGCTGGAACTCTTTAAGCCTAAGGCCCCTCGTGGCGTCCCGCAGCAAAAAAGCGCTGTTCTTCCTGCTGCGCTTTGCACAAAAAGTTTGCAGAGGTTTCCTCTCCGTACTTTCTGCTTCAATTATATCTACAGGGAAACAAGGAGCGTTTCCATAGGAATGCTGCAATTTCCAAAACCACGACTGTTTTGGAAATCGCAGCATGTCCACTGTGCATATTTTACCACAAAGTGGGGATGGAATGGGGCCCCACGTGGCAAAAACGCCACAGGAAAAAAAAATGCAGCGTTTTACAGTTCCTGCAAAGTGGATGGGATTCTAGCAAAACCCATCCACACATTGGGGAAAAATGCGTGCAGCGGACACTCTGCGATTTCCAAAACCATTGCAGACACCGATCTAGTTAAAAGTAAAAGATGTATTAAATGGGGCCCCAGGGTGGGCCCTACAATGTCAGTGGGCCTGGGGCAGCTGCCCCCTCTGCCCCCCCGCTACCTACACCTCTGCCTCAAAGCCTAAAACAAAGAAGACAAAAACAGGAGGTATGCTTTGGGTGCCTTCTTGAAGCAGAGTTAAACCACAAGCAATAAGACAGGTGATGTCAGTGTATGGTCAGGTTTTCTCAGACTTGAAGTGCTGAGGCTAGACTTGTAGAGAAAGAAAAACAATAAATGCAATAATTTTTTGTCAATGACATTCATGTCTGTGTGAATGTTCCATTCACTATAATGGGTCAGTATTGTCATGTACAAGAGTCAGACAGAAACATCATTCATGTGAAAGATTCCTAATACTGATGTTCTAAATGTTGGCACCTATGGCATATTTTGCTGGCACGGGACCTGCATACATTAAATTGCTGCCCTCCCTGCCCACCAATTAGGGGAGTGAGGAAAGCCCAGGAGGCGGAGCCCTTTGCATCCCTGCAAAGAGGGGGAGGAGAGGAGAGGAGGAGAGGAGGGGAGGAGGGGAGGAGGAGGGGAGGGGAGGGGAAGAGGAGAGGGCAGGGGAGGGGAAGAGGGGAGGGCAGGGGAGGGGAAGAGGGGGGGGCAGGGGAGGGGAAGAGGGGAGGGCAGGGGAGGGGAAGAGGGGAGGGAAGGAAGGGAAGGGGAGGAGAGGAGAGCTTCATTCAGCAAAGTGAAAGTAAAACACCAGGTACATGCTGGGGTTACTATTCTTATTAATGTCAGGCATTTGGGGTTATTAATTTAGTTTTAGTAACTTCATGTGCCTCACATTAATAGCAATTAACTAACATGTGAGACATAATGGACCTCAATAATGAAGATACTTAATTAGTACCTCCATGTCTCTCACATATCAGTAACTCTTATGTGAAGCACACAAGGGTTAATGTGAGGGATATGATGGGGTTAATTGCTATTAAAGAGGATCTTTCATATCCTCATCAAAGTGTGGTTTTATATAGCGCTAGAAAGCCTCTGAAAGTACAGTGCTATTGTAAGAGACAGCCAATGTTGTCCTAAGCTTCATTTGTCTGTATAAACTGTTAATGTTGAATGTATTTCTGTGATTCTGTTCCTTTAAGACAGCAGCCATTGTAATTGTGACATGATGCTGGAGTGAGACCCCCCCCTTTTATGTCAGCTTGCCTGTTCTGCAGACAGAGTGTGAGCAGAGAAGCAGGAAGTGACGAGACAGAGAGCAGCAGCCATCTTGGCAAGTGTTGTATTGAACTGGTGTGGAGATTTTTCTGTACAGCTAAGCTGTATCTTGGTCCAGAGACAAACAGAGTGTAAAGAGACAACAGGACTAGTGAGTCCACGTGAAAGGAACTGTGCTCAGTGGCTGATCAGTGAGACTGACATTGTGACTGTGTATATGGATACCACAGATAGAGACTCGCAGTGCTGTTGATGTACTGGACGGCACCTGCTAAATCCCGCTTTACATCCCAGCTCAGTGTATGGATTCGGCAGGACTGTCAGTGTGCTGAGTGGAATCTGCTGTTGGATTACATTGCATTCAGTTGGTTTCCCTGTCTGTTAAAGAGGACTTCATTTCTCCCAAGATCCTGATAACCGTGAGGAGAGGACGCTTCACTATAAAAGAAAGGACCGACTTTGGGCCCCACCGCGCGCTTCTACGGACTGTAAGCGGTCCACCTGGACCACTGGGGAAAAGGGGGGTGCACCCAAATGTGAAGTCAGGGTCAGTTAGGGATAGTTTTGAGTATATTGTTCATTCAGTGTCCATACTGCAGAAGTGGACAGAGTAAAAGTAGAAACCATTGCAGAATTTGCCTTGAAATTGTTCATGCTATATTGTATATTTTGCTTGTCTTTAGCCCTGTCATTTTACCTTTAACTAGCCTTTATTAACTTATAGTAAATATATTTTTTTTTTCTTGAACTACCGCGTGTGCGTTCATTTCTGGTTGCGGAGTCCAAACCACCTGCCTTGCTCTCGGTTCACACTATGTTAGAGTACAGTCAGGGGGGCGTTGCTTACAGCCTATTGATGAAGCTAGTTGGTAAGGAACTCCTTTCTGACAGTGGGGAGATATTGGTTAATTTCTCTCCAGCCCCAGGGCACATACCGGGAAAACCGACAGTCGGCTTTCTAGCGGTATATAAAACCGCATATTCATGAGCACATAAAAGACTCCCTTTAAAAAGAGGACCTATCATTAGATTTAGGCATTAGCAGCAGCACTTCTCATTACAGCGCATGTGCGGAATTTGCATGCGCTGTAGTGAGAAGTGCTGCTGACGCAACAAAGAATAAGAAGAAGAGGATATCTTTACATGAAGGGGCGTGCAGCAGCAAGAGGAGGTGGAATACTGGATATGATGGTGCGGTATTCGCAGGGCTGGTTTTAGACAAAGTGGGGCCCTGGGCAAAATTAAAAGCGGGGCCCCAAATGCTGATATGCAAACACCATCATTGTCTTGCAGTGGCAACCCCTATAATAACGCCTTCTATCTGCCAACAAAAAAATAATAACAAGCCCCATTTTACCACACACAATTCAAATTAGCACCTTTGTACCACCTGATAGGTTTTTTCACCCATTCATCAGTTATCCCACAGTGCCCCCCAGTATAATGCTCCACAGTGGCCTAACACAGTATAAGATGCTCCACAATGGCCTTCACACAGTATAATATACTGCCCAGAGGGGTTCCCCCAGTATAATGCTCCACAAAACAGTATAATGCTCCACAAAACAGTATAATATGTTCTCCAGAGGGCCCCCCCCCCACAGTATAATGCTCCACGGTGGCCCCACACAGTGAAATATGCCCTCCAGAGGGGCTCTCGAGTATAATGCTCCAAAGTGGCCCCAGAGAATATAACATGCTCTCCAGAGCCCCCCCCCCACATTATAATGCTCCACAGAGGCCCCATACAGTATATGCTATCCAGAGGAGCCCCCCAGTTAAATGCTCCACAGTGGCCCCACACAGTATAATATGCTATCCAGAGGGACCCCCCCAGTATAATGCTTCACAGTGGCCCCACACAGTATAATATGCTATCCAGAGGGCCCCCTCCCCAGTATAATGCTCCACAGGGGCCCCACACAGTATCAAAGGCTATCCAGAGGGCCCCCTCCCCAGTATAATGCTCCACAGGGGCCACACACAGTATAATATGCTATCCACAGGGCCCCCTCCCCAGTATAATACTCTATATGGGCCCCACACAGTATAATATGCTATCCAGAGGGCCCCCTCCCCAGTATAATGCTCCACAGGGGCCTCACACAATATAATATGCTATCCAGAGCGCTCCCTCCCCAGTATAATGCTCCACAGGGGCCCCACACAGTATAATAGGCTATCCAGAGGGCCCCCTCCCCAGTATAATGCTCTACAGGGGCCCCACACAATATAATACGCTATCCAGAGGGCCCCCTCCCCAGTATAATGCTCCACAGGGGCCCCAAACAGTATAATATGTTATCCAGAGGGCCCCCTCCCAAGTATAATGCTCCACAGGGGCCCCACACAGTATAATAGGCTATCCAGAGGGCCCCCTCCCCAGTATAATGCTCTACAGGGGACCCACACAGTATAATATGTTATTCCCCCCCCCCCCCAGTATAATGCTCCACAGTGGCCCTACAGACTCCCTTAGTGTTAGTATTATATTATACTCTGGGGTCTCTTCTGACCCCAGAGTATAATTATCGAAGGCCCAGGGGAGGTAAAAGAAAATAAAACCGTTATACTTACTTTGCCTTACCACTCCAGGGCCTCCTTGCGCTGCTCCGCTATCCAGCCACTGCTGGCGCCAGATTCCTCTTCTCTGCGGCTGACGTCACGCGTTGTGGAAGTCACCGCTGAAGCCTGTGATTGGGCCTCAGCAGATACATGAGGCACGCCCCACGTGACCGCTGAGGCCAGGCCCCAGGGCCTTAGCGGTGATGTCCGGAATGGCAGAAGATGATGTCGGACGCAATGACAGGTGAGTAAAAATGTTTGTTATTTTTACTCACCTCGGAAAAGGGCCCTGCGGCACATGACGCTGGGTCTCTTTCTCTTATCGATATGGCCGGTCCTGACTCCGGGATCCGGAGTCATCAGGCACCGGATCCCGGGGGCCCCTTTGGTGCCGGGGCCCTGGGCAATTGCCCAGTTTGCCCCCCCCCCCCCCCCAAACGCCGGCTCTGTGTGTTCGGAGCACAGGAAGCACAGAATTAGCATATAAGAATAAAGTATTTATTTCAAAAATGGTGTTGGAGAAAAGATAAAGAAAGGTAGTGATAGAATAGCCTTTCTAAAGGCACATGGAGTTACTAAATTGTAATGCACATGACTATATACTTTTTATCTGCATTTGTGGATAGAACTACTGAGCCATACATTTCAGTGTGCATGGGCACTGACACATAGATGTTATTTTTGCGGCTGTGTGTCTGGGCCAATTTGAAGAGCTGCAAAATATAGAGCAGGTCGTATATCTGTCTGCATTAGCAGGCTTGTCAATTCATTTTTAATGTATAGGTCAGTGAAAACCACATCCATGCCGTTTGTGTGCAGGAGGCCTAAGGCTGAGGCCCCACGTTGCGGAAATGAAGCTTTTTTTGTTGCAGATTTTGCTGCAGTTTTTTGAGCCAAAGCCTGGAGTGGTTTGAACAGAAGATAGAAGTATAAGAGCTTTCTACAGTGCCTTGCGAAAGTATTCGGCCCCCTTGAACTTTTCAACCTTTTGCCACATTTCAGGCTTCAAACATAAGGATATAAAATTTAAATTTTTTGGTGAAGAATCAACAAGTGGGACACAATTGTGAAGTGGAACGAAATCTATTGGTTATTTTAAACTTTTGTAAAAAATAAAAAACTGAAAAGTGGGGCGTACAATATTATTCGGCCCCTTTACTTTCAGTGCAGCAAACTCACTCCAGAAGTTCAGTGAGGATCTCTGAATGATCCAATGTTGTCCTAAATGACTGATGATGATAAATATAATCCACCTGTGTGTAATCAAGTCTCCGTATAAATACACTTTCTCTGTGATAGTCTCAGGGTTGTGTTTAAAGCGCAGAGAGAATCATGAAGCCCAAGGAACACACCAGGCAGATCCGTGATACTGTTGTGGAGAAGTTTAAAGCCGAATTTGGATACAAAAAGATTTCCCAAACTTTAAACATCCCAAGGAGCACTGTGCAAGCGATCATATTGAAATGGAAGGGGTATCAGACCACTGCAAATCTACCAAGACCCGCTGTGTCTCAAACTTTCATCTCAAACAAGGAGAAGACTGATCAGAGATGCAGCCAAGAGGCCCATGATCACTTTGGATGAACTGCAGAGATCTACAGCTGAGGTGGGAGAGTCTGTCCATAGGACAACAATCAGTCATACACTGCATAAATCTGGCCTTTATGGAAGAGTGGCAAGAAGAAAGCCATTTCTCAAAGATATCCATAAAAAGTCTTGTTTAAAGTTTGCCACAAGCCACCTGGGAGACACACCAAACATGTGGAAGAAGGTGCTCTGGTCAGATGAAACCAAAATCGAACTTTTTGGCCACAATGCAAAACGATATGTTTGGCGTAAAAGCAACACAGCTCATCACCCTGAACACACTATCCCCACTGTCAAACATGGTGGTGGCAGCATCATGGTTTGGGCCTGCTTTTCTTCAGCAGGGACAGGGAAGATGGTTAAAATTGATGGAAAGATGGATGGAGCCAAATACAGGACCATTCTGGAAGAAAACCTGTTGGAGTCTGCAAAAGACCTGAGACTGGGACGGAGATTTATCTTCCAACAAGGCAATGATCCCAAACATAAAGCAAAATCTACAATGGTTCACAAATAAACGTATCCAGGTGTTAGAATGGCCAAGTCAAAGTCCAGACCTGAATCCAATCGAGAATCTGTGGAAAGAGCTGAAAACTGCTGTTCACAAACGCTCTCCATCCAACCTCACTGAGCTCGAGCTGTTTTCCAAGGAAGAATGGGCAAGAATTTCAGTCTCTCGATGTGCAAAACTGATAGAGACATACCCCAAGCGACTTGCAGCTGTAATCGCAGCAAAAGGTAGAGCTACAAAGTATTAACTTAAGGGGGCCGAATAATTTGGCACACCCCATGTGAAAGATCCTCATTGCGCCAACACCGCTGTGGCCACACCTGAGTCTTCTTTCATATAAAAACCACACTCACCGCCAGTGAGTGCCGGGTTCACAAGATAAATACAAGACAAGCTTTCTAAATTTTATATATTTATTAACCCCTAAATGGGTCGGCATTAACATCTAACACATGCAGTTCAGAACAGATATGCAGATGTATGCAAGCATTAACAGTTACTAGTTACAAGATACAGTGCAATGAAATAAAAAGGGCATAAAATTTAAATAATTACTTTACCATGCATCTCCTTGATGTGGCTCTATAATCCAACACTCACACATGCTCTGTCATGTGTGAATAACCCAGTGGAGGCAGCGGCATTAACTCCTAGCATGTGGCATTAATACAACAATCCCGCCTGCATGCTCTTCACAGTGGTCTCTCACAGTGGAAGTCTGTCTGTAATCTCTTGTAGTCAGTCTCTAATAACTCCTCATAGTGTTCTCTGTAGTCCCAGCACAATCTCCTCCCATTGCCTCTTACCTCATCTTTTATACCCTTTATGCCACCTCCCAGAATGAGGTCATCGGCGGCAGCAAGTCTGATTGAATCATACACTCAAGTCCACATTCTTTGTAAAGATCTGAGACCAAGTGAAATGATACAATGTTATCAGCCATGTCTGATCTCCCTGCACAATGCATGTTTCTTTGATCACTCAGAGTTGTGTAGGAATACAATGGAACCCTGCTGGGATGGATACAAAGCCCTATTGTTCCATTGTTGCCACTACTGCCAATATACACCTAGGATTATAGCTGCGCACCTTATGAGTAAAGAGATACGCTACCCAGAGACCAAAATACAGCTTTGAGTTATAGCCATATTTAAGCAGAATCATCACACCCCACTTTTCAGTTTTTTATTTTTTACAAAAGTTTAAAATATCCAATAAATTTCATTCCACTTCACGATTGTGTCCCACTTTTTATTGATTCTTCACCAAAAAATTAAAATTTTATATCCTTATGTTTGAAGCCTGAAATGTGGCAAAAGGTTGAAAAGTTCAAGGGGGCCGAATACTTTCGCAAGGCACTGTATATATTTCCCATTCCTATTGTAGACATTCTTGACTTTGGCTCAAAAAAATGCAGCAAAATCTGCAACAAAAAAAGCTGTTTTTCCGCAACATGGGGACTCAGCCCAAGGGTATAATTTGCTTTCTCATGCTGTCTCCGTAACTCCCACCCACCTCCATGGATGTCACAGAAACAGCATAGAACAGCCACGTTCTACCACGTTCTAGCCACCTTTGGGAGGCTGAGATGGGGCTAATTCCATATCAGCCATACAAGGCTGAAATGGGACTACCCATTAATAAGCAGGGCATAATTTATTACATTATTTACATACCTGTCTCCTTCTAAGACCTCTAATGTTGTTGACAAGAGTCCTTAAAAAGACCCTCAGATATAGACTTTGTAATTTAAGTGGCTTTGAAGCATATAACCATATTTATCAATTATTTCTTGACATCACAAATTAGAACAACTCTACAGCAAATAAAAGGTGCCTTGGAATAAGTTGGGAGTAGGAGAGATGCATTTTTTTCAATTTGCTGCAGAAATTTATGTAATCTGAACGGACCTTGTCGATATCTATGCACTTACTACAAAAACAGCCTTCATAAATTAAACCGATATCCTGCATATAATTTTTTGCAAGCAGTGTTCTTGAGAATCTATCTAGTGAGTGCGGAAAGTATTTATTGCCAAGATACATTCTGAATTCAGACTGCAGATCTCTGTTAGTAAATCCTTTTAACCCCTTAAGGACCCAGCCCAAAAGTGCGTTAAGGACCAGGCCTCGTTTTTCAAAACTGACAGGTGTCACATTATATGGCAATAACTTTGAGACGCCTTAACTTACACAAGTGATTTTGAGATTGTTTTTTAGTGACACATTGTACTTCATGTTAGTGGTAAACACTAAGGAATATTTTTGTATTTATTTATAAAAAAAAATAAAATTTGATGGAAATTTGGAGAAAAAAAAATCACAATTTTCAAAATGTGAAATGCTCTGCTTTTCAGACAGATAGTCATACCACCCAAATACATTAATACATATTATCTACCATATCTCTGCTATATTTCGGCATCATCTTTTAATCGTCCTGTAATTTTTCCAGATTTACAAGAAAATTAATTTTTTAGGGACCACTTCCGTTCTGAAGAGGAGTATAAAGGCCTATATATTTGAAACCCCCATAAATCACTCCATTTTCAAAACTGCACCCCTCACATAATTCAAATTAACATTTGGAAAGTTTGTTAACCCTTTAAGCATTTCACTGGAATTAAAACAATATGAAGGTGAAATTTAGATATTTAATTTTTTTCCACTAATTCCTTAATTTAGCCCTAAAATTACCACATTCACAAAGGGTTAAAGCAGAAAATGCATCTCACAGTTTGTTATACAATTTCTCCCAAGCACGGAAATACCCAACATGTCAGTGTAAACTGATGTTTGGGCAAATGGCAGCGCGCGGAAGGGAAGGAGCGACCCTGGGCGTCTGAAAGGCAGATTTTGCTGGAATAGTTTTCAGGTACCATGTCTCATTTGCAGAGCCCCTAGAGTACCAATACAAAGGAAAACCCCAAAAGGTGACCCCATTTTGGAAACTTCACCACTCACAGAATTCATCAAGGGGTATAGTGAGCATTTTGACCCCACAGCTGTTTCACAGATTTTACTAACACTGGGATGTATAAATGAAACATTACTAAAACGTCACTTTATCCCCAAAGTTTTCATTTTCACAAGTGGTTAAAGGAGAAAAAGCACCCCACAGTTTGTAAAACAATTGCTCCTGAACACGGCAATACCCCATATGTGTTCGTAATCTGCTGTATGGGTACATGGTGGGGCTCAGAATGGAAAGAGCACTATTTTGCTTTTGGAGGACAGATTTTGCTGGAATAGTTTTCAGGTGCCATGTGTCATTTACAGAGCCCCTAAAGTACCAATACAATGGAAACCTCCTAAAAGTGACCCCATTTTTGAAACCACACCCCTCACAGAACATATCAAGGGGTATAGTGAGCATTTTGACGCTACAGCTGTTTCACAGATTTTATTAACATTGGGACATTAAAATGAAAAATACTTTTTTTTTTCCAATAAACCGTCAATTTAGCCCCAAATTTTTCATTTTCACAAGAGGACAAAGGAGAAAAAGCACCCCAAAGTTCGTTACACAATTTCTCCTGAACACAGAAATGCCCCATATGTGGTTGTAATCTGCTGTTTGGGTACATGGCAGGGCTCAAAATGGAAAGAGTGCTATTTAGCTTTTGGAGGGCAGATTTTGCTGGAATAGTTTTCGGGTGCCATGTCGCATTTGCAGAGCCCCTAAAGTACCAATACAACGGAAACTCCCAAAAAGTGACCCCATTTTGGAAACTACACTCCTCATAGAATTTATCTAGGTGTACAGTGAGCATTCTGACCTCACAGCTGTTTCACAGATTTTATTGACTTTGGGACTTAAAAATGAAAAATTACTTTTTTTTCCAATAAACCGACATATTTTTAATTTTTGCAAGTGGTTAAAGAAGAAAAAACACCCCACAGTTTGTTACACAATTTCTTCTGAACACAGAAATGCCCCATATGTGGTCGTAATCTGCTGTATGGGAACATGGTGGGGCTCAGAATGGAAAAAGCGCTATTTGGCTTTTGGAGGGCAGATGTGGCTGGAATAGTTTTTGAGTGCCATGTCGCATTTGCAGAGCCCCTAAAGTACCAATACAATGGAAACCTCTCAAAAGTGACCCCATTTTAGAAACTACACCATTCAAGGAATGTATCAAGGGGTATTATCATTTTGAGCCTAAAAATGCTTCCCAAAAATTAATGTACAAAGTGAAAATGTAAGTTTTTAAAGAAATATCCAATTTCAGTGCCTAATACGTTGCGGCCACTTTGTGGCATCAGAGACATGAACTCCTATAACTATTAAGTGGGCTATTCCGGGGACAAAAAAATTATATATGTGGGTGTAAACTGCTGCTTGGGCATGTGAACCGAGAGCAAGGCAGGTGGTTTGGTCTCCGCAACCAGAAATGAACGCACACGCGGTAGTTCAAGAAAAGAATATATATTTACTATAAGTTAATAAAGGCTATTTGAAGGTAAAATGACAGGGATAAAGACAAGCAAAATATACAATATAGCATGAACAATTTCAAGGCAAATTCTGCAATGGTTTCTACTTTTACTCTGTCCACTTCTGCAGTATGGACACTGAATGAACAATATACTCAAAACTATCCCTAACTGACCCTGACATCACATTTGGGTGCACCCCCTTTTCCCCAGTGGTCCAGGTGGACCGCTTACAGTCTGTAGAAGCGCGCGGTGGGGCCCAAAGTCGTTCCTTTCTTTTATAGTGAAACGTCCTCTCCTCACTGTTATCAGGATCTTGGGAGAAATGAAGTCCTCTTTAACAGGGAAACCCAATGAATGCAATGTAATCCAACAGCAGATTCCACTCAGCACACTGACAGTCCTGCCGAATCCATACACTGAGCTGGGATGTAAGCCGGGGTTTAGCAGGTGCTGTCCAGTACATCAACAGCACTGCGAGTCTCTATCTGTGGTATCCATATACACAGTCACAATGTCAGTCTCACTGATCAGCCACTGAGCACAGTTCCTTTCACGTGGACTCACTAGTCCTGTTGTCTCTTTACACTCTGTTTGTCTCTGGACCAAGATACAGCTTAGCTGTACAGAAAAATCTCCACACCAGTTCAATACAACACTTGCTAAGATGGCTGCTGCTCTCTGTCTCGTCACTTCCTGCTTCTCTGCTCACATTCTGTCTGCAGAACAGGCAAGCTGACATAAAAGGGGGGGGAGTGACTCCAGCATCATGTCACAATTACAATGGCTGCTGTCTTAAAGGAACAGAATCACAGAAATACATTCAACATTAACAGTTTATACAGACAAATAAAGCTTAGGACAACATTGGCTGTCTCTTACATATTCCCCCCCACTTTAAGATTGGCAGTCCCTGCCTATGACTGTATATCCAGAGGGTTGTACTTTTATGCACAGGGTGGTAGTATACCGATGTATGGCAGGCCAAACAAACTCATCCTGCGCATACCGAACAGGGGGAATACCAGCATTTGGCCTAGTGGTCCGTCTGAGGACCGGTGGTATATTATGGGGTGCTGCAGCTATGGGCTGAGAAGGACCAGCGGATTCCGCACCAGAGGGGGCACAGGCCGGAGATACAGTAGTCACAGGTGGAACATCCCCAGGAGCAGGGATCGGCCAACAATCATCCTCCTCGTCTGAGGCCCATTCCGCACCTCCATTCTCTGACTGTGGGAGCTCATTCACATTGGCAAGCCCATCATGATTTGTCCCTTCAGAATGACACAGGCGCAACATATTTCGGTGAAGTACTCGAACACAATCAGTTCCTTCTTTCTGGACCTGGTACACTGGCCCATTCGCATACTTGCGGCCAACAACACGATACGGCAAAGCCTCCCATCGGCTTTCCAATTTCCCTTGGGGTTTCTTGACACGAACTAGCACCAGGTCGCCTGGTTGCAATGGTGCTTCTTGCACTGGGGTCTTATCAGGATGGGGATGTTCTTGCAGGCGCTGCCGCACCAATCGATGGATCGTCTCAAGTCTCTGCCGGTGCGCCCACACCCAAGAGGTTGGATCCCTCGGAGGGAACCCATCCACATCATCCAACTGTAATTCTCCTACACTTCGCCCAGACCGCCCCAAAAAAAAAAATATATAGGGGGAAAACCCCCGTAAAAAAAAGGCGCCTTTTTTAAGCCCACCCCAACCCAAAAAAAAACAAGGGCCACCACCACTTCTTTTTTTCCTCCAAAAGCCGGCGCCCCCGGAGGGGGGGTTCTTTTTTTTTTTCCCCGGCCCCCCCCCCCCGGGGGTGGTTTGGGGTCGTGTGCGGCTTCTTTATCCCGTAGATACGTTGAACTTCTTTCATTACGTGTCCATACTGCAGAAGTGGACAGAGTAAAAGTAGAAACCATTGCAGAATTTGCCTTGAAATTGTTCATGCTATATTGTATATTTTGCTTGTCTTTATCCCTGTCATTTTACCTTCAAATAGCCTTTATTAACTTATAGTAAATATATATTCTTTTCTTGAACTACCGCGTGTGCGTTCATTTCTGGTTGCGGAGACCAAACCACCTGCCTTGCTCTCGGTTCACAAATTGGCGTAGTCGGCAGGATCTGGTTCCACTGCCTTGCTGGCAGGCTCTGGTTCCACATGTTCTACCAGCTGCGCTACTGGTGCAGGAACTGATTTCTGCAGTACAGAATCTACTGAGGCAGTTTCTGTGATTAATGCTTCTACTACCTCAGTCAGTTTTTCTGGTTCTTTCACAGAATCTGGTACCGGTACTGTTTCTTTCGTTTCTTGCTTTAAAATATGTTTTGTTGGCACTGGAGTTTGTTCTTTCTCCATCTTTTCAACTTCTACCTTTGCCATCTCCTCTTTTTGTTCCAGTACAGGAGCTGAGGGTTCGGGCACTGCTTGGTTTTGCTGTTTCAGCTCTGAACTTTGTTTTGCTTCAGATTTGGGTTCCTTAGTTGGTTCCTCTTTAGTCACCAACTCTTTTTCTTTGTCATGATCAGTTTGTGGTTTTTCCTCGGGTTGACTTTTCACTTCTTTTCCACTTTCTGGTGCCATCTCCTGAGTTGTATTTGAACTCTTGGCATGTTCTGGTTCATCTTGCTCTTTTTTAGGCTCTTCTACCTTTTGTTCAGCTGTAGGTTTGCTTTCAGACTTTTGGTCTTTATTTGAATCATCTTTGGTAGTTTCACCAGATGGAACCTCTGCACTGTTTTTTTCTGCTTGGTCTTTCTGTTCCTCACTTGCACAATTGTTAGGAGTTTGGTCAGTAGGGGGTTTTTCTCCGTTTGGTTCTGCTGCATCTTTTTGTCCCGCCTGGGTCTCGGTTTCTTTTTGCTCAACCTCTGTTGTTTCTGTAGACTCTCCATCTTTGCCAGCACCAAGGCAATACCCCTTCTTCTTCTTACTCAATTTTGCCCCCATTGTTATTACTGGTAGATGTATCCAAGCCTGGGAGTGAGAGATGCAGCAGAACCAGGAGTGGTTGGGCTCCGCAACCAGAAATGAACGCACACGCGGTAGTTCAAGAAAAGAATATATATTTACTATAAGTTAATAAAGGCTATTTGAAGGTAAAATGACAGGGATAAAGACAAGCAAAATATACAATATAGCATGAACAATTTCAAGGCAAATTCTGCAATGGTTTCTACTTTTACTCTGTCCACTTCTGCAGTATGGACACTGAATGAACAATATACTCAAAACTATCCCTAACTGACCCTGACATCACATTTGGGTGCACCCCCTTTTCCCCAGTGGTCCAGGTGGACCGCTTACAGTCTGTAGAAGCGCGCGGTGGGGCCCAAAGTCGTTCCTTTCTTTTATAGTGAAACGTCCTCTCCTCACTGTTATCAGGATCTTGGGAGAAATGAAGTCCTCTTTAACAGGGAAACCCAATGAATGCAATGTAATCCAACAGCAGATTCCACTCAGCACACTGACAGTCCTGCCGAATCCATACACTGAGCTGGGATGTAAGCCGGGGTTTAGCAGGTGCTGTCCAGTACATCAACAGCACTGCGAGTCTCTATCTGTGGTATCCATATACACAGTCACAATGTCAGTCTCACTGATCAGCCACTGAGCACAGTTCCTTTCACGTGGACTCACTAGTCCTGTTGTCTCTTTACACTCTGTTTGTCTCTGGACCAAGATACAGCTTAGCTGTACAGAAAAATCTCCACACCAGTTCAATACAACACTTGCTAAGATGGCTGCTGCTCTCTGTCTCGTCACTTCCTGCTTCTCTGCTCACATTCTGTCTGCAGAACAGGCAAGCTGACATAAAAGGGGGGGGAGTGACTCCAGCATCATGTCACAATTACAATGGCTGCTGTCTTAAAGGAACAGAATCACAGAAATACATTCAACATTAACAGTTTATACAGACAAATAAAGCTTAGGACAACATTGGCTGTCTCTTACAGGCACACAGCAGGGCTCAGAAGGGAAGGAGCACTGTTTTTTTAGCTTTTGGAGTATAGATTTAGAGGGACTTTCTGGACGTCATGTTGTTTTTGCAGAACCCTGGAGGTGCCAGTAAATAGGAATTTCCCAAGAAGTGACCCCATTTTGTAGGAGCAATTTTAGTGTCTCTGCAAATGTGACATGGCATCCAAAAACCGACAATCTAAATATGCGCTCCAAAAGCACATAGCGCTCCTTCACATCTGCGCCCTCCTATGTGCACAAGCGGCAGTTTATGCCCACATGTATGACACTGGTGTATCCAGGATAACGTACTTAATGCCATATGTAGGTATAAACTACTGTTTGGGCACAGCTGGGCACAGAAGGGAAGGAGTGCTATTTTGGTTTTTGGAGCACAGTTTGCTTTTTGGACACCATGCTACTTTTATTCTTAAACTAGGAGAGTCACCCACTAATATCTGGACGCATTAAAATGTAAACTTTATTAAATATTTATTAAAATACTAAACTGGGGAAAACTACAACATAAAAAAGAATTCTGGGATGGAAAGGCAATTATTCCACTATGAAACCAGACCTAAATGTTACAAGGCCATATTTAAGCTTCACAATATCTCACTACTATTAGGTGTAGATATAAACAACATGCACCTATCTAGATAACCCTCTCCACCCCATATATTTCAGGAGCAAATATTGGACTGCTAAAGCATATGGTTCCCTCTGCTTAAAAAAGCACTGACTAGCGTCCACAGTGTTATATTTCCCAACACTTATATGCAACCTCTAAAACTGATTTGTCAAAACGATTAGTGTTTACTGTAATATCCTCTATTATGTGATTGGCGTATGTTGTAATATCCTACCAACACACTTTCTAACACAGCGACTAGTATTCACTATCGTATCCTACTGACACAACTATATCACAGCGATTAGCTTTAACTGTGATATCCTACAGACATCTAACGCGTTTCCTATGTCGGAATATACAGCAATACTGACACATTCATCAGAGGTACGTGTGTATACTTCAAAGAGCCACTAAGGTAAGTATGTTATAGTACTATTTTGTAGGCATATCACCCTTTCCCAACATACAACCCCGCTCCCCCATCGGCACTAATGTTTGGCCGCACGGAGCAGCGGAGTTGGGAAAGGGTCTTATTAAATAAATTGTATTAACTCTTTCTTGGTGGATTAAAAAAAAAAAATAAAAATCATCAATTCTGGCATTGCGTTTTACCTTTTAAATTTTTCACCATGCAGCGTAGAGCATTAACTAACATGTTACCTTTATTCTGCGGGTCGGTACGATTATGGCGATACCTCATTTATATTGTTTTTTTATGCGATACTAATTTTGCAGAACAAAAACCCATTTGGGGTCATAAACCAATTTTTTTTGCATCGCCATCTTCTGGGATGCAAAACATTTTTATCTTACAGTTTACAGAGTTGTTTTAGGGCTTATTTTTTTGCGGAACAATCTGTGCTTTTTATTGGTACTGTTTTGGGGTAGATATGAATTTTTGATCACTTTTTATGGCATATTTTGTAAGGTAAGATGGCGAAAAATCATTACTTCCGGCGTTTTTTTTTCAGTTTTTTTTCCCGACGTTCACCGTATATGTTAAATATTGTTTCAGTTTTATTGTACAGGTTGTTACGGATGCGGCAATACCAAATATGTATTGTTTTTATTAATTTTTAGGTTTATTTTTTATATAATTAATTTTATATAGGAAAAGGGAATTTTGGGGGCTTTATTCTTTTATAAATTTTTTTTCACATACTTTATTATTATTTTTTTTCACTTTTTTTTTTTTTTTTTTTTCCATGTGTCCCATTAGGATACCTGAGCCAGAGATGCTTTGATCTCTGGCTCAGTACTATAGACTGCAAGACACAAGCATACAAGTGTCTTGCAGTCTATACAGGAAGGTCTGGCAGGATCAACCAGGTAGTGGGGTCTCCAGGCAGCCTGGGGTCACTGGGCAGACTCCGGGCTGCAGATTATAGATATCAGCACCCCCCGATCTTGCCACGGGGTACAGGGGTGGGCGGCAAGATGGCGGAATCCCTTGGGTGCCGCGGTCATGTTTGACCGCGGCATCCAAGGGGTTAAACCTCCGATCGGAACTCAGTTCCGACTGGAGGTTATGGAGCAGGGTGGTAGCTGTCAGTTACAGCTAACACCCAGTTCCGATGCCGCCTGCCCAGATAGTGAGCGGCCGGCCGGCCGGCCTCGGGCGTAGTACTACGCCCTGGTGTGCGAAGTACCTAGTGTCCAGGATGTAATAGTATGTCCAAGGTCATTAAGGGGTTAAATGAACTTTAAAGTTTTCACATTTTATTCCACAACTTATACAAGGCTTAAGAATTCAGGGAAAACACAAAACGGTTTTATGTTTTGGCTAATAAATGAAACAACATTGCAAATAAAAATGCAATGTTAAGCACACTGTTGTGATATTTTACAACTGAATTTTGTATGTCATTACATATTCCCCTTACATCCAACAGCAGCACAATATGGGGTATCTCTGCCCCTGTGTGCTGGTAGGACAGGCGGATTTTTTATTTACATAATTAAGTGATACTCCCCTATAAGAGGCCAAGGAGACCTCCCCTCACTGTGTTTTTTTCTGTCCTGTGTGTTGGACTGGTGGAGGGAGGCTCTTTGTCCTCCCATTTTTTCCTAAAGATTTGGGGGTTAACTACATTTTTGTAAGTTTTTTCTCCTCTTTCAGCTGTTCATCATTTCTTTGGGAGTTTTTTTTACTCCTAAGGCTTCCTTGTTTCTCCCTGCTGTGCTCTTTGTCTTTGGCCATTCTGGGCTGGGTGTGCCTGCCCTTGTCTGATCTCAGGCTGAGATGTTGTTGGCTGGGCAGGCTGTGCATTCAGTATGTGTCAGTTTCTGAACTTGGAGGCTGTATTGCAGGGTTAATATAAACCTCTATGTATCTCCTGCCTGGCTGAGCGATTCAGCTGATGTTGACTCTGCGCTAAATCCCAGCAGGCCTCTTGGTAAGGATGCCTAGGCTGCTGAAGTCCGTGATGTTGAACTTGGGGAAGCCTCTAGTTCCACCTATAGGGGGCCAAGGGCCTTCCAAGTGGACGCGACATTAGATAAAGCTTTGACATGCTCAGGCTTCTGTGGACATCGCCTCCAATGAGGTAGCGAATAAGAGAGTATCTAGCAGAAGTTTCCGTAAACCAGGTCAAGATGCCTGCCAGATCTAGAGCCTTCTCTACAGCTGCTAGAAGGTCATTATGGTTGAAACCTTGGGGAGCGGACAATGCGTCCAAGTATAATGTATGCTCCCTACCCTTGAGCTGGGTAAACATTTTAGCAGAGGCCTGGACGACATCATGGAAGGTCTTGTGATTAAAAGGATAAGTGCTTTCCGCAGTCCTTTAAAGGGAAAGCAGGACCTTCTGGCCAGGACAGAAGTTATCAGTGCAGCCGCCTCAATCTACGTTCTAATATCAGAGGCGTGCTAGATATCAGCCCAGAGGGGCTGGATGTAAGTTCCCCAAGGAAAGGGACAGAAAGAAGCCTGGCTTTGATGCCAACTTTTCGCTTCCTGTGGCGGCAAGTACTCCTGTTGGGGGATGTCTCTCCCATTTTTTCTCTCCTGCTGCAGGAGAAGATCTAAGAACTTTGGTCTTGCAGATAAGTACAGCGGGGTTATGCGGACGAATTATTCGCCCACCACAAGACAGATTCTCGCAACCAGTTCTCTTCCTGCACTGGAGCAGGTTATACTGGAAAATTTCATTCTGGAATACCTGGGCAGGGGGGCCTTGGGAAGATCCCTTCTCAGAAGAAGGTTTGGGGTCAACTCTCCAGACTTCCCGCTACCAATATATGTTATAGTCCTAATATCTAAGTCTCTTCATAAGGAAGAGCGTTTCTAAAGGGACACCGGGAAGTTGGTCACATACTTGCTCCAAAGCAATGTTCTTGTCACTCTCGACCTAAAGGATGCGTACTTACAAGATCCAGTTATCCTCCTCACAGAGGGTATCTGAGAATTTCTTCTGGAACATCCAAATGCTCTCTAGCAAACGTCAGATGGGCCCGGATATGTACTGGCTCAAGCAGGGGGACATGTCTGGCACTGCAGGATCTGAGTCCCTGGCGGCGTAGTGTGTTACTGACGGTAGCCTTTGTTACGTTAGTCCCAGCTTTCTGCGGGTCATTCACTAGGTCCCCCCGTGTGGTTCTGGGATTTTTGCTCACCATTCTTGTGATCATTTTGACCCCACGGGGTGAGATCTTGCATGGAGCCCCTGATCGAGGGAGATTATCAGTGGTCTTGTATGTCTTCCATTTTCTAATTATTGCTCCCACAGTTGATTTCTTCACACCAAGCTGCTTGCCTATTGCAGATTCAGTCTTCCCAGCCTGGTGCAGGTCTACAATTTTGTTTCTGCTGTCCTTTCACAGCTCTTTGGTCTTCACCATAGTGGAATTTGGAGTGTGACTGTTTGAGGTTGTGGACAGGTGTCTTTTATACTGATAACAATGTCAAACAGGTAATGAGTGGAGGGCAGAGGCAGGTAATGAGTGGAGGGCAGAGGAGCCTCTTAAAGAAGAAGTTACAGGTCTGTGAGAGCCAGAAATCTTGCTTGTTTGTAGATGACCAAATACTTATTTTCCACCATAATTTGCAAATAAATTCTTTAAAAAAAATTCAGACAATGTGATTTTTCTGGATTTGTTTTCTCATTTTGTCTCTCAAAGTTGAGATCTACCTATGATGACAATTACAGGCCTCTCTCATCTTTTTAAGTGGGAGAACTTGTACAACCGGTGGCTGACTACAGTAAATACTTTTTTTTCCCCACTGTATATGTGTGTGTATATATATATATATATATATATATATATTTATTTTTTTTCTCATTAGGGTCCAGCTCAGATTTCTCCTAGGTTTAACCCTAAGGTGCCCTCTCAGGCTAATATTAACCAAGTGGTCTCCTTACCAGTTTTCTTTCCCAGCTCCTTCCTCTAAGGAAGGGGGAAAACTCCATACTCTAGATATAGTATGGTGTCTCCAAAATTTATCTTCTGCATACATAGTCCTTCAGAAGATTGGGAAACCCTCTTAATTTAAATTTATTTTGCTAGGGTTATCGCCCGAGTTTATCAAAGGGCTGTGTCGGCCTCCTGGGCTGAGAGTCGGTCTTGCTTTTTGAGCAGTTTGTACAGCCGTTTTTGGTCACCACCAACTAACCTTTGTTAAACACTATCAGTTAGATGTCCGTAGTTCAGCGGCTACTGCCTTTGAACATTCATACAGTACTGTAGTGAGTGAGAACCCTCCCTAGGGGATCTACTTGCTATGTCCCCATATTGTGCTGCTGCTGGACGTAAGGGGAATCATTGTGTAGATAATCTGTTTTCCCTTAGTCCGAACAGCAACACAAGCTTTTCCCCTCTTTAGGAAGGATTGTTGCTTTTTTCATTTATTCTTTATAACTAACACAGTGAGGGGAGGTCTCCTTGGCCTCTTATAGGGGAGTATCATTTAATTAATTATGTAAATTAAAAAGTCCGCCTGTCCTACCAGCACACAAGGGCAGAGATACCCCATATTGTGCTGCTGTTCGGACTAAGGGAAAACAGATTATCTACATAATCAACGAATATCTGCATTACATGCTTACAATGGAATCATAATGTTACAAATTTCTGTCAATACTAAATAAATAAATAAAAAAAACACCACCACTAAGGGCAATAAATACAGTAGGCTGAGATAGTGTTTTACTCTCATAACCCATGTTAATAAGTGCTTAAAATTGTCTCCTTCTAGGGCTAGGCGATAGTGACCTAAATGACAATCACAATTAATTGAAGATTCTACCCTGATTACGATCAATGAACGATTATTTTAGGACACTCCCTTTTTACATGCCACGCCACTAAATTTTGGTTTCAGTTATTCACATATTAGCAATCCTCATTGGATAGCATACAGTTAGTGACATATCCTTTAGCCAATGGCAGTGTGAGTAAAGATGGCATGAATGCTAAATAACTGAAATAATCAATGTGAACAAGTTCACAATGATTAACTGAACTGACTTCAGTTTTGGTTATTTTGTGATTGATTGCCTAGCCCTATTTTCTTCCATATTAGAATGAACAATTTTGGGTTAAAGAGGACTCTTCCACACTTCTAACGCAGTTGGAAGTTCTCTCTAGCCCCCACAGTTACCGAGCCACCGGCGCAACCAGCCCCAGTACTTGACATGCAAGCCATTCTCCCCACTGTCATCTGGGTGGTCTTGGGCTGTGTATATATAAAAAAGCAGTGGGGGTCCAGTAGGGCCCCCTAAAGGCATGGGGCCCATCGGGGGATTCACTGATTCCCCGGTGGGCCAGTCCGACCCTGGTAGTAACAGATTCGGGCATGCCTCTGACTCGTATATTGGCTTTCCTGGATCTGTTTTCCAGGTCCTCAAGTTTTAAATCAATGGCCTCAAGTTTTTGTGTGTGGTAATCAAGGCGGGTTTTATCCTTTTCCAAGGACCAC
This sequence comes from Leptodactylus fallax, assembly GCA_947044405.1. Taxonomy (NCBI): domain Eukaryota; kingdom Metazoa; phylum Chordata; class Amphibia; order Anura; family Leptodactylidae; genus Leptodactylus; species Leptodactylus fallax. The sequence continues at coordinate 4,705,964 of CAMRHE010000084.1, read as the reverse complement.
GTACATTCTGTCTTCCATTTCAGCAACCTGAAAGCCTAATTCCTGAATTTGCTTAGTGAAATCAGTAATGGCTTTGGAGAGTTCCGTGGAAAACAGTTGTTGGATTTTGGTAAAAAGAGGTGAAGGGTCAAGGTCGATGGTCCCGGGGTTCGTTATAGGTTCGTTGTCAGAGTCAGAGGCCGCAGGTTAAGTGGTGCTACTGCCGCAATGGGAGTAGTAGTGGTGGATGCTGTGCAACCTAACAGGCCGAGCACACTCACGAACCACTCCAGTCCCACTCCTAGGCCGGACAAACTCGAGGGGGGTCCTGCAGCACTACTGGATGGTGGTGGTAGTAGTTCTTTCCCCCGGGGTGTTTCCAATTGGAGAGGGAACCTCTCCTCTCTGAGCCGGTGTGGTGTTGGTCGGAAGGGCCCTGATTGTGATGCAGGCACGACTCAGGAGACAGCTGTGCAGGTGAACCAGAACAGCCTTTATTTGGCAACAGGAACAAAAAGGTAACGACAGCTTTCGAATGGGGGTAGTAGTTCTACAGTGTCCAACCCCCAACCTTGGTTCTAGGAGGGTGCCCAGGGACGATAAAGTCTCTGCAGCATAGTTCCCCACTACTCCTTCTCTTATGCCTCTCCCAGCTTGGTACACTAGGGATGGAGTCACAGGGAGTCCTGACAGGGATCTGGTTATCTGTATACTAGGCCCGAACAAGTTCCTCCTGTCAGGGTCCTCTCCTGCTCCTCCTGGCACGGGACCAAATAAGTCCAAAAGTCCTGACAGCACTTTTCCCTTGCTCTGAGCTGTATTTACTTGAGCCTGGGGCTGATGATATTCCTCCTGGGGCTGTAAAGGCAGCCGTTGACCCTCAGTCCAGAGACCGGTGGCAGGCACGCTCTGCACACCTTCTCCAGCTAACTGCACACACTAGACTGAAGACCAACCGTCGCCAGGGAGATGAGATCTCCCTACAACCTCGCCCAGTGGCCTGTGATAGGCCAGGGCTGAACCAAGTCTAGGTTTTGAACACTGCAGGTGGAATAATGCCGAGGCAAAAGCTGCAATAATACACTTAACATAGAATGGGATGAAACAACACAAAACCCAGAGGTACATAAACAAACAATAAAAAAAAACAGCAGCCTCTGGGATGCTGCACTACCATTCGGTGAGCCGCCTTCGGCTGAATCAGAGGGGTCTGGAGTTCCGAAAGGTTCAGGCAGGGAATGCCAAGCTACTGAGTCATCCTTAACTTTGCAGGTTCTTGGTTTTTGCGACCTGGTTGAAATAATAAGGGGGTAGCAGGTAGTAGGATGGACGAATAGATATAGTGAAGCTTTTGGTGCTGTTGTGGGAGAGCCGTGACAGAGAGCTAAAGTGTTAGCCAGACATCAGGGGTGCGGTAGCCGCACACCAAGGAGCAGAAGTAGGTGGAATAGATAGCAGTAGGGTAACACGGTCACAGCAAAGTTTAGAGAGTTCAAACCAGCAACCCTGGAGATGGTGAGAAGGCAGCCTGAGTATAAAAGTAAAACGTCCAAAATGGCTACCTAAAGTAATTTGTGGGTACAGCTGTACTGTGTTACAGTGGCAGGGTGAAAGGTCCAGGGGCGCTGGGTAGCTTTATCATACACTTGTCCCAGGAGCAAAGCAAGCAAAAACGAAGGAGGTATTTGCCCTACTTGTGATGGTGCCAGGAAGGGTTACAGGAGGGTCTCAGAAAAAAAGCAGTTGTCTGGCGGTGGTGAGGCCAAGATGGTGGTCGCTCCAGGAGAGCTGGCAGGATGCAGGTGCTGACAAACATTCTGGCTCTGCTGGGAGCAACCACTGGGGTCCATGATACAGTCAGAGTTCCACTTCTGCGTGATATAGATGCTGCCGGGAGTAATGTACAAGGCAGCTCTCCAAGACACGGAGGATCAGCAAGATGGTGGCTCCCCACACAGAGAAACCACAGCAGGAGTAGGAGATTCCGGGTCAGGGCAGCTATAATGGTCCCGGACCTCTCTGAAACGCACAATTCAGAGGTGTTTGCTTCTGCAAATTTAATACTAAAATGATCAAGTACTGGCATAATTTTAAAGATACAGTCAAATATGGAGTCATTTTGAGGTGGACACTTTGCATTGTCATTATGCAGCAGAAATTTTAGGATTGCTTCCTAAAAGCGTGTCCTGTTCATGGCAAGACAGCATAACAGGGTTTGGTACAAAATATCTGTACTCCAATACTGCCTAAATTATTGGCTTTTTTATTATGCTTATATGCAGCACCAGGCCCCAAAATGTCATCATCTCTACTTTATTTACGTGGGTCTACCTGGATATGATGAAGTGAGATTTTATCTAAAAACAGCCGCTCGCTTAATACACCTCTCCAAGACTTCTCCCATATATCCCCCATACTCTGGAACTCGCTACCACGACCCATAAGACTGTCCCCCACAATCACATGCGTCAAGAAGACCCTGAAGACTCACCTATTCAGGAAGGCCTACAACGCCCAATAGTCACTATACCACCATCAGAACAGTCTCTATCCTCACCTACTGTCTCTATCCCTCTTCCCTCATACATTGTAAACCCTTGCGGACAGGGACCTTAATACCACTGTGCCAGTTGGTCACTGTTAGTATTGTATTTGTTTTGTATATTTTGTGTACTGTATGTAAACCCTCAAATGTAAAGCATCATGGAATTAATGGTGCTACATAAATAAATAATAATACTAATAATAACTGCTGGGCATATTCCTTTTTCCTCTTGCTGGCTGTATCAGTGTCAGAGGCAAGGAAAGAATATGCCTTATCCGCTGAATACGTTCTCTGGGATGATTGGTACCTTGCACAAAAAAATTGAGCAAAATGCTGATCAGTAGTAAATGTCACTGACCAGATGGCTTGTGCTCTAAAATAAAGTGTGAAAAACAAATGTACTACAGTAAAAAAAAAAAAAAAAAAAAAAAACCTGCACTAACTCTGCCTGAAGTTTACCTTTATATACACTCACACATTTGGCACACATATTTCCACATATTGAAGGATAAAAAAAAAATAGTAGTCCAGCGAGGCCAGAGACAATACCACAAAGGATATAAATGCTATTCACGTTGCCCAAAAGAAAAACTTTCCCTCCTTTAATTTCATATGGGTGCATAAGCGAACACGTATTCATAGACGCATTATGTATTTCCATAAGAGATGAGGTGGGCTGTCGGTCCCCCATCTCTATAAATATTATGTTGCTGCTAGGCTCTCACAACTATAATGAGGCAGACTGCCCACAGTAAGTCACCTTAGAGTCAAATCTAGTAGCCCTGACTTCCCTACAGGCTGTACTTTGGACCCCGTGGTCGGCCTCTTATACAATTCCAGCAGCTGCTAAGGTAATTAACTATATGTTGTAATTGTGCCAAAAGGTTCATTTTAGCTACTGGCTACAAAGCCCCATTTCCCCATTGCTCCACTTACTTCTTAATCCCCTCTTCTCTCCTGGCCTATCTCCTGATGTGTTCGTTTGGTGGAGGCATGCTCGGTTTTGCCATCTTATCATTTTCTCTGTGATCGGCGGGTCTTCACCAAACACTATTTCATTAAACGTATTCTCCGTCTTCCTCAGAGGCTTTCAGGACTAACCAGGTCTTTCATTTCTTATGCTCTCTCACTCCACTTAATCCAGAAATCAACCCCCCCAACCCCCTCAGCTTTGAGAGACTTTGTATAGAGCGGTGGATAGGAGCTCTCTCTTTTATATACAATATACTAAACACTGAAGCCAAATTGGACTTTATGCTGGCCTGGGAACAGGACCTTGATACCAGCTGATCTCCTGCCCAATGGATTGACTGCTGCACGTTCATTAGCAAAGACAGTTGGCAGGTCACCCTTATGGAACCTTCTTTGAAAATCCTTCATAGGGCCTATTTGGTATCCCATAAACTACACAGTTACTATCCTACGGTCTCGCCTCTTTGCTTTAGAGGTTGTGATACCTTTAGCACTAATCTCCATATTTGGTGGACATGCCCTCTGGCCCGTCGCTTCTGGTTTGCTATTCACAGAATGGTGCAATGACTTTTCAGACAATCATTTCCATTATCTGCCCCAATTTTTCTTCTAAGCCTTAAGCCTGCTAACTTTAAATACACCCAGTATGAATTGATTCAGTATATTCTGATGACTGCACAAATTCATATTGCCTTCAACTAGAAACGTCCACGTTTCTCGTTGTCCGATGTTGTTCGACAAGTTGACACAATAATACTCCATGAAAAGATTAACGCTAACATCTATGACACTCGCCCACTCTTTGACAGGGTTTAGAAACCCCTTCAGCTATAATATGTTAATAGGATTGAGTGTTATGATCATACTCCTTCTCTTATGTTGCATCTTCCTTCTGCCTTACCATCTGATTTATGCACTGTAGCGCTACTTACAGTCATATGAAAAAGTTTGGGCACCCCTATTAATCTTAATCATTTTTAGTTCTAAATATTTGGGTGTTTGCAACAGCCATTTCAATTTGATATATCTAATAACTGATGGACACAGTAATATTTCAGGATTGAAATGAGGTTTATTGTACTAACAGAAAATGTGCAATATGCATTAAACCAAAATTTGACCGGTGCAAAAGTATGGGCACCTCAACAGAAAAGTGACAATAATATTTAGTAGATCCTCCTTTTGCAAAAATAACAGCCTCTAGTCGCTTCCTGTAGCTTTTAATCAGTTCCTGGATCCTGGATGAAGGTATTTTTGACCATTCCTCTTTACAAAACAAATCCAGTTCAGTTAAGTTTGATGGTCGCTGAGCATGGACAGCCCGCTTCAAATTATCCCACAGATGTTCAATGATATTCAGGTCTGGGGACTGGGATGGCCATTCCAGAACATTGTAATTGTTCCTCTGCATGAATGCCTGAGTAGATTTGGATCATTGTCTTGCTGAAATATCCATCCCCGGCGTAACTTCAAATTCGTCACTGATTCTTGTACATTATTCTCAAGAATCTGCTGATACTGAGTTGAATCCATGCGACCTTCAACTTTAACAAGATTCCCGGTGCCGGCATTGGCCACACAGCCCCAAAGCATGATGGAACCTCCACCAAATTTTACAGTGGGTAGCAAGTGTTTTTCTTGGAATGCTGTGTTTTTTGGACGCCATGCATAACGCCTTTTTGTATGACCAAACAACTCAATCTTTGTTTCATCAATCCACAGGACCTTCTTCCAAAATGAAGCTGGCTTGTCCAAATGTGCTTTTGCATACCTCAGGCGACTCTGTTTGTGGTGTGCTTTCAGAAACGGCTTCTTTCGCATCACTCTCCCATACAGCTTCTCCTTGTGCAAAGTGTGCGTATTGTTGACCGATGCACAGTGACACCATCTGTAGCAAGATGATGCTGCAGCTCTTTGGAGGTGGTCTGTGGATTGTCCTTGACTGTTCTCACCATTCTTCTTCTCTGCCTTTCTGATATTTTTCTTGGCCTGCCACTTCTGGGCTTAACAAGAACTGTCCCTGTGGTCTTCCATTTCCTTACTATGTTCCTCACAGTGGAAACTGACAGGTTAAATCTCTGAGACAACTTTTTGTATCCTTCCCCTGAACAACTATGTTGAACAATCTTTGTTTTCAGATCATTTGAGAGTTGTTTTGAGGAGCCCATGATGCCACTCTTCAGAGGAGATTCAAATAGGAGAACAACTTGCAATTGGCCACCTTAAATACCTTTTCTCATGATTGGATACACCTGGCTATGAAGTTCAAAGCTCAGTGAGGTTACAAAACCAATTTTGTGCTTCAGTAAGTCAGTAAAAAGTAGTTAGGAGTATTCAAATCAATAAAATGATAAGGGTACCCAAATTTTTGCACCGGTCAAATTTTGGTTTAATGCATATTGCACATTTTCTGTTAGTACAATAAACCTCATTTCAATCCTGAAATATTACTGTGTCCATCAGTTATTAGATATATCAAATTGAAATGGCTGTTGCAAACACCCAAATATTTAGAACTAAAAATGATTAAGATTAATAGGGGTGCCCAAACTTTTTCATATGACTGTATCTCCCCTCTTTCCTTATTGTGTTCGTTACTGGTTCTTTTATCTTTTTACCCCCTTTTTACCAGGCATGATGACTCTGGATTCGTAGCCATGTCCTTGTCGCCTGACACTGGAAAGTCTGTTAAAGATGCATTTTCAGTAGTTCAGCCAACAACTTGAATATGGCTTAAGCAAGTTGCTACACATCTGGAAGGTCTCATCACCAACAAGAACAAAGGGCATGAGGAGGACCATTGGTTCGAGGAAAGGGTCTTGGTTCTGGAAGCCCTAATTCTCCAGAGTAAAGACTTCATCCCATAGCAGAGTTCTTAAATACTCTGGAGTCACTGCTTCAGCCATATGCCCCAACGTCCACAGCAATGAAAAGGTACTGGGCATCAGAAATGTCCATTAGAAAGACTGGAAAGTACTTTTTATGGTTGTAGAATTTGGAGCCAGATCCTGGAGGCTTCTGAATCTGTATGTGCTTCCTGTCCACAGTGCTAACGCAGTTCGGGAATTGGGTCACTTGCTAGAAGGTTTCTGTGGTGTCATTCCAATGCTGGGTCAATAGTTCAAGAATTACTTCACCATGAAGGATGTCCCATAGGGCTTGGCAAGTGTCCTGGACGATGCAGCACACAGTTGACTTCCCTAGCCGGAACTGGAAATTAAGGGACGCAAAAGGTTTCTACAGTTGCTAGGTAACTAAAAGACAAAAAAAAATATTAAAGACGACTGAAATGTAATTACAGAATTAAAAAAAAAATCAAGTGAAAAAGAAAATATAAAAATAGACATTCAATTGATTGATTGATTGTGGACCATATCATCACATACAGATTTTAACCACTTCTGGACCGCCCATAGACTATATAAGTCCAGATCGTGGCTTCCTTGTTTTCCAAGGACGTACCAGTACGTCCAAGCAGTTTTCAGCAGCTACTTCAGCCGGAGGTCCCAGAGAGAAGGCAGGGAAGGTTTATTACCGTCCCTGCCTTCCTGATCGCTGTGTACACAGCACTCAATGAGCGCAGTATACACAGCTATGGGTGCTGCCATGATGCGGCTGCCCTCTGACCCAGCGGTCATGTGATCCACCGGGATCAGAGTCTGTAAGAGCTGCTGGGTCCTACAGGAGCCAGATGAGCTCTATAAGTCCTATAGTTATGCGCAGGAGGCTGTATTCCTTCTGCAACTGGGACTAAATGTACCAGCCCCAGTTACAGGGGAAATCAGCCTCCCCACAAAAGAAACAGTGATCAGATGTTCCCAAAGGTCTATTATGACCTTATGGGGACACAATGTGAAAAAATAAAAAATTTAAAAAATAAAATACATTAAAAACACTCCTCTATTACAGGTTCCAGCCCCAACCCCGACGACACCATACAAAATAAAAATTACCATAACGGAGAGGAAAAACAATTTTAAAAAGTTTTTAGTAGCACTTTGTGCCATTAAATAAAAAAAAAAAAAGAAAAGTAATATATATATATATATTTTTTTTTCCCAGATAAAAAAAAATTGTAAAAACGTGTCACCAAAAAAAGACGCAGAAATCCAAATCATAAAAATGCACAACCCTCGAAACCGCACAAGTCCTGATATTGTCTTGAATCAATAGTATTTAATTAAAGAAATTAATAAAGCATTGCTAAAAGCACTTAATAAAAACATTCAAAAAAAAAAAAAATTGTATGCTACTGAAATGATAAAGTTTATTTAAACTAATGGGAAACAAAATGGTACGGGGCAAGTAGGGGTTAAATGAATACAAAATCCAGAGTTACTGCAGAGTTACCATGAGCTGCTCTGCTGAGAACACTAATCTGCAGAAGCGGGTGCCCAACCTGGTAGTGATGCGCTGCTGCAGGTCATAAAAGCTGGAGACAGACATCATCAAGCACTCAAAGAACTTGTCCGGGTGTAGACACAGTTCCAGATACAGATACAGTACATAACATCCTCAGCGATGTTATGGGATGGACCCGCTAGCGCAGTCGTCGATGTCTCTCCTGTTGCAGCCAAAGCATCCAAGGAATGAATCAAGAGCAGCTAGGAAAGATACTCTCTCTCTCTCGAAGCTGTGCTCCAAAGTATTTTTCCTGTGTCTTCTTCCGAGAATTACATCACTCCTTCTATTTATAGACTTCTTCACAAAAAAAAAAAAAAAAAAAAAATATATATATATATATATATATATATAAATAATAAAATAATAATAAATAATAATAATGGAAAAAAAATCCAAGCCATTAACGGATCTATCAAAAATTGGATTATGGTATGTGTTGTGTAACCATTTGTGTCCGTTTTTTACATGGATTCCCAAAGGGCGGGGACACAGTGTAGATGTGAACTTAACATAAGTCTTGAATAATTGAATGAAAATGTGCAGGCGTTTTTTTCCAAAAAAAAACAAAACACTTGGGCAAAAATTATTTAAAGTAAGCATGCCAACTTGCAGTGGTAAAGTGGTACATTTTTTGGTTGCAAGACCGTTTTGTCAGTTTTCAAAAAAATTGGGTGGAGTAGAACGGCACCATCTCGGCCAGTTTGATTTACTTCAGTGCACAGCAGAAAACTGGAGTATATTAGGACTGAAACCTACACCAGTTCCTGACTGGTGTAGATTAAGGCCGGGAATCCACTTGGCATAAACACTGCGGCAAAAAATGACACGTTTTACAGTTTCTGCAAAGTGGATGGGATTCTAGCGACTCCTATCCACACATTGCAGAAAAATACATGCAGCAAAAATGGTGCAATTTATAAAACTGTCACGGTTTTGGAAATCACATCATGTCAGTTATACCTATGGAAACGCCGGCGGTTTGCCTATAGGTATAATGGATGCAGAAAGTGCTGCCGGAAAAACCACGATGCTTTTCTGTCGCGGTTTTTCCTGCAGTGCTTTTTCGCTGCAGCCCACTACGTTGGGCCTTAGCCTTAATTTCTGATGCACAAGACCTCCCATGGTACACCAGATTTATTAAGAGGCTGAAGTGCATCTGCCACCAGCACTGACAATATAGAGGTCTTCACACATCATGTTTGTTTTTAATAAATTCCCCCCACTGTATGTGAATTTTAAACCATATTTAGGGTAATTATCTAAATTACTCAAGCACACAAGTAATGAATGAAGAACGTTTTATTTATTTATTACATAATTGCAACTTATTTTTAGAGTTTCCTTTTTGACAATTTGCATTTGTATGGTGGTTTATGATATACCTGACAGTTGGACTGGGGGATTACAACCTAGATTAAAATCACCATTAATTGAACATTTTACCTCAATAATGATAATTTTAGGACTCCCTTTTTTGTTTTTTTGGTTTCGCTTATTCACATACCAGAAATCCAGATTGGGTAGTTTACAGTTCGTGATATATCATTTATCCAAAGGCAGTGTAAAACAGAATGGCATGGATGCAAAATAATTGAAATAATCCACGTGAACAAATTCTCATTGATTAGTTGAGCTGACTTTCAATTTTCATTCATTTGTAATTAATTGCTGTGGTCACAACCAAACCAACTCCGCTTATTTTCTGTGTGGATCCAAATTAGAAAATGTATTCAAACTCGGAGAATCAACACAGACAGGTAGCTCTCATTAGGATGATTCCAATTTATTAAACAAAACTGATATTTTATATAGGCTGTGGACCCTGGTGGCACAAAGCCAAGTTTCACTTTTGGCATTTAACATTATTGGTTACTACAGCATCATGTTCAGCTCGTGATTTTCTGCGTGTCCCGATCGCGCTCGTCCATCAGATACACAGTTATTGAAGGCTACTTAGCAGCGAACAATATTTTGGTTATTTTCTGCAGAACGTCTGCAGAGCATTACAAACGGAATCTAATTAAAGCAGATAGCAGTTAATACTGACACCAAAATTACATATAATATAAAATTAATATTTTCATGCAATTTTTGGGTATTTTCTACTATATTGCCCAGCCCTATCTGACAACATTTATAACTTAAAGGGGTTGTCCAGTTTTAGACCAATATTGAAAGACAAATATTACAGCATATATAATAACAACATATCCAATTTTCCAATATACTTTCTGTAACAATTTCTCATAGTATTGTAGATCTCTGCTTACTGTCGTCCATTCTGCTTACTTCCAGTGGATACAAATCAGTCCTTTGTCATATGATATACAGTCTATGGTCAAGCATTTGTTGGCTGACCACTGAGTATATTTAACCTGTCACAAGATAAGAGCGACAGATATTACAGTATATGACAGATGCAGATGGAATCCCTGTTGGGTGTCCATCTGCATTCCACCGAATGTAAAAAACAAACAAACAAACATGTTTTTTGCTTTTCTAATGGAACAAAAAGTTGTGTATAAAGGATTTTTTTCTTCCATTACAAAAGTAAACTAACATGACAAAAGATAACATCTGTCATGTTGTTTACATTAGATTGGTAACTGTCCTATGACAGATGACAGCAATAGACTTTAGTAATGGTAGTGTAGGTGTAGCCTTACCTTAAAGAGGACCTTTCTGTCCTCATGCATGTGCGGTTTTATATACCTCTAAAAAGCCGACACTGCGCTGGATTCCCGTTATGTGTCCAGGGGCTAGAGATATCGGTGCAGTTAGTTTCGGCACCGATATCTCCCCACTGTCAGAAGGGCGTTCCTCACAGCTTAGCGTCATCGCTGGGCTGTGAGGAATGCTCCCCCCACGACAGTAGTCGTCCATAGACTTGTACTAGGGGGGCGTTCCTCACAGCTCAGCGTCATCGCTGAAATTAACGGCACTGATATCTTCAGCCCCGGGGCACATAACGGGAAAGCCAACAGTGCGCTGAATTCAGTGCACTGTTGGCTTTCTAGCTGTATATAAAACCGCATATGCATGAGGACATGAAAGGTCCTCTTTAACTGTCCTTTGCTTTAAAAAAAATCTTCAATTCTAGGTTCATTTGCACACAGTTTTTGAAGGAACTCTGCAGGGAGGTTGTACCAAACATCTTGGAGAAAGAACCACAGATTTTCTGTGGATGTAGGATTACTCAAATCCTTTTGTCTCTTCATGTAATCAGAGACAGATCTGATAACTTTGAGATCAGGGCTCAGTGCTCATATCATTACTTCTAGTATTCCCTTGTCCTTCTTTATACTGAAGTCCTGGAAGTTATGATATGGGCCCCACATAGATCTGATCTTATCATCATTGAATCTATGAATATGTAAAACGGGCAGTGGTGAATCTAGCCTCTTTGCTGCCTGAGGCAGACTATAGAAAGACGCCCCCCCCCCAAAAAAAAAAAAAAAAAATTTGAGTTTCGATGCTACTAGTTTAACACACTGTTATTGTCACACAATATACACAATACACAAAGTTATAAAACAGTTTTTAAGAATTCTTCTTACTGCATTACTTCAGTATCAGATCAACAACACGGTATTAACAATGACAATAACTTCACACATTTTCTGCTTGGTGGATGGAAGTGCCCACGTGGCCCCCATTCTCTATAATAGGATCCCCAGTCGCAGATATCTGAGTACTGGACTTTGGCTATCTTTGGCACTCCCATTGTAGTGAATGAGAGCCACGTGGGTTCATCCATCCACCAAGTGACACACCTATATATGGCTGTGGCCAGGCTGAATTCCCACCCGGGGGGGGAAACCCAATTCTCAGGTTCAGTGGGGTCTCAGCAGACAGACTCCTATCACTCAGGTATTTATCCTCTATCATTTAGGTAATACAGGGCAGTAACATTTTGTGACTTACAGGTGACGTCTCTCACTAATCGGTCACATTTCCCTTCTCCAGCAGGTTACGGCCTATTTATATATATATAAAAAAAAAAAAAGTTATCCTCACCTACCTGCGATGCCTTAATGGAACCGCCTCCGCCTCCTCTTCTTGTCCGCGACGTCTGTGTCTCAGTGTAGGCGGCGCAATGACATCATTGTATCGCCGCCTGCGCTGAGATGCGATGTCTCGTAAACCAGCCCAGGACAGGCCCCGCGCAGCTTTTTTTTTTTTTTTTTTTTTTTTAAAGTGGCCTGTCCTGGGCTGGTTTACATTGAATAGTAAAAATGCCGCCCCCCCAGACAGTGACGGCCAGTGCCGCTTGCCTCATTAGCGGTGCGCCCTTAAAACGGGTTGACTAATTTCCATAGATAAATGTTAATGTTTGTATAATGAAAAGCTCTACAGTTTTACAATATATTTTCTGTATCAATTACTCACAGATCTCTGCTTGCTCTCATTCATTCCGCATATTTCCAGTGGATAAAATCAGTCCATGGTCATGTGATGGACACACAGGTGCACAATGTCCACCCATTACAATGCTGAGTAAAGTAAACAATGCACCCAGTGAATAAGTACATTGTTAAGGCATAATAAATATTATTGGAGTGGGACTTTTATGTATGGTGGATGGAATTGTGTGGTCTTCATTACAGGCACCAATGAATTTGAGAAGTTTCTTGCATTTGTTGTTGAATGTAATTTATTTGGAGAAAAATACAGTGGTGATGACTTTTTGCTGTCTACCTGTAATGTGTAGGAAAAACTAAGTTTCTTTACTATTGATCCTTTGGCAGCTGTTCATGTAAAAGTACTATAATTTGCATTACTACAGTTTAATTTATGGTTAACAAAGTGATAAATTGATGCCTATGATGCCACAGTACACACCATCTGTGCCTACAGGCCCTGCCGAGTAAGGCAGTGGAATTATCCTTCCCTCAATATTATCTTAAGTGGGCTAAGGCCTCCTGCACATAGCAAAATGCAAACTGGAAAATGTAGTCCATATATCAGCCATGTTTACTGGTTCAAACCCTGTCTGGAGACCCAGACTCCCAAGCCTCATAGTTATCTACAGTATGATGTTAGGAGTCGCTGATTCCACGCAGGATAACTGTCCAAGACAGTATTCATTCATGAGTGTATTTGGCCATATACAGGAGGCATAGAGTCTAGAGTCAGCCTTAAACACTCAATAACAATCAACTGCATGCTTGTTCAGCTGACAGCTATTCTTCCCAATTCCCCTGTATGTATACATGTTCAGTTTGGCTGAGCGTATATACATTTTCAATAGAGTGGAATAAGCCATTTCCAGGGAAAGCAAAGAAATTCAACATTCCTAGTTCTTCTTTCTGCTAACATCATTTGTCAGGGGAAGGTCAAGAAGCCCCCATACACATAAGGCATTCAATAAATCCCCATATTTTCTCTAACCCATATGGGACCTTTAGAGATGAGAAGAATAGCATTAGGAAGACTGAACTTGGAAATGATCCATTATAACAGTGTGACGGGAATCTGTCTTTTTATACACTGCGATCGACATTTGTGCCTACCACTGCTCATAGTTATATTGTACAAGTTCTGGCCCCTGTACAATTGACACATTTATTTATAGAGAGAAAGCAGGATTACAGAAGCTTGATTCATATAGTTGAAACAGCTCCACTGTGTTCAATCTGACAGCCAATGAAAAGCAGCAAAAAAAAGAACAGAAAAGACACAAAACCAAAAAGAGTAGGTGTGTTTTGGGGAGAGAATTGCATATATACTCCATCACATAGCTTTGTAGCACTGTTGTCTTTGGTATTGTCTATGAAAAAGAATAGGCATGTGATACACAGGCTTCCTTAAAGAGATCCTTTCACTGAGTTCTTAAAATCAGTTATTAGGTGCTGCTTCACCGATTTCATCGCAGTTGGAATTTTCTTCCATCATTACCGAGCAATAAGTGTCGTTAGTTTTGGTGCCTGATGTACTATTCAAGTTCTGTAATGTCAGAAAGGCAATGTCAGGCAGGGGGTGCGATTCAGAGCTCCAATCAGAAGCAGCTAGTGTCAGCGCTCAGAATCCTCCCCCCTGTCTGCTCCTGCCTTTCACCATCCTATTTGCAGTGCAGAGCTTAAATCGTATATCAGACACCAAAACTAAAAGAATTGATTGCTCGGGAACAGTGGGAGCTAGAAAAAAATTACAAGTGTACCGGATTTGGTGGAGCAGCACCTATTAAATTATTTAAAGAATTGGACTTGTTGGAGGTGGTCTTCTTTAACCCTTTAAAGGGATTGTCCAGGCAAAGATTTTATATTTTAAATAGGCCAGGGGAGATGAAAAAAAAAAAACAATCATACTCACCGTTCCCCAGAGCGGTCCAGTTCTGTTGTCCAATCAGTGGTCTCAGCGAAGGGCACATGAAGTCACTACCTGTGACTATCCTCTTTAAGGATACGACCAAAAAACACCTTTAACCAGGGGTCGGCAACCCCAGGCACGCGAGGCTTATTTCCCTGGCACGAGCAGCAGAGTCCTCACCCAGCAGTTTAGATCGGACATGGCCGAAACGAAACTGCTATTATTATACTGTGGGGTCTCTTCAGACCCCAGAGTATAATAAGCGGAGCCCCCGGGGAGGTGATGAAACATAAAAAAACAATGTTAACTCACCTTTCTTGGATCCACAGTCGCTCTGTGCTCTTTGGGCGCTTCTGCCTGACATAAGAGACTGCTGACAGGGACTCAGGGGTCACGTCCAACGTCATTACGCATAATGACGCAACGTGAACCCTAAGACCCAACTGGCGGTCACTGACTACAGGCAGAAGCGCCCAAAGAGAATAGAGTGGCTGCGGAGTGCAGGAAAAGGTAACATTGTTTTTTATGTTTGTTCTCTCTCTTGGCCCTCCACTTATTATACTCTGGGGTCTGAAGAGACCCCACAGTATAATAATAGCTAGTGAGTGGTGACAATTGGAATATTATAAAAGTTAGAATATTATGCTGTGTGCAGGGGCCACTATGGTACATAATACTGTGTGCAGGGGCCGCTATGGGGAATAATACCGTGTGCAGGGGCCACTATGGAAGATAATACCATGTGCAGGGGCCACTATGGGGCATAATACCGCGTGCAGGGGCCACTATGGGGCATAATACCGTATGCAGGGGCCACTATGAGACATAATACCATGTGCAGGGGCCGTTATGGGACATAATACCATATGCAGGGGCCGTTATGGGACATAATACCGTGTACAGGGGCTGCTATGGGACATAATACCGTTTGCAGGGGCCACTATGGAAGATAATACCATGTGCAGGGGCCACTATGGGGCATAATACCGTGTGCAGGGGCCACTATGGGGCATAATACCGTGTGCAGGGGCCACTATGGGGCATAATACCGTATGCAGGGGCCACTATGGAGCATAATACCGTGTGCAGGGGCCACTATGAGACATAATACCATGTGTAAGGGCTGTTATGGGACATAATTCCGTGTGCAGGGGCTGCTATGGGACATAATACCGTGTGCAGGGGTCGTCAGACTTACAATTATTGACCGGCACTCCGAGTACTCCAACTTTGATTTTTGAATCGAAATCGTCACGCCGAACAAAAAAGGTTGCCTACCCCTGCCTTAAACACAAGGTTCAATTTTTAAAAATTGACATGTGTGACTTTATATGGCAATAACTTTGAGATGCTTTAACATAAACAAGTGATTTCGAGACACATTGTACTTCATGTTAGTGGCAAACATTGATCAATATTTTTGCATTTATTTATAGAAAAAATAGGAATTTTGATGGAAATTTTGAAAAATTTGCAGTTTTCAAAATGTGAAATGCTCTGCTTTTCAGAAGATAGTCATACTACCCAAATACATTAATAAATATTATCTGTCATATCTCTGCTTTATATCGGCATCATCTTTTAACCGTCCTTGAATTTATTTTGGATGTTAGAAGGCTTACAAATGTAAATTTTCCAAACCCATTTATTATAGACGGCTTCAGTTCTGAAGGGAAATCCCCCATACGTCACCCCATTTTCAAAACTGCACCCCTCAAATAATTCAAAACAGCATTTGGGAAGTTTGTTAGCCCATTAAGCATTTCATGGGAATAAAAATAATATGAAGGTGAAATTTAGACATTTAATTTTTTTTCAATAATAAGTTCATTTATCCCTAAAATTAACAGAATCACAAGGGGTTAACGGAGAAAATGCTTCTTACTACAAAAATGTTCCAATAAACTGTCAATTTAGCGCAAATTTTTCATTTTCACTAAAGGATAAAGGAACACGGCAATACTCCCCATGTAGTTGTAAACTGCTGTATGGGTACATGGCAGAATGGAAAGAGTGCTATTTGACTTTTGGAAGGCAGATTTTGCTGGAATAGTTTTTGGGTGTCATGTCATATCTGCAGAGCCCTTAAAGTACCAGTACAATGGAAACCCCTCAAAAATGACCCTATTTTAGAAACTATACCCCTCAAGTAAATTCTCAAGATGTAGTACGATTTTGAGCCCAAGAGAGCTTCCCAAAAATGAATGTACAAAGTGAAATTTTTAAACGAATATGCCATTTCATTGCCCACTTTGTGTTGTCAGAGATACACGCTCCTAAAACTATTAAGCCAAGGACCCACATACTGAGCCGCAGCCAAGAGTACTGCGTGAAAAACCATGGTGTAAATGCATCACGGTTTTTCCCACAGCGCTTTTCATAGAAAGTCCACAGTTTTCCTCTGCAGACTTTCTGCTTCTATTATACCTACAGCCCTGCTCATCATTATTGGAACATATAAAGTTTAAGTAAATAATGCGGAATATCTCCTGAAAAAAATGAATCAAGTGAAACAGCATTTTTGTTTCGCGCACTCGTGTTAAATACAAAAGAGCAAATGATAAACAACGATTTAAAACAAAAAACAATGGGAGGGAAAAATAGAAAAACCTAAAGCTTGATGTGACACTCGTAAAGCTTGATGTGACACAGGTAAAGCTTGATGTCCTCATGAAAGTGTGGCTTTATATACAGCTAGAAAGCCGACTGAATTTAGCACACTGTCGGCTTTCCCGGAATGTGCCCCAGAGGAGGAGATATCGGTGCCGTTAGTTTCGGCACCGTTCTCTCCCCACTGTCAGGAGGTTGTTCCTCATAGCTCAGCATCATCGCTGGGCTATGAGGAACGCACCCCCTGACAGTACTCATCCATAGACTTGTACTGGGGGGTGTTCCTCACAGCTCAACGTCATCGCAGGGCGGTAAGGAACGCCCCCTCTGACATTACAAAGCTATGTTACAGTACTGCCAGGGGAAGGGGGGGGCGTTCCTTACAGTCTAGCGATAACACTGAGCTATGAGGAATGCCCTTTTGACAGTGGGGAGAGATCGGTGCTGAAACTAATGGCACCGATATCTCCTCCAGCGGGGCACATACCGGGAACACCGTCAGTGTGCAGAATTCGCGACAGTCGGCTTTCTAGCTATATATATAACCACACTTTTCATGAGGACATGAAAGGTTCTTTTTAAGGGATTTATCAAGTGGTGTAGTGAGCATTTTTAACCCTTGAGTGTTTCATTAATTTAATTTCCAGAAATGAATGCGCAGCTGATAATGAAACGTGAAAATTGCAATTTTTCCAGAGATATGACATTTCAGTGCCAGATATGTTGTCCCCAGTTTGTGTCATCAGAGACACACAATCCAAAAACTGGTAAGTGGGTATCCTTGGCACAACAGTTTTTGGAGCGTACGTCTCTGATACAAGCTGGGCACTTTATATTGCGCACAGAAATTATGTATTCCTGGAAAATTTGCCATTTTCTGCTTTCAACATCAGCTAGAGATGAGCGAATTTCTCAAAAGTTTGATTCTGCAGTTTGATTCGAAGTTCCAAAAAAATTTGCTTCGATCCAAATTAATTCGCGGCGAATATTGCTGAAAAAAACACCTATTTCCTAGCGTCAGAGAGCCTGTATAGTGGTGTAGAACACGGTGCCTTGCAGTAACACGCATAGGGAGCCTACTGTGGTAGTCAAACAATACTGTCAGTCAGTATGACACACACATGACAGGTGTCATAGAACCACTGCACACTTCACTTATTTGGACAGTTACGGGGCCAAAACTGACCATCTAACTCAAGTGTACTCCTTTTACACCATTGTCTGTCGATTCCACATATATGTCTACAGAGTGGCAAGGCGACATAATGTGGAGTTGGCAGCAGCATGAGGAAACCAGAGAGTGGCAAGGCAACATAATGTGGGGGTGGCAGCAGCATGAGGAGGCCATACAGTGACCTAGTGGAAACAGCATGAGGAGGGCATACAGTGACCTATTGGAAACGGCATGAGGAGGGCATACAGTGACCCAGTGACAGCAACATGAGGAGAGTATACAGTGACCCAGAGGCAGCAACATGAGGAGGCCATACAGTGACCCAGTGGCAGCAACATGAGGAGGCCATACAGTGACCCAGTGGCAGCAGTATGAGGAGGCCATACAGTGACCCAGTGGCAGAGTGAGGAGGTGGCAGCAGCGTGAGGAGGCCATACAGTCACCCAGTGGCAAAGTGCGGAGGTGGCAGCAGCGTTAGTAGGCTACAGAGTGGCAAGGTGATATAATGTGTAGGTAGCAACAGCCTTAGGAGGACATACAGTGACCCAGTGGCAAAGTGTGATGAGGCAACATGGATCATTTAATCTACTGCATCAGGCATTGGTGGGTGGAAATCCTGGCTGATCCACGCCTGATTAATCTTCGCAAAGGTCAGTCTCTCCAAATTTTGGATGGACAGGTGAGCTCTCCTTGGGGTGACTATGGCCCCCGCCTCACTAAACACCTGCTCTGATATCACACTACTGGCTGGGCAGGACAGCTTTTCCAGGGCAAACTCGGCCAGTTGCGGCTACAAATCCAGTTTGGCTGCCCAGTAGTCCAGCGGATCTTTGATGACGGGTGGCAGGGTGCACTCTAAGTATGTCACCACCTGCTGGTTCATCTTCTGCTCTGTGCCTAGCTGCTGATGAGCAGCTTCTTCATTATGCGGCTGAAGAAAGCTGATCATCAGCGACTCTAGGCTCAGGCTGCTGCTGATGGAGCCGATACTGCTCCTGCCACCCCCACAGCTGCCATGCTAGTGCAAGTTGAGCGCTCAGGGACACCCCCCGTCGGACATGCGAGAGGATGGATGATGGCGCAGATAGGCAGCGGCCAACTTGCTACATAGCATGTCTCTATAGTAGTTCAGTTTGTCCTCCCTCTGAGCGGGTGTAAAAAAGGCCCACATTTTTCCCCAGTAGCGAGGGTCTAACATGGTGGAAAGCCAGTAGTCATTCCTCTGCCAAAGGGTGACAATTCAGCGGTCACTGTGCAAGGAAGTCAGCATGCATCAGGCCATTTGCCCAAGTGACTCCGAGGGACTCCCTGCATCCATATCCACTGCATACTGCCACGGTGTGTCTGGGTCATCTGCCTCATCCTCTTCATCTCCCTCTGGCTGTTCTGGTTGCTCCTGCTCCTCATCTCCACCCATTTGGCTACACATTGTTTGTGCTCCAATGTCCTTCTCACCCTCCTCCTCCTCCAGTTCAGCCCTCACAGGGGTCATGTAGCCTTTAAATGTAGATGCCACATCTCCAGTCCCCTGACCAGCCAGATTGATAAGCATCTTTTCCAGGATGTGAATCAGTGGAATGACGTTGTTCATTCCGTAGTCCTGGCGACTGACTAACAAAGTGGTCTGCTCAAAGGGAACCAGCAAACGGCAGTTGTCACGCATGAGCTGCCACTGGCTAATGTTAAAGTTACACAGGGGAGTACCTCTGTCTGCTTGGATCATCAAGAAATAGTTTATGGCTCTTCTCTGTTCATATAGTCGATCCAACATATGGAGGGTAGAATTCCAACGGGTGGAAACATCACATATCAGGCTATATTGTGGGAGGCCGTTCTGCCGCTGCAGCTCAAGTAGGGTGTGCTTTGCGGTGTACGAGTGCCTGAAGTGCATACAAAGTTTCCTTGACATTTTTAGGATGTCTTGCAGATGGATGGAACACTTAAGGAAACGCTTGACAACCAGATTGAACATGTGCGTCATGCAGGGCGCATGGCTCAGCTTTCCTTGACGCAGCACCGACACCATGTCATGTTCTTCCCGTTGCCGGTCACCATTGTTCCAATTTTAAGTTCTCTTGGAGAAAGCCAGGATTCGATTTCTTGATTGAGGACACGGAGCAGTTCCTCCCCTGTGTGGCTTCATGCGCCCAGGCAAACGAGGTGTAGAACAGCGTGACACCGCTGTGCCCTGCACATGTGGTATACTGGAGGAGCACTGTGAATTGTCCCTGCAGTGGAGGCTGAGGAGACAGTGGAGGATGAGGCAGACATTGTTGCAGGACCAACGGCCTGAGAGCGTGGAGGCAGAAGCTGCGTCACCTGTCCAAGTTGCTGGTGTGTCTGGGCAGGCACCACATTAACCCAGTGGGCTGTAAATGACATATATTGTCCTTGACCATAGTTACAGCTCCACACGTCGGCGCTGCCGTGCACTTTGGCAGACACTGACAGGTTCAAGGACTGGCCCACCTTCTCTTCTACATATTTGTGCAGGGCTAGTACTGCCTTCTTGGCAAGGAAATGACGGCTTGGGACACTCTACCTCGGCTCGGCGCAAGCCATCAGTTCTCTGAAAGGTGCAGAGTCCACCAAGTAGAAAGGGAGTGACTGCAGCACCAGCAACTTGGTCAGGAGCACATTCAGCTTCTGCACTGTTGGATGAGTGCACGCATACTGTTGTCTCTTAGATATAGATTCTGTGATCGATTGCTGACACAATAACTGAATAGGAGGAGGAGCAGGAGCATCACGACCAGCAGATATGGGAAGGACACACAGCTTCCTTCAGCTGAGGTGGTGGAGCCTTGACTGCCTGAAATGGGGTGCGTGCTACTGGGTGCTGCAATGGTTGCTGCGGCAGGCTGGACCACCACATTGGAGCCACGGCTCTCCCAGCCCACTTTATGGTGATGCTGCATACGTTGGCGCAGGGCTGTGATGCCAACATTGACACCCTGGCCACGCTTCAGCTTCTGCCCACAGATTGAACATGTTCACCTCCCCCGGTGGCTTTACAAAAAACTGCCATACCGCCAAGTAGGTGATTTTACCCCCAACACTCCGCAATAACTGACTGCTACCGCCACTGCCTCCGTGAACCCCTGCTCCACTGCTTTCCGGGCAGGTAGACTGCTGCGAAGCGAGTGGTCTACCCCGGGCACGTTTAGCTTCCAACCTCACGCTGCTACCACCCTGCTGACTCCCCCGCTGCCTCATGCGCAAGCTGCAACCCTCTTCTCCTGATGATGATGAGGCCCCTTCATCACCCGACTCCCAACTAAGCTCGGTTACTTCGTCATCCACTACTGTCTGCAGGTCACTGATGTCCTCCTCAACGCCAGCTCCCATGCCACTCTCATCACTACTTGCCCGCCTACCACAGGAAGCGGCGGATGTCTCCTCCACATCTTGGCTGAGCAGTAGCTGCTGACTGTCCTTTAGTACCTCTTCCTCACTGTACAGTGGATCTGAGCCCACAGCATAGAGTAGTTCAGGACAGAGGCAGGTTGAGGGCAGGTGAGGGCACAGGGCCTGCTGCCGAGCCATGCCAACTAAGGGTTGTGTCTGAGGAACCCACTGACTCTTGGCTGGAGGTGTCTGACGTGACGGAATGAATTGGATGACCGAATCAACCAGTCTACAACTGTTGGGTTGCTGGTCAAGACACGTCCGCTACTTGACACTGGAAGCTCAGGCCTCTGTAACTGACCCCTGCTGCCACACCCCCTTACTCTTCTGCGACCTGTGCCTGCGCCAGAAACATTTAGGCCTGCGGCCCTCCCCTGTGCATGGCCTCTCGCTTCTGTCTGACATACTGTTTGATGAAAAAACTTAACTGCAAAGGTTATTTTCTACTTTGAAGAGAGCGGCAATTATGCCTCTTATTTCTTCACACACTAATGAACACCAATCAAAAAAAAAAAAGCGTGATAAAGGCAGATATTTGTGGTTCAAAATTATTGAATTATTGACAATACTATTGATAAATGGCCATCAACTTTATACTGGTAAGAAAATGGCTAATATGGTCCTCTTTATGGGTTTACATACTAATAAACACATTTAAATAAGTGATAACCACTAAAAATTATTGAATTATTATTGACCATACTGTTTTTAAAAATGGCCATCAACTTTATACTGGTAGCAAAATGGCGAATATGGTCCTTTTAATGGGTTTTGACACCTATAAACACCTTTAAATAAGTGATAACCGCTAAGAATTATTGAATTATTATTGACAAGACCGTTTTTAAAAATGGGCTGCAACTTTATACTGGTAACAAAATGGCAAATATGGTCATTATGTCTTTCCCCACATTAAAGGCGTATATTACAGATAAGTGCAGATATTATTGGATGATAATTCAGTTTTCTTTGGCACAACAGTACTGAATGTTATGCTTTGCAATAACAGTGAATAAGCCCCTTATAATAAACGCCTTTAAAAAGACATTTTTTACAGATACGTGCAGATATTAGTGTATAATTCATTGTTTTTTTGCTGTACTGCACTGCAAAAGGCTTGTTGTGTTCCACCTTGCAGACACAGATATGAGTATTGAGCATCAGTATAACAGCAGTGAGTGCTGCAATGTGAATTATGCTGCAAATTCTTGCTGTAAATGACCCGGCAACCACCACAAATTCTTCTCTCAATTCCTCCCTATGCTTCTATATGTTTTCTAAGTCTTTCCCTAGCTCCTGCTGATGTCTGTCCCTACAGTAAGAGTGATGTGGAATGACTGTACCTAAAATGGCTGAGGGTTTTTATTATAGGGCTGTGACATCACAGGTCCAGCTTGCTGCTGATTAGCTGCACGCTTGGCATTGTGGGTGATCCCGTGCTCCCAGAGTCCCTTCCCCCTTCTCCTAACATGTGCAGCGGCCATTTTATAAAAAAATGCAATTCAATGCATCGAAGAGTGAGAAAATCCGGAATCGTGGCAAATCGAAGATTTCCTGAAATTCGGATCGAATTCTACTGCTGCAGCTTCGATTCACTCATCTCTACCATCAGCTGCACATTCATGTCTGGAAAATAAATTACTGCAACACTCGGGAGTTAAAAATGTTAACTGTACCCCTGGATAAATTCCTTCAGGGGTATAGTTTCCAAAATGGATGCAGTTTGGGCATACAGCAGGGCGCAGATGTGAAGGACCACTATTTGACTTTTGGAGCGCAGAGTTAGATGTTTGGTATCTGGACATCATGTTATGTTTGCAGAGCTTCTAAAGTACCAGTCAGGCTAAGGTCCCACATAGCGAGCCACAGCAAAAAAGCGCTGCAGGAAAAACCATTGCATTTTTAAACAAAAAATCTGCAGATTTTTCCTCTGTGGACTTTCTGCTTCAATTGTACCTATACGGAAACCACCAGTGTTTCCGTAGGTATAATTGAAACGCGACGTTTTGTAAATTGCATTTCTGTTGTGGGTATTTTTCGAGTGAATCCCATCCACTTTGCAGGGAATGTAAAATGCCATGGCCATAGTCTACGCCATGTGGGGCTTCAAAGTGAGAGTGACACCATTTTGAAAACAGCACCCCTCAAAGAATTTATCAAGGGGTGTAGTGAGCATTCATTTCCCAGCTGTGAATGCACATTGGGGTACATTAGGAACACCAAATTACCTATTATTTTCCCAGTAGCTCCTATAATTTGGGAGGGGTCAATTCACTTTGTGTCTTTTCCCTCGTAAGCTCAAAATCCTGGGTGTACCCATATATACGCTCGCGCATTTAATATAACTGCCGCAGCCAGTTTTGTCGTAAAGATATGGCGATTTTTTTTTTTTTTTTTTGGGGGGGGGGGGGGTTGTCACATTCTACAAGAATAGCTTAACATTTTAAATTTTTTTGTCCTATGCCATAAATACCACCTTCGGTATATGAGACGGTACAGTTACGGCGATACCTCAATTATATATTTTATGTGTTAATTTTGCAGAATAAAAATCCATTTGGAGAGAAAAAAAATTATTTTTGTATCTCCATCTTCTGAGAGGGATAACATCTTTATTTTTCTATTGACACAGCATGTTGAGAGGGCTTATTTTTTTGTGTGAAAAAGCTGTACTTTTTCTTGGTACCATTTTGGACTATATATGACTTAATCACTTTTTATTCCATATTTTGTGAGGCAAAAAATTGTTACTTTTACCTTTTTTTTTTTCCCCCCTGATGTTTACCGTGTGGGTTAACTAATATAGTTTACTTTTATTGTACAGTTTGTTATGGACGCGGCAATACCAAATATGTAGTGTTTTATACAGTTTTTTGTGTTTTTATACTGTATAAGGAGAAAAAGCCATTTTATTGGGGGTTTATTTATTTTATACTATTTTTTTTTTTTGCCCCAATAGGAGACATGAACCAGTGACATTCTAATCGCTAGTTCATTGTTATACATTCCAATACAGAATGTATTGGCCCTCAGGAGCCATCAAAGCTGACATAGGCGCTGCCACTTTGCCACTTCGGAGTGGATCAGTGGCCACAGGAATGAGATCTGGAGTTGGCTATCCATTACTTGTCATCTTCACTTGAAGCAGTGCTATTTTACAATGCGCTGCAATGCATTAACATTGCAGTACACTGTATAAGTGATCAGACCCCAAGGGGATCAAGACCCCAACAGTTTAAAAAGAAAAAAAAAAAAAAAAAAAAAAATCAAAAATCACCCCTCTTTCCCTAGAACACATCTAAAAATACATAAAGTAAAAACACATACACATTAGGTATCCCTGTCTCTGAAAACACCAGGTCTACAAACTTATAAAAATTTTTACCTATATGGTGACCGCTGTAATGAAAACAAAAAAAAAAAGCCAGTAAAAAGTGACCGATCAAAACATTCCATAAAATGTTATAAATAAAAAGTACATCTGGCCCCCCCAAAAAGAGACATCTTATGCAACCCTGTACATGGAAATATAAAAAGTTATGGGTGTCAGAATATGGAGAATCCAAGAATTTTTTTTGTACAGTTTTGGATTTATTTTAAGGGGTAAAATGTAAAACAAAAAACAAAACAAAAAAAACAAAGACATTTGGTATCCCTGGAATTTTACTGACCCATAGAATACAGGTGACATGTCATTTTGGCTGCACAGTTAAGGCTGTAAAAACAAAGCCCATAAAAAAGGTGTACAAACGCAGTTTTTCTCCAATTCCACCCATTCTGAATTTTTTTTTCCAGTTTTCTAGTATAATGTACGGAATATTAAATGGCACCTTTACAAAGTACATTTTGCTCTTATGGCTCTTAAAAGAAAAAAATTTAAAAAAAGTTATGGCCTTTGGAAGTTAAAAATAAAAATCAAAAATGTAAAAAATGGCTGCAGCGGGAAGGGGTTAATTTGTATGCAAATTAGCCATTTGCTCTAGTTGTGTCTGCTTAAACACCTATTTTTGCCTGTGGATGCAGCACTTTGGCACCTGTCAATCCTTGTTAGGAGGCAGCACTCCAGGAGGGCAACAAGCATAAAGGGGTTCTCTGGTAGGTGTAGAACATTTGAGGTTTTCAGGTTTGTGTGGAATTCTTGCATACATACAATAAAAATTAGACAGTCTGCTTTCAGTGGATTTGTGCATGAAATTTAAGATGAAGAACAGGGAGCAATATGAATATAGTAATACATAATTTCCAGGCTCAATTTTCAAAAAGGGATCTAAAAGTGAGCCTGGAAACTATAGGCCAGTAAGTTTGACTTCTGTGGTGGGTAAGATATTTGAGAGATTTCTAAGAGATGCTATCCTGGAGTACCTCAATGAAAATAATCTTATCACACCCAATCAGCATGGTTTGATAAGGAATTGGTCCTGTCAGACTAATCTGATCAGCTTCTATGAAGAGGTAAGTTCAAGACTAGACATGGGTAATGCAGTTGACGTGGTGTATCTGGACTTTTCAAAGGCTTTTGATACTGTACCACATAAAAGGTTGGTATGCAAAATGAGAAGGTTGGGACTGGGGGAAAACATATGCATTTGGGTTCGCAACTGGCTCACTGATAGGAAACAGAGGGTGCTTATTAATGGTAAATATTCAGACTGGGTAACAGTCACCAGTGGGGTGCCAC
Organism: Leptodactylus fallax; assembly: GCA_947044405.1. Classification (NCBI taxonomy): domain Eukaryota; kingdom Metazoa; phylum Chordata; class Amphibia; order Anura; family Leptodactylidae; genus Leptodactylus; species Leptodactylus fallax. The sequence continues at coordinate 4,679,885 of CAMRHE010000084.1, read as the reverse complement.
AGGGGTCAGTATTGGGTCCTCTCCTGTTTAATCTCTTTTTTAATGACCTGGTAGACGGTTTGCAAAGCAGGGTGTCCATATTTGCAGATGATACTAAACTTTGTAAGGTAGCCAAAAATGAGGAGGATAGTAGAATATTACAAGGGGATCTAAGGAAGCTGGAAGCATGGGCGGAGACTTGGCAAATGAAGTTTAATATTGACAAATGTAAGGTTATGCATTTTGGACGACGAAATAAAATGTACGATTATGTACTTAATAGTAAACTACTGGGTAAAACTGCCAATGAAAAAGACTTGGGGATTGTGGTGGACAATAAGCTTACCTTTAGTGACCAGTGCCAGGCAGCGGCTGCCAAGGCAAATAAAATTATGGGATGCACCAAAAGAGGTATAGATTTTCATGACAAGAACATAGTTATGTCTCTATACAAATCACTGGTACGGCCACACTTAGACTATTGTGCACAATTCTGGGCCCCAGTATACTAGAAAGACAAAATTGAACTAGAAAGAGTGCAAAGAAGGGCAACCAAAATTATTAGGGGAATGGGTGGATTGGAGTACTACGATAGATTAACAAACTTGGGGTTATTCAGTTTAGAGAAAAGATGTCTACGGGGAGACCTAATAACACTGTACAAATACATGAAGGGACAGCACAAAACTTTCTAATGATCTTTTTACTCCTAGGCCAGTGACCGTGACAAGGTGACATCCTCTACGACTGGAAGAGAAAGTTTCACCAGCAACATAGAAGAGGATTCTTTATAGTAAGAACAGCGGAGGCTATGGAACTCTCTGCCCCAGGAAGTGGTGATGGTGGATTCATTGAACAAGTTCAAAGAGGGCCTGGATGCCTTTCTTGAAAAGAACAACATTATGGTTTATGGGTTTTAGATTTCAAGGGCACGTTGATCCAGGATTTTATACTGACTGTCAGATTGGAGTCGGGAAGGAATTTTTTCCCATGAAATGGGGCAATTGGCATAAGTCTCATGGGGTTTTTTGCCTTCCTCTGGATCAACACTGTAGAGGACTGTAGGGTTATAGGTTGAACTTGATGGACTGATGTCTTCATCCAACCTCATCTACTATGTAACTATGTATATAGAAAATAGAAGAACACTGCAACTCGTGAATTTTTTCTTTTTTATTTCACAGCAAATATTTTTCATGTTTTATAGGAAATTTAAATTAATCTTGGCATGTAAGTATTAACTTATTGATACAACTATACCATTTATAAATCAGTAGTTTAAAACCCAATTATTTATATATTTTACAATTCATAGAGCTCATAATAGCTAGCCTTTAATATGCATTACTGTCCACAAATTGAGTGCAGCTTAAAAATACATTGAGCTTCTTCAAACTTCTGGTAAACATTTCATCAGCTCATACTTTTACTTTTGATCTATCCTTTAGCTGAGTGGAAGACATTTATTTCAGTAAGGATCAATGCAATGCAAGTAAAAGCTGAAGTACTTAGAGCTCTAACACCATTTACACTAAAAGATAATTAAAAACAAAAATCGTTTAGCAACAGATTTTCCAGAAACCTGTTCATAATATATACCTGCATTCACACATACCTGGTTGCATAGAAAGTTGGTACTTTTGTATAGACATTATGTAAACATGAGGGTAGGAAAGACTATGGGCATTGTTATATCTCCATAGACAAAAAAAAAAAAAAAAACCCTGGAAAGAATAAGAGGAAAACTAGAGTTGTACAAGCTGGTGGCAAAGTTTGAAACTCAAAACAGGGATGATACAGTTGCACAGATATGACATTTTGAGATTCATATGCTGTTTGCAAAGTGGTTTTGCTTGAGATCCTATTTGTTAGTAATGAAAATATCTCCTTTATCCTTTTATGAGATCCCTTCTCCCTCGTGTGTCCACAAAAACTCAGCATTTTCGCAATGTGTAGCTCTACTTTGTTCCTGTAACTCACATAGAGGAGAATGGAGGCTATGGAAACAGTGGTACACCGAGCTACATGGTTTCTGTAATTGTGAGGGTATGGACACAGCGCACCTCAGCTTAGCTACACTGTTTCTGTAGCCCCCACTCTTCTCTATGGAAATTATGGCAACAGTGTAAAACAGCACTGCTATACTGTTCCCATAAGTTCAGGCATAAGGGTTGGGACGGGGAGCAGTTATTCCCTTCTTGGCAGCAATGTGCCAATATGGAGATAACCCTTTAAAGAAGGGAAGTGAAATCTACGTTCCATAAGTGTGTGAAACGTATTCTGTGGAAAAATCTTTGGGCTAAATAAAAATAAAAATTTATACATGTTGAGCATTGTTAAAAATGTAAAAAAGTTAAGGAATTTTCAATTTCTGTCTTTTTATAGCTGGCTTACTAACAGATATACAAGTCTAAATCTAATCCAGTGTTTTAATAAGATCATGACTAAAGCTCAATATAGTTATCTAAAAAAACATCCAATGAAGTCGCATGATTTAAACATACCATCACCACTGTACTGACATCTAGTACATTCTTGGCATTCTGCTAGAAGTTGTGGTTATCTTATAGACATGCAACAACTGTCCAGAAGAAATTTCTCTAGGGGTCTATCATTCTTTTGCTGTGATTTGTCTTTGATTTTAGTAAAAGAACTTGCAAGCCTTGGGGACACGGGTTGCAAACTTGTGTATTTTGGCCAAAACATTAAAAGGGAATGTTTGGGTAGTTTAAATTCACTTAACTGATCCAGCGGATGAGGATAATGGACACAGGGGTTCAGACCTTATTTACTATAGTCAGTCAGCCCCCCATAGCACATGTAATTAATTATCTGTGAGATGGGATAAGGAGGGAGGGGATGGAGCGACCCCTAGACCATCATCATCATTTGCCGAATCCGGTAAGTGAATTTAAATTCCCTGGAAAACCCCTTTAACTAATACCTCATGCCCTGATATGTTGTTTGAGAGTGCTGGTACTAGTTAGGGGGGTATTTGTATATAGGTTCTGGACAGCTAATAGGCTGTTAGCCAGGACATTATCAGGTGACTGGACCTTTATACAAGCTTTATTTGTGTGCATTTTAATGCTAGCATCCATCCCTCTAATGGATTGTAGGGGTGTGAATGGTTGGGATATCAGCATATGGCACCCGTGCAACGCCCATATATCATGCCTCTACCTTGGAACATTCTTGTACAGTGAGGAAAAAAAGTATTTAGTCAGCCACCAATTGTGCAAGTTCTCCCACTTAAAAAGATGAGAGGGGCCTGTAATTGTCATCATAGGTAGACCTCAACTATGGAAGACAAAATGAGAAAACAAATCCAGAAAATCACATTGTCTGATTTTTAGAGAATTTATTTGCAAATTATGGTGGAAAATAAGTATTTGGTCAATAACAAAAGTTCATCTCAATACTTTGTTATATATCCTTTGTTGGCAATGACAGAGGTCAAGCATTTTCTGTAAGTCTTCACAAGGTTGGCACACACTGTTGCTGGTATGTTGGCCCATTCTTCCATGCAGATCTCCTCTAGAGCAGTGATGTTTTGGGGCTGTCGCTGCGCAACACGGACTTTCAACTCACTCCAAAGGATTACTATGGGGTTGAGATCTGGAGACTGGCTAGGCCATTCCAGGACCTTGAAACACTTCTTACGAAGCCACTCCTTCGTTGTCCTGGCAGTGTGCTTGGGATCATTGTCATGCTGAAAGACCCAGCCACGTTTTATCTTCAATGGCCTTGCTGATGGAAGGAGGATTGCACTCAAAATCTCACGATACATGGCCCCATTCATTCTTTCATGTACACGGATCAGTCATTCTGGTCCCATTGCAGAGAAACAGCTCCAAAGCATGATGTTGCCACCCCCATGCTTCACAAAAGGTATGGTGTTCTTTGGATGCAACTCAGCATTCACTCTCCTCCAAACATAACGAGTTGTGTTTCTACCAAACAGGTCTACTTTGGTTTCATCTGACCATATGACATTCTCCCAATACTCTTCTGGAACACGCAAATGCTCTCTAGCAAACTTCAATGGGCCCGGAGTCCCTGGCGGCGTAGTGTGTTACTGACGGTAGCCTTTGTTACGTTAGTCCCAACTTTCTGCAGGTCATTCACTAGGTCCCCCCCAGTGGTTCTGGGATTTTTGCTCACCGTTCTTGTGATCATTTTGACCCCACGGGGTGAGATCTTGAGTGGAGCCCTTGATCGAGGGAGATTATCAGTGGTCTTGTATGTCTTCCATTTTCTAATTATTGCTCCCACAGTTGATTTCTTCACACCAAGCTGCTTGCCTATTGCAGATTCAATCTTCCAAGCCTGGTGCAGGTCTACAATTTTGTTTCTAGTGTCCTTCCACAGCTCTTTGGTCTTCACCATAGTGGAGTTTGGAGTGTGACTGTTTGAGGTTACGGACAGGTGTCTTTTATACTGATAACCATTTCAAACAGGTGTCATTACTACAGGTAATAAGTGGAGGACAGAGGAGCCTCTTAAAGAAGAAGTTACAGGTCTGTGAGAACCAGAAATCTTGCTTGTTTGTAGGTGACCAAATACTTATTTTCCACCATAATTTGCAAATAAATTCTTTAAAAATCAGACAATGTGATTTTCTGGATTTGTTTTCTCATTTTGTCCCTCATAGTTGAGGTCTACCTATGATGTCAATTACAGGACTCTCGTCTTTTTAAGTGGAAGAACTTGCACTATTGGTGGCTGGCTAAATACTTTTTTTCCCAACTGTATATGTTTGTATCTGTATTTGTATTGTTTATCTTTGCTGCTGTAACACACTGAATTTCAACATGGTGGGAATATTAAAGGATGATTATTATTATTATTATCATATCATGCATACATCATTTGGGCTTGTCTGCATCCTATAAAGAACCATGGTTTCATCTGATATCAGGTAAATTTGGCTTTTTTATGTGCGATATGATTTATAATATCATCCTTTTGAAATGAAATGTCTACCCCCTAGCTAAACTGAAAAAAGGGTATAAACTAATTTCCATTGTAAACTGAGAAAATATGCTAATATACAATTTTTGGGAAATTAGTAAAATTCCAGTAGCAAATGATCCACAGCAGACTTTGTCCTCTGAGCTTTTTAAGGACTTTCATTACGGTGTCAGCACCTGAGCCCACAGGTAGATTCACTGGATGGAAAGTTTGACCCTGGTTCTGTTTATAAAAATACTTAAAGGAGTGAAAAGATACGAAGGTGCCTTTAACTGACTCCACAGTTTGTTTGTTTTTCTAGCACATAAGCAATGTACAGACTTACAATAAACCAATAGTTCTTCTGTAGAAAAATGAAATAACTAATCATTATTGCTTTTACATATTGTTCACTTCTTGATCGGGAGCCTGGCATTTGCACACTTAAATAGCCTAACACAGTTTTGTATGATATGATGTGGTACTGAAGAAAACAGAGTTAGGCTAAGGCGCCACGTAGCAGGCCGCAGCAAAAAGCGCTGCTGGAAAAACCACTGCGGTTTTTCCCACAGCGCTTTTCACAGAAAGTCCACAATGGAAAGTCGAACTCTGCTTCAATTACACCTATAGTGAAACCACTGGCATTTCCGTATGTATAACCGACATGCTGCGTGTTCCAGAGTGTCCACAGCACATATTTTTTCACAAGATATGGATGGGATTCACTAGAATCCCATCCACCTTGCTGTAACTGTAAAACACCATATTTTTTTCCAAGGCGTTTCTGCCACGTGGAACATAGCCTCAATATGTCTTTCTCCAACTTTTAATATACCAACATACTTTGTATAATTACCCACAAATCACTTCCAAATAAATAAACAAGTCATGAACAAATGTTATGTACCATTGTGTAAAAAGGCACTTTAGAACATGGAGAGTATTGTTAAATGCTGGCAAGGCTTCCTGCTGAGATGCAATCAGGCAAACAGTTCAGTCAAGTTAACCTGCCTTCTGGCTTGGATCTTCCGGTATAAACTGAAGAAAGTTTTATTCAGCACCTTGTGCACATTTGAGGATGACGTCATTTTTTTCTACCTTTCAAACTTCCAGAGCTGATTCTTATCTATAGCATCACAAGGCTGCATGTGCACATCTGCCCGACCTTCTGATGTACGGTATAAACTAAGACATTTGTCTGAATTAGGATGATATATTGTTCCATCCTGTACAGAAATACAAAATATTTTCATTATTCACACACAAATATGCTGTGTGACACATTTTACAGTCTAGCTACATTTATACTCTTCATTTAACTTTTATCTCATCATTAAAAGGGTTATCCAGCTTCCAAAGATTATCTGTACATACATCCACAGCAGTGTTAAAGAGGACCTTTCATGTCTTCATGAATGTGCGGTTTTATATACCACAAGAAAGCCGACTGAATTCAGTGCAGTGTCGGCTTTCCCGGTATGTGCCCCGGTGGTGGAGATATTAGTGCCGTTAGTTTTGGCACCGATATCTCCCCACTGTCAGAAGGGCGTTCCTCATAGCTCACAGTCATCGACTGTACTCTAACATAGCCTTGTACTGTCAGAGGGGGCATTCCTCACAGCCCAGCAATGACACTGAGCTATGAGGAATGCCCTTTTGACAGTGAGGAGATATTGGTGCCGAAACGAACGGCACCGATATCTCCACCACCGGGCCATATACCGAGAAAGTTGACAGTGCGCTGAATTCAGTCGGCTTTCTAGCAGCATCTAAAACGGCACATTCATGAGGACATGAAAGGTCCTCTTTAAATACTCACTGTCCCCTCGTGCACCCTTTGCTTGGCTTTATTTTACTTACTGCTCCTTGTATCACTATTATTTATCTGCCTGCTCTCACTCTGTGTACCCTCTCCCTTCTCCACTGCAATGAAATCACAGGTAAGAAAGAAATCACTCCTACATCCAAGGTCACGTGCTTCTGTGATGTTTTGTTTGCTGGAATGAACGGCGTTTATTCTGAATTAAAAATGACATGGCAAATTTGATGGGGTATTACGATTACAGGTATGTATACTTTTAAGTTTTCCTTTAATATAAATGTGGCTTAAACCACTCAAACAAAAGTAAAACTGCTGAAACAAGATTTTAAAATGTAGATAAAAATAAAGAGATTTAAAGGGATTTTCCCTTTTCCTTCTCTCTGCAGTTTACCTGTTGGAGGTGGCTTTGACTGTAGATATAGACATTGTCTTTACCATGCTCAGAAACAACAGACTTGCAGTAAACTCAGGTTGGGTTCACATCTGCGCCGGAGAGAGTGCTGGAGACTCCATTTCAGAAACCGCCAAAAATCGGTGGAGAGAAAAGTCATGCATGGAGGACTAGTCAATGGGGTTCGCTGGTGTCCATGTGTAACTTCTGTTTTAGCAGTCTGGCTCTCCGTCATTCAGGTTCCCTGGCGGACCTGAACGATGGAGTTCACAATTCTAGTGTGACCCTAGCATCAATGTTATCTTTGCGTTTACATAGATAGATAACAGACACTGTCCAAAACGTCATCAGCAAACTGCAATTAGCTGAACTGATTGTCCTGACTGCAGAGCAGTACATAACAATGAGAGAACTCACCCCCTCCAGAGAGCAGCGACTCATCACTCCAACCTGCTATTACAGGACAAGTTGGGGACCAAGGAAAGATGTAAACAATGGGAGGAATAGTCTAAAATAGCAGACAAACGAAGCAGCATTGCTATAGCAAAGTATTTAGGAAAGCTCTTGAATTTACATAAGCTAGCAATATAGATAGGATCCTTAAAAGGTCAGACTATAAAAGGACAGCTCGCTATTCTCCCTTAGTAGTAATTTCTACCTAATGATATGAGCAGTTATCATAATTGTTTACATTTATTTTTATTTATTTATTTAAGTACTTACAAGTCGAAACTCCCAAATAATGTTTTGAGGGACAGGACTACCATCTTTAGGGCAATGTCTCATCCCAATATATGTTTGGTGTTCTGGGACTTCAGCACACAGTTCAGTGACTGAATTAAAACGAATCTCACGTTTCGTTGTGCATTCAAAAAACTGAAACAGATCACACATGTAAACAAAAGTCACATATAGGAAAGTTGCAACATGTTGTAATAAAAATGGGATTTTTGTACTCATCGTAAAATCCTTTTCTCGTATTCACTGGGGGCACAGCACCATGGGTATAGATCTGGTCACTAGCAGACAGACACTAGGGAAATGAAAGCTGTTGGCTCCGCCTCCATGCTATAACCTGCCACAGCCACTGTGCATGAATCAGTTTGTACCGTAGCAGTAGGAGAAACACACAAAGGAACATGGAACCAACCACCACCAACAATGCCTGAACCCGAAAAGGAACCAACACAGCTCGGGCAGGAACAACACTGAAAAACAAGTGTGGGATCTGTATCCCCCAGTGAATACAACGAGAAAAGGATTTTACGGTGAGTACAAAAATCCCATTTTCTCGCTTATTTCACTGGAGAACACAGCACCATGAGATATCCTAAAGCAGTCCCAGAGAGTGGGAATAACACGGCCATGCAAACCCTTAACGCTCAGCCGCTTCCAGAAACTTCGAGGATCCAGAGACCTGGCAATTTAGCCGGGGACCTTGTGGTTCCGGTGGAAGCGAAAAAGGTCGACGTCTGTCACGCCACAGCGGGAGCACAGTTGAAGGAAGATCTGCTGATAAAGCGACCCTCGCCCGGAGCAATATTTTCTTGACTCAAATAGTCTGCCACCCAGTGGTCCACGCCAGAAAAAGGTTAACCACCGAAAGAGCTGGAACGCGGCACTCCACCCAAGGAAGAGATTGTGAGGCTTCTACTAAGGCTGCACGGCTCATGGTGCCCCGCTGAGGGTTCAAGTAGGCGATCATGGAGGAGAGGTCAGTCTGGACTGTGACCAGATGTCCTTGGAGAAGAGAGGTCCAAGGAGACAGGGCAAATAAGATACCCCTCGGTTCCAGCAGGTTGAACCGGAGGGGAGGAATCAGCCTTGGACCACAGGCCCTGAACAGTCAAAGCATCGAGGACCACTCCCCAGCCGGGGAGACTGGTGTCAGTGAGAATCACCTACCAACAGAGGGAAAGAAGGACTTCCCTTGAGAAATTCCTGGGGTGGAGATACACTAAAGAATCTCTTGGACGAACCAAGGATGAAAGAGAACCAGGCAGATGAGGCTGCCTGAAGATTTGTCCCAGCAGGCCGGAATCGTCAAGTGGAGAGGACGACACAGTAAGTGAATGAAAGGTACAGCCTAGAAGTTTGAAGCCATCGTGCGCAAGACCCACATGCCGAAACGAAGAGAGCAAGGAGAGTACCTCGAAGGTGGGACACATCGGACCTCCGGATCTTGGCCTCCGGGAGCAAAATCACACCCTGGAGCAAGTAGATCATGTCCCGGATTCCAAGTGCTTAGAGGGTACAAGACATCTTCATTGATGAGCCAGCAGAACCATCGAAGAAGGACCAAGGTGAGCCACAAGCTGGTCAGATTGTCTGACCTGGAGGGGCTTCACCAGGAGGTTGCCCAAGTCTGGAAACACGGCAACACCTCTGGCGCGGAGAATGGCCATGAGAGAATCCATCACTGAGGAAAAAACCCAGAGGGCAGAGGCCAGCCCAAAAGGGAGAGTGACAACTGGAAAGGTCAAGGATCCACCGCAAAACGAAGAAACCACTGACGGCACAGTGCGATGATGTAGATGGACGAACAATTAGCCCATCTCTAGGGATGCCACCACAGACTGCATAGACTACAGAGGAACTTGCAGACATGGACGAACCTGTTGAGCCCTTTCAGGGCCATGATGGGACGAAGGAAGCCGTCCTTCTTGGAAATAGAGAACAGGTAGGAATAGTAACCCAGCATACGCTCTGAAGCAGGAATGGGGATGCTGACTCCCTGCCACTGGAAATTGGAGACATCCTGGATTGTCCAACGTAGGGAAGGCAAAGAGACCCAGACGTCCCGCCACTTGAGAGGCCCAGAGAGGGGAAAAACTTCATGCCGAGGAGTGGTAGGAAAAGGAAGGCCTGAATGACTTGGTGCAGAACCGCCAGGGAGGCCTGGACTTGAAAAGCCTTCTGGAACAGGAGAACGGCTGACACATAGGACGCCTCTGAGGGAGGAGCACGGTGGCTCAGTGGTTAGCACTGCAGCCCTGGAGTCTTGGGTTCGAATCCTGCCAAGGACAACATCTGCAAGGAGTTTGTATGTTCTTCCCGTGTTTGCGTGGGTTTCCTCCGGGTACTCCGGTTTCCTCCCACACTCCAAAGACATACTGATAGGAAATGTAGATTGAGAGCCGTATATGGGACAGTGACTGTCAATGACTGTAAAGCGCTGCGGAATATGATGGTGCTATATAAGTAAGCATAATAATAATAATAATAATAATAATCATCATCTAATCTATTCCCCCGTGGCCTCAGGGATAAGTTTCTCGACACCTTTACCAAAAATTCGGCCCAGGTCGACCTGGAAAGGGAGAAGGGCTGCGTTCGCCTTCTTGGAGGCAGACTCAGACTTTACCTCGGATGTTCATCATTGCCAGCCAGGGAGAGCTATAGACATGTGTCACAGCATAGCCTGGCAGAAGTGCCCGAGCTCACCTTCCACTTGGAAACACACAGGTCAAGGGAAGGGAGGTCCAACTTCCTAGTAGAAGACAGAGGATGGTCGAGGGAGAAGCCACTGTGCCTCAAGATGTGATCAAACACCCAGTGGCAGAAGGAGATGTCCACTTGAGAGGACGGGTCCGGGTCTTCAGGGATCTGTACGGTATCTCTACCACATGGATGAGCTCCCGTGTAGCAGCAGATATAGATGAACCTAGCTGAAGCTCCGTGTCAGAGTCAGAGGCGTCCCCAGGTAAGTAGACCTAGCAGAGGGAGGCTGGGATCCGCCTGTCAGAGTGCAGCAGCGAGCTGAGTCCTTATCTGGGGAGTACCCAAAGGAAGGGGTGGAGGACCGAGAACTGTAGGAAGGCTTCCTGGTCCTTTTGAGGGGATGGCTCCTGGAGCTGTGACGGGAACTATGAGGGTGTCCAGGGAGATCCCTAGAAGCCGCCGACTGAGCGGCGACCTGGGAAAGCAGCCATTCCAAGTTTCCAGCACTGACTAGTTAAGTCTGGTAAGGACACCATGGTCAAGGTGAGGGAGGCCACCCAATCTGGGGATGGATGAACCGGAGAGGGGCCAGGAGGTTCCTGACTGCTGCAGAGAGGGCGACACAGAAACAGCTCCGCAGGTGCAATGTCTCCCAGGGAGCTGTGAGGAGAGTAAGAGGAATCCCCACTGTCTCAGCAAGCCAAAAAGACAAGAAGCAAATAAAAAGTGATTCTGAGGAGAGCAGAGCCCTTCCCCTGGAAATCCAGGCTCAGTAGCTACTGAGCAGGCTGGATGGTTTGCCAGGACAGCCCCCTGGCCAATGGAATGCCCCAGGTGGAGTCTGGATGCCAGAAGAGCCCGGGAAAGGGGCAGGCCTAGTTCCCGGCCAGGTCTCGGACTCGCGTAGAAACGCGACCGGCCGCAAGGCACTGTTGGCAGTGAGGCCGCGAACTCAGGAAGGCCCCACGGAGGCCTGGGAAAGGTATCGGGGGGCAGAGAAAGGGTGTCCCCACACGAAAGGGGGGGGGGAAACCAGGTGCCCCCCCTCCCCGATGGGGGCCGCTCGGTAGGAGTGACCAGAAGGCCCAAAAACGCCCCAGAAAAAAAGGGGCTTTTTTGCTAAAATTTAAGGCCCAGCTCTGGGGGTCCCTGTGATGCCCCCCTAAACAGGACCCATGTTATTTTCCCCCTGGGAGAGGCACTGAGAGGCTGAGTGGGGCCTGAGGTGGAGGAGGAGAGGGGCTGAGGTAACTTTCATACTCACCTGTTTTCTACGCTTCTCATACTCACCTGAAAGGCGTCTTCTGGCACCGCAGGGTCATTCCCTCGGTAGAACCTCGCACGTGGGAGTGTGGCCACCGGTATTCCGGCCACCGGTGCGGCGAGTGGTGAGTGGGGACTGGGTGACCGGTGAGGCGCTCTTTTGCAAAGCGCTGCGCCCGCAGGAGGGTACGACTAGTGTGGTGTACACGCTGAAGACCCCCTGCACCTGAAAGAAAAGTAAAAATAAAAACGATGTAAGACAGAAGACCTGAGTCAGGTCGTGCCTGCCTCCTATGGACACTAGGTTCAAACTGATTCATGCACAGTGGCTGTGGCAGGGTATAGCCTGGAGGCGGAGCCAACAGCTTTCATTTCCCTAGCGTCTGTCTCCTAGTGACCAGGTCTATACCCATGGTGCTGTGTCCCCCAGTGAAATAAGCGAGAATTGATTTTTTTCATACAGTGATAAACTGTTTTGGAAAACTGCTTGATTAGGGGATGTTCAAACTACCGTTGTTAAAGTCAATGGACATTAACTATAGCAGAGTAAAGGACAGACAGCCTCCTCCGCTTGTGTCCGTTCCCATTGACAACAATGTAAAAAAACATTCCGAAATCTTTCTTCTGTCATGTTTGTTTACTTTTGTAACAGAAGAAAAAGTCCAGCGTGCACAACTTCTTCATCCGTCAGAAAAGTAAAAAACATGACGGAAGAAAGATTCAGTCATGTTTTTTTTTTTTTTTTACTTTGGGGTGAATCCAGGCGGACTACCGAGGGAAGGGGGCTCCGTTTGCATCTGTCATTTAATGCCAGTTCTCTCATCCTGTGAATGAATGTGGATGAAAGCAATGGACATTAATGACTTTACTGTGAACCCACCCTTACGCATATTGTTCCATTACATGAATCAGATCCCTTGTTATACTTTTTTTTTTTTTTTTTTTATAAACTGTAACTTAAAGTTTTGTTAAGAAGAGAGGAATTAACGCGACACAACAACCAGGAAACAAACAAGAAGATGCAAACACAAACATCTCACCTAATGAAAAAAAAAAAAAGTATTTAGTCAGCCACCAATTGTGCAAGTTCTCCCACTTAAAAAGATGAGAGAGGCCTGTAACTGACATCATAGGTAGACCTCAACTATGAGAGACAAAATGAGAAAACAAATCCAGAAAATCACATTGTCTGATTTTTAAAGAATTTATTTGCAAATTATGGTGGAAAATAAGTATTTGGTCAATAACAAAAGTTCATCTCAATACTTTGTTATATATCCTTTGTTGGCAATGACAGAGGTCAAACGTTTTCTGTAAGTCTTCACAAAGTTGGCACACACTGTTGCTGGTATGTTGGCCCATTCCTCCATGCAGATCTCCTCTAGAGCAGTGATGTTTTGGGTCTGTCGCTGGGCAACACAGACTTTCAACTCCCTCCAAAGGTTTTCTATGGGGTTGAGATCTGGAGACTGGCTAGGCCACTCCAGGACTTTGAAATGCTTCTTATGAAGCCACTCCTTCGTTGCCCTGGCGGTGTGCTTGGGATCACTGTCATGCTGAAAGACCCAGCCACGTTTCATCTTCAATGCCCTTGCTGATGGAAGGAGGTTTGCACTCAAAATATCACGATACATGGCCCCATTCATTCTTTCATGTACACGGATCAGTCGTCCTGGTCCTTTTGCAGAGAAACAGCCCCAAAGCATGATATTGCCACCCCCATGCTTCACAGTAGGTATGGTGTTCTTTGGATGCAACTCAGCGTTCACTCTCCTCCAAACACGACGAGTTGTGTTTCTACCAAACAGTTCTACTTTGGTTTCATCTGACTATATGACATTCTCCCAGTACTCTTCTGGAACATCCAAATGCTCTCTAGCAAACTTCAGACGGGCCCGGATATGTACTGGCTTAAGCAGGGGGACACGTCTGGCACTGCAGTCCCTGTGGCGTAGTGTGTTACTGACGGTAGCCTTTGTTACATTAGTCCCAGCTTTCTGCAGGTCATTCATTAGGTTCCCCCGTGTGGTTCTGGGCTTTTTGATCACCCTTCTTGTGATCATTTGGACCCCACGGGGTGAGATCTTGAGTGGAGCCCTTGATCGAGGGAGACAGTGGTCTTGTATGTCTTCCATTTTCTAATTATTGCTCCCACAGTTGATTTCTTCACACCAAGCTGCTTGCCTATTGAAGATTCAGTCTTCCAAGCCTGGTGCAGGTCTACAATTTTGTTTCTGGTGTCCTTCCACAGCTCTTTGGTCTTCCCCATAGTGGAGTTTGGAGTGTGACTGTTTGAGGTTGTGGACAGGTGTCTTTTATACTGATAATGTCAAACAGGTGCCATTACTACAGGTAATGAGTGGAGGACAGAGGAGCCTCTTAAAGAAGAAGTTACAGGTCGGTGAGAGCCAGAAATCTTGCTTGTTTCTAGGTGACCAAATACTTATTTTCCACCATAATTTGCAAATAAATTCTTAAAAAAAAAAAATAAATAAATCAGACAATGTGATTTTCTGGATTTGTTTTCTCATTTGGTCTCTCATAGTTGAGGTCTACCTATGATGTCAATCAGCAAGGGCTTTGAAGATGAAACGTGCCAGGGCAATGAAGGAGTGGCTTCATAAGAAGCATTTCAAGGTCCTGGAGTGGCCTAGCCAGTCTCCAGATCTCAACTCCATAGAAAACTTTTGGAGGGAGTTGACAGTCCGAGATGCCCAGCGACAGCCCCAAAACATCACTGCTCTAGAGGAGATCTGCATGGAGGAATGGGCCAACATACCAGCAACAGTGTGTGCCAACCTTGTGAAGACTTACAGAAAACGTTTGACCTCTGTCATTGCCAACAAAGGATATATAACAAAATATTGAGATAAACTTTTGTTATTGACCAAATACTTATTATTATTACTTAAATATTATTTATTTTCCACCATAATTTGCAAATAAATTCTTTAAAAATCAGACAATGTTATTTTCTGGATTTGTTTTCTCATTTTGTCTTTCATAGTTGAGGTCTACCTATGCTGTCAATTACAGGCCCCTCATCTTTTTAAGTGGGAGAACTTGCACAATTGGTGGCTGACTAAATACTTTTTTCCCCCACCGTATAAAATGTGAAGAAAAGAAGAGAAGAGGGGGAGACAAAGACAAAAAGGAAAAAAATAAAAAAAAACAAAAAAGGAGGAGACAGGGAGGGGAGGGAAAGAACAACCAGTCAACGACCTAGAACCCCTGGAGAGTACAGTACGTATCCCAATGGGACCAGATGGACTGGAACTCCTCCCTTGTTATACTTCTAACCATCTATAAACAGGTAAATAACAATTCTGCAAACATAATGACATATTGTTTGGCAATAAAGCATTTATAAAGAAATAAAGCATTGTCGGTAATTCCTTGATAGATTAAAGAGGACCTGTCATCAAACACAAAATGCTAATGACATACATCATTTGATCAAAAAAAAAAATTGGCTCAATTATGAGGAGAAATTAAAGGAGTTAAAAACTTGGTTAGTCTTTAAAAAGAGGCATTTAAGGGGAGATATGATAAACCTTTATAAATATAAATGACCCATATAAGAAATAAAGGAAAAAGCTGTTCTAAAATCCGGGGGACACGCCTTTCATCTGGAGAAAACAACAATTACACTTGCTGGTAATTGCTTTTCTAGAGCCCATGACAGCACCCATGTGAGGAGACTGCCCATCCTAGGACAGTAGTATAATGTTGTACCGTGTTAGCCATAGAAAGTAGTGGAAGAGTGAAGAAATCAGGCGATACCTGTTAGAGGCTAACTGAGTATATTTGATAGTAAGCTTTCGAGAGTACTAGCTTTTTTCTTCAGACATGGTGTAATACAAGAAACTGAAAATTCACACACTCTTTATACACACACAAGACATGGATCTTCAAAGGATCTTGGAATAACAAAATGCAATATAAAGTAGAGAAGTTATTTACAACAGGTCAGGAAATAAACAGTCTGGAAAACTTGTGGGGCGTGACGGAGGGATCTGTTACCTGTTTGCAATCAGGTGGTGATTTGTGACCCTCACAGTTCATACATAGTGTGACATGAAACTGGCATGAATATTAAGTCCAAAATGCAGAGTTTGAAATTTTTGCATTAACTTATATTCCCATTCCTTTCTCTCCCTCTGCATCTTAAAATGTCCCATTAAAACCACAACCCGCAAATCTTCAATTGAGTGGTCTTCTCTGGAGAAATGTGCGGCCACTGGGAGATCTGTTCTGCTGTTATTAATGGTGAATCTGTGTGAGTTCATGCGCTAAGTCTCTGCACTGTTTCCCCAACATAGAGGCCTGTGGTGGGACATTGCACACACATTATGAGATACACCACATTGGAAGACCTGCAGGAAAATGTCCCCCTAATTCTGTGCACCTGTTGTGACTGTGGGACAGGTACACTGTCAGCGTTGTGGATGTGCCTGCAGGTCTTGCACCTGTTTTGCAGGAAAGGTGAGGTGCCATTTTCAGTTGGGGCCTTCAGGGCACTCCGGACAATAATACGCCTCAGGTTTGGTGGTTGTCGAAAGGAAAGGAGAGGGGGGACTGGAAATATGTCTTTGAGTCTGTTGTCCCTATGTAGCACAGGTTTGAGCTCCTTGGCAATCCTTCGTAGGATCTCCAGCTGTGGGTTGTAGGTGACAACTAGGGGCACTCAGGCTTCTTTCTGGGTCTCTTTATATGTGAGCAGCCAGAGAAATGCAACCAGAGAAATTTCGTCCTCAGATCATGGAGGTGCTTGTCCAGGTCTGCTTTGTCGGAGAAAATACGATTGTATCGTATAGCCTGGCTGTAAATAATAGATTGTCTTGTGTGCTTGGGGTGGAAGTTGTCGTTTCTCAGATAGGCCGTTCTGTGGGTGGGTTTGTGGTATATTGATGTGAGTAGCAGGTGGTCTTTAATGTATACTGTGGTATCCAAAAAGTGGATTTCACTCTCTGAATAGCTAAGTTTAAGGTTGATGGTAGAATGAAAGTCATTGAAGTCATTATGGAATTGAAGTAGGCCCTCTTCACCTGCAGTCCAGATGGCCAGGATATCATCGATATAACGAAGGTAAATCATAGGTTTGGTGGTGCATGTTGATAAGTATGCTCCTTCCAGTTCTGCCATAAAGAGATTTGCATACTGGGGTGCACATCTGGTACCCATTGAAGTTTCCATTCACTATAGATATAGATCCTCTCCAAAAGTAAAATAATTGTGGCTAAGGATGAATTGTATGAGCTGCGTTACCTGTTGTAAATAACTTCTCTACTTATATTGCATTTTGTTATTCCAAGATCCTTTGAAGATCCATGTCTTGTGTGTGTATAAAGTGTGTGTGAATTTTCAGATTTTTGTATTACACCATATCTGAAGAAGAGAGCCAGTACTCTCGAAAGCTTACTATCAAATATACTCAGTTAGCCTCTAAAAATGTATCGCCTGATTTCTTCACTCTTCCATTCTAGGACAAGAAACTTACAGACATAAAAAGGTCCACACCCCTGTGATTGAAAAGGAAAAACCCATCGGATTTAAAAAAAAAAAAAAAAAATTATATATATATATATATATATATATATATATATATATATATATATAAATAAAGTATTCAAGCCAATTATATATTAATGAGAACAAAATGTTATCATCATTCCAGGACACAAGTAACAAAAAGCAGAATACTGAAAAGTTAAAAGGAATGGAGAAGAGTATCTCTTTCCTGAACTACAAGGCAGCCAGGATTCCACCATACTAAATAATGTAAAAGTGAATTAATGTCTCTTCACTCGTCTTCAACTACCCAAATCAGGGTGAACGGTATCTTTTCATCCATGTCCCCTATAGCTAACTGGATTGGACAGGGATGTCCTTTGTTGCTATAAGTAATTGCCATGGAACATCTAGCAGTAGCTATCCAACCCTGTCCAGATATTAAAGGCATACAAGTTGGCCGTTGGCATTATAAACCCGTGTTGTATGCAGATGACTTGTTACTCTGTGTGTCTAACCCGTTGTCACATTTCCCTCTCTAATTAGGGGAGCTAACTACTCCAAAAACAGGATCCCTCAACCTCACCCTACCTGCAGCAGTAGTTTCCCAACTCCAGTCAAGCTACTCATTCCATTAGTAGCCCACATGTCTCTTAGGATCTGAGGACCTATATTTCCACTAATGTTTCTGATTTATATTCTTTTAACTTCGCTCCCATTTTACAACTAATGTTGAGGTATCTCAAGTCCTATAATATAATTTATCCTGGTTTGGGTGCGTAAATGCAATAAAAATGGTTGTCCTGCCCAAGATCTTGTACCTTTTTCAAACAATAACCCATTATCCTACCATCCTTGTTCTTCAAGACTCTACAATGTGCCCTGCAGCGCTCCGTTTGGGGTTCTACTCGCCCAGACTTTGCCCTGCACACTATTACCAGACCCAAATCAATGGGGGCCACAGGACTCCAAAAATTTGGCTAGATACCACCAAGTTACTCTCTTGATTTACTTGATCAAATGGTTTCACTGTGCTGGTGGTAAGCAGTGGGTAGGGCTTGAAAACTCCCTGGTTCCACTTTCCTTGTGCCCTGCATACATCCTGGTGACAGGTCTGCCACTTAACAGCTTCCCTCCCCCCGACTGCACATCTACTGGCCATGTGGGATCAGCTAGTGATGAAGTATGGACTGTCTTCCAAACTGGGTATAATGACCACTCTGTTGACAACCCTGAATCCACACCAACGATGCACAGAGGCACACAGGTACGCCAAGGCCAGGGAGGCACACAAGTGGTAGGACAAGGCCCAGAAGCAACAAGTAGCTAGTCTAGAGGCCAGATTTTTAAAAGTACCAATTCTGAAGAAATAACCCTAAGCATGGTCACAAGCATCTTAGGAACAAATATAAAAAGTGGGTAGGTAGACAGAGGATTACTCTAAAGAAAACACCTGGTCATTAACGATCCTCCATCCAGTCTAGAATACACTACCACCTGCCAGACCTAAGGAATGCAGAAACTAAAAAAAAAAATTACACACACCCATAAAAAAAGGCCAGAAACATCTAGCAACAAAACCCCTATATCTTAGGAATCTATTAAAGCCAGAGGTAGTTGGAGACCACAAGACTCCCTAAGTACTAAATTTATATAGGCACTTCCTAAGTGGAGAACAATTTGGACCCATTTATCTCCTCAGGTTTCCTGTCCTAGGATGGGCAGTCTCCTTGTTTGGGTGCTGTGATGGGAGCTGAGAAAAAGGGTTTACTTAGCCGCCACTGTTCCAAAGCAAACAGTTTAGTTACTTTGCAGCGTGATACGCCATTTATCCTCTCTGCCATGAACCGAGTGGTCTCAGGTAGGAGTAAGTAAGCAGTCGTGAGTCTGTGCTCTCTAATACTCTACAATGAGAGAACTCAGAATCTCATTCCACTTGTGTACTCTGGCACAAGACCACCACTTGAAAAGTACAGAGCATAATTTTCAAATTAGACACTGAAATTAAAGTGTACCTTCAGTTATAAACAACTTTTCATAAATGAGTAGTGCATTTGAATATAAGAAACTTAGTAATATATCTTATTAAGGAAATCTGTTTCTTTCACCACTTATTAAACTGTTCGCCTGCTTCTTATCTTCAATCAGATCGCTTTATTTACATTATATCCATCTCCTTAATCAACCTCACATATATCATTCTATGGAGCTGGGAGAGGTTGAGTAGGATTATCCTGCCGGCTGGTTAATTGATTTTTGCCTCATTCTGTGTACTAAAATCTTCTTATCTACAACCTAGCAGTGTTAAAAAAGCAAAGGATAGCAGAGTGTAAGTGTGTAGCAGCAATTATTTGAGTGTCTTTTCTATCCACCCCATCCTCACTAACTAATATGGAGAAAGTAACTAAAGAAGTGGAAAAGAAAACAAATTTCTTTAATAAAGATATATTACAAAGTTTCTTATTTTCACTTGCACCATTCATTTATGTAAAGTTGCTTATAACTGGAGGTACTCTTCAAGATGTTCTCCTGGTCCTTATTTTCATTCTGACTGTTGTTTACATAAGATTGGTCTCCGTCTTTAGCCTCACACACAAACCTCTATGGAGAAGGGAGGAAGAGGCTGCTGTCTGCTGGTTAACTGATTTTTTTGCTTCATTTTGTGCATTGATAGTCTGTTATCTACAAGCCTGGCAGTGTTAAAAGAACACAGAGTAGCAGAATATAGCAGCTGCAACTATTTGCATTTCTGTTGCGGCAGCCTCATCCTCCCATTATTCTTCACAGACTAATATGTAGAAAGTAACTCAGCCTAAAAAGTGGAGAAGAAAAAATAGCTCAATACATTACAAAGTTTCTAATATCACCTGAACTATTCATTTATGCAAAGTTGTTTTTAACTGGAGGTATGCTATAAGTATACTGATTGCTCAGGAATAGCAGGGGCTAGAGAAAAAAAAAAAATCCAACTGCACCAGAATCAGTGGAGTGGCACCTGTTAGATGCAAAGAGTTAAAGTTGTTGAAAGGTCTTCCTTAATATTGAAGGAGTTAAACTTTCTATTACTGTAGAACATAGCTGTCCAACAAGCATCCACAGGCTAGAGGTATCCCTTCATAATGTATTTATGTGAGGTAAGTAATGTTTATATGATTTAGAGGTTTTTTTAAAAAAATATTCCTATAAGTAATTACAAAAAAATATTTGAAGTGACACATTTACATATCCACTGGCAAATTTTTAGATTTGCAAAGTCATAATTTTTTGTCAGAAAAAAAGTGGTGCGGTTAGGCTGTATGCCAATTCAATGCAGTTACATTTTAAAACTGGAACAATTGTATTAAATACATATGCCCCATTCTATACAAAATAAATTGTAAAAAAAATCAATGTAATTAGCAATACGATGGTTAAATAAAGATCTAGTGAGACTCACAAACACACTTGTAAAAGTCATATTCATTTACAACACATTGACAAGAGGACACAAAAACAAAAGTGTCTAAAAGACAGTACAAGGGGGTTTAACGATTCTCAATATGCTTATTTTAAGATATGCAAAAAGATTTATCTAATCCATATATCCAGCTAGCGCACAAACTTTACAACTATACATAATGGAAATATACCTGATTGCCACCTTGTCCATGGCATCCAAACAGTGAGAGGTGAGCTCCAGTGGGGTTATGATCTGGTGCATTATAATCTAAACACTCAGATGATATGCCCTTACTGCGAACCTGAAGAAATGATAGATCATGAAATTAAATATTAAAGCATTACATTGTACTCTTTTATTAAACAATAAAACACTGCATAAAACTAAATGAATGAGATAAGTGTACTGTAAAAATAAGTCTGCTGTAAATTTTGCTTTAATTGCCTTTGCAAAAGTTGCCTGTTTGCCAAAGATGAGATGCAATAAAAGCTGTATAAATGTACATTAAAAAAAATAATAAAATAAATATATCTTAATCTGTGGTCCACTAGGACCAGATGCATCACAACTGAAATCTACTCCAGCAAGGAGCTGGAGTAGATTTCAGGAGTTACTGATGTCAGTTTTAATCAATCTTGCACCTTTTTCACACATTTTTTTGTTTCAAGAATATGCCCCATATTTTTTACTTTTTGTGGTTGGGCCACAAATGGGATATTTCTTGTATTTTGGGCACTTGTGTACTGTAGGGACATCAATGAACAAGAAAGGGTCCGACTACTGGAACCCCCACTAATCATGAGAACTGGAGTGTTTTGTACTTCAGTTTGAATGGAAGCAGAGGTTGGAAACACACAGCCCAGCTTAGTTCACTTCAATGGGAGGGCAGAGATTGCCAAGCTTTGTACTTTGGCGGTTCCACTGAAATAAATGGAGCGGGGATATGTGATTCCCACCACCACCTCCATTCAAATTTTGGTGCTTAACATCCCAGTTCTCATGATGGGGCCCGCAACAGCTGGGATCATCAAGTTAACTTCTTGTTACCAAAATATCCCTTTAAATGTAATGGGTATGTTTCATATGCTAATTTTGGTGACATCAACCTACCATCTACTGTGGTATGCTGCTTACTCCCCACTCCCTAATGAGTATGTTTACACACTCATCCAAGTGTGATCTGGAAAAATATTTCTCAAGTACCAAGCTGAGAATGCATGTGTCAGGAGGAAGACTTATAGACCAATCAATCATTCGGTCCACAACAATCTTAACCTTGTGGCCACCTTTAAGACAGACAATCTAACTGCTATATAACCCAAGTCTGTAATCATGATAAGAGGGCGCCCACTGCATCTAGAGGAGATGCAGTGGATCACCATCATCGTAGACTGGGAATCCTTAAGGTAAGAGAGGTGAGACTATTAAACCCTCTGTCACAGGATTGTGGGGTTAGTTGATTCTTTGAAAGAGTTAAAAAGAAAGACATGAATGTTAAAAATTACCAGTTATGGTTACTAGATGACTGGAAATTGGTCATCTGGGTATTTGGAGTCAGGAAGGAATGTTTCCTCTAATATAAGGCAACTGGCAACTATATCATGCAGGTTTTCCTTTTTTTCACATCATTGTAGGATTATAGGGTGTCTTGAAGGTCTAGTGCCAATTTCATTCTTATCAACTTAACAGTGCAAAGATTTATTATATGTGTACATGTACAGAACATACCTTCTGCATAACTGGCCACATTCCCTCACCACAGTATCTTATACATACAATTTTTCTGTCAAGATGTTTTTTGTTTTTTTAAAACACTTAATAAATTTTATAAATGTCATAGAACAGAGCATCAGAGTAAGAGAGTATCAAAAGAGTATACTTACCGCCCCATGCCAGCCAGGACGATCTTCTGGTACATGCAGATCTGGAAAAACATTTCTCAAATACCAATCAAAATTTTTGCACTGTAGTCGGTCCCTGAGTATCTTTCGATCAGAAATATTTCCATATTTTTCCTATTACAAAATATTACAAATGTAATAAATGTACTATTTGTTTTTTCATGGTTACACTTTAAACAGGAGTCTGTCTTTGTATCAATGTTAGGATCAGATTTAATGAATGAGAGCAAGAAAAATATAAAATCAAAAAAATATTATGAAGCGACTGAGTTTGCTGGCAGCTGGCGTTAAATAATTCAAAATGTTTACCTGCGAATTTCTCTGTTTAATCTGATTTTATTAATTTTCACCTACTAATTTCTAAACAAACTTACAGTCAATGAAATTAAAACCCAACAATTATAAATGCTTCTTTATACTTCTTTTGACTATAACTTTTCTGTGAATAAATCGAATATATTTTCACAAATTGTAGCAGTCTATAACTAGGTTAGGTAAAATAGGGCTACCAGGAGGAACCTATAACAAGTTGTTACCTTACTATTATATTACGACGTAGAAAAGGTTTATATATTACTTTGAAATAAACAATTACATATTTTTTATATAAATTATTTTCTATATGTAAATAGGGTAGGTACAAAGTAATGCACTCACTTTCATTTCAGCACTATACAAAAATTCATGTATACCTTTCTAGCAGGTGGGTTTCTGTTGTAGAAATGTTCCTTGTAACCATCCATCCACACTTCAGCAGCACGAGCAGTATTCTGTAGAAAATTGGGTCTAGCATAAGGGGCCTTTTTGGGAAAAACATGTCCAACATGAGAACAAGGGTGTATTTCAAGAGTTCCACCACACTGCCAAACCTGTAAAGGGGTTAAAGATATGAAATAAATATTATGCGATTCCATTTGAAAAGTGAAAGGGAACCTGTCTGGTTGATTTGGGTCACTGAACCACAACACGTTTTTATGGAACAGGGGTTTAGTGTCTTAAATTGCCCTGTTTTAAATCCATCCGTGCCCGCATTTAAAAAAAACACATAAACCTTTATACTTATCTAGAGAGGAGTCCGATAAATCTCATCAGACTCTCTCTTCAAAAAGGCTCCCAGTTTCATGGCAACGTGACACCGGCCCCGGGTCTTGTTCCAGGTGCCAGTGATGTCAGCTTTGAATGAGGTGCCGAGTCTTACAGCAGAGACCCGGCACCTCAGGTATTATACAGCAGAGACCCATCAGCTATAGCGGCCGTTCAGCTTCTGAGCGGCTACCATATTTATATACCCGACATCTACCCTACTATTTTATTGGATGTCGGGAAGGGGTTAAATGGCTTTGACCGCCACATTAATTATTTGAGTGCTGTTTCCAGTATTCTCCACCTCCTCCCCCCTTCATAGATTTGTATGAAGTAGTAACAGCCTGAAAAGAGGAGAAGGAAACATATTTCTTAAATCTATATATATATATAATATATATATATATATACACACACACACACACACTAGAGGAAGGACCCGGCTTCGCACGGGTATATTTCATTTTTTGTTTGTGTAGTGACCCCGTAAGAATTGGCCAGTTTTGCACTTGACATCCAGTATGGCAGTCCAGTATAGGTATAGTCTATTTATGGCTGTGTTGCTATGGAAACCTGCTAAATGAAATGTGAACTTATATTGGCTAATACAAGTCATATGACTGAATATTTAAGGACCTGCGAACTGCTATTGACTCATGCAGGACATAAATAGCTTGGCTGCTATGGAAACCTGGTGTAAAGCTGTGTGTATGTCAAGACTGAACCTGCGATTTTCCATTGGTCCATAAGTGTTATGTGATCATGTGCATCTCAGTTTGGATATAAGTGAAAAACCTGCGATCGGTTGTTATGGAAAACCTGGAGTAAAGCTGTGTGTATGTGACCTTGTGTAACAGTGTCATCCACAGCGCCCTGTCCCTTTAAAGCTGACCTACAGCAGTGAAGAAAAATGGCTGGGTTGTTATTGAAACCTGGAGTGCAGCTGTGTGCATGTGGCTGACAATGCTTTGTCAGATTGGAGACGGGCTTGGGTCTGCTGGGTTGTTTCAGCAGCTCGCTGTTGTCTGTAACATACCTTATCAGATTGGAGACAGGCTTGGGTCTGCTGAGAGTTTTCATTAGCTCGAGCAGCAGCCATGCGTTTTACTGCAGGGGACATGACTGGTTTAAAAAACGTTTCAATTTATAAGAATGCTGAAATCCAGTATGGCAGTCCAGTCAGTGGCGTAAATACCGGTTTAGCAGTGGTAGCAGCTGCCACAGGGCCCGGGACATTAGGGGACCCGGCGGGCCTCTGATATTTTTTTTTATTTTTTTTTAACACCAGCAGGTAACGGGCCCTATTTACTTACCGATCCCCACTCCTGCTCACGGCCGCCTGCACTTCACCTTCTGCAGAGGCGGCTGTGAGCAGGAGCAGGGATTGGTAAGTAAGGCCTGTGAACCCCACAAACACTGCTATCATTATACTCTGGGGTCTTTTCAGCAGGCTTCGGGCATCCTTGGTGGCGTCCCAGATGTCGGTGGGCCAGTCCGACGTCATTATGCGTTGCGATACATGCCTGGCTCACGTGACATCTGGTCCAACATTGAAGAAGTAGCGGGAAGTCCGCATAATACTATATGAAGGAGCCACTATGATACTGTGTGCAGGGGCCACTATGGGGCAGAATACTGTGTGCAAGGGCCACTATGGGGCCTAATAGTGTATGCAGGGGCCACTATGGGGCATAATAGTGTGTGCAGGAATGCAGTTTGTGCTGGGGGGGGTTGCCGGGGGAGGGGTCCCATGTCAAATGTTCGCCTTGGGGCCCTGCCATTGCTAGTTACGCCACTGAGTCCAGTATAGGTACAGTCTATTTATGGCTGTGTTGTTATGGAAACCTGGTAAATTAAATGTGAACTTATATTGGCTGATACATGTGATATGACTGAATATTTAAGGTCCTGTGAACTGCTATTGACTAATACAGGTCATACATAGCTTGGTTGCTATGGAAACCTGTATGCCTGAGGAGAGTAAGCACCTGCAAGCTCTTATTGGCTGATAAGGGACATGTGACCGTGTGTAAGGCTGTTGGAATATGAGTGAAAGACTTGCAGGCTTGTATAGACTAATGCTGGTCAATTTTTGGGAATACTGTTTCTCAGGAACGGTACGTCCAAGAGAGCTGAGACCCAGTCTATAATATTCCCGGACATCTGATGTACATGTGTGCCAAATTTGGTGAGGATCGGTCCAGTCGTTTGGTCGCGCATAAAGAACAGACAGACAGGAAATCATTTTTATATATATATATATATATATATATATATATATAAGAGATATATATAACTCAAAATCTATAGTAGCACGCTCTATACAAATCCAAAGTTCTCGCCCAATTTGGGTGAAATTTGGCACGCCCCCTCTCCACCCACAGGAGCAGAATACTGCGCACATTAAATCTTGCTAGCGTCCCCCAGTCATCAGATTGGGGACTCCAAATTTAGGACCTATACATATAATGGGGAAATGTGAAAGTGACAGTGCTGAGGGGAAAACAACAGTTGTGACAGACAGAGACGGATTATAGCGACGGCGCCAAAGAGTCGCTGCTAAAGGAGCCACACCATCACACACACACACACACACACATTTCACAAACACCATATAAACATCACACAGACAGCACACATACACCAACCCACAAGCACAACACCACACAAACACCAGACCACGCTAGACACACAGAACAAAAACACCACCCCACAAATACCACAACACCACTCCATAAATACCACATGCACACCCCCCCCCACACACAAACGCAAAGACCAGACACGCATGCAAACACACTGAGATGGCTGCACCCTACGAACATGGACGAACAGAGCACACAGAGTACTCACACACACCTACCGCACGCATGGACACTTGCACTGCGCACGCACAAACACAGGGATCACATGCACACATAGATATACACAGACCACACACGTGCATGCACACACTCATACATACACATGGATCACATGCGTGCACACACATACACGCACGCACTGACAAAACACGTCTGGTATCCTTACTGGCTGCTTGCACACTACAGTATTTTTCACAGGCCTCCAGGCCATGGATTTGGCGGTTCCATAGACGACTTTGTGCACAAAGCTGAGAATTTTGCAGGCTCCATAGAATGTTTATGGAGCTGTAGAATTCACAGCCCAGAGACCCGTGAAAAATACTGTAGTGTGCAAGCAGCCTTACTGAGCAGCAATATTGGTCAGGCGAAAATTGCCTCATAGTAGGATTGTCATTATTGCTTACTATACAGGGAGCTTTCATCACTGAAGCTGCTGAGGTAAAGTGAAAGCAAGGCTCTGATTGGCTGCTATGGGCAACTGCACAAGTCTGCCTGTGAGGCGGTTTTCATTACTGAGATGTGAGCTCCTTCAGGTCATAGTAATACTGTGTGAGGGCTGCTCTGTATTTACTATTCATCCTATTACATATCTTATCAGTGTCAGGTGAAGACTAAAGGGTCATAAAACTAAGAACTGTTTTTTAAAATGCCGCCCAAAAAACGACCATCTATTGGACAAGTTCATCCAAAAGCTAAGAACGTAAAATTGTGTCAAAGAGCTGAGACAAGTGAACAATGTGACTCGCGGCTTGAAAAGAAACGGATGAGACAGGCTAAATGTAAGGCAGCTGAGACATCAGAGAAACGGGAATGTCGTCTTCACAAGAATCGAAAAAGGCAGGCTGAAGCAAGGAATATGGAAACATCTGAACAAAAGGATGAACATTCTGAAAATGACCGCATACGACATATGCAACATGTGCAAAGATGTAGGCAGGCTGATTTGTGTTTGGAAGCTTTTCACTACAACCCAATTCAAGACTATAGGTCACATCAGAAAGTCATAATTGGCAAAATGGACATAATATGCAAACATTGTCAAGCAAAGAAGTTTAACTTGGAATCGCCTGGTATGTGCTGCTCAAATGGCAAAGGCAATTTGCCACCTTTAGATCTACCTCTTGAACCACTTATTTCATACATGTCAGGAACAACTCCCAAGTCAAAGCATTTTCTGCAAAATATTAGGAGATAAAATTCATCTTTCCAGATGACATCCTTTGGTACGACAGCTGGACTCCAGGAAGCAGGATTTATGCCAACTTTTAAAGACCAGGGCCAAATATATCACAAAATCGGTTCAATGCTTCCTGTAGCAAATGAAGATCCAAAGTTTTTACAAATTTATTTTTTGGGAGACGAACAAATGCAAGCTGATAGACGTTGTGAAGCTATACTTGAGACAAAAAAAAAAAAAAAAAGAGATTGTGTTGTATTTGCAAAGATTTTTCAGTCAGCACAATCAGTTAGTAAACCTTTTCAAAACAGCCTTAGAAAGAATGCCACGTGATTAATATCAAGTTGTAATTAGAGCAGACAAGACACCGCTTGGTGAGTATAAAAGGCGATTTGATTCTCCCACTGTTAATGAAGAAGCTATTGTACTGGTTGGACAGGACTTTCAAAGCAGAGATATAATTATTCAGCGACAAAGCGACAATCTTCAACATATTGCAGAAACACATAGATCATATGATGCTCTGCAATATCCGATAATATTTTGGAAAGGCCAAGATGGCTATCACTTTAATCTAACACAGACTGATCCCAAGACTGCTAAGCCAACCAATAAAAAAAAAAAAATATCAGCTATGGACTTTTATTATCATTTAATTATCATTTACTTTTCATTATCAAATAATGATCAGACATGGGTCTTCTAACCACATTTTACAATATAGGCAACTTTTTCATCAATTTATAGTTGATATGTATGCCAAGGTGGAAAGTGAGCGTCTTTTGTACATACGATTGAACCAACAAAAACTTAGAGTGGAAGAATACATTCATTTAAGTGATGCTGTAGCTAATGATGGAAACGTGGCTTTGGGCGTATGTTTATTTTACCGGCTACATTTACGGGAAGTCCCAGAAATATTTATGCGTATGCTCAGGACGCCAGGACATATGTTCGGATATATGGTTGTCCTGATTTGTTTATTACAGTTACATGTAATCCAACTTGACCAGAGATAAAGGAAGAGCCTCTGAAAGGTCAGGGCCCCTCTGATCGACATGATTTAATAGAAAGGGTTTTTAAACAAAAACTGATCAAGCTCATGGACGTAATTACAAAGTGTTACATTTTTTGGTGAAAGTCAGTGTTGGATGTATTCAATTGAGTGGCAAAAAAGAGGTCTTCCACATGCTCATTTACTGATATGACTAAATGATAAGCTACGCCCTGATCAAATTGACAGTGTTATTTCTGCTGAGCTTCCAAATCCAGAAGAGGATCCGGTACTTTTTGAAACTATTTCTAAAAATATGATCCAAGGGCCTGGTGGGCCACTTATCCCAAGATCGCCATGTATGATGTATTCTGATGAGATTATGCTGTATCAGATGGGAAGGTATATAAGTAGTAATGAAGCCGTGTGGCAATTACTAAATTTTCCCATCCATGAAAGACATCCGACTGTAGTTCATCTCAGTGTCCATCTTGAAAATGGACAACGAGTTTATTTTACTCCCAAGAATGCAGAGGAAAGAGCTGCTCGACCTCCCAATACAACATTGACAGATTTCTTTCTCCTATGTCAAGCAGATCCATTTAAAGACTTTATTATATTCAGATGTTCCAAAATATTATACATGGAATAAAATCAAGAAAAGTATTTTGCAAGAGGAAACAAGGTGCAAGGGTCCCAGGATGAGACGGGCGTTCCAGTGATGCTCTTGGACGTGTGTATACAGTGCATCCAAACAACGCAGAGTGTTACTACCTCCGATTACTGCTTCACACTGTCCGTGGACCAACTTCTTTCACAGATTTGAAAATAGTTGGAGACCTGTGTCAAACTTACAGGGATGCATGCCAAAAACGTGGTCTGATCGAAGACGATCAACACTGGGACATGATATTGCAGGAAGCATCTGTCACTCGCTTTCCACCTCAACTAAGAGACCTGTTCGCTATAATAATTACAACCTGCGCACCTTCCAATCCCTGCACGCTTTGGGACAAATACAAAGAATATCTTAGTGAAGATATTCTTAGAGTGCAAAGGAGAGTTAATCTAGACTTAGACTTAAATTTCACAGTTGACATATTCAACAAAGCACTCTTGATGTTGGAAGAAAGGTGCATATCTATCAATAGTAAAACTCTAATAGAATTAGGTTTACCAGCACCAAATCGACCAGACTTTGATATTACGAACAAAGATATTCTGCAAGAAAAAGGCTATGATTTGGAAAAATGTAAAGAATTTGTCATATTAAATAAGCCTCTTTTGGTTGATGACCAAAGATCGGCCTATATGGCAATTATGGGTCAGATTTCCAGAGGAAATGGCGGACTATTTTTCCTAGATGCACCAGGAGGTACTGGTAAAACATTTTTAATTAATTTGCTGCTTGCAGAAATTCGCTCAATGACATTGCCTGGACTGTTGCATCATCTGGGATTGCGGCCACTCTTTTAGATGGAGGGCGCAATGGCTCATTCAGCACTAAGATTGCCCTTTAATATAGCGCTGTCAGAAACTCCGGTCTGTAATATCACTTAGGGCTCTGGGAAAGCGAAGGTATTACAAACTTGCAAAGTAATTGTTTGGGATGAATGTACCATGGCGCAAAAGAAAGCGGTCGAGGCCCTTGATCGCACATTTAAAGATCTGTGGGGAACCGATTGTTTAATGGTGGGAATTGTTGTAATTTTTGCAGGTGACTTCTGCCAGACATTACCAGCGGATGAGCTGAATGCCTAAGTCTAAAATCTTCTTATCTGTGGATACATGCTCAGAAGCAAACTCTTACTACTAATATGCGGGTTCATTTGATGGGAAATACAACTGCAGACAAATTTACACACCAGCTACTATGCCTTGGAAATGACAGGAAGATTTTTGTGATATGACATCTTCGGTAATGGAACTTATTGACCAAGTTTTCCCTGATATTTGTAACAATTTTAACAACCATCAGTGGCTTTGTGAACATGCAATCCTAGCGCCTAAAAATGATAGTGTCAGCTCCATAAATCTACTAAGGAAGGCTGCCTGGTCTAGCGACCACATACAGTGCTGGCCAAAAGTATTGGCACCCCTGCAATTGTCAGATAATACACAATTTCTTCCAGAAAATGATTGCAATCACAAATGCTTTGGTAATAATATCTTCATTTATTTTGCTTGCAATGAAAAAACACAAAAGAGAATGAAAAAAAAGTCAAATCATTGATCATTTTACACAAAACTCCAAAAATGGGCCGGACAAAAGTATTGGCACCCTCAGCCTAATACTTGGTAGCACAACCTTTAGACAAAATAACTGCGAACAACCGCTTCCGGTAACCATCAATGAGTTTCTTACAATGCTCTGCTGGAATTTTAGACCATTCTTCTTTGGCAAATTTCTCCAGGTCCCTGAGATTTGAAGGGTGCCTTCTCCAAACTGCCATTTTGAGATCTCTCCACAGGTGTTCTATGGGATTCAGGTCTGGACTCATTGCTGGCCACTTTAGAAGTCTTCACTGCTTTCTCTCAAACCATTTTCTAGTGCTTTTTGAAGTGTGTTTTGGGTCATTGTCCTGCTGGAAGACCCATGACCTCTGAGGGAGACCCAGCTTTCTCACACTGGGCCCTACATTATGCTGCAAAATTTGTTGGTAGTCTTCAGACTTCATAATGCCATGCACATGGTCAAGCATTCCAGTGCCAGAGGCAGCAAAGCAACCCCAAAACATCAGGGAACCTCCGCCATGTTTGACTGTAGGGACCGTGTTCTTTTCTTTGAAGGCCTTTTTTTTTTTCCTGTAAACTCTATGTTGATGCCTTTTCCCAAAAAGCTCTACTTTTGTCTCATCTGACCAGAGAACATTCTTCCAAAAAGTTTTTGGCTTTCTCAGGTAAGTTTTGGCAAACTCCAGCCTGGCTTTTTTATGTCTCTGGGTCAGAAGTGGGGTCTTCCTGGGTATCCTACCATAGAGTCCCTTTTCATTCAGACGGCGACGGATAGTACGGGTTGACACTGTTGTACCCTCGGATTGCAGGGCAGCTAGAACTTGTTTGGATGTTAGTCGAGGTTCTTTAGCCACCATCCGCACAATCTTTCGTTGAAATCTGTCGTCAATTTTTCTTTTCCGTCCACATCTAGGGAGGTTAGCCACAGTGCCATGGGCTTTAAATTTCTTGATGACACTGCGCCCGGTAGACACAGGAACATTCAGGTCTTTGGAGGTGGACTTGTAGCCTTGAGATTGCTCATGCTTCCTCACAATTTTGCTTCTCAAGTCCTCAGACCGTTCTTTGGTCTTCTTTCTTTTCTCCATGCTCAATGTGGTACACACAAGGACACAGGACAGAGGTTGAGTCAACTTTAATCCATTTCAACTGGATGCAAGTGTGATTTAGTTATTGCCACCACCTGTTATGTGCCACAGGTAAGTAACAGGTGCTGTTAATTAAACAAATTAGAGACGCATCACCTGATTTTTCAAAGGGTGACAATACTTTTGTCCACCCCCTTTTTTATGTTTGATGTGGAATTATATCCAATTTGGCTTTCTGACAATTCTTTTTGTGGTTTTCCATTGAAGACAAATTAAATGAAGATATTATTACCAAAGCATTTGTGATTGCAATCATTTTCTGGAAGAAATTGAGTATTATCTGACAGAATTGCAGGGGTGCCAATACTTTTGGCCAGCACTGTACATGTCCATCGATTAAGTCATGGAGAGTGAACAAGCCGTAATGTATCCATTGGAGTTCCTGAATTCTTTGGAGCCTCTTGGAATGCCACCGCATAAGCTCACTTTAAAAATAGGAGCCACAATAATTTTGCTTCGGAACCTTGACCCACCAAAAATGTGTAACTCCACAAGATTGTGCATTAAAAAAGTCTCATGCCCAATGTTATTGAAGCCACTATTCTTATGGGAAACTCTAAGAGAGCAAATGTTTTCATTTCGCGTATTCCTTTGCTTCCAAGCAACATGCCCTTCAATTTTAAGCGTCTGCAGTTCCCAATCCGACTTGCATTTGCTATGACTATAAACAAAGCACAAGGTCAATCACAAAGTAGGCGGCATTAATTTGGAGAGCCCGTGTTTTTCACATGGACAGTTGTACGTTGCTTGCTCTAGAGTGGGTAACCCCAAAAATCTTTTCATATATGCACCTGAAGGTAAAACCAGAAACATTGTTTACCAAAAAGCACTGCAATAGATAGTTGTTTAACTGTAAACCAATTTTACTCTTTTGTCCGTGAACTACTTATAGATTACACTGGAGGGAGGTGGGGGGAAGGGTTGCACTAAGTTGTTAATTTGGTGTAAATGTTTTATATGTTTGTGTACGGTGCACACACACATACACACACACACCATCAAAAACCACATAAAAAAAGTTTTTTCCACCTCCTATTGATTTCAATGGGTTTTTCATGGCTGAATCCACCTGAAGACAGGTCATGTAGCTTTTTTTCCCTGTATCTGAAATGAATGGGAGGAGTTTTTTGAGGCAAATTTTGAGGCAGATTCCACCTCAAAATCAGCCTGCAAAAAACTCTGTGTAAGCATACACTAATAGCTAGTACATCAATTTTGGCATCATATCAGAATCTCAGCTTTCCTATAATACCAGAACAATTTTTCTAAGTGGTATAAAAACGAAGATACAGTCATTCACCATACAATTCTATATGGACTTTCATTAGTAACAGCTCAGTTAGAGGGTTGCTAAGGAGAATGTTACAGCCTGTTTTTATAATAAAAAGGAATGTAGATATGGTAATAAAGTATATTACAAAAATGGTCACCATACACCACAATAGCGGGGAAAAAATAAATAAATAAAAATAATGGGAGTTAAACTTTAACCCCTTAGCAACCCAGGGCATATTAGTACGTCCTGAGTCGCATGACTGTGTATGGAGAGAGCTCAGGAGCTGAGCTCTCTCCATACACGGCGGGTGCCGGCTGTATAATACAACCAGGACCCGCCGTTAACAGCAGCTGTTAACCCTCTAGATGTCGTGGTCAAACGGGTCCATGGCGTCTAAATTACACAGGCGCCACTGTTGCCGCCATTTTTCCACGATCGCCGCCCTCCAGAACGTCATCGGAGGGCGGCGATTGGTTGCAATGACAGCCGGGAGCCTATTGAAGGCTCCCAGGCCTGTCATTACATTAGATCTATTATACGAAGCCAGAGGCATCGTCTAATAGAAGTAAAGGCATTTTGCTATTCACTGCAATACAGTAGTACTGCAGTGGATAGTATGAGTGATCAGACCCCCTAGGTTTGAAGGTCCCTTAGTGGGTCTGATCATACATTTAGAAAAAGTAGAAAAAAAAAAAAAAAAAAAAAAAAACCCAAAAAAACACACAAAAGATCAAATCACCCACCTTTCCCTAGATCAGATATAACAGTAAATAAACAAAAGTAAACAAAACACACTAGGTATCCCCGCTCTCCAAAATGCCCGAACTATTAAAATATTTATCCCATACGGTGAACGGTGTAACGGCGAAAAAATCAAAATGGCCAAATAGTTTTTTTTCAACACTTTGACTCCTATAAAAAAAATGAATAAAAAGTGATCAAACCATTAATAAAAACGTCATGTTGTCCCACATAAAAAGATGCCACACCCAGCTCCATACATGTAAATATGAAAAAGTTACAGGTGTCCCAATATGGTGAGACAAAAACTTTTTTCTATTTTGCAAAGTTTTTAATTTTTTAAAAAGGTATCAAAACATTACAAATACTATATAAATTTGGTATCGCCGTGTTCGTACTGACCTGCAGAATACATGTAACATGTCATTTTTACCACACAGTGAACACTGTAAACATTAAACCCATATGAAATTGGCGCAAATGCAGTTTTTCTCCAATTCCACCTCATTCTGAATTTTTTTCCAGCTTCCCAGTACATTGCACAGCATATTGAATGGTACCATTACAAAGTACAATTTGTTTCGCAAACAAATAAGCCATCATGTGACTTTGTGAACTGAGAGATGAAAACATTATGGCTCTTGAAATGTGGGGAGGGAAAAACGAAAATGCAAAAACGAAAAATGGCCGGGTCTTTAAGGGCTTAAAACAGCTAAACATTAGGTACTAAAATAAAAAAGAAATATGATACTCAGTTGTCCCCACTCCAGTTGTGACCCTGTCCAGGTCCGTGCTGCTCTCCACTTCTTGGTCTCTCTTAACATACAGAAAATGACTGGAGATGCCCTTCAGCAAAATGGCAGTTGCTCCATTAACCTACTTCAGACTGTGATTGGCTGTACCTGTATCTCCAAGCATTTCCTGTGTAGGTCAGACACCAGAGCAGTGTCATAAGTCTTTTTTTTTTTTTTTTTTTTTTTTTTGAGGACCCCTACTTAACCACTTCGAGAATAAAGGGGTTTTCCAGCTCCACACAATTGATGGCCTGTCTCTAGGAATGACCATCAATATCAGATCAGTAGAACTCTAGCTTTCAGCACCTGCCTGGCCAGGTCGATGGAGCTATGGCACTTGAGTGAGCAGGGTTTCCATTAATACAAATGACAATGCAGGAACCTGCTACCCTCACACAATGTCCATTGTACTTATTTTTATATCATGATGTAAAACATTTGGTATAAACCACTTAAAACACCTAAAGTTTTTGCTTTTGCTGGGTCATCTCTACACAATTTGAGACTACTATTTAAAACAAGGGTTTATCTCTCTCTCTCTCTCTCATCTTTCAAGATGCCTCTGCTGGATGACAAAGCAAAATATGAGCAGACACTACTTTCCACAAATTTGCTGTACTCTTATACTGGTATTTAATGACTGAGCTGGCTAAAAAAGCTAACGATGAATGAAAAAAAAGACAAGAATAAAAAACGTAATTTTGCACAAACCTAATATATTTACACAGATACTTACTCTGAACGAAAGCTCCAAGTTTTCGCCACCCCAGACTTCCATGCCCATGTCATAAGTTCCAAGGTATTCAAAATATTTTTTGCTTACAGCAAACAATCCACCAGCCATAGTTGGAGATCTAAAAACATAAAACAAAAAAAGTTTTCATAATAAAATCCAGAGACACAGAATTTCCAGAGCAACAAATTTCAACTCAGTATAGATAGAATTGGCATCTGGGTTGTTGCTATGGAAAAAAGTTCCTTTTTAGAGTAAAAAATTTTTCAAAAACTATATTTAACGCTATACGGTCAGGCTGTAAACATTACCAGCAAAAGTGAAAAAATGTTCAGTAATGTTCAACATTTCACTCTACAGTCAGCTAGGACTGGGCAATTAATAAAATTATTTCAATTAATTTGACCAGAGGGTTTCTGATGATTCTTTTAACAGAATCATCTAGTTCAATTTTTCCCTACGTCCATCATAATAGTAAGGAGGATGCCAGCAGGGCCGACCCAGCACATCGGAAGGTGCTGAGGCCCAGAGCGTCTGGGGGGTCAACGAGGGTTAAGCAATGTGTGCGTCCATCAATACAGATGGAAGTGCTCATTCCACTGACAGAGCTGAACATTTAGTGCAAATTTCATTTACAACTCGAAGATCCTTTGATGTCTGTCCCTACAGCATTGACAGGGTTTCCAGAGCAGGCAAGAGGTGGGGGTCCGAGGAGCTACAAGCGGTAAATGAATGTGAAATCTGCACTTTCTGCTCCTCCCCATAAAGCAGGGGGAGAGGATAAGGAATAAGGGGGCTCTGTACTGTATGGGGGAATAAAGGGGCACTCTATTATATAGGGGCATAAGAGACATTATATGGGGGAATAGAGGGGTACAGTATGGGGGCATGGGACCTTTATTTGGGGGCAGTGTATGGGGGCACTGTATGGGGGGTAAATGGACAATTATATGGAGGTATAAAGGGGCATAACGGGCCATTATACTGTAGGGAAGCCTTATATGAGGGTATAAGGAGGCCATTGTACTGTATGGGGGCATAAAGGACAACTGTACTGTATGGGGGTATACTGTAAGGAGGACATTATACTGTGGTTGTTTAAAAGGGAACATTATACTTTATGGGGGCATAAGGGGCCATTATACGTGTAGGGACAAGACAATTATGGTTGCAAATTTCACCCAGGGTTTTCAATCTTTTTAATGCCATGACAAAAACTACCCAATTTAGGGTGTTTTTTGCTTTTAGAGGAAAACACTGCTGCCGTGTAAGTTGTGCTACAAAGGGGCCCACTAAGGCTCTGTCGCCCAAGGGCCCACACAAACCTGGAGCCAGGGTGACATTAGCTGGGAGGTGGAACAAGGAAGCTGCACATAGACTTGATTCCTCCTGATGCCAGCTTACTGAACTTTAACTTTTTGATTTAAAGAAAAAAAAAAAAAATCCAGTTTTAAATTTGTTGGCAAGCGTGTCTGCACAGTCTGAAAAAGTTTTTCAAAGGTTACTAGAGATTACATTGAACTGCAGACAGGGCTAAGGTTTAATACACTTTTAATTAAATTGACTGAAGAGACCCTTATATTTGAAACAGTTAAATTGCATAATGGTCCTGCAAAATATAAATACCGCACACCAATAGTATGACAAGTATTGTTTCAATTTAAGACTTACCAGTCTATTTTGGGAAACACATACCAGGCATAATTAGAGTTAAGTAGTGAGATAAATATTCTTTGCTGACAATATAATTAAAGTGACTACCACAAGTATCACTCACCATGTGCATAAAACAAAGCAAAGGAGAGCTTTGTTACGCTTAGATACAAGTCAGAAGCAAATCTGTCAATGAACAGCTTAGAAATCTTTGGTTAGTGCAAATATCAGCTTGGCATCTTAGCAAGTCAAACTGGAAAGGCAGCTTGTGGACACTGGAGAAGCAGAAGTTTCACCCGCAAGTACAATTTAACACATTTTCAGACTAAGGCCCTACGTAGCAAAAAAAAAAAAAAAAAAAAAAAAAAGCTGCAGAAAAAAAACATGGCGGAAATGCACTGCATTTTTTTCCACAGTGCATTGTGTTTTTGCAGAGTTTTCTTCTTTCAGACTTTCTACCCTTATTATACCTATACGGAAAACGCCTTTCCGCAGGTATATTTTCAAAAATGTGGCCGTTTTTGAAAACGCAGCTTTTCCACTGCAGATTTTTTTTTCTGTAATGTGTGGATGGGATTAGCCAGAAGCCCATTTATTTGCAGTTACTGTAAGACGCAGAATTTTTTGGCAAAAACACAATGTGAGGCTTCATCCTCATGAGGTTTTTTGCCATTTTAATTTGATATTTATGGCTATAAGTAATGCTACCTCCGATGCCGCCACTGCTATCTCTTGTGTCACCCCCTCTACATCATAGATTGTAAGCTCTTGTTAGCAGGGCCCTCAGTCCCAGTGTGAGAATTGACTATTACTCTGTAATGTATCTTTTTGTCTGTACTTGAACCCTATATTTTATAAAGTGCTACGGAATATGTTGCTGCTATATAAATAAAAATGAATAATAATAATAATAATAATAATAAATAATATCTACAGGATATACTATAAATGCTATTGATGTGGGTCCCACCTCTGTCTGCCTGTTTGGACATTTTCTAAATTCCAGTAAAGGGAACAGACCCAAGCATGTGTAGCCATCTCTCCTTTGACTATGGCCACAACATGGGGGTCAGGGGACCCTCGATTTCAAAACAGATATGTAGAAGTAACAATGTATTTAACCCCTTAACGACCTTGGACGTACTATTACGTCCTGGGCGCTAGGTACTTCGCTCACCAGGGCGTAATACTACGCCCGAGGCCGGCCTCCCGCTCACTATCTGAGCGGCCAGCATCGGAAACCGGGTGTTATCAGTAACTGACAGCTAACACCCTGCTCCATAACCTTCTGTTGGAACTGAGTTCCGATCGGAGGTTTTAACCCTTTGGATGCCAAGGGGTTCTGCCATCAAAAAGTTATATGTGCCCCAAAACGGTACCAAGAAAAAGCACAGATTGTCCTGCAAAAAAAAAAAAAAAAAAAAAAAGCCCTAAACCAACTCCGTAAATTGAAAAATAAAAATGCTACGCATCTCAGAAGATGGCAATGCAAAAAAAAATTGATTTATGTCCACAAATGGGTTTTTGTTCTGCAAAATTAGTATCGCATAAAAAAATAATATAAATTAGGTACCGCCGTAATCGTACCAACCCGCAGAATAAAGGTAACATGTTACTTACGCTCTACGCTGCATGGCGAAAAATTTAAAAGGTAAAACGCAGTGCCAGAATTGATGTTTTGTTTGTTTTTTTTAATCCTCCAAGAAAGAGTTAATAAAATTTATTTAATAAATTGTAGGCACCTAAAAATGATGTCATTACAAAATACATCTCATACCGCAAACAAGCCCTCATATGGCTACATCACCAGAAAAATAAAGAAAATATAGCTTGTACAATGTGAAGACAAAATCCCCAAAAATCACCAAATCATTAGAACATGCTGCGGCAGCAAGGGAATGTATAAACTGTGTGAGCATATTAGAGTACAATCCAGATTTAGAGATTAGGAGGGATCATAAACCAGAAGTGACCCCCAGAGTGACCCCCCCCAATAATAGGAACTACTGGGGAAATAGTAGGGAATTTAGTGTACCCAATGTACTCCGCACAGCTTACATATTCACTTTTCCCCATCTGCTGTGCAGTCACGTCTGGGATACAAATGCTCACTACACCCCTTGATAAATTCTTTGAGGGGTGCAATTTTCAAAATGTGGTCATTCCCTAGGGGATTCCACTTTACTGGTACTTTAGAGGCTCTGCAAACATGACATGGCATCCAGATCCCAAACATCTGAATCTGCGCTCCAAAAGCCACATAGCGCTCCTTCCCTTCTGCGCCCTGCTGTGTGCCCAAACTGCAGTTTATACCCACATATATGACACTAGTGTATCCAGGATAACGTACTTAATGTCATATGTGGGTATAAACTGCTGTTTGGGCACAGCCGGGCACAGAAGGGAAGGAGTGCTATTTGGTTTTTGGGCACCATGACACTTTTGCAGAGCTGAAATGCCAGTACAGTGGAATCCCATGACATGCCACCCCATTTTGGGAACTACACCCCTGAAGGAATTTATCCAGGGGTACAGTGAGCATTTTTAACCTCCAAGTGTTGCTATAATTTATTATCCATAAACGAATATGCAGCTGATGGTGAAAGGCGAAAATGACATTTTTTTCCAGGAATACGTCATTTCAGTGCGTAATATGTTGTGCCCGGCTTGTATCAGAGATGAATGCTCCAAAAGCTGTTGTGCCCGGGATCCCCGCTCAACAGTTTTTGGAGTGTGTGTCTGTGGAGACATAAGCTGGGCACAACATATTGGGCACTGAAATGTTGTATCTATGGAAAAATTTCATTTTTAACTTTTCATTATCAGCTGCGCATTCATTTCTGGAAATTAAAAGAATGCAACACTTAAGGGTTAATAATGCTTGCTACCCCACTTGATAAATCCCTTGAAGGGTATAGTTTCCAAAATGGGGTGACATGTCTGCAGATTCCACTTTACTGGCAATTCATGGGCTCTGCAAAAGTAGCATGGCGTCCAAAAAGCAAACTGTGCTCCAAAAACCAAAATAGTGCTCCTTCCCTTCTGTGCCCGGCTGTGCCCAAACAGTAGTTAATACCCACATATGGTGTTAAGTATGTTGTCCTGGATACACCAGTTTCATACATGTGGGTATAAACTGCCAATTGGGTACACAGCAGGGTGCAGATGTGAAGGAGCGCTATGTGCTTTTGGAGCGCATATTTAGATTGTTGTTTTTGGACGCCATGTCACATTTGCAGAGACCCTAAAATTGCCCCTACAAAATGGCGGTCACTTCTTGGGGAATTCCAATTTACTGGCACCTCCAGGGCTCTGCAAAAATAACATGGCGACCAGAAAGTCCCTCTAAATCTATACTCCAAAAGCTAAAATAAAAACACAGTGCTCCTTCCCTTCTGAGCTCTGCTGTGTGCCCAAAGCAGCAGTTTATACCCACATACAGTACAGACCAAAAGTTTGGACACACCTTCTCATTCCAAGAGTTTTCTGTATTTTCATGACTATAAAAATTGTAGATTCACACTGAAGACATCAAAACTATGAATTAACACATGTGGAATTATATACTTAACAAAAAAGTGTGAAACAACTGAAAATATGTCTTATATTGTAGGTTCTTCAAAGTAGCTACCTTTTGCTTTGATTACTGCTTTGCACACTCTTGGCATTCTCTTGATGAGCTTCAAGAGGTAGTCACCTGAAATGGTCTTCCAACAGTCTTGAAGGAGTTCCCAGAGATGCTTAGCACTTGTTGGCCCTTTTGCCTTCACTCTGCAGTCCAGCTCACCCCAAACCATCTCGATTGGGTTCAGGTCTGGTGACTGTGGAGGCCAGGTCATCTGGCGTAGCACCCCATCACTCTCCTTCTTTGTCAAATAGCCCTTGCACAGTCTGGAGGTGTGTTTGGGGTCATTGTCCTGTTGAAAAATAAATGATGGTCCAACTAAACGCAAACCGGATGGAATAGCATGCTGCTGCAAGATGCTGTGGTAACCATGCTGGTTCAGTATTCCTTCAATTTTGAATAAATCCCCAACAGTGTCACCAGCAAAGCACCTCCACACCATCACACCTCCTCCTCCATGCTTCACGGTGGGAACCAGGCATGTAGAGTCCATTTGTTCACCTTTTCTGCGTCGCACAAAGACACGGTGGTTGAACCAAAGATCTCAAATTTGGACTCATCAGACCAAAGCACAGATTTCCACAGGTCTAATGCCCATTCCTTGTGTTCTTTAGCCCAAACAAGTCTCTTCTGCTTGTTGCCTGTCCTTAGCAGTGGTTTCCTAGCAGCTATTTTACCATGAAGGCCTGCTGCACACAGTCTCCTCTTAACAGTTGTTGTAGAGATGTGTCTGCTACTAGAACTCTATGTGGCATTGACCTGGTTTCTAATC
Organism: Leptodactylus fallax; assembly: GCA_947044405.1. NCBI lineage: Eukaryota > Metazoa > Chordata > Amphibia > Anura > Leptodactylidae > Leptodactylus > Leptodactylus fallax. The sequence continues at coordinate 4,638,090 of CAMRHE010000084.1, read as the reverse complement.
TGAGCTGCTGTTAACCTGCGATTTCTGAGGCTGGTGACTCGGATGAACTTATCCTCCGCAGCAAAGGTGACTCTTGGTCTTCCTTTCCTGGGGAGGTCCTCATGTGACCCAGTTTCTTTGTAGCGCTTGATGGTTTTAGCCACTGCACTTGGGGACACTTTCAAAGTTTTCCCAATTTTTCGGACTGACTGTCCTTCATTTCTTAAAATAATGATAGCCACTCATTTTTCTTTACTTAGCTGCTTTTTTCTTGCCATAATACAAATTCTAACACTCCATTCAGTAGGACTATCAGCTGTGTATCCACCTGACTTCTGAACAACACAACTGATGGTCCCAACCCCATTTATAAGGAAAGAAATCCCACTTCTTAAACCTGACAGGGCACACCTGTGAAGTGAAAACCATTTCAGGTGACTACCTCTTGAAGTTCATCAAGGGAATGCCAAGAGTGTGCAAAGCAGTAATCAAAGCAAAAGGTGGCTACTTTGAAGAACCTAGAATATAGGACATATTTTCAGTTGTTTCACACTTTTTTGTTACGTATATAATTCCACATGTGTTAATTCATAGTTTTGATGCCTTCAGTGTGAATCTACAATTGTTATAGTCATGAAAATACAGAAAACTCTTGGAATGAGAAGGTGTGTCCAAACTTTTGGTCTGTACTGTATATAATTTTTTTGTCAGCGGGATAGCCCACTTAATAGTTTTAGGAGTTCATGTCTCTGATGCCACAAAGTGGCCGCAACATATTAGGCACTGAAATTGGATATTTCTTTAAAAACTTTAATTTTCACTTTGTACATTAATTTTTGGGAAGCATTTTTAGGCTCAAAATAATAATACCCCTTGATACATTCCTTGAATGGTGTAGTTTCTAAAATGGGGTCACTTTTGAGGGATTTCCATTGTATTGGTACTTTAGTGGCTCTACAAATGCGACATGGCACTCAAAAACTATTCCGGCCACATCTGCCCTCCAAAAGCCAAATAGCCCTCTTTCCATTCAGAGTCCCACCATGTACCCATACAGCAGATTACGACCACATATGGAGCATTTCTGTGTTCAGAGGAAATTGTGTAACAAACTGTGGGGAGCTTTTTCTTCTTGAACCACTTGCAAAAATTAAAAATATGTCGCTAAATGGACGGTTTAATGGAAAAAAAGTAATTTTTCATTTTAATGTCCCAAAGTCAATAAAATCTGTGAAACAGTTGTGAGGTCAAAATGCTCACTATACACCTAGATAAATTCTATGAGGGGTGTAGATTCCAAAATGGGGTCACTTTTTGGGGGTTTGTATTGTATTGGTACTTTAGGGTCTCTGCATCTGCAAATGCGACATGGCACCCAAAAACTATTCCAGCAAAATCTGCCCTCCAAAAGCTAAATAGCGCTTTTTACATTTTGAGCCCTGCCAAGAAATTGTGTAAAACTGTGGGGAGCTTTTTCTCCTTTGTCCTCTTGTGAAAATAAAAAATTTGGGGCTAAATTGACGGTTTATTGGAAAAAAAGCAATTTTTCATTTTAATGTCCCAATGTTAATAAAATCTGTGAAACAGCTGTGGCGTCAAAATGCTCACTATACCCCTTGATATGTTCTGTGAGGGGTGTGGTTTCCAAAATGGGGTCACTTTTAGGGGGTTTCCACTGTATTGGTACTTTGGGGGCTCTGCAAATGCGACATACAGCAGATTATGACCACATATGGGGTATTGCCGTGTTCAGGAGCAATTGTTTTGCAAACTGTAGTGTGCTTTTTCTCCTTTAACCCCTTGTGAAAATGAAAACTTTGGGGATAAAGTGACATTTTAGTAATTTTTCATTTATACATCCCAGTGTAAGTAAAATCTGTGAAACAGCGGTGGGGTCAAAATGCTCACTATACCCCTTGATGAATTCTGTGAGGGGTGTAGTTTCCAAAATGGGGTAACTTTTTTGGGGTTTCCTTTTTATTGGTACTCTAGGGGCTCTGCAAATGAGACATGGCACCTGAAAACTATTCCAGCAATGCCCAGTGTCGCTCCTTCCCTTCCATGCGCTGCTGTGTGACCAAACATCAATTTACACCCACATGCTGGGTATTTCCGTGCTTGGGAGAAATTGCATAACAAACTGTGAGATGCATTTTCTCCTTTAACCTTTTGTGAATGTGTTAATTTTAGGGCTAAATTAAGGAATTAGTGGAAAAAAATTAAATGTCTAAATTTCACCTCCATATTGTTTTAATTCCAGTGAAATGCTTAAAGGGTTAAACTTCCCAAATGTTATTTTTAATTATTTGAGAGGTGCAGTTTTGAAAATGGGGTGATTTATGGGGGTTTCTAATATATAGGCCTTTATAATCCCCTTCAGAACTGAAGTGGTCCCTAAAAAATTAGTTTGGGAAATTTTCTTGTAAATCTGCAAAATCGCTGTTACACTTGTAAGCCTTCTAACATCCAAAATAAATTACAGGATGATTAAAAGATGATGCCGATATATAGCAGAGATATGGTAGATAATATGTATTAATGTATTTGGGTGGTATGACTATCTGTCTGAAAAGCAGAGCATTTCACATTTTGAAAATTGTGATTTTTTTTTTCCAAATTTCTAATGTTTTTATAAATAAATACAAAAATATTCATTAGTGTTTACCACTAACATGAAGTACAATGTGTCACGAAAAAAAATAATCTCAAAAATCACTTGTGTAAGTTAAGACGTCTCAAAGTTATTGCCATATAAAGTGACACATGTCAGTTTTGAAAAACGAGGCCTGGTCTTTAACGCACTTGAAAATGCAGTGTAAACTGCAGGCACCATGTCATAGAGCAGGAGGAGCAGAGCAGATTGATGTATACTTTTGTTGGATAAATATGTTCAGTTATGCTGAATCTTTTCTTTCTCCATTTATTGCTCTATTCTTTCTATGCTTAGAAGGAATAATTTAGTCCAGAGGGTGGTCCACCTCCCCCCTAGAAATCCCCATTCAGCAAGCCAGGGTGAGGTGTTTGGGGATGTCCTACTAGAGTAAAATATGGATATTTAAAGAAGACCTTTCAGGTCCTCATGCACATGCGATTTTATATACCGCTAGAAAGCCGGCAGTGTGCTGAATTCAGTGCACTGTCGGCTTTCCTGTTAGGTGCCCCGGGGCTGGAGATATCGGTGCCGTTACCGATCTCAGCCCACTGTCAGAAGGGCGTTCCTGACAGTCTTCCTCACAACTCAGCATCATCACTGGGCGGGAAGGAACTCGTCCATAGCCCTGTACTGTCAGAGGGGGTGTTTCTTACAGTCCAGCGATGATGCAGAGTTGTGAGGAACGCCCCCCAGTACAAGTCAATGGAAGAGTACAGTCAGGGGGAGCTAGACTGTCAGGAACACCCTTCTGACGGTGGATGGTGAAATTAACACCACCGATAGCTCCAGCCCCAGGGCACATAATGGGAAAGTTGACAGAGCGCTGAATTCAGCGCACTGTCGTCTTTCTAGCGGTATGTAAAACCGCATATACATGAGGACATGAAAGGTCCTCTTTAACAAAAAGAGTTGGTGGGGATTGCACTGTTTAAGCATAAACCACATGGACAGTTTTGTGAACTATTGTGGGAAGAGGCTAATAAAGTAGAAATGTAAAAAATAATAATTAAAATTAATTTAATGTAATTTTTGGAATCAGCATCTTTTACCTAATGAGTTAAGAGTCTGTGGGGATATAACTTGTTGACAGATTTCCTTTAAATTTGTCAGGACACTATGCAAAAACACATTGTGGAACTACATAAATCAAAGGTTGTTTTCAAAATGTCTAGGACTTGTGCAGCAGGGAGGTGGAAATGCAAAACTGCAGTAATCTGAAGCAGGGTAGAATTACTAGTGACACATATCTTGCTGCATGGATCATGATTGTTTGGCTCACAACATTCCTTCCTCTGTTCACTACAATAGCACTTTGTAGGTAGCTTCTCTTTAGCATTTTAGATAGAAGACATCAGGAATAGGATAAAACAGTTGCTGTAGGCCATTTTGCATTAATCGGATTTGTAGAAATCTCTCACTAACATAAAATACCTGAACATTATGAAAAGAAACATTCCAAATAATAATATCAAGAAAAACTGACACTCAATCCAAGGCAAAAATGGAATTTAAATGTAGAGGCAATTTCATACATACAGAATAACAGAACATGAAGATGTTTCACTAGTAATAGTTGATATCTTAAAGCAACACTCCAGTAGTTACTGAAGTAGAATCAAACCAGCTATTGCTGATGCGGTGTCTACTAGTTGTACCTAAGTCTATATTATGTTTCTGTAAAACACTGCAAAGCTAATATTAAACTGACCTTTCAGGACTTTACACTGGGAGGACAGGGTCATCGCATGGAGACCTGACTGTGAGAGATGCAGGAAAGATGGGCAATAAGTGAGAGAGGGGGACAATGGATGGAGGTTATGTGAGAGGCAAAAGGAGGCATTTTGACATAAATAGAGCATAAGAACAGGGAGGCAGGACACTGATGACTCTGAGTTCAAATGGTAGCTCTCAATAGTATCTGCAGGCAGCAGAGAGAGACCTGCTGTTTTCACAACAACCCATGCAAGAAAATAGAGTTCACATTGTGATCATGTGATTTATTAATTACAAAAGGTGAAAGCAGGATAAAAGAAAGACACTGAGTGGACAACTAGTACTACTGAGGTGACAGTCTTTCAGACAATATAATGAGTGGGGAGAAAAAAAAATTCTGGAGTGTGCCTTTCATGTAATCAATGTGGTTAGCCATCTTTTTTACAACCGTATTTTACATTTTACAAATACATTTTTTTTATAGATAGTCACATTCTTTTGTGTACTATATAGACTGTTAACTTCCACAAGCGTACATTGCATGCTAGACAAGACACTAGGACTACTCTAGATGGCCAGATGACACCCACATTTGCACTTTCTGGGTGCAACAGATCTGCATGAAATGTTAACAACCGAGTCTAACTAAACATGACAGCCTTGATCTGCAGATAGTTTCCATTTTCCTTTACAAAGATGGAAGCAATAAGCTAGAAAACTCAAAATGCCTGTGCAGCAATTATTATATGACCAGAATATGATGACATGGACCTTGTATGAATGGCATCATGACAACCTGTCTAGACACTTCTCTGCTACTACAGAAGCATGTATTCACTTAAGGAACCAAAGCTACACGTACTAGTACTGTCTGAGAACATATTCCAAAAATTAAAGAGATATGTCCACATTTTTTTTTCCCTTTTTAATATCCTATAGCTCCTATACAGACAAATGTGTCGTGTAGCATACTAAAAAAAAACTGGAATCTGAACCTGCCATCATGCTCTCTTTCATCTGCTTACTGTTTGGTAACTAACAGATTAGCATGAAAGGGGGGCAGATGTAATAGACTAATTGCAAATTTGCGTCTTTCATTCTAAATGCATTGGAAGTGTGGTCCCAGCAAAAAAAAAAAAAAAAAAAAAAAAAAAAAAAACACTGCTCCATTCAATGAGCTTACTGTATATTACTAATTTTACAACTATTTTCTATCTTCAAGATGACACTATGAAGGACCCAATCAACATAAAACCATTAGATGGTTGCTTGATCCCACTGAGATCTAGGAGTTCAGCCAAAATATGGGCACAAGTGCTCCAGCAGGTGTGGTCATACCCTAGTGCACTGAACAGCTAATCTACATATGGATATAAAGTTGATTTACTCTGCAGGAAAACAGCACTGCACTTTGACACAAAAATGGTATGTTCACTGTTATGAGTTATGTATAGCTTATTTTGTAATTACAATTTTTTTTTCATTGTTCTGAGTTATGTACAGCACTAATGTGTACATCTTCTCTATGTATTAATTCAAAGTCACATGACACATCCCAGGATACAGGTAACTAGTTAGGGACAGGGTGTCAATTTAATAGTAGGTAATCAAACTTGTTTACAGGTAAATACACAATGCCTTTTTTGTGGGGTTTCAGGTGAGACAGCACAACTGCGGAATGGATGAAGCCAGGGAATCTGATTGGAAATCTGTATATGGAACAAGGGAAAAATGTAACTTCAAAGACATGTATGTCATAATTCATGTTTTATAACAGTCTACCTACAGAAATATGGTCAGGGAAAACACTCTTCACTGCAGTCTAGCGCCAGGACAGATAATCTTCAGAAACACCCCTGCTAGACAGATTCCAATTTCATCTTCATGTTTGGCATGTCTGGACTTGTAAAAACATTCTGAAACTCTCTGTTGGCATATTATTTCTATAGGAGGTACCCACACAGTTATGGCATATTTTAAAAGTAAGTCATATCACTGTTGACTTGTTGCATGCAATTAGCCAGCCCTGGTCAGAGGTGGGGGGATGGTTGTAAAATGGGGCTGGACTAAAATTCCTTCAAAAATTGGGCATGAACAAGGCAAGGTGGTCAGATATAAGGAGATGCAACAGAGATTGTAATATTTCCAAATATTCCACTGATCTACACAGCTAGACCCTCCACCAATCTAATTAGTAAAAGGTTGGTTTCTTTATCTCAGACTCCATACACATGCCCATCTATTATCACATGTCCATGTAGGGGGCGAAACTCAGGACAGGTCCTCTTTCTGTCTGTTCAGTAGCCCAGGTGCACTGCAAGAATGAATGGGTCTGTGCCATTTCACCACAGCCGCCCAAATACACATGATCATCTGCATTTAGCTTTACTCCCTTTATTTTGCATACTGTTTTACTCATATGTATTTCTTTTTATTGTATCTTTTTTTTCTTTTCTAACTATCAGCACTATACTTTTGTGCATATTTAATTCTTAAATTTAACCCCTTAACAACTAAGGACGTAATAGTATGTCATTGGTCATATGGGGATGTATGGAGAGGGCTCAGGAGCTGAGCTCTCTCCATATACGGCGACACTGATCGCAGCTGTTAACACTTTAGATGCCGTGGTTAAACGTGACCACGGCATCTAAAATCAGCAGGCGCGCAGCCACCTTTTATTGATCGTTGTGCGACTATTGGTTACCATGACAACTGAGGGCCCATTGATTGCCATAGGCAGTGCGTAATAAAAGGGAATTAAAATTTTAAATATCATCCCCCTTTCCCTAGATCACATATAAAAATAAAAGTAAACAAACACGTTTAGGTATCACCATGCTCAAAAATGCCCGAACTATTAAGATAAACACTCAATATAGTGAACCGTGTAGCGGGGGGAGAAGAAAAAAAAAATAAAAAAAATAAAAAAATAAATGGCTCTTGAAAGATGGGGAGGAAAAAACAGATACGCAAAAATGAAAATTGTTTCAGTCCTTAAGGGGTTAAGATTGTTCTGGGCTCTGAGACATTCCCATAACCCTGAATACGTAAAACGCTACTTGGCTTTGCTACCTTTTTTATGCCAGTCTTTAAGAGGTTCACTGTGTGGTGCTAGAGGCAAAGGTGTGTATAGTTTTGGCATATTGGTGACTTGTCTACCTCAAGTGGCATTTGGTGGCAGCTATTTGTGTGGATGTTGGGGCATTTCACTCCTTTGTAGCCCAGTGGGATAGGTGGGTGTGGGAAAGAGTGTGGAAGCAGAGTACCCCTTTTACAGTCACCTCCAAGGTCACATGTGTGTATGACTGGAGGTTGTTCAGGTCCGTGACATTCATTATACCTCTAACAGCCCATACAAAAGCATATCATTGGTGTAGAAGAGATTTTGGTGGTGGTGGACTTCCTTTAACCCTTAGTAAATTTAAATTTGTAGACAGTTAAGTGGTGGTACTTGCATGCCTGGTCACACTTTCCACCCCAACATGTTAAGAATGTGTTTCAATATGGTGCTCTATGTTTGGCAATGTTCAGATATTCAGAATTTGCTGTGAAACAATGTTATAAACTAGCAAGATACTTTCAAATAACTAAATACACAAAAGACTGAGTGCTCCCTATATTATACCTTATTGGATCTATTCTAGATTTTCTTCTTTGACGCTCCTTTTCTGGTACAGCATGCCACTGAAAAGTCAACCGCCAGTCAAAGCCACCGATCATAGGTTCTCCTGTCTGCATGTAAAACTCAAAGGTATTCCAGTCAATGGTGTCAATTACAGGACAAACTACTGCAGTTTCATTTTCTCCGATCCTGTAAGGAAACATCAGAACTAGTAGTTAGCAGTCATTCACCTTTGGACTACAGATTATGAAATTTTATAATCTTAAACAGTAATTACAGCCCGTATTATATAAATTAAAGAAGCCAGAAATGTACAAAATGTATGTCAAAAAATTTTCCCTGCAACAAAATTAAAATAAACCCATGTAAGGATATTTTTGCATTGCACCTAATGAGCCTGTTTAACATCATGTGAAAATAGTCTAAAAACAGTTGCATAGCAAAAATATTCTAAAAATCCAACCTTGTTAATATAGTAACGTATATACAGTTAAGGATAATGCCTTCTTTTATAACTACATGTATATAGAAAACACAAAAGAGTGAAATCTTCATTATATTGTGAAATCGCATATTTTTGATTATACTTCATCCTGTCAGAATAAGGTCTCATTCAAACAGGCATACTGTACACGCATGGACCAGAGTCTATTTTACAAATGTAACACTTGGATCCAATTCTACCGACCTGAACTCACAATACCATAAATCCCAAAAGGATGGGAAAGGGCAGATGTTACAACAGGAATATGGACTGTTAGATCTTAAAAAATATACCTCTCAAGCAGTGGTTCCAGCCAGCCACTGACGCATTCACAATGGCAGTCCAAGAATGTCAGCACATCACCAATTGCGTAGGTTGCACCAATTAACCGTGCTCGTACAAGTCCTTCACGTTTTGTTGTCCTAATTAAACGCACCCTCTCCAGTGAACTGATGTAGTTTTCAAGCTGGGACTTTAAAAAGACTTCAAAAAGGAGGGGGGAAAAAAAAGAAAATTGCGAAATTCATTTACAATAACATTTTTATGGATCAGTTTTGGAAACAATCTAAAAGTCTCAATAATTAGCCTGTGCAATTCTAAAATTCTGAAGCAGTTTTATACATTCACCCCCCCTTCAAAATCTGCACCGTATATTCTTTACATAAGACTGATCTTATGTAATGTTATCTCAAGATTGACCTCCCAAAAAAAAGTCACCTTTTATTACAGATTTTGAATGAATGGCTCAAATAAATATTACTCGTACATAACTGGTGCATTTTAACCTTTTAGCAATCCAATACATTTAGATCAGTTTTTACTACTTTTTGTTTTTGAGAGGTGAGATGAACAGAAAACATCAATTCTGGCACCTGAATTTTATGGTTTATGGTGTTTATCATGTACAGTAAAGTTCTAATTTCATTTTTGGGGTTGTTACAGTGGTGGCGATAGGTGTGTTTTTATTAGGGTACATGCTTGTTAACAAGGTATAAATAGTTAGGCTTTTATTATACTACAACCCTAAAGAGAGGAATCACAATTTATATGCATCTCTGACAGACATGACATACAACAAATATTTCATATAAAATTATGCTTGTAGCACCCCCATTATGTTTGTACCTTTAAAATATCAATATGAAAATGACTCATTTCTGCATTTTGAAAAATGGCAATTAGATTATTTAACAAGGGTTATTAAATGGTAATTATTACACATTGTAAACCACATTTACTGTATAACATACACCTTACAATTCCTTATGTACCTTTGTCACTGAAGTCATCAACTAATATGATTTCTCTTAAAAGTACTGCCGGAGACATTTCTAAGACACTGTTTATTGTGCGGAGTAAAGTTGATATTGCCTCATTGTAAAACGCAATTACAACAGATGTGGTTGGAAGTTTCCTGTAGTTGTATGTTTTGGACTTGCATCTGAAAAAAGTATATAAATGTTACTTAAAAGTAAAACATTAATACAGTATACACAGTTTTTATGCAAGTGAATGAAAGATATATTTGATACATTCAAGGTGTTAAAAAGATGTCTGAATGCACACATTTTAGTGGGACTGCTAGCCATATAACTTATATGAGGGTGTATGGGACATGTTGGATTTTAACATGCCTATTCCTATGTTCATGTGGGATGAAGACTACCAAATGCCCTTGTTCCAAGAAAACACATGTATACTTGGCAAGGTTAACACACAGTTTTTGCATTCTGTTGAAAGGTATCAATTTCTTGGGGAATTTTGCTATGAGAACACAATGCAATTGGACACGAAGCAGGTTGCCTTTGTCTGTTGTCTGTTTGTAGCCATCCTTCAACCTATGTTGAAAAACAAACCAGTACGTTTTAACAGGATCCAAAATTGTAATGTAGCCTTTGTGCACACCAGCATCACTGAAAGTTAGCAGTTAAAAACGTAAACATTTGCAAAAGTTCTCCTGATCCCCCAAGGACAGAGTAATGTACCACTGATACACAATGAATATGGAACAGAAGTGTATAGACTGCTAATATTTGAAAACTCCAAATTCTTTAACTATTTGTACAATTTAGCTCATCTATATAACAGATTCAGGGGCTACAGCTGTTAGCGGAACAAACAAAGCGCATGGGCAGTTATTTAGATAAGCACATTAAGCCGACAACGGAGGGTGGGTTCACCCTTGCGCCGGCACCCATTCACTTGAATGGGTTTTTAACGCAATGCGTGGGTGTGCGCTTTCACCCTCTGCGCTGTGAAACAAAGTTCTGCATGTCCGACTTTAGGTCGGATTCACAGCGGAAGGAGTTCCGCCGCAAGTGTGAACCCACCCTTACACAAAAGTAATTTTGACAGACAATGTACTACCAGTAAAATTTCATTGCACAGTAGTAAAATATCTAACTCAGCTTTCCTTTACTTTTCTAGAAGAGCACTAAAAGCAAACAACAATACTACAAATCTGAACTGGCAGAAAACAAACACTTCTGGGAAGCAGGCTCCCAGAATAATGAAATTCAAACCATCTAGTAATTGGAACAGAAAAAACTAAAGCAAACACAAGAAAGTCAAACAAAAGGCAGAAGGCACTATAAGGGATGAACAAGACATTCCTTTAAGTACATGCACTTAGTGTTGGAAAGATGCCACCTTCAGCAGAATGCTTTAGGGCAAAGTTTTTCTATGTAGCATAGATGGAACTGGCAGAGAAAGGTAGCAGTTAAAAATGTAGCCATTTGCAAAATACCTCCTGTTCCCTGAGGCATCACATAATGTATCAGTATTACATAAAATAATAATATGGTCCAACAGTCTATGGTCTGCTATGTGAATATTCCAAACCATTTCACTATTTGTACATTTTATCACAATCAACACTGCAAGACTAATAAAATGGCTTTGAGGCTTAGATCCAAACCTAGGGCACATGTCTCACAGACGTTTAAGGGGAAATATAGTATTAAAGGGACACTAAACATTGAAAACCAAGGGTAAAAACAAAACACTACATGATATGGTTCATCTTGCAGACACAGATTGGGCAGACAGTGCTTCCTGCCTCTGTGCAGTCCATTACCGACTGAAGCATGGCTGCAAGCACTAGCATGACAGCACAGAAAGTTTTAGAGGGGAGGATCTTAACTCCAATTCAGTCTCATGTTGTAATGGACTGCTATTCAGTGTAATAAACATAAAGCAGCTCCAGAGAATGAATTATACCAGGGACATGGAAGGGTTACATTTATGTGGTTTTCATTTACTTTGTATACAGCACCCAGCTTTCCCAGATTCCTGAAAACTAGCTGTGTTAGAAAGAGGTTTACTTCAGCAGCAATCTGTATTACAGCATAGACTGGAATGTTACCCAGCTTGCTTTGTAATACATCTGTCACGTTAAGGAACAATTACGGAGCAAGGCGGAGGGTTAACTTAGGTATATTTATTACTCAGCAGTGTCCATAATGCAACATTACCTGGTATAATACCCAGATTTCCAGGACTCTGAAAATCACATCTGACATGATATGGCACAATTATGTGGCAAGGAGTGGCATTTATTTAGGTAAATGTACTATTCAGTATTCCCTACCACAACTCCTCATGCTATGCTTCCCAGCTTTCCCTGAAAACTCAAATGCAAATCAAGCAAGCCTTGGCATGATTTGGGAGGAACTGGGGGGATTTATTTTGGTATATTTAGAATTCAACAATCCCTATTTCTTCATTACCTGGTATGTTACCCAGCTTTACCAGAATCCTGAATGGGAAAGCCTGTAATGCTATAATATGATTATAGCGCAAGGAGGTAGATTTTTCAGGTAAATATAGTACTCAGTATTCCTTATTACAGCTCCACATACGAAGTTAACCTGCTTTCCCAGACATTTGAAAGGCAAATCTAGCAAACTCTGGATCAAGAAGATTATATGACTTAATATTTTATTCAGCAGTCCCTAATACAGCATTACCTGGTATGCTACCCAGCTTTCCCAGGACCCTGAAATGCAAATCTGCCACGGTGTACCATACTATTTAGTACATGTAGTATTGGGGCACTAGTGAGGTCTGGTATTCAGAATACCTATCCATTGGTTGTTACTCAGTACTCAGGTAAATATGCAAAATAATGCAGGGATATAGGAAAAAGGGGTATTATCAAAGCATAACTACACATATTTGACATGCAGCATTTTGGGAAAGTTGCGTTCCCTGTGGAGCAGCATTGTGTTGTATTGTACTCCTGACACCATTACTGCTCGTACTAGAGTTACTACTGTTGTTATCCATTTCATACTATCAGTTACTTGGGGGCTTCATAACTGCTCCCTATTCTCTTCGTTGCTTAGGCCACAGCGGTCCCTGACGTCAGACAGGTGATTAGGCCTCAGCGGTCACATAGCGTTGAGACGCTTGCATCACCATGTGACCCAAGCACAGGCCTCACGGTCCTTGAAGTCAGACAGAAGTGCCAAAGAGAACAGAGAGTCACACCGGAGCCCAGGAGTGGTAACACTGTTTTTTATGTTTGATCACCCCCTGGTCTCCCACTTATTTTACTCTGGGGTTTTCACTCTTTTCGAACTTAGGTATGCCTAAAGTGTTTACGTTTCCTTTTATTTATTTATATATTTTATTTTATATTTTTAAAAACTTTTTTTTTTTTTTTTTTAGCCCGGGGTTTGAACATGTGATCTTCAGATCACTTATGCTATAAACTGCAATACTACTATATTGCAGTTTATGGCAGATTCCCGATGTAACTATTGAAGCCTGCTGGTGGCAGACTTCTGTAGTTATTTTACTATAGACAGGCCTTCAGAAGGCTCCCTTCTGCATTGGTTATGCGTGATCATGGCATGATCGCAAGAGCTACCCCGTTACCGAACATGACATGGAAAGTGAAAGTAACCACTTCACCAAAGACTATTTTAACAGTACGTTCTCCCTGCCTCCTACTAAGGCTTTTTGGACTGCACAGATATTCCATTTCCTACGCTCTCTCACACCACCCAATCTAGAGGTTTCCCCTACCAACTCAGAGACTATGCCTGTTTCACCCCTTTGTTTTAGGGGTTGTAATGCATTAGGCACTACCCTCCATGTGTGGTTGACCTTCCCTCACGCTAGACGCTATTGGCTTGCTATTCATAGAATTGCGCAGCGGCTTTTTAGACAGTCTTTCCCATTCCAGGCTTCTATTTTTATTCTTAACCTTAAGCCCCCCATCTTTGAAATATACTCAATTTAAGCTGCTACAGTACATTTTGTTGACTGCCCGAATTCACATTGCCTAACTGGAGAAAATCTTCTCTCAGTGACCGAGGTTTTGCGATGGGTTGACACCATTATGCTTCACAAGAAAATTAAATTCCATTATATCTGATACCTGTCCGACCTTTGATAAGGTCTGGACTCCTTGGGTTAATAGGTCTCGCATCCCAGGTCTCCCATACAGTCTCCAACTTTAGCTCTGGTACTGTGATTGAGCTCCTTCTATCCCCACCCCTCTCCCCTGGTGGGCCCATAGGTGCCACTCCTCGCTGCTTAAGCCCATAGTAGCACTGTCTTTCTTTTCCTCTCCTCCCCTACCCTTGGTTGATTCCCATGGGTTTTTTTTTTTCTTTGTTCCCTTCATGTTTTCTTTGTGTTTTGTATACTGGTATCTTGTATTACCTTGCTATTTGATACCTTCTTTGTGTTATTTTTTTATTGTACTTGGTTTTGATGTGATGCTCACCTTGTTGTTGTAATTCAATAAATACAGTCATATGAAAAAGTTTGGGCACCCCTATTAATCTTAATCATTTTTAGTTCTAAATATTTGGGTGTTTGCAACAGCCATTTCAATTTGATATATCTAATAACTGATGGACACAGTAATATTTCAGGATTGAAATGAGGTTTATTGTACTAACAGAAAATGTGCAATATGCATTAAACCAAAATTTGACCGCTGCAAAAGTATGGGCACCTCAACAGAAAAGTGACATTAATATTTAGTAGATCCTCCTTTTGCAAAAATAACAGCCTCTAGTCGCTTCCTGTAGCTTTTAATCAGTTCCTGGATCCTGGATGAAGGTTTTTTTGACCATTCCTCTTTACAAAACAATTCCAGTTCAGTTAAGTTTGATGGTCGCCGAGCATGGACAGCCCGCTTCAAATTATCCCACAGATGTTCAATGATATTCAGGTCTGGGGACTGGGATGGCCATTCCAGAACATTGTAATTGTTGCTCTGCATGAATGCCTGAGTAGATTTGGAGCTGTGTTTTGGATCATTGTCTTGCTGAAATATCCATCCGCGGCGTAACTTCAAATTCGTCACTGATTCTTGTACATTATTCTCAAGAATCTGCTGATACTGAGTTGAATCCATGCGACCCTCAACTTTAACAAGATTCCCGGTGCCGGCATTGGCCACACAGCCCCAAAGCATGATGGAACCTCCACCAAATTTTACAGTGGGTAGCAAGTGTTTTTCTTGGAATGCTGTGTTTTTATGACACCATGCATAACGCCTTTTTGTATGACCAAACAACTCAATCTTTGTTTAATCAGTCCACAGGACCTTCTTCCAAAATGTGCTTTTGCATACCTCAGGCGACTCTGTTTGTGGCGTGCTTTCAGAAACGGCTTCTTTCGCATCACTCTCCCATACAGCTTCTCCTTGTGCAAAGTGTGCTGTATTGTTGACCGATGCCCAGTGACACCATCTGCAGCAAGATGATGCTGCAGCTCTTTGGAGGCGGTCTGTGGATTGTCCTTGACTGTTCTCACCATTCTTCTTCTCTGCCTTTCTGATATTTTTCTTGGCCTGCCACTTCTGGGCTTAACAAGAACTGTCCCTGTGGTCTTCCATTTCCTTACTATGTTCCTCACAGTGGAAACTGACAGGTTAAATCTCTGAGACAACTTTTTGTATCCTTCCCCTGAACAACTATGTTGAACAATCTTTGTTTTCAGATCATTTGAGAGTTGTTTTGAGGAGCCCATGATGCCACTCTTTAGAGGAGATTCAAATAGGAGAACAACTTGCAATTGGCCACCTTAAATACCTTTGATTGGATACACCTGGCTATGAAGTTCAAAGCTCAGTGAGGTTACAAAACCAATTTTGTGCTTCAGTAAGTCAGTAAAAAGTAGTTAGGAGTATTCAAATCAATAAAATGATAAGGGTACCCAAATTTTTGCAGCGGTCAAATTTTGGTTTAATGCATATTGCACATTTTCTGTTAGTACAATAAACCTCATTTCAATCCTGAAATATTACTGTGTCCATCAGTTATTAGATATATCAAATTGAAATGGCTGTTGCAAACACCCAAATATTTAGAACTAAAAATGATTAAGATTAATAGGGGTGCCCAAACTTTTTCATATGACTGTACCTTTGAAACTAAATTGACCTATTATGTTCTATGGATCATTAAATCTTTGAATCCATTCACTAACTGGTACTTTGGGGGTGGAGTAGAAATTATTAATAAAGTAGTCAGTAGAGTTCTGAGATGCCTGACAAGAGCAGGTTCACCCAGTTATTTGATTCAACATGCCAAGGATGTGATACTTTACTAATTGGTATTTATAAATAAAAATAAACAAACACAACTTACTTTCCAGAGATATTTTTCACAAGTGACCTCTTAGGGCATGTTCACATAGCTGATTTTTAGTCTGAACAAAATCAACTGCGGAATCTGAGGCTGAGCCCAGGATATCTGATGCAATTGAGCTGTTTGAATCACTGTGGGCCCGCATGCAGAAATGGGGATATGGTTTCAGTATAGTTTACATAAATTTACTGCTAGCTTACATAAATTCAAGAGTTTCCTAAATACATTGCTTTAGCAATGCTGCTTCGTTTGCCTCATATGTGAAATTATTCCTCCCATTATTTACACACAGTTGTCAAGGCTCCCTGGCTTGTATCTGACAACAGGTTGGATGACGTGACTCACTCACTGCTTCCTGAAGCTGTTATCTACTGCTCTTCTGTACAGGCAATCAGTTCAGCTAATTACAGTTTGCTGATCAAGGCTCGGACAATGTAATCTGTTTTGCAGCATGTAAGTTTTTTTTTTCTCTCCAATTGTGTGTAATGTAATATATTTACTGTGCATATCATTTGATCTGCATTAGTATAGATTTCTAGTAATCATAATAAATAATCTCTCATGGCAAAAGTAATGTCTATATCTAGGGATGTGCTTTATAGTGTCCTGTCCAAACAGTCAAAGCTGCTCCCCATTTTAATAATACCAGAAGATGGTGAAACAGCACAACCTCTTCGTTGTTCCACCATCTTCTGATAATAATGCGGTCATGGGCAGCGAATTGTAGGTAGGAGGGAGGCACAGATATATTGCAAAAAGCCCAAGGGCAGACAAGTAAGGCTGGGTTAACATCTGCGTCGGAATCTCCGCTGGAGAATAAGTCGCTAGAGACCGCCGAAAATCAACAGAGAGAAAAAAAAAAAAAAAGTCTGGTATGGAGGACTGTTTTCTCCACAGCTTTCAGTTTCAAAACAGCAGACACCTGATGGACCCCATTATTGGCAATTTCGTCCGCCAGGGGTCTGTGGGAAACTGCTGTTTCAGCGGTCCAGCTCTCCCCAAACAACAGAGAAACTGGCTCTAGTGCGAACCCTGTTTTGCAGAAAGCATAAAAACAAGACAGACTAAGACCCTGGCATAAAAACAACTGATCACAATGCATACACAGAACTTAGGATTGACAGACAGACAGACAGCAGAATAAAATAGAATGCATGCATGGATCACAACACATTGCTCAGACAGAGTGCGACTAAAGACACAGATTTACATAGATACAGACAGAAAGGGAAAGGCTGGAAGAAGAAAACAGGTGCAAACTAATAAAGTTACAGGAGCAGGAACAGAACACAAAGGTAGCCAGTTAGCTATATCAGCTAAGAGAGGCAGTATTCTGTCCAACACAGCGTGAAGGTGTTACGAATGCAGCCAGTGTCACTGCTTCAGAAATCCAGTCACGCTGATACTTTGCCTGAACAGAAAAAAAAAAAAAACACAAGTGTTAAGCTCTGCCCATTTCTGCCCCGACTCTGTTCCCACCAGCAGCACAAAATCCGTCCAACTAAACCAACCACAAACTTCAAAAAACTTCCTTCAGAAATCCATAATGTATTGCCAGCTTTAGCACCTTCCTAAGGTCTCTAACATCTCCGAGACTGCAATCATAACATGAACTGATTGGCCTAACTAGATGAAAGAACATTCAACTCACCATAGTGGAACTAGTATTGCTACGCTGGTCATTGATGAGAACTACAGGCATAGTAACATGGTTATAAGGGTATATATCCTTATACAGTATCTTCATCACTTACTCATACATCCTGTTATCCTGGATGTGCCGATGCAAAGATATCTGGTCACTCAAATAAATATTAATAGCATACTTTTCAATGCTTTCCTCTTGCATCTTCTTTTCAGCAGAATTGACCTGCAGGTGTGCTGCTTTGCCCCACTCCCCCAGGTGCATTTGCATTTGGAGGTGGTTTAATGTATAGCGGACGGCTTATGTCCTCCATTTTTTCCTCTGTTGCAGGAAAACCTCTTTCCCTCCTCTTTTTTGTAACATGACTCTCTTTCTCCAAAGAAGAAAAAGAAGAAACAGAAAGTTCCACCACCATATAGGTAACCATGAAGAGTCCGACCAGCACAAAGGTCTTCACAATAAGTGAACTTTTCCTCAGGCGGATCCTCATCGCATGAGATTTCCAATCTGGCCAAGCACCAGTTGAACTAACGCTGCAAGTCTGAAAGAAAATTTTTTTAGATCATTGGAAACGTTTTGAAAAATATCACATTGTTTTCGCTAAGTCAATTATTACTGACATTCTGTTATAGGCACAACTCTGACAATATTAAAAAACACACCACTATATGAATTCGATTTGCTAAAAAAAAATATATATATATATATATATATATATATATATATATATATATATATATATAGTTAAAACAAATTACTTTCTGTGGAGGTATTGAACTCTGTGATGGTTGACTCCTCATAGGACAATAAGGCTGTGTTCACGTCTACCCTGGAGGAGCAGAACAAGGGAAATCACAAGCAGAGATTGAAATAGAGTCTTACCACATCTCATAGTAACTTGGTTCCTGTCGTGTTTGTAAACAGAACATAGTTCCACCTAATAATAAATACATACAATATACACTCAAAGAGTTGTGATCAGTCTGTAAGGTATACACGGTCTCTGTTATATTCTGCAAATGTTGTACCTACATGTAACTTTTGATTGGGGGGGAAAAAAAAAATAAATAAAATTTTTCTATACCTGGCACAGATGAAGAAACATAATAATATCCTAAAGTTAATATTTAACCTGTAAACGGATCACGGACAGGCAGCAGAGTGTAAGTGTACCAGGATATGCAAAGAAAGGACCTGAAGAGAGGGAGACATCAAGAAGAAAGAAGAAGAAGAGAAATGACACCAATAAGGTGGAATGTCTCTAAAAATTTACACACTGGAGGACTAGTGACTAGGACTGGATGAAGAGTGGCATAAGATACTTGAATTGTTCAACAAAAATGGGGCACACTACAAAAATTTGAGGTAAGTAATGGTCCCACCTTTTTGTGACATGGGTAGGAGAGAAGTATTTAATTAATTGGAAGTCCTAGAGATTGGAGAACAAGAACCTTCAAATTCCATCATGTATGGCAATCCCATCAAAGTGAATCGGAGCACATGCCTGCCCACTGCTTCAAAGAGCTAAATCTCATTAACGTGAAAACCCCTTTAAGACTAAAGCCCACAGTGCAGAAAAGCTGCTTTTCTTGTTGCAGATTTTGCTGCAGTTTCTTGAGCCAAAGCCAGGAGCAGGGCCATAAAGTTAATATTTAACCTGTAAATGGATCACGGACAGGCAGCAGAGTATAAGTGTAACAGGATATTAATGAGGTTTGACCCTCAACTTTGTCGCACCCCAACAACTTGTCAGTGAAACTTTGAAGTAGAGGGGAAAGGAGACAAAAGTGCAGGTGAAACCCGTAGGCTGGGGTCCCACGTGGCGAATCCCATTGCAGAAAAATATGCGTAGTGGAAATGCTGCCATTTCCAAAACTGTCACGATTTTGGAAATTACAGCATGTCAATTGTACCTACGGAAATGCTGGCAGTTTCCCTATAGGTACCGTATATTTGAATCAGAAAGTCCGCAGAGGAAAAAAAAAAAAAATCTCTGAACTTTCTGTGATAAGCACTGCGGGAAAAACCGTGATGAGTTTCTGCCATAGTTTTTCCCACAGCGCTTTTTCTCTGCAGTCTGCTAGGTGGGGCCTTAGCCTCAGATGGGAAAACCCATGTAATAGATTAGTACTGCTAGCTAATGTAAATTGAAGAGTTTTACTAAATACATTGCTTTAGAAATGCTGCTTCATTTGCCTGCTATGTGAGATTATTCCTCCCATTGTTTACAAAGGGTATACTGTGCATATACAGTGGGGGAAAAAGAAAAGTAGTTAGCTAATTGTGCAAGCTCTCCCACTTAAAAAGATGAGGCCGGCCTGTAATTGACATCATAGGTAGACCTCAACTATGAGAGACAAAATGAGAAAACATATCTAGAAAATCACAGTCGGATTTTTAAAGAATTTATTTGCAAATTATGGTGGAAAATAAGTATTTGGTCAATAACAAAAGTTCAACTCAATACTTTGTTATATATCCTTTGTTGGCAATGACAGAGGTCAAACGTTTTCTGTAAGTCTTCACAAGCTTGGCACACACTGTTGCTGGTATGTTGGCCCATTCCTCCATGCAGATCTCCTCTAGAGCAGTGATGTTTTGGGGCTGTCGCTGGACAACACGGACTTTCAACTCTCTCCAAAGGTTTTCTATGGGGTTGAGATCTGGAGACTGGCTAGGCCACTCTTGGACCTTGAAATGCTTCTTATGATGCGACTCCTTCGTTGCCCTGGTGGTGTGCTTGGGATCATTGTCATGCTGAAAGACCCAGCCACGTTTCATCTTCAATGCCCTTGCTGATGGAAGGAGGTTTGCACTCAAAATCTCACGATACATGGCCCCATTCATTCTTTCATGTACACAGATCAGTCGTCCTGGTCCCTTTGCAGAGAAACAGCCCCAAAGCATGATGTTGCCACCCCCATGCTTCACAGTAGGTATGGTGTTCTTTGGATGCAACTCAGCATTCACTCTCCTCCAAACACGGTGAGTTGTGTTTCTACCAAACAGTTGTACTATGGTTTCATCTGACCATATGACATTCTCCCAATACTCTTCTGGAACATCCAAATGCTCTCTAGCAAACTTCAGACGGGCCCGGATATGTACTGGCTTAAGCAGGGGAACACGGATGGCACTGCAGGATCTGAGTCCCTGGCGGCGTAGTGTGTTACTGACGGTAGCCTTTGTTACGTTAGTCCCAGCTTTCTGCAGGTCATTCACTAGGTCCCCCCATGTGGTTCTGGGATTTTTGCTCACTGTTCTTGTGATCATTTTCACCCCATGGGGTGAGATCTTGCGTGGAGCCCCTGATCGAGGGAGATTATCAGTGGTCTTGTATGTCTTCCATTTTCTAATTATTGCTCCCACAGTTGATTTCTTCACACCAAGCTGCTTGCCTATTGCAGATTCAATCTTTCCAGCCTGGTGCAAGTCTACAATTTTGTTTCTGGTGTCCTTCCACAGCTCTTGGTCTTCACCATAGTGGAGTTTGGAGTGTGACTGTTTGAGGTGGAGGACAGGTGTCTTTTATACTGATAACAATGTCAAACAGGTGCCATTACTACAGGTAATGAGTGGAGGACAGAGGAGCCTCTTAAAGAAGAAGTTACAGGTCTGTGAGAGGCAAAAATCTTGCTTGCTTGTAGGTGACCAAATACTTATTTTCCACCATAATTTGCAAATAAATTCTTTAAAAATCAGACAGACAATGTGATTTTCTAGATTTGTTTTCTCATTTTGTCTCTCATAGTTGAGGTCTACCTATGATGTCAATTACAGGCCTCTCTCATCTTTTTAAGTGGAAGAACTTGCACAATTGGTGGCTGACTATATATATATTTTTTTTTATATATATATATATATATATATATATATATATATATATATATTATATAATCCAAGTGAAAATCTCAGGAAACAGGATAGGCATCGCATACCGACAGGTTAGCGACGCATTGGTTAAAAACCCAATCCTTTTTTTCGTCGGAAACAAAGTCGGACATGCAGAACTTCGTGTCCAGCGAAAAAAAACGGCTTTGCAGCACAGAGGGTGTAAGCGCACACCCGCGCATTGCTTTAAAAACCCATTCAAATGAATGGGTTTTTAACCAATGCGTCGCTAACCTGTCGGTATGCGATGCCTATCCCGTTTCCCGAGATTTTCACTCGGATTGGCAGCGGACAGACTCAATCGCAGGTGTGAACCCACCCTCACTTGGATCAAAAGATTTGGATATCCTTCCACAAGCTTCTCACAATAGTTGGTAGGAATTTGTGCCCATTCCTCCTGACAGAACTGGTGTAACTGAGCCATGTTTGTAGGCCGCCTTGCTCGCACCTGCCTTTTCAGCTTTGCCCATAAATTTTCAATAGGATTGAGATCAGGGCTTTGTGATGGCCACTCCAAAACATTGACTTTGTTATCCTTAAGCCACTTTCTAACCAGTTTGGCAGAATGCTTCGGGTCATTGTCCATTTGGAACACCCATTTGCACCCAAGCTTTAACTTCCTGGCTGATGTCTTGAGATGTTGCTTCAGTATTGCCACATTATGTTCTTTCCTCATGATGCCATCTATTTTGTGAAGTGCACCAGTCCCTCCTGCAGCAGAAGAACCCCACAACATGGTGCTGCCACCCCCGTGTTTCACAGTTGGGATGATGTTCTTAGGCTTGCAAGCTTCTCCCTTTTTCCTCCAAAGGTAACGATGGTCATTATAGCCAAACAGTTCAATTTTAGTGTCATCAGACCACAGGACACGTCTCCAAAAATTAAGGTCTTTGTTCCTGTGTGCATCTGCAAACATTAATCTGGCTTTTTAAAGTTTCTTCTGGAGTAATGGCATCTTCCTGGCAGAGTGGCCTTTCAGCCCATGTCGATACAGTAGTCGTTTCACTGTGGATAATGATACACTCTTACCAGCTTTAGCCAGCATCTTCACAAGGTCTTTTGCTTTTGTTCTTGGGTTGATATGCACATTTCGTACCAAAGCACATTCATCTCTGGGACACAGAACCCGTCTCCTTCCTGAGCGGTACAATGGCTACACATTCCCATCTTGTTTGTACTTGTGTATAATTGTTTATACAGATGAACGAGGCACCTTTATCTATCTGGAAATTGTACCCAAGGATGAACCAGACTTGTGCAAGTCCACAATTCTCTTCCGGATATCTATGGCTGATTTCTTTAGACTTTCCCATGATGTTACACAAAGAAGCAGTGTGTTTCAGGTGTGCCTTAAAATACATCCACAGGTGTGTCTCTAACTCAGATGTTGCCAATAAACCTATCAGAAGCTTCCAAAGACATGACCTCTTCATATGGACTGTTCCAAATTGTAAACTTCTAGTTTCCACTGTATAACTGTATATATGAGAGATATATATCTACTATACTTTCGTGTCAGATCACAAAAAAAGTTAAACTAATATGCTTTATTTTTTAATGTTGATCTCTATGTACAGTGCCTTGCGAAAGTATTCGGCCCCCTTGAACTTTTCAACCTTTTGCCACATTTCAGGCTTCAAACATAAGAACATAAAATTTAAATTTTTTGGTTTAGAATCAACAAGCGGGACATAATTGTGAAGTGGAACGAAATTTATTGGATATTTTAAACTTTTGTAAAAAATAAAAAACTGAAAAGTGGGGCATGCCAAATTATTCGGCCCCCTTAAGTAAATACATTGTAGCGCCACCTTTTGCTGCGATTCCAGCTGCAAGTCGCTTGGGGTATGTCTCTATCAGTTTTGCACATCGAGAGATTGAAATTCTTGCCCATTCTTCCTTGGAAAACAGCTGGAGCTCAGTGAGGTTGGATGGAGAGCGTTTGTGAACAACAGTTTTCAGCTCTTTCCACAGATTCTCGATTGGATTCAGGTCTGGACTTTGACTTGGCCATTCTAACACCTGGATAAGTTTATTTGTGAACCATTCCATTGTAGATTTTGCTTTATGTTTGGGATCATTGTCTTGTTGGAAGATAAATCTCCGTCCCAGTCTCAGGTCTTTTGCAGACTCCAACAGGTTTTCTTCCAGAATGGTCCTGCATTTGGCTCCATCCATCTTCCCATCAATTTTAACCATCTTCCCTGTCCCTGCTGAAGAAAAGCAGGCCCAAACCATGATGCTGCCACCACCATGTTTGACAGTGGGGATGGTGTGTTCAGGGTGATGAGCTGTGTTGCTTTTACGCCAAACATATCGTTTTGCATTGTGGCCAAAAAGTTCGAATTTTGGTTTCATCTGACCAGAGCACCTTCTTCCACATGTTTGGTGTGTCTTCCAGGTGGCTTGTGGCAAACGTTAAACAAGACTTTTTATGGATATCTTTGAGAAATGGCTTTCTTCTTGCCACTCTTCCATAAAGGCCAGATTTGTGCAGTGTACGAATGATTGTTGTCCTACGGACAGACTCTCCCACCTCAGCTGTAGATCTCTGCAGTTCATCCAGAGTGATCATGGGCCTCTTGGCTGCATCTCTGATCAGTCTTCTCCTTGTTTGAGATGAAAGTTTAGAGGGAAGGCCGGGTCTTGGTAGATTTGCAGTGGTCTATTACTCCTTCCATTTCAATAAGATCGCTTGCACAGTGCTCCTTGGGATGTTTAAAGTTTGGGAAATCTTTTTGTATCCGAATCCGGCTTTAAACTTCTCCACAACAGTATCACGGACCTGCCTGGTGTGTTCCTTGGGCTTCATGATGCTCTCTGCGCTTTAAACAGAACCCTAAGACTATCACAGAGCAGGTGCATTTAAACGGAGACTTGATTACACACAGGTGGATTATATTTATCATCATCAGTCATTTAGGACAACATTGGATCATTCAGAGATCCTCACTGAACTGGAGTGAGTTTGCTGCACTGAAAGTAAAGGGGCCGAATAATATTGCACGCCCCACTTTTCAGTTTTTTATTTTTTACAAAAGTTTAAAATAACCAATAAATTTTGTTCCACTTCACAATTGTGTCCCACTTGTTGTTGATTCTTCACCAAAAAATAAAAATTTTATATCCTTATGTTATGAAGCCTGAAATGTGGCAAAAGGTTGAAAAGTTCAAGGGGCCAAATACTTTCGCAAGGCACTGTATGTGGATAGTAAAAGAAAAGAAGCAGCACTCCAAAATTCAAAAATGCAAAAGGTGATTCTTTAATCCATAGGTGACATTTCGCTTGTAACAAGATCACTTCTCAAGAACAGAAACTTTGCCTATGGATTAATTTTAACATTTTGGAGTGATGATTCGATTCTTTTACTATTTAAAATGGTATCCATTGCCTAAAACCTTATATCTATGTACCCAGTGTTTTGTTTTTTTTTTAGTAAATGTACTGTAAGTCAATGGCCATCCATTTGCATCCAAAAAATGGATCTGCTAAATGGATGTATAAACGTGATCTGAGTGGAATCTAAAAGAGCATCCACTACAGATGCGATCATAGACCAATGCTGACAATAATAAAAAAAAAAAAGAAAAAAAAAGCGCGGCAAAAGTATATTCAACACCATTGTGGCTATGACCATGCCTACTTGTGTGGGCCCTGCCTTCATCCAGTTTGGATTTGCCCACAAAGTGGGTCCACCATTAAGAGTTGAGTACTTTTCAGAGTTTAGTAACATCTGCAATATTGAAACCTTACTCTGTAAACCCTCTACCAGGTCATTAATAACAAAAAACAAAAAAAAAAATTAACCCTTTCCCACCATACTAATACAGTATAAGGATAAGGACCCATGTATCGGGCCGCAGCAAAAAAGCAACGCGGGAAAAACTACGGTGGCAACACATTGCAGTTTTTCCCACAGTGCTTTTCTCAAAAAGTCTGCTGCGAATTTCCAAAAACTCAACGGTTTTTGAAATCACAGCGTGTCCGTTGTTCGTAGTTTTCCGTTAGACTGTAAAACCCCACGCGGGGCCCTGGCCTAATATAGCATAGACCCAGTGGCAACATCTGCAAACAGGGCCCGCACTACTCAGGCGTTAACCCTATTGATGCCCCAGTCATGCCCCATAAAGAGATCTGGGGGCAGCGATCCTTTGCCTAGAAAACCAGGAGTCTATTGAAGGCTCCCTTGCCTGTCTTCAGCACAGTTCTATTACAGGCAGACTGCAATAGAACTCAATAGATTTCCCATTTTGAACCTAGTGATTAGACCTCCTGGGGTTCAAGACCACTATGGGGTGTAAAAATAAGAGTTAAAAAAAAAATTAACAATGAAAAAGCTAAGTTAAAGGGGTTGTCCAGGCAAAAAAAAAAGTTATATTTTAAATAGGCTGGGGGGAGGTAAAATAAATAAATAAATATCATATTCACTTTCCCTGGTGCCTCCCAGCATGGTCCGGTCCACTGTTGTCTTCCAGGGGGAAGTCGCCACCACACGTGACCACTGAGGCCAATCAGCAGCCTCAGTGAAGGGCATGTAACATCACTCCCTGCGACGTCCCGGGGTCTCTTCCTGAGGTCGCCGATTGGCCTCAGTGGTCATGTGACCGCTAAGGCCAATCAAAAGCTTCAGCAGAAGGGATCCGATACATCACAGCCGGTGAGCAGTTTCACTTTGAGGAGACAGCCCTGTAGAGGACACCGCAGCACCAGGGACAATGGAGTATGATTTTTTTTTTTTTCACCACCTCGGCCTATTTTAAAAATATTTATTTTGCCAGGGCAAAAAAAAAAAAAAAATATTATTTATATATATCTCTATATCTATATATTACTGTATTTTTCGGACTATAAGACGCACTTCCCCCCCCCCCAAATTTGGGAGGAAAATGGGGGTGCATCTTATAGTCCGAATGTGGGGGTGTTTTGGCGGGGAGGGGGGGGGGGGCGGAGGAACAGGGTCGCAGCATCTCCCCACTCCTGCCACCGCTGGCTTCCTGCAGCAGGAGAAGTGGGGCGATGCTGTGGGCCTTGGTCAAAAAAACAGCCAATTGTTTTTTTTTGCCATTTCACCTCCCTAAAATTTGGAATAAAAAGCAATTAGACATTTCTTAAAACAGTATAAATAAAAAGTACATCTGGCCCCGCAAAAAAAATTTCCTTACACAGCACCATATAAGGAAATATAAAAAAGTTACAGGATGTGTCAGAATATGGCGATTTTTCGTCGATGGTTTGGATTTTTTTTTTCAAGGTGTCAAAACATAGCCAAAACTATATAAATATGGTATTGCCATAATTGTGCCAATTCAAATAAAGGCACCATGTAATTTTGGTCACACATTGAACGCAATAAAAACAAAACCCATAGGAAAGTGGCATAAATGCAGGTTTTTTTCTAATTCCAACCCATTCTGGGTTTTTTTTCCCAGCTTCCCAGTACATCGTATGAAATATTAAATGGTACCATTATGAAGTACAATTTGCCCTGCAAAAAAATGAAGCCCTCATTCGGCTTTGTGAACTGAATAAAAAAAGTTATGGCTTTTAGAAGATGGAGAATAAAAAAACAAAAAATTTAAAATGGCTGCAACGGGAAGAGGTTAAAAATGAGAGAACCCAATACTGACCCCTGTGGCACACCACTGGTAACTGACCCTATGTGAGTACTTCCCAATAACAAGCACTCTCTTTTTCCTATCACTGAGCAAGTTGTGAACTCAAATGCATATGTTTGCCCCCAACCCCAAAAGTCTCATTTTGTGAACATTTCTTGGACGTACTGACAGTGCTGTGATATCAGGGTGCCAATCAGCTGTTTGACACCCCTACCCTCCCATTAAACTCTGTTTGTCCTCTCCCAAACAACTTGTTTACAACAGCAGGCAGGGTAGTTTGTACGTTAATGCTCGGCGACTTTTTTCATATTTTCCCTCCCCATCTTCCAAAGTAACTTTTTTTATTTTTTTGTTGACATAGCTATGTCAGGGCTTATTCTTTGCGTGACGATTTTCATTTTCCACCATTTTGGAGTACATATATTTTGATTAGCTTTTACTTACAGTTTTTGGGGGTCATTGTGAAATAACACACGATTCTATCATAATTTTTTGCATTTTGGTTTTACGACGTTCACTCTGCATTAAAAATGACATGGCAGCTTTGTCCGGCGGGTCATTACGATTACGGCGATACCATATTTATATTGGTTTTTATTTCGTTTTACCGCTTTTACAAATAAAACGTCACTTTCTGAAAATGAAGGACTTTCCTGGGGTCACTGTATTCTGACGCCTAAAACTTTTTTACTGTACTGTTGATGGAGATATGTCAGGGCTCTATTTGCGGGACAAGTTGTACTTTCTATTGGTGCCATTGTTTGGTAAGTATATCTTTTTGATCACTTTTTATTGTTATTTTTTGGGAAAGCAGGGTGATCAAATATGTTAATTTGTACATTGAGTTTTTATTGCGGGATAAATAATGCTCTTTTTTTTTTTTTTATAGTGGGGACTTATATGCATGTGGGGATAATTAACATGTTTGTTTATTTTTGTTTACATTAATATATAAAAAACATAAAGGTGTGGTTTTTTTATTTATTTGTTTATTTGTGTATATTCTAAACTGTGTGTTTTTTCTTTTTGTTTTTTTTTTTTCATTTTTGTTTTACTTTTTACATGTCCCACAAGGGGACTTGAAGCTGGGATCTCGGATCACCAGTGCAATGTCCTGCAATACATACAGTTAAATAAATAAATTAGAATATCTTTGAAACATTTATTTATTTCAGTAATTAAATTTAAAAAAAGTGACCTCCTATATTTTCTAGATTCTTTACACACAGAGTATTCTATTTCAAGTGTTTATTTCTGTAAATGTTGATTATGGATTACAGCTAACGAAAACTCAAATCTAAGAAAATTTGAATACTGTAAAAAAGTTCAGTATTGTAAATTCAGTGTGTCACCTGCCAAGGTTTCCTAAGCCTTTAAATGGTCCCTCAGTCTGGTTCAATAGGACACAAAATCATGGAAGACGCCGATTATGAATTGAATCACTGAAATGAACGAACGATTCAAAAATATTCTAAATTTATTGAGATTCACCTGTAGTACACAGGACATGGCCTGGCCTCCTGGCTGCCATGGTAACCCCAATCTTATCGTGGGGGGTCTGAGGGGTGATGGTGATCTTGCACCCCGTCCCACTGGATGCCATGATCGCTATTGATTGCGTCATCAAAGGCGGTTAATCCGCGGCTGGTTCCAGCCCTTCCAGAGAGCTGGAAGTAATGCCGCAGGCACAGTTTCTGAGCGTTAACTATATGCTCAGCGCAACGTAATAGTACAGCGCAGAGCAAGAGCGGGTTAAATATTCCCATTACTTTTGCAGCCATTGGCTTTGTCTCAAAAAAACAAAAAAAGGCTGAATTTCCACAAGGGGGCCTCAGCCTAATACTGACATATATAATATCCCGCAATAAAGAAGTATTGTAGAGTATTATGCAAGCAATCAAGAGGTTGCAGGTTCAAATTCCCTAGTGGGACAAAGTTGGCTTAGAAAAAAAAAAAAAAAAAAAAAACCACAACATTTATATTTTTGTTAATATTGTGTATCAAAAAACAAGTGATCAAAAAGTTGAATACACTCCAGATAATAATTAGAACGTTTTATGCAAAAAATATGCTGCTACACAGCCGAAATCAATTGAAAACCAAAAAAAAACTTGTGGCGCTTAGAATATAGCAATGCAAAAAGAGATTTTTTTTTTCTTAATACTTTAAAAATTTCTTTAGAAATTGGGTATCGCTGTATCATACCAACCCACAGAATAAAGTTAACATGCCTCTTAAACCGTATAGCGAACGATGTATAAAAAACAAAACACAAAAAAAAACCCTCAAATTGAAGAATTGCTATTTCTACAGGAGAGAGGGATTTAAAAAAAAAAAAAACATGCCACAAAACATTAAAAAAAAAAACCAAACAAACAAACAAAAAAAACACGATAATGGCGGTATTGCTGGGGGGGGGGGGGTACACCTTCTCTCCAAAAGATAAATAAAATTTAAAGTTTTTTTTTTTTTTTTAACCTTATCTTCAGGACCATGCAATATATGATTATGGGCGGCCAACACTCCCACACTGATCAGCTCTTCAGGTATTTAGTCAGCCACCAATTGTGCAAGTTCTCCCACTTAAGATGAGGCCGGCCTGTAACTGATATCATAGGTAGACCACAACTATGAGAGACAAAATGAGAAAACATATCTAGAAAATCACATTGTCTGATTTTTAAAGAATGTATTTGCAAATTATGGTGGAAAATAAGTATTTGGTCAATAACAAAAGTTCATCTCAATACGTTGTTATATATCCTTTGTTGGCAATGACAGAGGTCAAACGTTTTCTGTAAGTCTTCACAAGGTTGGCACACACTGTGGCTGGTATGTTGGTCCATTCCTCCATGCAGATCTCCTCTACAGCAGTGATGTTTTGGGGCTGTCGCTGGGCAACACGGACTTTCAACTCCCTCCAAAGGTTATCTATGGGGTTGAGATCTGGAGACTGGCTAGGCCACTCCAGGACCTTGAAATGCTTCTTAAGAAGCCACTCCTTCGTTGCCCTGGCGGTGTGCTTGGGATCATTGTCATGCTGAAAGACCCAGCCAAGTTTCATCTTCAGTGCCCTTGCTGATGGAAGGAGGTTTGCACTCAAAATATCACGATACATGGCCCCATTCATTCTTTCATGTACACGGATCAGTCCTCCTGGTCCCTTTGCAGAGAAACAGCCCCAAAGCCTGATGTTGCCACCCCCATGCTTCACAGTAGGTATGGTGTTCTTTGGATGCAACTCAGCATTCACCCTTCACCAAAGACGACGAGTTGTGTTTCTACCAAACAGTTCTACTTTGGTTTCATCTGACCATATGTCATTCACCCAATACTCTTCTGGAACATCCAAATGCTCTCTAGAAAACTTCAGACGGGCCCGGATATGTACTGGCTTAAGCAAGGGGACACGTCTGGCACTGCAGGATCTGAGTCCTTGGCGGCGTAGTGTGTTACTGACGGTAGCCTTTGTTACGTTAGTCCCAGCTTTCTGCAGGTCATTCACTAGGTCCCCCCGTGTGGTTCTGGGATTTTTGCTCACCGTTCTTGTGATCATTTTGACCCCACGTGGTGAGATCTTGCGTGGAGCCCCTGATCGAGGAAGATTTAACAGTGGTCTTGTATGTCTTCCATTTTCTAATTATTGCTCCCACAGTTGATTTCCTCAGATCACGCTGCTTTCCTATTGCAGATTCAGTCTTCCCAGCCTGGTGCAGGTCTACAATTTTGTTTTTGGTGTCCTTCCACAGCTCTTTGATCTTCACCATAGTGGAGTCTTGAGTGTGACTGTTTGAGGTTGTGGACAGGTGTCTTTTATACTGATAACAATTTCAAACAGGTGCCATTACTACAGGTAATGAGTGGAGGACAGAGGAGCCTCTTAAAGAAGTTACAGGTCTGTGAGAGCCAGATATCTTGCTTGTTTGTAGGTGACCAAATACTTATTTTCCACCATCATTTGCAAATAAATTCTTTAAAAATCAATGTGATTTTCTGGATTTGTTTTCTCATTTTATCTCTCATAGTTGATGTCTACCTATGATGTCAATTACAGGCCTCATCTTTTTACGTAGGAGAACTTGCACAATTGGTGGCTGACTAAATACTTTTTTCCCCACTGTATAATAAATTTAAAAAATAAAAATAAAATTAATGCAGAAACTGAACTACTGTGCAGATAGACACTGCATATTTCCACATCAAATTTTAGTCTTTACAGAGCATAGAATAAAGTCAGTCTGCAACAAAAAAAATGCAGCATTTGGAGCTTTACTGCAGATTTTCTGCTGTACAAAAACTGCTGTGTTTTAGTCCTGTGTAGACATACTGTTGGGTCTCCTGCACACAGGCAAATACAGTCCGGAAAATCCAGACCACATATTGCCCACATATCCCAGACTGAATTTGGTCAGGAGACTGAAATACTTGGATTTTCCAGACTGTACTTGCCCATGTGCAGGAGGCCTTAGGCTAAGGCCCCACGTTGCGGAAACGCAGCTTTTTTTGTTGCAGATTTTGTTGCTGTTTTTTGAGCCAAAGTCAGTAGTGGGTTGAGCAGAAGGTAGAAGTATAAGAGCTTCCTATATATTTCCCATTCCTTTTGTAGCCATTCCTGGCTTTGGCTCAAAAAACCACAGCAAAATCTGCAACAAAAACAGCTACGTTTCCGCAACGTGGGGCGTCAGCCTTAGGGTTGGTTTATGCACATGCTGCAGTCATACTGTAGTTTCTACTGCACCTTTGCAAAACAAATTTCTACGATGATACATAAACTCAGAAAATGCGATTTGGCCGTATATTCATACCTAAATTATGTACTGTTTAACACGTGTATTTGTCACATGTTTTTTGACTTTGAGTGACATGTCAGTTATGGACACAGGAAGGAATTTAAAGGGATTCTAATCATTGGATTTTTCGACTTTTAACTGACACCATGTAGGAATAGTCTTTAAAAGGCTATTCATCTCCTACCTTTATTTCCACTGTCCTCGCTGCCGTCTTCATGTTATTCCTGATTTTCAGTTTATGCAAATGAAGCTCAGAGAGCACAGGGGGCATTCCCCCTGTGCTCAGAGCATAGCTTCGTCACCTCCTGCAACACCGCCTGTGTGTATTTTTCAGCACGCCCCCTGCTTCTTTTGTCCGGCCTCTTCACTTGTCAGGAGCCGACATTAACATCTTCGGGATCAAAATCCCACACATGTGCTGTTGGCTCTGCCTCTTCGGGTTCAGGCAGAGCCAACAGCGCATACTCTGTCCACCATCTTGATTCGATAACTACACGAGCGTACTGCGCCTGTGTAGTTCTATAGAGTAGTGAGCATACTCTATAGAACTACATGAGCATACTGCGCCTGCCCGGTACACTCGTGTAGGCATTGAAGCAAGATGGCTGGTGGAGCATGAGATGTCAACTCTGACCGAACCCGAAGAGGCAGAGCCAACAGCGCATGTGTGAGATTTCGATCCCGAAGATGATAATGTCAGGACAAAAGAAGCAGGGGGCGTGATGAAATATACACATAGGCGGCATTGCGGGAGATGACAAAGCTGTGCTCTCTGGGGAAAGCCCCCTGTGCTCTCTGAGCTTCATTTGCATAAACCGAAAACCTGGAATAATGTGAAAACGGCGGTGAGGACAGTAGAAATAGGGGTAGGAGATGAATAGCCTTTATAAAGGCTATTCCTACGTGGTGTCAGTTAAAACTCGAAAAATCCAATTATAGAATCCCTTTAAATAACTTCATATGGTAGCTATGTAAGGATGCAAGTTATTCAAACAAAAGTAGGTTGGTTCCAAGCAGTCGATATTCATCCTCACCACTGGCAACCTTAGAAGTACAGAGCAGTCAGGAGGACAGGGGTCACAACCAGGGGCGTAACTACCGGGGTAGCAGTGGTAGCGACTGCCACAGGGCCCGGAACATTACGGGACCCGGAGCCCTGTGGCAGTCGCTACCGCGAACCCCACAATCACTGCTATCGTTATACTCCGGGGTCTTTTGAGACCCCGGAGTATAACGATCGGGGGCCCAGGGGAGGTGAGCGAACATAAAAAACACTGTAACTCACCTATCCGCCGCTCCGCAGGCTTCAGGCCTGTTTGGTGACGTCCCAGACGTCAGCCGACGTCATTATGCGTCGCGATGCCAGCCTGGATCGCGCGAGATCCGGTCCGACTTTGAAGTTGGCCGAAGTAGCGCACGGGAGTGCACCGGAGCGAGGAAGAGGTAAGTTGCAGTGTTTTCTATGTTTCTCTCCTCCCCTGGGTCTCCGATCATTATACTCTGGGGTCTGAAAAGACCCCAGAGTATAATAATCGTTCATGGGTGGTCCACTATGGGGCATAATACTGCGTGCAGGGGCCACTATGGGGCAAACTACTGCGTGCAGGGGCCACTATGGGGCAAACTACTGCGTGCAGGGGCCACTATGGGGCAAACTACTGCGTGCAGGGGCCACTATGGGGCAAACTACTGCGTGCAGGGGCCACTATGGGGCAAACTACTGCGTGCAGGGGCCACTATGGGGCAAACTACTGCGTGCAGGGGCACTATGGGGCAAACTACTGCGTGCAGGGGCCACTATGGGGCAAACTACTGCGTGCAGGGGCCACTATGGGGCAAACTACTGCGTGCAGGGGCCACTATGGGGCAAACTACTGCGTGCAGGGGCCACTATGGGGCAAACTACTGCGTGCAGGGGCCACTATGGGGCAAACTACTGCGTGCAGGGGCCACTATGGGGCAAACTACTGCGTGCAGGGGCCACTATGGGGCAAACTACTGAGTGCAGGGGCCACTATGGGGCAAACTACTGCGTGCAGGGGCCACTATGGGGCAAACTACTGCGTGCAGGGGCCACTATGGGGCAAACTACTGCGTGCAGGGGCCACTATGGGGCATAATATTGTGTGCAGGGGCCACTATGCTGCATAATACCGTGTCCAGGAGCCACTATGGGGCATAATACCGTGTGCAGGGGCCACTATGGGGCATAATAGTGTGCGCAGGAATGCGGTTTGTGTGTGTGGGGGGGTTGGGGGCAGCGGCTTGGGAGGGGGGGGGGCCCATGTCAAATGTTCGCCTTGGGGCCCAGCCATTCCTAGTTACGCCACTGGTCACAACAGTATATGTAGAGGCCAGAGGTCAGTCTGACTCTATTCTATAAGAGTTCTGTATGCCACATCAGCAATTTTATTATACTGATAGGACCCCTGTGTTAGTGTAAGAAAAGAAATGATACTGCAGCTGCCAGGTACAGTTACAAAAGGTCCGAGCAGCATTTATCTGTCCTCAACCGCTGTGACATCAGTTGCTACAGAGTACTTCGCTTGCGCTACCCAAATCCAAATTATGCCAGGGGCACCCCCCCCCCCCCCGAAAAGCTACACCCCTGAAATGAGCTAAGTTGTGTACCAGAATTGTTCCCATGCCTCCTAAAGCATCAAACTGTCCTTATGTGAGGATCCTTATCAATAATAATGATAATAACTTTATATAGCGCCAACATATCCCACAGCACTTTACAAGTCAGAGGACACATGGACAATATGAGATATTACAATGTGAAAGAAATTAATATATCAAACAATAGGAGTGAGGGCCCTGCTTGCAAGAGCTTACATTCTATGTATCGCTCTTCATATATCAACATCTGAAGTTAATACTAGGTCAATAGTGGGACTGTGGGCTACTTTAGGGGGGAAAAAAAAACAAAAAAAAAAAAAAAAACACTTAATTTGTGCAAAATGGCAAATGATTGACATGACAAGCACTTGTATTTTTGGCCAACCATGGCTGAGATTTTCTAACAGGACAGATATTTTGACAGACATCACTGGCCAGTGTGAATGGTCATTCACTGTAATTTTTTTAAATAATTAATGGCTGGAAATTTTTATCTCAGGTATATAGCCATCAGTACATAGCTTTTATACATTTCTATGAGGGAATTTTCCTCATACCTCACATCACCCATATAAGAGACCATTACAAGTCATCATAAAAGTATTCTGCATTTTATCATAACTCGTTTAGTAGAAATCACTGACCTGACAACCTGTCAGCATCCAATACATTCACAGTTATTACACCCAGCCTGACACCAGCCATAGAGGGAATGTCATTTTCACACCTTCAGGATTTGGTTAGTATTTTGCAAGGCAAAACTAGGAGCAAAGACAGCACAAAAAGTACAAATCCAGCTGGATATACCTACCACATTCAGGAATATTTATGAAACCCTGAAAGATTTCCTATACAGAACAAGCAGCTGCAAGCTGGACATAAGCTTTACCCTGGAGGCACACACATATACTGTATACACATACAGACATCTGCTGTCACCCGTGAACCTTGCTCTGTGTAAAAGGTTTGCTGTAGACAAGCACAGGTAATACAAGTAAAAAACCCCACTGTACTTATTATACCGGAGTGACAGGGTGCCCCGTAGCTGTCAGTGTGTACCTGCCCCCTCACTAAAACGACTACTCACAGTGTAGACAGTCCAACAGGTTCACATCCCCGCCGTATGATGAGCTGTACGGGTGCCCGGTACCGATGCTCTGCTTCGGTCAGTACAAGGGAAGTGAACTACTGCTGGGGCTGTGCAGCAGCTTCCTTTCACTTTCTCGGAGCCCTCATGACGTGTGTATGGCGCCCCTCCTCTCCTGCACTGAGAGCCGACCCTCCCACCTCCTCCTTCCTTCGCTTCACTCCAGATTATGTGCCTGACTGGGAGGGTGCCTGACTGACCCTTCCAGAATGAGGCTAGGGCGGTAATTCTTGTGGTGAGCGCGCATCTCCAGACAAATAACAGGGGGTGATGTAAACAGCATGACAAAGCCTGCGGTTATCAGATCTATTTACCTCAGGAAGAACCGCACTGTTTCTTAACTGCTATGTACAGCGAGTAAAAAATTGCAAGAGCATCCCCAGGAAGACTGAAAATCTACTGAACTGATGTGGTTTAGCTGTAGGTCGTTGTTGAGAGGGTTCCTTATGAACGACAAAGTTTTTGGGGGGGTTATCTATGCAGGTTGACTACAGTGTACATCACATGGTAAGTGGGGACCCAGTTACAGATTTTCCATCAGGCTCAGGAGCTTCTAGTTACTTGGTTCAGCACAGGAATGTAACTAGCAAAGACCAAGCTCCATAGCAAACTTTCGACTGGGGCCCCCATCCCCACATGGTATAGCGCAGGGGTAAGCAACCTTTTTTGTTTGGCATGCCGATTTTAATTAAAAAAATCAAAAGATGAGGTACTCGGAGTGCCGGTCAATAATTGTAAGTCTGACGACCTCTAAAGTCATATAACGGTGGAACCCTGGAGAAATTCCGGAAGAATTGGGAGATATGGGTGACCTTGTTCCCCCCACAAAATGCCCATTGACAGCCTATATTTCCTGGCCATTTCTAGTGCTCTTGGTACACCCCCTTCTTAATCACCTATGGAATATCTTATTTGCATAGCCTTAAAATACCCGCTTAACAACTTCTCTCTTTCTAATGGTCATGACTGATAGTAGGCAGGTCTGCAAACGTGTCTACGTGGTAGACTCGTATTATTTATCCTTTAGGCCTGTTCACTTGTTTGTCTGTTCATTTGTTCTGATCTACCCCTTTCCCCCTCATGGCTATGACTTGCATAAAGCCTCTTTTCACTATACTAAGTTTGGCTACTTCTAAGTATGACGGGATTTACTTTCTAATACTTTTCAGTGTGTATCTCATTATGTATCTTTGTTCATGCTGTATTCTTGCGTATATGTATTCCTCCTGATATATGCAGATTGTGTAGCCATGAATGTAACCTATGTTTCTTGTCCTGCTTTTTAACTTGTTGTATTGTATTTATGTGAAATATTCAATAAAAAAAACTATTGTTCAAAAAAAAAAAAAAAAAGAATTGTGTACCATAGTGCACACAGTATAGTATTCCATAATGACTCCTACAGTATTCACTACTAGTTAAAAACTTTGTGTTTGAACCAGAAATTTTTGAGGTTTGCCAGCCACAAACTTATTATACATTGCTTACGCCAGCGTCATTGTGCATCATGACGCCTGTGTGACCCACATGACCGCTGAGGCCCAATCACAGGCTTCAGCAGTCTATGATGTCATTTAGGAGGCCCGAAGACCCGCGCTGGAGCCCAGGAGTAACACTGTTTCCTCACCTCCTCTGGGTCTCTGCTGATTATACAATGGTGTCTGAAGAAAGTATTATAATAGTTCTGTTACTGATGTGTTTGGTCTGAATGAAACCGCTAGGCAAACCTCGTGAGGTTCACTGTACAAATACTCTCAGGTCCAGCTTACTGATCCCCGATCCTGCCCACGGCTGCCTCCATGAGGCCCCATGCACCCTATTGAATAGCTTCAGCAACGTCCTGATGCTGTTCAGTGTCAGCGATGTGATGTGGAGGCACGGCGACCCCTGGAGGGCTGAAGGGTATGTGGAAGCAACCATGGGCGGGAGCAAGGATCAGTAAGTAAATAGCATTCATTACCTGCTAGAGTAAACCAGCAAATAGTCTATTTAAAAAAAAAAAAACAGGGAGGTGACTAGGCCCCCTAAGGTTGCGGTCCCCATAGTATCCGCTACAGCTGATATCTTGGTAGTTGCACTGCATGCCACAATTTATTTCAGTTTGGACTCTGAAAGAAGAAACATACTCCATCTGCTTCCACATTATATCAGAGCCATACAAAGTTTCAGTATAGTACTATGCTCATCTGCGTGGATGCCACATTAAGGTACAAAAAAACCTAAAGTGAATGACCCCTTATGTTCTCCAGGGGGAGGTCTTTATGTGACCCCTGCTACAGCTGATGTTATTAAGCAGCCGACCAAATGTATTTGGCATACAATGGAAATCTGTACTATTTATGCTCACAAGACCAAGCTCATAAAGAAAGGTAGAAAGAATCCGAAAGATAAAACTTAGTATTTATTTTATGATATTCATACATGAGAAACCCTTTAAAACCTACAGATACATACAGTGGGGAAAAAAAAGTATTTAGTCAGCCATCAATTGCGCAAGTTCTCCCACTTAAAAAGATGAGCAAGGCTTGTAATTGACATCATAGGTAGACCTCAACTATGAGAGACAAAATGAGAAAACATATCTAAAAAAATCACATTTTTTAAGAATTTATTTGCAAATTATGGTGGAAAATAAGTATTTAGTCACCTACAAACAAGCAAGATTTCTGGCTCTCACAGACCTGTAGCTTCTTCTTTAAGAGGCTCTTCTGTCCTCCACTCATTACCTGTAATAATGGCTCCTGTTTGAAATTGTTATCAGTATAAACGACACCTGTCCACAACCTCAAACAGTCACACTCCAAACTCCACTATGGTGAAGACCAAAGAGCTGTGGAAGGACACCAGAAACAAAATTATAGACCTGCACAAGGCTGGGAAGACTGAATCTGCAATAGGCAAGCAGCTTGGTGTGAAGAAATCAACTGTGGGAGCAATAATTAGAAAATGGAAGACATACAAGACCACTGATAATCTCCCTCGATCAGGGGCTCCACGAAAGATTCTAACCCCGTGGGGTTAAAATGATCACAAGAATGGTGAGCAAAAATCCCAGAACCACACGGGGGGACCTAGTGAATGAACTGCAGAAAGCTGGGACTAACGTAACAAAGGCTACCATCAGTAACACACTACGCCGCCAGGAACTCAGATCCTGCAGTGCCAGACGTGTCCCCCTGCTTAAGCCAGTACATATCCGGGCCCGTCTGAAGTTTACTAGAGACCATTTGGATGTTCCAGAATAATATTGGGAGAATGTCATATGGTCATATGAAACCAAAGTAGAACTGTTTGGTAGAAACACAACTCGTCGTGTTTGGAGGAGAGTGAATGCTGAGCTGCATCCAAAGAACACCATACCTACTGTGAAGCATGGGGGTGGCAACATCATGCTTTGGGGCTGTTTCTCTGCAAAGGGACCAGGACGACTGATCCGTGTACATGAAAGAATGAATGGGGCCATGTATCATGAAATTTTGAGTGCAAACCTCCTTCCATCAGCAAGGGCATTGAAGATGAAACGTGGCTGGGTCTTTCAGCATGACAATGATCCCAAGCACACCGCCAGGGCAATGAAGGAGTGGCTTCGTAAGAAGCATTTCAAGTTCCTGGAGTGGCCTAGCCAGTGTGTGCCAACAGTGTGTGCCAACCTTGTGAAGACTTACAGAAAACGTTTGACCTCTGTCATTGTCAACAAAGGATATATAACAAAGTATTGAGATGAACTTTTGTTATTGACCATCGTTATTTTCCATCATAATTTGCAAATAAATTCTTTAAAAATCAGACAATGTGATTTTCTGGATTTGTTTTCTCATTTTGTCCCTCATAGTTGAGGTCTACCTATGATGTCAATTACAGGCCTCTCTCATCTTTTTAAGTGAGAGAACTTGCACAATTGGTGGCTGACTAAATACTTTTTTTTCCCCACTGTATGTCCACTACTACATATTCAACTAAAACTGAAGGAAAGGAGAAAAAGAGGACAGGGGTATCTATATCTTCCAAATGCACACCCTAAATACTCATCATTTGTCTCCTATTAAAGTGGTTGTCCAGAATAACCACTTTTTTTTTTAGATCAGACCAGGGAAGGTGGAAAAAAAAACATACCTGTCCCCGATGCTTCAGTGTCTCCCACCATGGTCTGGTCCTGCGGCTCCGGTGTCTTATTATTAGTGGTTACATGTGGCAAGGATTTCCACCAAAACAAGATACCAGAGAAGCAGCACGGAACCGCGGGGACAGAAGAGAATGTTATTTTCCTTTCACCTTCCCTGGCTTCATATCAAAAATCTAGTTATCCTGGACAACTCCTTTAACTACAGAAAGGGACCATATGTTGTTTTTATAAAAACATAAATTTATAGCAATGAGGTCATATAGCATTCATAGCACACCATATAATGGATAGTGGCCACCTAGGTAAATAACACCTCCCAAACAGATAAATATACACCAAATAATGAGTTAATTCCCTATCTTACTGCTCACAGAGTATGAATTCATCCCAGTGAGGATGCACTCTGAAAAGAGCATACTCCAAGGCAGATAAAAGATCCTGTATTATATGTTTTCCACAGTTAGGAAAGACTCCAGCATGCTACATCTCCAAGCTACTATGCGTTTCCCCAGTCTAAAACTGGATCATGAGGGAACAGTTATGTATAGAGGCAATATAACGTGTTCGTGGATTGAGCACTTACCCCGCCCCTCCTGAGCCAAGCCCTCTGGTCCCTGACCAATCAGACATGGGGAGGAGATAGGCCTCCAACTCTACACCAATATGCATCAGACACGAGGTGAGTGAGGGGGGAAAAAGCACTCCTCGTTACAACGGAGACTAGAGTGTGTCTCCATAGCAGGCTTTTCATCACATCACCGCTCTAAACAAAATAAGAACTTGGACTGAGTATAACGTGCTACTCAGTTGTTTGTATTTTGCTATGTACAGTATATAAACTCGAGGTGAGACCTATTCACAAACAACTTTAAGGGTGTATTCAGAAAGGGAGGGGGTCAGTGAGAGAGGGAGGAGAAGTGAGGCATCATGGAACTTGTAGGAAACAAACCATAGGAAGTTAGAGATGTAAACAAATGCAGAAGATGCCAGGAGCTCACTGAGAACCCCAGAAATCACTTAAAACACTGCTAAAGGTATTTGGTTGCACTTATTAACCTATTAATAGCACTAACAGACCTTTTGTGAAAAATTATTTTTTGCCCGGACCACCCCTTTAAGGAAACGGCGCTCATTATTCAAATGTGATGTGTCACTTTAAGTGGCAATATCTTTGAGACACTTTAACTTATCAAAGTGATTCTGAGAATTTTTTTGAAACATTGCACATTGTAAATATTGGTCAAAATGTTTTGGGTTTAATTATGAAAAAATAGAAAATTTGGTGAAAATGTGGAAAAAATACATAAGTATGATGGGGTTGGGGAAGGGGGGAGTAATGGTGACATTCTGTTTCAGAAACGGGGAAATAGAACGTCACCGGATTATCAGAAAGTGTGCATTTAGGAAGTTTCTTTACCTTTTCAGTGTTTCACAGGAATTAAAACAAAATGTA
Organism: Leptodactylus fallax; assembly: GCA_947044405.1. Taxonomy (NCBI): domain Eukaryota; kingdom Metazoa; phylum Chordata; class Amphibia; order Anura; family Leptodactylidae; genus Leptodactylus; species Leptodactylus fallax. The sequence goes on along the minus strand of CAMRHE010000084.1, from coordinate 4,596,736 downwards.
GGTGAAATTTACACATTTCAATTTGAGTCACTAATATAATTCATTTAACCTTACAATTTACACATTCACAAGTGGTTAAAGGAGAAAATGCATTCCACAATCTCTTAAGCAGTTTTTTCTGAACATGGAATTATCCCACATGTGAATGTAAAGTGATGTATGGACACACAGAAAGACGCAGAAGGGAAGGAGCACTATTGGGATTTTGGAGGGCAGATTTTACTGCAATAATTTTATGGTGCCATATTGCATTTGCAGAGCCGCTGAGGTACCAGAACAGTGGACCCCCCAAAAAAAAGACACCATTTTGGAAACTAGACCCCTCAAGGAATTTATCAAGTGGTATAATGAGTACCGTGACCTTACATGTGTTTCACAGAGTCGGGCCGCGAAAATAGAAAGCAACATTTTTTCCTATAAAATGTTCCTTTGAGCTCAATTTTTGCAGTTCCACAAGGGGTTAAAGGAGAAAATACCCTCACAATTTGTTAAGCATTTTCTCCTGACTTCAAAAAAGCCTCATATGTGGGTGTAAACTGATGTATTGGCATACAGAATGGAAGGAGCGCTTGGAGAGAGATTTTACTGGAATTTGTTTCAGGCACCATGTTGCATATACAAAGCCCCTGAAGTGCCCGAACGGTGGACACCCCATTTTGGAAACTAGACCCCTCAAGGAATTTATCAAGGGGTATTGTAAGCACTTGGACCCCAAAGCTGTTTCACAGAAAATTTTTACCATTAGGATGTGAAAATGAAAACATTTTTATTCTAATAAAATGTTGCTTTAGTCCCACATTCTTCATTTTCATAAGTATTTAGAGAAGAAATTGCACTCTCAATTTGTTAAGCAATTTCTCCTAACTATGGAAATGTCCCACATGTGCATGCAAACTGCTGTGTGGTCACACATGGTACAGAACACTTTTTGGAGGGCAGATTATTCTGTAATAGTGAATGAACCATGTCTCATTTGCAGAGCCTCCGAGTCTTGGAACATTGATAACTCCTAACATATGATTCCATTTTAGAAATTAGACCCTTCAAGAAATTAATCAAGGGGTATTTTGACACCACAGGTGAGTCACAGAATTAGACAGTAAATTTGTAACATGATATATTTTCCAAATAAATGTTGCTTTAACCCCATTTTTTTTCCACAAAGGGTTAAAGTAGAAAATGCACTCACAATTTGCTAAGTAATTTGTCCCGACTACTGAAATGTCCTGCATGTGGGTGTAAACTACTGTCTTTGCACACAGCGGGACTCAGAAGGGATAGACTGCTATTTTTAGGGCAGATTTTGCAGAAATAGTTTTCAGGTGCCATGCTGTATTTGCAGTGCTCCTGAAATATGAGAACAGTGAAAAAAAAAAACAACTAATGACCTCAGGTTGGAAGCTAGACCCCATAAGACATTTATCAAGGGGTATAGGGAGTATTTGGACCCCACAGGTATTGCATTAATTTATTTTCTGGAAACTAATGCATAACAGAGGTTGAAAGGTAAATCTGTGTGGAGTGCATGGTATAAGGAGGTGATATAGCAGGACAAATAAAATAAAATTAATAATCCATGGATGTGTGGTACAATGTGAAGCACTCCTTCATGCACAGGCCAGGATTTTCGCGGCAGGTGTCACACTGATAAATGGTGTCTTTCCTTATCCCCTTTTGGAACACACACTGCACATTTTTTGGGTCTTTCCTTTCTTTGCAGTTTGTGGGACTTAACTTGGAAAGTGTTGCCCTGGTACAATACAGGCAGTTCCAGAAGTACTGGGGCCATGATCAGGGTCCTGATAACGTCCACCTGAAACTGAAGGAAGGTTCCTGTCCTGCCTGCACATTGTGATAGCACATACAGTAAGTATTATACAGAGCCATCTGTATGATGTGCTCGGCTAGCTTTTTGTACCACACTCTTGTTTTTCTCATGGCACTATGCGGTTTTCAGGACTTGGTCAGATAGATCAGCCCCTCCCATGTACTTATTATATGCCTGGATGCAGTCTGGCTTGGTGGTAGTGGTACTGTTACTGCATACAGAGACAGGGGTGCTGCCGATACAATGTATTGTGGTCAGTACAAGGACTTCCCTCTTGTCCTTATGCTTGACCAACAGTAAGTTCTCATTGCAGAGTGCCCTGCTCTCACCCCTTCTGCGGGGTTGCGCAACCTTGGGACCCCTGTCTGATTTTTGCACGCTGTCCTAGTCAGTGGTGAACCTAGCCTCTTTGCTGCCTGAGGCGGACTATAGAAAGACGCCCCCCCCCCCCCCCAAAAAAAAAAAAAATTGAGTTTCCATGCTACTAGCTTCACATGCTGTTATTGTCGCACAATATACAAAGTTATAAAACAGTTTTTAAGAATTCTTCTTCCTGTATTACTTCAGTATCAGATCAACAACACGGCATTAACAATGAAAGTAACTTCACATATCTTCTGCTTGGTGGATGGACGAGCCCGCATGGCCCCCATTCTCTATAATAGGAGCGCCGCAGATAGCTGAGTACTGGACTTCGGCTATCTTTGGCACTCCCATTGAAGTGAATGAGAGCCACATGGGTTCGTCCATCCACCAAGTGACACGTCTATATATGGCTGCGGTCAAGTTGGATTCCCACCCAGTGGGGGGAAAAAAACAATTATCAGGCTCAGTGGGGGTCTCAGCAGACAGACCCCCATCAATCAGGTATTTATCCTCTATCATTTAGGTGAATACAGGGCAGTAACATTATGTGACTTACAGGTGACGTCTCTGACTAATCGGTCACATTTCCCTTCTCTTCCCTTTGGACCGCCATGACCACTTCTTTCAGCTGTGACTTCTCTCTGTAAAGTTTGTAACACAGACATTTTTGGCTCCTCACTTTTCCAGGCATCCAACCTACATTGTCCTCACCTGCACACCCATCCTGCTGCTACCCCCAATTATAAAATATATGATATAACCCCCCTATAATGAATAATACCCCCAAGTGCATCGTTATATTAATAATGTCCGTGTGTACCCTGTATAAATAGTGCCCCTTATTAATAATACCCCAGGTGTTAACTAATTAAAAGGTTTTCCAGGTCCTTAATAAACTAATCAGTGGGGCTCAAAAACCCAGGACCCCTACTAATCAGCTGTGTAAATGGTACCTGTGTAAGCGCCGTGACCGCTTCTTTGTTTACATAGTGTCATTTATCTCACAGCGGCCATGTAATGTAACTGCAGCCTCGTCCTATACATGTCTATGTGACAAGGCTGTAATTACATAACACGGCCACTATAAACAGCGTATGATATAAACAGGCGCCATAGCCCCTGTTTATAACGCCCCATTTACACACACTATAATGTTCCACAGCAGCCCCTGCACACGGTATTATGCTCCATAGTGGCCCCTGCACACGGTATTATGCCCCGCAGTGGCCCCTGCACACGGTATTATGTTCCACAGCAACCCCTGCACACAGTTTTATGCTCCCTAGTGGTCCCTGCACACGGTATTATGCCCCATATTGGCCCCTGCACACGGTATTATGCTCCGTATTGGCCCCTGCACTGGTATTATGCTCCATAGTGGCCCTTGCACTGGTATTATGCTCCATAGTGGCCTCTGCACTGGTATTATGCTTCACAGTGGCTCCTGCACAGGGTATTATGCTCCTCAGTGGCCCCTGCGCACGGTTATATGTCCTATAGTGGCCCCTGCACTGGTATTTTGCTCCACAGTGGCCCCTGCACACGGTATTATGTCCCATAGTTGCCCACCCATGAACTATTATTATACTCGGGCGTCTTTTCAGACCCCCGAATATAATGATCGGAGATCCAGGGGAGGTGACAAGCATAAAAACCAGTGGTACTTGCCTATACTGGACACCGATGCACTCCCCGCAGCTTTCGGCCCTGTATAATTGCGCACACAAGTCACGTGATCAGTCCGGCGACGCGACCTGATGACGTCACCAGAGGCCCCAAGCCTGCTCGGAGTAACACTGATCGCAGCAGAGGTAAGTAACATTGGTTTTTATGATCCCTCACCTTCCCTTTGTGTCTGATTATTATACTCCGGGGTCTGAAAAGACCCCGGAGTATAATAATAGTAGTATTTGAGGCCCGCGGCCTCACTTACCGAGGCCCGCGGCTGCTCACAACAGCATCCACTTCCCTTTCTGCATCCATAGCAGAAGGGAAAGCGGAGGCGGCCACGAGCAGACGCGGGGTAGGTAAATAAATAGGCCGTTATCTGCCGGGGATACTCCAGCAGGTTACGGCCTATATATATACTGTATATATATATACAGGGGTGCACCGCTAATGAGGCGAATTGAGGCGGCCTAGACCCCGGAGTATAATAATTGGAGGCCTAGGGTTGGTGAGGGAACATAAAAACCAATGTTACTCACCTCCTGCGATCCGATGCAACTCCGAGCAGGCTTGAGGCCTCTGGTGACGTCATCAGGTCGCGTCGCCAGCCTGATCACGTGACGTGTGTGCGCAATTAAACAGGGCCGAAAGCTGCAAGGAGTGCACCGGTGTCCAGGATAGGTAAGTAACTCTGGTTTTTATGTTTGTATTCTCCCCTGGGTATCTAATCATTATACTCTGGGGTCTGAAAAGACCCCAGAGTATAATAATAGTTCATGGGTGGTCCAATATGGGGCATAATACCCTGTGCAGGGACCACTGTAGAGCATAATACTCTGTGCAGGGGCCACTCTGGAGCATAATACAAGTGCAGGGGCCACTATAAAGCATAATACCGAGTGCAGGGGCCACTATAGAGCATAATACCGGGTGCAGGGGTCACTATGGAGCATAATACAAGTGCAGGGGCCACTATGGAGCATAATACCAGTGCAAGGGCCACTATAGAGCATAATACCAGTGTAGGGGCCACTATGGAGCATAATACCGTGTGCTGGGGCCACTGTGGAACATAATACCGTGTGCAGGGGCCAATATGGAGCATAATACCGTGTGCAGGGGCCAATATGTGGCATAAAACTGTGTGCAGGAGTTGCTGTGGAACATAATACCGTGTGCAGTGGCCAATGCGGGGCATAATACCGTGAGCAGGGGCCACTATGGAGCATAATACCGTGTGCAGGGGCCGCTGCGGGCCATAACACTGTGTAATACTGTGTGCAGGGGCTGCTGTGGAACATTATAGTGTGTGTAAATGGGGCGCTATAAACATGGGCTATGGCACCTGTTTATATTATACGCTGTCTGTTTATAGTGACCGTGTGATGTAATTCCAGCCTTGTCACATACTGTAGACATGTACAGGACGAGGCTGTAGTTACATTACATGGCTGCTATGAGATGAATGACACTATGTAAACAGAGAAGCGGTCACGGCGCTTACACAGGTACCATTCAAACAGCTGATCAGTGGGGGTCCTGGGTTTTTGAACCCCACTGATTAGTTTATTAATGACCTGGAAAACCTTTTAATTAGTTAACACCTGGGGTATTATTAATAAGGGGCACTATTTATACAGGCTACACACGGACATTATTAATATAACGATGCACTTGGGGGTATTATTAATTATGGGGGTGTTATATCATATATTTTATAATTGGGGGTAGCAGCAGAATGGGGGCTTTGTGTAGGTGAGGACAATGTGGGTTGGATGCCTGGAAAAGTGAGGAGCCAAAGATGTCTGTGTTGCAAACTTTACAGAGACAAGTCACAGCTGGAAGAAGTGGTCATGGCAGTCCAAAGGGAAGAGAAGGGAAATGTGACCGATTAGTCAGAGGCGTCACCTGTAAGTCACAAAATGTTACTGCCCTGTATTCACCTAAATGATAGAGGATAAATACCTGATTGATGGGTGTCTGTCTGCTGAGACCCCCACTGAGCCTGAGAATTGGGTTTTTCCCCCCACTAGGTGGGAATCCAGCCTGGCTGCAGCCATATATATAGACGTGTCACTTGGTGGATGGATGAACCCGCGTGGCTATCATTCACTTCAATGGGAGTGCCAAAGATAGCCGAAGTCCAGTACTCAGCTATCTGCGGCGCTCCTATTATAGAGAATGGAGGCCACGTGGGCTCGTCCATCCACCAAGCAGAAGATGTGTGAAGTTACTTTCATTGTTAATGCCGTGTTGTTGATCTGATACTGAAGTAATACAGGAAGAAGAATTCTTAAAAACTGTTTTATAACTTTGTGTATTGTGTATATTGTGCGACGATAACAGTGTGTTAAACTAGTAGCATGGAAACTCAGTTTTTTTTTTTGGGGGGGGGGGGGGCGTCTTTCTATAGTCTGCCTCAGGCAGCAAAGAGGCTAGGTTCACCACTGTATATATATATATATATATATATATATATATATAAAAAAAAGTTCTCCGCACTTACCTGCGATGACTTGAAGGAGCCGCCGCCTTTTCTTGTCCTTGACGTCTGTGTCTCAGCGTAGGCAGCGTGATGACGTCATTGTATCGCCGCCTGCGCTGAGATGCGAAGTCTCGTAAATCAACCCAGGACAGGCCCCGCTCAGGTCTGTTTTTTTTTTTTTTTTTTAAAGCGGCCTGTCCTGGGCTGGTTTACGGTAAATATAAAATAAAAAATGCCGCCCCCCAGACAGTGACGGACAGTGCCGCCTGAGGCGGCCGCCTCACTTCGCCTCATTAGCGGTGCGCCCCTGGTCCTAGTGTAGGGAACTGCCATTTCTACTAGTATATAATGTGTCTAGCTTCTCTGCCCCTGCAGTTTGGCTTCAGAGACCCCAGGTATTCAGTGCAGGGTTTGTTTGTAAATACAGTGAGTCAGACACATGTGAGGCAGAGCTGCTGGGGGGAGACATGTGAGGTAGAGCTGCTGTGAGACAGACATGTTATGTCTGGGGGAGTCTAAAGCAGGTGGTAGGTGTGATTCTAAGGAGTAGATAAGTAGATGTTTAAGAATCTATATCCTTGAGATCAGCTAGTGAAGCTGTTCTACCTTATTTCAGAGCCACCTGTTCCACTTTACTTCACAGTATATAGTTAGGTATGTGTTACCCCCTATATACTCACAGGACCTAGCTAGTAACAGTAGTTAGGGATCAATATATATATATATATATATATATATATATATATATACAGTTCAGGGCAGTGATAGGTTAGGCTTCCGACGGCCAACTAGCTAGTTAGAGGACCGGTTGCACTAGTAGTTTAGCTGGCAGGTTAAGGACTCAGTGTTAGGGTAGTCAGGCCTGCATTTACTGCCGTCACCGTCGCCCTGTTTGCTGCCTGTGAAGAATCTCATCATCATCATCATCATCTCCTGGAAGAATCCGAGGAGCCACAGTCATCCACAGGGGCCCCTGCATCTCTTCTGTTGCCTGGAGGTATTGTGCACCGGAATCTTGCTATATATCTATATATATATACCCGGGTATATAACCTAAGACTGTTGTGGACTTGCTGGTTGTTGTAGTACTGCTGTGTTCTGAGTATATTGTATGTATGTATTATTACCCTTTTGATTCTTATAAAGCTACTGTTATAACCTTATGTGGTATCTGTATGTATTCTTCAGACTGTGAGATTAGTACAGTGATCCTTGTTAAGGCTACTAACTGTACTTCATGGGTAAGTCCCAGGAAGAGATCCTCCCTGTAATACAGAGGCTCTATCCTGGGTGGAGGCACTGATATATTTCATATATGTTCCCACTCTTCCCTTCAGCGAAGGCTTCAGGTCCCATTATACACACAGGTCAGCGCCAGAGTCTGTTGCGGGAGGGATACTACTCATACCCCCCCCCCCCCCAAATAGGGCTACATTTGGAGGCACTGCTGAGATTTAGAAGTGGGAATAGTCATTGATATGGAGAAGCGATATAGCTCAGAGGGGAACCTCCCACTAGCTACTACATGGGATTACCGACCTCCTGTTCCTCCACTGGTTCAGGTAAAGGAAGAACGCCGCTCAGCCAGTTACCCCCCAGTATGGCCGTCGCTAGCAGTTTCTCTAGTGACAGTGCTATTAGCACTTTAGCCAAGCTGACTGAAATGTTAGCTCAGGGCCTGCAGGCCACTCACTACAAGAAACTAAAGGTATTCTCAGGTAATGTCCCAGTACCACAAGGGGAGGAAAACTTTGAGATATGGAAAGAACATACTCTCCAATGCCTGAAGGAATGGTCTTGCTCTGAAGAAGGCAAGCGGCAGCGTATCAGTGAAAGTTTACGGTCTCCTGCTGCAGAATTGATCCGCTTGTACAGAGACTCTCATGAAGGAGTGAGTGCATTGGACTATATACAAGTACTGTCTGATCACTTTGAGCCATACTATGACCTTGCCCAGATGGTTGCTGATTACCGAATGGTTCGTCAAAAAGAAGGGGAAAATGTCTCTACTTTTATTAACTGTTTACAGCTACTTCTTTCACGTCTGGTGTACCACGCAGCTACAGTCATATGAAAAAGTTTGGGCACCCCTATTAATCTTAATCATTTTTAGTTCTAAATATTTGGGTGTTTGCAACAGCCATTTCACTTTGATATATCTAGTAACTGATGGACACAGTAATATTTCAGGATTGAAATGAGGTTTATTGTACTAACAGAAAATGTGCAATATGCATTAAACCAAAATTTGACCGGTGCAAAAATTTGGGTACCCTTAGCATTTTATTGATTTGAATACTCCTAACTACTTTTTACTGACTTACTGAAGCACAAAATTGGTTTTGTAACCTCACTGAGCTTTGAACTTCATAGCCAGGTGTATCCAATCATGAGAAAAGGTATTTAAGGTGGCCAATTGCAAGTTGTTCTCCTATTTGAATCTCCTCTGAAGAGTGGCATCATGGGCTCCTCAAAACAACTCTCAAATGATCTTAAAACAAAGATTGTTCAACATAGTTGTTCAGGGGAAGGATACAAAAAGTTGTCTCAGAGATTTAACCTGTCAGTTTCCACTGTGAGGAACATAGTAAGGAAATGGAAGACCACAGGGACAGTTCTTGTTAAGCCCAGAAGTGGCAGGCCAAGAAAAATATCAGAAAGGCAGAGAAGAAGAATGGTGAGAACAGTCAAGGACAATCCACAGACCACCTCCAAAGAGCTGCAGCATCATCTTGCTGCAGATGGTGTCACTGTGCATCGGTCAACAATACAGCACACTTTGCACAAGGAGAAGCTGTATGGGAGAGTGATGCGAAAGAAGCCGTTTCTGAAAGCACGCCACAAACAGAGTCGCCTGAGGTATGCAAAAGCACATTTGGACAAGCCAGCTTCATTTTGGAAGAAGGTCCTGTGGACTGATGAAACAAAGATTGAGTTGTTTGGTCATACAAAAAGGCGTTATGCATGGCGTCAAAAAAACACAGCATTCCAAGAAAAACACTTGCTACCCACTGTAAAATTTGGTGGAGGTTCCATCATGCTTTGGGGCTGTGCGGCCAATGCCGGCGCTGGGAATCTTGTTAAAGTTGAGGGTCGCATGGATTCAACTCAGTATCAGCAGATTCTTGAGAATAATGTACAAGAATCAGTGACGAATTTGAAGTTATGCCGGGGATGGATATTTCAGCAAGACACAGCTCCAAATCTACTCAGGCATTCATGCAGAGGAACAATTACAATGTTCTGGAATGGCCATCCCAGTCCCCAGACCTGAATATCGTTGAACATCTGTGGGATAATTTGAAGCGGGCTGTCCATGCTCGGCGACCATCAAACTTAACTGAACTGGAATTGTTTTGTAAAGAGGAATGGTCAAAAATACCTTCATCCAGGATCCAGGAACTGATTAAAAGCTACAGGAAGCGACTAGAGGCTGTTATTTTTGCAAAAGGAGGATCTACTAAATATTAATGTGACTTTTCTGTTGAGGTGCCCATACTTTTGCACCGGTCAAATTTTGGTTTAATGCATATTGCATATTTTCTGTTAGTACAATAAACCTCATTTCAATCCTGAAATATTACTGTGTCCATCAGTTATTAGATATATCAAACTGAAATGGCTGTTGCAAACACCCAAATATTTAGAACTAAAAATGATTAAGATTAATAGGGGTGCCCAAACTTTTAGACTGTATATCTACTTCAGAGGTAGACGCTATGAGAACCAGTCAGTTGGTGAGAGGGTTACAACCTCATCATCCTCTTGTTCAAGTACTCAAGGTCTTACTATCTGACAAAGTTCTTCCATTTCCTGACTTAATGAAGTTAGTGAAGAAACAAGAAGCTGACATTACTTTTAGTACCCCTAAGAAAGCGAAAAGCATCTCTAAAGAAGATGTTCTTCCTAATTCAAACAAGGACAAACCAGCGGAGCGGTCAGAACCTAGACAGACCGCCACTCCACCCACTGCCACTCAATGGAGGAAGGATGCTAGAACCTGTTATAAATGTGGTCAGACAGGCCATACTGCCAGACAGTGTACGGAGGACAGTGAGGAATTGGGACACAGTGCTGTCTTCTCTATTCAGAATCAAAGACACCGGAGGAAGGCGGGCCGAGTAAAACCAGAGGCGCTATCGCGGGCTCCAGGTCCGTTGTCAAAGTCACTGTCAATGGTCATGCCGCTCCTGCCGTTTGATACAGGATCTCAAGTGATCCTGATTTATCGCTCGTTCTACCAAAAGTATCTGAGGGATATACCTCTTCAGTCTACGGGACAAATGAAATTGTGGGGGCTTAATTCAGGATCATATCCTGTAGATGGTAGCCTACAAGTAGTTATAGCTATCCCTGAATTAGAAGATCAGAGTGTCGCTCCCATGAAGATTACGGCTCTTGTCTGTCCTGATACAGGGGATTCTTGTGCAGCTCCTGTGATACTTGGCACTAATTGTCCCGCAGTGCATTATGCTTTTCAGAAGTTTCTTGGAAGAGATTGGAACCCTGCAGCTCAGCCGGTGAATATATCTTCTGACCTTAGAGAACTCTGTGATGCCCTGTCTACTGGCTAACGACATGGAATGGTATATCATATCGGTGAGAGAACCGTGGAAGTTCCTGCCGGGGGGGAGAGAGTTCTGAGAGTAGCCTCCAGCATTGCTCCCGATTTGCTTGAAGGGGGGAGTTATGTCCTTATGGAAACCCCTGAAGATAAGATTAACCAGAATGGTTTGATGGTGATCCCAGAGAGAAAGGACTGGAGAAATAAAGTGGAGTTATCTACCTGTGTGACAGTGAGGAACTGTTCACCGCATCCGATCGTAATTGGACCATACCAGAATGTGGCCCACTGCTACCCTGTGCTTGGAGTAAATCCATGTGCTGAAGTGTGCAGGATTCAAATCCGAGATGCAATCCCTAATCTCAATCTTGACTTGAGTGATCCACATTTACCAGAGGCCTGGAATCAGCGACTGACACAGAAGTTGTCTGAATTATCGGAAGTGTTCTCCATGGATGATACAGATGTAGGTTGTGCTAAAAGTGCTCAACACACTTTCCGATTGACCGATTCTACTCCCTTCCGGGAGCGACCACGGAGAGTTGCTCCAAAGGATGTTGATGAGTTAAGACAGACTCTACAGCAAATGAAAGGTCAGGGGATCATTGTGGACAGTAAGAGCCCCTATGCCTCACCTATTGTGGTGGTAAGAAAAAAATCTGGAGCAATTCACCTATGTGTGGATTACAGAACTCTGAACCGGAGAACCTTACCTGATCAGTATACACTGCCGAAAATTGAAGAAGCTCTGGAAGCTCTGAATGGAAACTGTTGGTTCACAGTGCTGGACCTAAGATCAGGATACTATCAAGTCCCAATGGCACCTGAGGATCAGGAAAAGACAGCCTTCATATGCCCCTTGGGTTTCTTTCAGTTCACTCGCATGCCGCAAGGTACAAAAGGTGTGCCAGCAACGTTCCAAAGGTTGATGGAAAGAGTGTTAGGTGATTTAGTGCCCCGGGAATGCCTTGTATATCTTGATGACATTATTGTGTTTGGAAAGACGCTGGAAGAACATGAAGAACGACTCATGAGAGTACTCCAACGCTTAAAAGAAGAGGGGCTGAAGTTGTCGGCTGACAAATGCAAATTTTGTAGATCTTTGGTCACTTATTTAGGTCATATTGTTTCTGCTGAAGGAGTTGCTACCGATCCTGGTAAGATTGAAGCTGTGGTGAATTGGCCCCGACCACAAAATATTACGGAGTTGCAATCTTTCTTGGGGTTTTGTGGATTCTATCGACGATTTGTGGAAGGATAGAAGAAAGGGTCTTCCAAAAGCCTTTTTGGCGATAGGTGGACTGCGGATTGTGAAGAAGCATTTAAGTTGTTGAAGAAGAAATTGACAGAAGCTCCCGTTCTGGCTTATGCTGATGCACAGAAGCTATATGTGCTACATGTAGATGTCAGCTTTGAAGGATTAGGTGGCGTGCTGCACCAAGAATACCCGGCCAGGTTACGGCCCATAGCTTTCATAAGTCGAAGTCTTTCTCCCAGCGAGAAAAATTATCCAGTGCATAAATTGGAGTTTTTGGCGCTCAAGTGGGCCATTGTTGATAAATTACATGACTATTTATACGGAGCCACGTTTGAAGTGAGAACAGACAACAATCCACTGACATACATTTTGTCAACCGCTAAACTCGATGCTACAGGACATCGCTGGTTGGCGGCTTTATCCAACTACCAATTCACACTCAAGTATAAACCGGGGCCCAAGAACATTGGGGCAGATGCTCTATCAAGACGGCCTGGATTACCTAGTCTGGAAGTAGTGGATGAATGGGAAGAAGTGCCAAGTCCTGGAGTAGGAGCTTTGTGTGCCATGGCTGCTGTAGCTGAAGGGCGAGTAGCCTTTTCCGAAACTCGGCTTATTGACTCTTTTGGGGGAGGTCCCGAAGCTGTACCAGACATGTTTGCATACCCTGCCGCTTTAGGATCCTTTGAGAGTTGCTCTATATCTTCAAAGCGAATGATCTGGAGTCAAAAGACTGATCCTTTAATTGGACCTCTTTATCAAGCAGTGAGTTCTCAAGACAGAGAAATGTTAAAGACATCCCTACCATCTGAATGCAGTCAACTTCTACGAGATTGGGAGAAGTTTGAAATAGACGACGGCCTACTTTATCGTGTGGTGCTGTATCATGATCACCCTGGAAGGCGCCAACTAGTTATTCCAAGCTGCTTTCAGAAGATGATTTTCCAAAGTCTGCATGATTATCATGGTCATTTGGGACCTGAGTAGACCTATGGCCTAATACAAGACCAATTCTACTGGCTGGCCCAAAATGAGAAATACCGTGACCCGTCTGTGTAGGTGCTGTCGCAGATGTTTGCAGAGGAAGACTGTCCCGGTTCGAGCGGCCTTCATGGGACACTTGAAGAGTTCGGGACCCATGGATCTTGTCTGCATAGACTTCCTTTGTATTGACAACGACTCCAGAGAATTTGGAAATGTATTGGTGGTGACTGACCACTTCATACGATATGCTCAAGCCTTTCCGACTAAGGATCAAAAAGCAGTCACCGTTGCAAGAGTGCTTTGGGAAAAGTATTTTATCCATTATAGCTTACCACACCGGTTGCATTCTGATCAAGGCCGGGATTTTGAGAGTAACCTGATCAAAGAGTTACTTCAGTTGTTGAACATCCGCAAAAGTCGGACGACGCCTTACCATCCAGAGGGAGATGCCCTTCCTGAAAGATTTAACAGGACTTTACTTGATATGCTTGGTACCTTACGAATTGAGGATAAGCTATCCTGGAGTCTGTGAAGAATATCGCCTTGCCAAGCCTCTTGGCGTACCTGCGATCACCCTTCTAACCTTCCATTCACCACCCGTGAGCGGACAGAGTTCGTAGGATAGAATGAAACAAGCTTTAGAAATTTTATATATTTAATAACCCAAGTGGGTCGGTACTAATTAATAGCATATACAGAAATATACAATATTAATACGATCAAGCATAAACATACAAGCAAAAGGGCGATGATACAGCACATAAAACAAAAATGGGAATAAAGTATAGAGTACTAACTGAGCCCCCAGCTGCTCTTAGCTGTCTCTCTTTCAGGCTCCACACCAAGACAAAGAAAAACTCACCCACCTCAGTGTCAGACCCTCTTCAGCCCCACCCTTCACCTCCCCCCAGCCAGCCCTCTCCTCACGAAAAGAGGAATCTATGCCGGTTAGAAGGAAAGATGGGTGCCTTCCTAGGTGCGGGGAGGGGTGGGTGAAGTTAAGGTCACCAGACCACTATCCCTCATCGCCATCTGGCCAGGGATAAAAACCAGTGAGGCATAGCGTCCAAGGGTGTAGACTCAACTTAAGCACCACATTCCAACAAGTGGGGGAGGACTGACATGAGCAAGTAAAAACACACTTCCAAGAAAGATATAAAACTGAGGGTTGGTTTATCACACCTCCCCCTTTTAGAGCATGTCGGGGGAAAGAAGGAGGAGCCTCCGTTCCTCTTCCACCCGCACCTCCGCAGCCTCATCCCGCCGGGACAGGCCATCGGCATTGCCATGGGCCTGGCCAGGCTTGTGCCAGATGTCATAGTTGTATTGCTGCAGCACCAGGCTCCAACGTAACAACCGTCCATTCTGACCTGCAACACGTTTGATCCAGATCAGAGGGTTGTTATCCATCACCACGGTGAAGTGGCGCCCATACAAGTAAGGCTGCAGATGCTGCAAGGCCCAAACAATTGCTAGGCATTCCTTCTCCACTGTGGCGTAGACCTCCTCCCGCGGCAGAAGCTTTCGGCTGAGGTACTGCACCGGGTGCTCTTGACCCGCTGAGTCAAGCTGGCTCAGTACGGCACCGAGTCCGTAGGTGCTGGCGTCGGTCTGTAGCACCAGCGGACGTGATTCATTGTACGCCTGAAGTACAGGTGCGTTCGCCAGGGCCGCTTTCAGGGCCTGGAAGGAGCGCTCGCAAGCATCCGTCCACTGGACAGTTTGCGGCAACTTCTTGATGAGGTCTGTCAAGGGGGCAGCCAGAGCACTATAGTTCGGTACAAACTTCCTATAGTACCCTGCCGTACCCAGGAAAGACATCACCTGTCGCTTGGTCTGGGGGGTTGGCCAGGACGTGATTACATCCAGCTTTTCTGGTTCTGGTTTCAGGGTTCCCCCACCTACCCGGTGTCCCAGGTATTGGACCTTGCGCATGCCCAGCTGACATTTTTCCGGTTTGATGGTCAAGCCCACACTGTGGATCCGCCCCAGCACCTGCGCCAGGTGCTGTAGGTGTTCCTCCCAAGTGGAGCTGAAGACGGCAATGTCATCCAGATACGCAGTGGCAAACCCTTCACATCCCGTCAGTAGGAAGTTGACCATCCGCTGGAAAGTGGCAGGGGCATTCTTCATGCCGAATGGCATGACAGTGGACTCGTACAGTCCAAAAGGTGTGATAAAGGCCGATCGCTCCTGTGCCTGAGGGGACAGGGGGATCTGCCAGTATCCCCGACTCAAGTCCATGATGGACAAGTAATGGGCCTTACCTAACCGGTCAAGCAGGTCGTCGATGCGCGGCATGGGGTACGCGTCGTCGACTGTAACCGCATTAAGCTCCCTGTAGTCTACACAGAACCAGGTGGTCCGGTCCTTTTTGGGCACAAGGACCACAGGGGAAGCCCATGCACTGTGAGAGGGCTGAATCACCCCCAGTTCCAGCATCTCGTCAATCTCCTTGCGCATCTGGACCTATACCTCCGAGGAGACGCGATATGGCGACCGCCGGATAGGGGCATGATTCCCGGTATCCACATGGTGAATGGCCTGGTCAGTCCTCCCGGGCTTCGCGGAGAACAGACCAGGTAGGGAGTGCACAACTTCATCCAGCTGGAACAGCTGGGCCTCAGCCAGCAGGGGGTTCACCTGTGTCTTCTTGTTGGACCCATCCTCCTGAAAATGGGCAAGCAAGTCAACAAGGTCTTCTTCTTCCCCCTCCTCTAGCAGACTGCATACCGGAAAGGCACTAGCTTCCCGGTCATGATGATCCTTCATCATGTTGACATGGAAGACCTTATGCCTGTTCTGGCCTGGATCAACAGTGACCAGGTAGCTGACGCTGTTGACCTGCTGGTGCACGACGTATGGACCGGTCCATTTCGCCTGAAGCTTGTCCTGGGGCTCAGGGACTAGGTCCCATACTTTCTGCCCCGGCTGGTATGTTCTCTCATGGGCATTCTGATCATACCAGCGCTTCTGGTCGGCCTGAGCCTGGACCATGTTGTCATGCACCAGCTGCGCCATAGCCTGCATTTGGTCATGGAATCGCAGGACATACTCCACGACTGGCACACCTTGGATGGCCGTTTCTCCTTCCCAGGACTCTTTCACAAGAGTTAGGGGCCCACGTCCACGTCTCCCGTACAAGAGCTCAAAGGGGGAGAACCCCGTTGAGGCTTGAGGCACCTCCCGGTAAGCAAACAGCAGGTGCGGGAGATAAGGCTCCCAGTCGCGCCCGTGGGACTCGACTAACATCCTGAGCATCTGCTTCAGGGTGCCATTGAACCGTTCACACAGGCCATTGGTCTGTGGGTGATATGGGCTGGACACCAGATGTTGCACCTCTGTTACCTTACACAGGCCTTGCATAAAGGCAGACATGAACTGGGTACCTTGGTCTGTGAGCATCTCTCTGGGAAATCCAACACGGGAGAAGATGCCTACCAGAGCCTTGGCCACTACATCAGCCCGGGTGGAAGACAGCTTCCGGGTACCTAGTAGCGTAGTCTACTACCGTTAATACCGTGTTTCTCCGAGAATTAGACAGGGTCTTATATTATTTTTTGCTCTGAAAAAAGGGCTAGGGCTTATTTTCGGGGTAGGTCTTAATTTTTTCCATGAACAACAATCACAATTTGATCGCTTTTTATTTCAACTTTTATCAGAGGTGAAACAGCGAAAAAAACAGCAGTTCGGCACTTTCATTTTTTTGTTTTGCTATGGCATTCACTATAGAGGTAAAATAATTTTATAAATTTGTAGATCGGGCGTTTTTGGGCACAGGGATACCTAATGTGTATGTGTTTCACAGTAATATTTTATTTTTATATGTATTGTAGTGAAAGTGGGAGGGGGGGGCTTGAACTTTTATTTAGTGTTTTTTAAATATTTTTTTTAACTTTTTTTTTTTTTTCAGTTAACCCCTCCTAGGGGGCTTGAACCTGCAATCATCCCATAGACTGCAATACAACGTATTGCAGTCTATGGGAGATTATCTATATTACTAATGAGGCTGGACCTCAATAGTAATATTCCTATGACAGGCCGTGGGAGCCTTCATAACGCTCCCGGCTGTCAAAGGAACAGGTCGGCTCCTGCGATCTCACCCGCGGGAGGCGGCCTGCAACGTAAAGGTACGGGGCCGGTGGGGACCGGCCCCGGGGATAGTTACTCTGCTTTGGGGGGTCGATTTGGAGAGGAGGGGGGGCACGGACTGACAGACCTAACAATGCCCGCGATCAGTGGACTCTGATCGCGTGCATTAACTGCGGGTCTCCGGTGTACAAGGAGACCCGGTATAGCAGCTATAGGGGGTGGGGATGGGGGGGGGGGGGAAGCGCGGAGGTCACACTAAGCAAGGCCCGCGGTCAGAGTCCATTCTGATCGCGGGCATTAACTCCGGGTTTTGCTACTTTGGTGGGAGGGAAGGGAAAGGGAAGTCACGCTGAACAATGCCCACGATCAGGATAGACACTGATCGCGGGCATTAACTCCAGGTCTCCGCAGAGACCCGGTACGGCCGGCCGCTCAGCCATCTTTAAGGACCCAGCATCCGCTGTAATTGCGCGGCGGATGTCGGGAAGGGGTTAAATTGGCTAGGGCTTATTTTTGGAGTAGGGCTTATATTTCAAGCCTACTCCAAAAAACCTGGAAAATGTAGCTAGGGCTTATTTTCGGGGTAGGTCTTATTTTTGGAGAAACACGGTATGAAACGTTTCCCGGTGCGACTGGGAATGGACAGGGGTCCAATGAGATCCACAGCCACCCGCTGGAAAGGTTCGGTTATGATGGGCATAGGTATCATTGGGGCTTTTGAGCCTTGCCCCGCCTTGCCCATCCTCTGACAAGTGTCACATGAACGGCAGTATTTAGCTACATCTGTCCCCATTTTAGGCCAGTAGAATAAGTGGCTGAGGCGAGCCTTGGTCTTAGCGATCCCCAGGTGGCCTGCCAGTGGAATATCATGAGCAATCCGCGACAACTCCACCCGATAGGGTTGGGGTACCACCAAATGTTTCTCCCTGAGCCGACTTTCTTTTCCCTTTGTGGGGATCGTTTCCCGGTACAACCTCCCTTGCTCCCAGTACACGCTGTCCTTGTCCGACTCCAAGGGAGGTTGAGTAGCATGCTCCTTCAATGCGTCCAGACTGCGGTCAGCTTGGACAGCGACCCCGAATTCCTGACTGGAACCAGACAGAAGAGATGTGCATGTCACATACCCGCCGGACTCCTCCGGCTCCAGTGTGGGGAGGCTAGTCATGGCGGTCTCAGTGCCATCTCCGGGTGACAGAGGGAACGGCTCAGGGGTCGGAGCGCCTTCCACCCATCTAGCACTCTGGATGCGGGTTACCACCGCAACACCAGCAGTCCGTTCCTCATCCGGATTGGCCCTGAGATCCCCGTGACCTACCTGACCACCTGGCACATTGTCACCAGTTGGGGTTGCCCCCAGCATCTCAGAAGAGCTACCCTGGAAATCTGCAAGGCAAGAATTAGCAATTACATTGACATTGCATTCATTCATTGATTCACAGTGAACTGCATGGGTGAATGGCTCAGCCAGGGTCACACTGAGGGGGCTATCACCACCCGCAGATGTGGGCGGGGTTACAGCCAGGTTAGCATTCCACAGTCCCTCATTCACATGCTCACTGATTACTTTAGCTGGGCACACAGCAGGGGGAAACAAGCTGCTGACCCCTCCCTCTGTGACAGGCTTCAACACCACATTAAAATCATCCTTCAGTACAGACATTTTGTCACAGCGAGGTGGGGCTACTCCCACCCCATATTGGGACACCAAGGGCCCCAAATCTGTTCCCAATAGTACATTGGCAGGCAGATTAGACATTAGCCCCACATCACGCATTCCTTTTCCTGCACCCCAGTCCAAATGGACGCAAGCCATGGGCACAGTTAAGCGTTCTTGTCCAAAACCCCACAGGGTCAGAGTTTTTCCAGGGATAATACTGTCCGCAGGGACCAAGTCAGATTGCACCAGAGTAACATCCACCCCAGTGTCCCGAAATCCCATGACCACCTTATCCCCCACAATGAACTGTTGACGGTTGGCATTGGATTGCAACCCCTCCCTCCCCCCACCAAGTATACAGATGAGCCAGCTGCCGTGGCTGGGGAAACAGGGGAGTTCTTAGAGTGGTTGGGGCACTCCGCCTTGAAATGTCCTGGCTGGTTACAGGCATGACACCGCCGGACCTCTCCTTGGGACTTGGAGGTGGTCCCCGGGGCGCCCAGAGTTCTTGGGACAGGGGAAGTAGAGGGGTCACCCGGGACAGAATTTGTCTTACCCCTCTTGGAGACTGCAGGCTGTGGTGAGCTCCAGCTTTGTCCCTCCTTCCAGCTTGGGGGTCTCTGCAGTGTGGCTCCTCTCTTGGCCCCTTGCTCCCTGGTGGACACATAGTCGTCAGCAATCTCTGCAGCCTTGTCTGCTGTTGTGGGTTTCCAATCACACACGAACTGGCGGACCTCCAGAGGGCACACCTGGAGAAATTGTTCCTTTATCATAAGATCCCCAAGTCCCTCAAACGTGGTGACAGTAAGTCCTTTGATCCACTGCCAGAATGTAGCCTGTAAGTGGTGCAGAACATCCGCATAGCTCTCTGTGGGACCCCACTGTATATTCCGGAACTTTTTGCGGTACACCTCCGGCGTGAGCCGGTATCTCCAGATCAGCGCCGCTTTGAGGGTCTCATAGTCCGCGTCCTCTGGTAAGCTCGTGGAAACATCCAGGCCTTTTCCCTTCAGCCGGGGAGACAGGTAACGGGCCCATTCTGCCTGGGGAATATGATGCTGCTTACACGCCCTCTCAAATCCCTGCAAGAATGAGTCCAAGTCCCCGATATGTTCCAAGATTGGAAAGTCCTCAGATCGGATCTTTAGTGCTTGGGCTCCTGGAGTTTGTGCAGGGGAAGGTTGCACCTGCTGGCGAAGTTCCAGCTTTTTTTAGCTCAAGCTGATGCTCCCTCTCCGCCTGGCGTTCACGGGCCTCTCGCTCAGCCTCTCTCTCAGCCCGACGCTCTGCAGCAGCGGCAGCGGCCTCTCTCTCAGCCCGACGCTCTGCAGCAGCAGCAGCAGCTTGGTACTGGTGAATCACCTGCAGAGGGGTGCTATAGTCACTGACATCTATCTGCTGTAAGGCCATTTGCAAGTATAAGTCCATTACCCCCACAGAACTGGGGCTACTGGTCCCTCCAGGCACAGTTACCTCTGGGGTCCGGGCACCTGCTGAACCGTCTGGCATGGTGATGTTTTCTTGTGCCAGCCCTTCAGGACTTTGCTCCTCGTCCTGCCCAGCTGCAGCACCTTCCATATCAGCCATCTGCTCAGCGTTTGTATCAGTCGGTTGCTGCCGTCCCCTGGCTCCACTTCTCAGAGTGCAAGGCATTCACTAGAAGTCGTTGCCAAATAAAAGATAGGACAGAAAAAAGAAGAAGGGAGGGAACAGTACTGTACCAAACTTTCACCGTATTTTAAGCTTGATTTCATACCGAGCTTGTTCCATAGGATTGCCACAATCCTCAGTGTCTGAGTGATACCACACCCACACACTGTTATCCTAAAATCCCACAACGCTGCCACCACTGTGAAGAATATCGCCTTGCCAAGCCTCTTGGCGTACCTGCGATCACCCTTCTAACCTTCCATTCACCACCCGTGAGCGGACAGAGTTCGTAGGATAGAATGAAACGAGCTTTAGAAATTTTATATATTTAATAACCCAAGTTGGTCGGTACTAATTAATAGCATATACAGAAATATACAATATTAATACGATCAAGCATAAACATACAAGCAAAAGGGCGATGATACAGCACATAAAACGGCCCCCCCCCCCCCCCCCCCCCCCCCCCCCCCCCCACACCCCCCCCCCCCCCCCCCCCCCCCCCCCCCCCCCCCCCCCCCCCCCCCCCCCCCCCCCCCCCCCCCCCGCGGGGGCGCCCCCCCCGGGGGGGGGGGGGGGGCCCCCCCCCCCCCGCGGGGGGGGGGGGGGGGGGGGGCCCCCCCCCCCCCCCCCCCCCCCCCCCCCCCCCCCCCCGCGAAAACCCCCGGGGGCCCCCCCCCCCCGGCGCCCCCCCCCCCCCCCCCCCCCCCCCCCCCAGGGGGGGGGGGGGGCGCCGGCCCCAAAAAAAACCCCCCCCAAAAAAAAAAAAAGGGGGGCGCCCCCCCCCCACCGCCAAAAAGGGGGGGCCGCGGCGCCCCCCCACAACAACACAACCCCCCCCCCCCCCCGCCCCCCCCTTTTTTTAGTTTGGGGGGGGCCCCCGCCCCCCCTATCCACATCTTGTGGGGGCCCCCCACCAATGGTACCCGCCACCGAGACCATTACCGATATGTGGCACGTTTGAAAGAAACGCTTAAGAGTGCTTATCAGCTGGCTGAGGAAAATGCGGCCAAAGTGAATGAAGGAAATAAAAGGAGATTTGATCTTCGAGTAAGATACCGAGATTTGAACCCTGGTGACCATGTTCTTCTACGGAATTTGGGAGCATCTGCAAAACATAAGCTGGCTGATCGATGGCGGAGTGAACTCTTTACAGTGGTAGATCGGTTGCCTGGAATACCAGTCTACAAGATAAAAGGACGGGACGGGAGGATCAGGACTTGGCATAGAAATCATTTGTTGCCTGTACCTCAAAGTGTTGGTGCGGATATCTCCAATGATGGCTCGGCCTGCGATTCTCCACAGCCCTTAGCCGATATTCCACCTGACCTTCCTGAAACTACTGAGAGTGATTGGACTGTGGCTCCTGAAGTTCCTAGATCACCAGTATCTTCTCCTTCAGGGAGACCTATGAACCCTCAAACTCCAGAATTCGTGCCTAGATCTGTGTCTACAGATGAGCAGGGATCTAGCTCTCCTACGCCACGAGCACTATCCCCTCCCATGGCAGACAACCCTAGTTTAGGGCCTGGACATGCTAGTTTACCTCAGAGAGAAGTACGGAGAGGAGAGAGAATTAGACACCCTCCACCATACTGACATATTATAGTTTGGGGGACCCCAGATTTACTACTCAGCCTCATTTATATCATGCTTGGGTGGGTGCAGTGTCCACTTTGGTCAATATGTTACCAATTTTCGCTCCTGTTGGCATGTATACCTATTAACCTGTTGTGACTCTGTAAATGCAAAAGCAACCATATTGATATTGTCATTGGTAATGTTGACTGTATACTATGACTTTGTATGTCTTTGACGTGACGTAAAGATTTCACCAGAGGGAGAGTGTAGGGAACTGCCATTTCTACTAGTATATAATGTGTCTAGCTTCTCTGCCCCTGCAGTTTGGCTTCAGAGACCCCAGGCATTCAGTGCAGGGTTTGTTTGTAAACACAGTGAGTCAGACACATGTGAGGCAGAGCTGCTGGGGGAGACATGTGAAGTAGAGCTGCTGTGAGACAGACATGTTATGTCTGGGGGAGTCTAAGCCCCGCGGGGGGTGGGTGTTATTCCAAAGAGAAGAAAAATAGATTTTTAAAAATCCATATCCTTGAGATCAGCTAGTGAAGCTGTTCTACCTTATTTCAGAGCCACCTGTTCCACTTTACTTCACAGTATATAGTTAGGTATGTGTTACCCCCTATATACTCACAGGACCTAGCTAGTAACTGTAGTTAGGGATCAATATATATATATATATATATATATAGTTCAGGGCAGTGATAGGTTAGGCTTCCGACGGCCAACTAGCTAGTTAGAGGCCCGGTTGCACTAGTAGTTTAGCTGGCAGGTTAAGGACTCAGTGTTAGGGTAGTCAGGCCTGCATTTACTGCCGTCACCGTCGCCCTGTTTGCTGCCTGTGAAGAATCTCATCATCATCATCTCCTGATCGGCTGTCTGTCATCTCCTGGAAGAATCCGAGGATCCACAGTCATCCACAGGGGCCCCTGCATCTCTTCTCTTGCCTGGAGGTATTGTGCACCGGACTCCTGCTATATATCTATATATATATACCCGGGTATATAACCTAAGACTGTTGTGGACTTGCTGGTTGTTGTAGTACTGCTGTGTTCTGAGTATATTGTATGTATGTACTATTACCCTGTTGATTCTTATAAAGCTACTGTTATAACCTTATGGGGTATCTGAATGTATTCTTCAGACTGTGATAATTGTCCCCTCCACCTTCCTCCTTACCACCCCTCAACCTCATACCTAAACCCCACCCCCCCCACCCCCCCCCACCCCAACCCCCCCCCCCCCCCCCGGGGCGCCCCACTTATTTTCTCCCCCCCCCCCCCCCCCCCCCCCCCCAACCCCCCCCCCCCCACCCCCCCCCCCCCCCCCCCCCCCCCCCCGTTCCCCGGGGCCCCCCCCCCCCCCCCCCCCCCCAAAAGGCCCCCCCCCCCCCCCCCCCCCCCCCCACACACCCACCCACCCAAGAAAACCAGCCAAAAAGGGGAGAAAAAAAAAAAAGTTGTGTTTTAAATAAAAAATAAAACACCCCCCCCCCCCCCCCAGCCCCCCCCGCGCCCCCCCCCCCCCCCCCCCCCCCCCCCCGTGGTACCCACCCCCCCCCCCCCCCCACTTTGGGGGGCGCCACGGGCCCCAAAAAAAAAATTTTCCTCTCTTAAATGCCACTCCACCCCCCCCGGTTTAATGGGGCCCCCGGGGGTGAAACACCCACAGGGGCCCCCCCCACATTTTGGACCCACGGCGGCCCAGCCACCACCTTATTCCACCCCCCCCATTCTAGCATCTATCATAGCACCACTGGCTTCCACATCTAGAACCTACCCCTGTAGCACATCAGATGACCCGTATTAACCAATAGAAGGTTGTCGCTCCTTCATTCTTAGCCTCACTGATTGAACCATTGTCAGTGGATTGCAGCACTTGCTGTTGTTCTCTGTTATCAGCTATTATCAGAGGATTGTATATATACAGAAAGTGCTCACTGATGTTCTCAATATAGCCATAAACATTGCCTATATTACACCAGTATAAGATTGACCTTTATCTGGTGCAGTCTCCAGGATTTGCTGGTTTTAATTTTTTAACTTTTTATCTGCCAGTAGAAAGTTGTGCACTTTACTACATAATCCTACATGGGAAAGTACAGTGGACCGTTTATTTATACCAACCAATCAGATTAGCACTTTAATTTTCAAAGGGGCCTTTCACAGATGACAGCTGGATTGATTGCTATGGGCAACTGTCTCATTTTTCTTTTCCACCACTTTAGATAAATAATTGCATCTTGTGCTTTTTGGGCACATATTAAGGTGTTCTGTCATAACTCTTGAAGAGGGGCGCAGCTGTTAGTTGATCTTCCGCACTTTGGTGGGGTCCTTTGCACCCACACTTTATTCCTGAGCAACACTATGTACTTTCTCCATATAGTAATAAAGCTTAAAGGGATATTCCCATCTCAAACATCATATTCAGACTTGTAGCTTTAGCCAACTGAAGTATTTTACCCAATACATTGTTTTATCTTGCTCTGTTTACCCGATACAACTAAATCTTTCACCTCAGTGTTTACAGCTGGTTTCCTAGGTTACAAACCTGATACAAGTTGGAATGATAACTCAGTCCCTGCTCCTGGCCTTCTATATTCTCTTCTATCCCTGTCTCTTCATACTGCTTTCTGATTTTGAGCACTGGTAAGTGCAAGATAATTTTTTCTAGCAGTTCCTGTGTTATCTATGTAAATAAATCCAGAGATAACTTTTCTTGAGGCTTGTACTTGAATGAGCTGAAAAGCAGGACGAGGAGAGGATGAAAGAGGACAGCTGAAATCCTGAGATGAGAAAACCCCTTTAACCAGTGCACTGGTAAACTTTATCACTTCCAGGAAAATCCCTTTAGGCCGGGGCCTAAAAGGTGGAAATGCCACAGCAAAAACTGCTGCATTTTATAGTACCTGCAAAGTGGATGGTTTTCTGGCTAATCCCATCCACACATTCCATAAACAAATCTGCAGTGGAAAAGCTGCGCAACAGCTCTGTGACCTATAGTCTGGTACATCTCTCAAACCCAGCAATGATTTCCTTATTGAGGCTGGGGTATCTTCCCATATGGTCTCTGCCTGCTTCTGCACAAGGAATAAAGAAATGATGACTGGGTTATGACAAGGCTGAGAATAGAAAGTTCGTGCATTCATGGCTGTATTTGGTGGCAAAAGACTGTTATCACTATGGTTAGAGAAAATCTTTAAAACTTTGCAAAATTGTTAATTAGTTATATGTGCAAAAATGTTTAAATCTTAAACTTATGCTCACAAAGAGGAATTTGGTGCTGATTTTGAGGCAGATATTAAAAACTGCATGCCGTTCTTTAGTAAAAATGCACCATATAATCTAAGCTTTATATAAAGGCATCCGCGCCCCGTACTGGAGTGCAGCTACAGCACCACATGGTGCATTGTGTAGCAGCACCCTTCCAATGAGTGCTTATTATCAATATTTTACTGTAATAGAGCCATAACATTTTATTAGAATCTTCGCTTCCTAAGAACATCCTCTCGCAGACATGTACGAGTGGCCATTGAACTATATGATACATTTGTTCTGTGACCTTGCAGACTTTAGTTACAAATAAGCCTTGGGTTCAGTGAACCTTTTATTAGTCTCCACAAATTCATGAACAGAAGAGGTACAGTGCCTTGCGAAAGTATTCGGCCCCCTTGAACTTTTCAACCTTTTGCCACATTTCAGGCTTCAAACATAAAGATATAAAATTTGAATTTTTTGGTGAAGAATGAACAACAACTGGGACACAATCGTGAAGTGGAACGAAATTTATTGGATATTTTAAACTTTTGTAAAAAATAAAAAACTGAAAAGTGGGGCGTGCCAAATTATTCGGCCCCCTTAAGTTAATACTTTGTAGCACCACCTTTTGCTGCGATTACAGCTGCAAGTCGCTTGGGGTATGTCTCTATCAATTTTGCACATCAAGAGACTGAAATTCTTGCCCATTCTTTCTTGGAAAACAGCTCAAGCTCAATGAGGTTGGATGGAGAGCGTTTGTGAACAGCAGTTTTCAGCTCTTTCCACAGATTCTCGATTGGATTCAGGTCTGGACTTTGACTTGGCCATTCTAACATCTGGATACGTTTATTTGTGAACCATTCCATTGTAGATTTTGCTTTATGTTTGGCATCATTGTCTTGTTGGAAGATAAATCTCCGTCCCAGTCTCAGGTCTTTTGCAGACTCCAACAGGTTTTCTTCCAGAATGGTCCTGTATTTGGCTCCATCCATCTTCCCATCAATTTTAACCATCTTCCCTGTCCCTGCAGAAGAAAAGCAGGCCCAAACCATGATGCTGCCACCACCATGTTTGACAGTGGGGATGGTGTGTTCAGGGTGATGATCTGTGTTGCTTTTACGCCAAACATATCGTTTTGCATTGTGGCCAAAAAGCTCGATTTTGGTTTCATCTGACCAGAGCACCTTCTTCCACATGTTTGGTGTGTCTCCCAGGTGGCTTGTGGCAAACTTTAAACGAGACTTTTTATGGATATCTTTGAGAAATGGCTTTCTTCTTGCCACTCTTCCATAAAGGCCAGATTTGTGCAGTGTATGACTGATTGTTGTCCTATGGACAGACTCTCCCACCTCAGCTGTAGATCTCAGCAGTTCATCCAGAGTGATCATGGGCCTCTTGGCTGCATCTCTGATCAGTCTTCTCCTTGTTTGAGATGAAAGTTTAGATGGACAGCCGGGTCTTGGTAGATTTGCAGTGGTCTGATACTCCTTCCATTTCAATATGATCGCTTGCACAGTGCTCCTTGGGATGTTTAAAGTTTGGGAAATCTTTTTGTATCCAAATCCGGCTTTAAACTTCTCCACAACAGTATCACGGACCTGCCTGGTGTGTTCCTTGGTCTTCATGATGCTCTCTGCGCTTTAAACAGAACCCTGAGACTATCACAGAGCAGGTGCATTTATACGGAGACTTGATTACACACAGGTGGATCATATTTATCATCATCAGTCATTTAGGACAACATTGGATCATTCAAAGATACTCACTGAACTTCTGGAGTGAGTTTGCTGCACTGAAAGTAAAGGGGCAGAATAATATTGCACGTCCCACTTTTCAGTTTTTTATTTTTTTACAAAAGTTTAAAATAACCAATAAATTTCACAATTGTGTCCCACTTGTTGTTGATTATTCACCAAAAAATTTAAATTTTATATCCTTATGTTTGAAGCCTGAAATGAGGCAAAAGGTTGAAAAGTTCAAGGGGCCGAATACTTTCGCAAGACACTGTATATAGGATTATTCCTGTGTCATAAAGTCATGGCGTATTGCTAGGATTGTGGTCAATGGGGGTCCAACTTTTGGGACATGTCCCCTTTAAATATTTCCCCAACAGAAGCACTCTTGGATACCAGCTGTGCAGAGAACCTCAACATCAATTTTTACTGTATATGATGGATCCAAAGTTAATGGTAGGGCAAATAACATTTTTACCGTTTTAGTGCAACTTCTGTTTTATTAATGTTATCTATAACTTAATACAAAAAAAAAAGGTAGGAAATATTTTGATGTTTAGGTGGTAAGTATCAACAAAAATAAAAGGAAAACATCTAAAACTTAACTTTTATTAAGGAACACAGTCCACTAAAAGTGAAAATTATACTATGATTTGTATATGTAATCATGTGCAGCCGAACATATGATACAATTCTGCTGATAAAACTTGCGTGTAATTTGCAGCACTGTATCACTGATAAACCTTATGGTCAACTATTTATTATAATGGCTGATAATTTAACCATCATCATACAAATCTGTGCATGCCCACAACGCTACAATTAGCAGCAACTGTGACTCATGATAGCTGCCACTATCTGCAGTCTATGCACACATGGGCACTATTAGTTTATAAACATATATCTCCATAGAGAGATAGTATTATATAACTAGTACCTCTGTGTTTGTGAGTGACCCCCCCCCCCCCGAATCCACAGCTGCTTGCTAGTGTGAATTGCAGCTAACTCATAAACCGACTAACCAGGCTGAAAACCACGTATTACTATGCATACAATCTGTCTCAACTCCGCTGAGAAAACTTGCGTATAATTGCAGCACAGATAAATCTGATGGTTGGCTATTTGTTATAATGGCTCATAATTTTACCATCATAATACAAATCTGTGCATGCCCACAATGCTGAAATTAGCAGCAACTGTGACGCTTGATAGCTGTCACCAGGGTCGGACTTGCCCACCGGGGAACCGGTGAATCCACCAGTGGGCCCCGAGCCTCGACTATTAGTCCTCATGTCATGGGGGCCCGATCGGGATCCTCTCCTGGTCTGAGGAGACCCCAAAGTATAATAATAGCACTGAAGCGGAGCGGAGGGGGGCTATTGGGCGCATATAATACTGGGTGGGGGCCACTATGGAGCTTATAATACTAGGAGGGGGCCACTGTGGAGCTTATAATACTGGGTGGGGGCCACTGTGGAGCTTATAATACAGGGTGGGGGCCACTGTGGAGTTTATAATACTAGGAGGGGGCCACTGTGGAGCTTATAATACTGGGTGGGGGCCACTGTGGAGCTTATAATACAGGGTGGGGGCCACTGTGGAGCTTATAATACAGGGTGGGGGCCACTGTGGAGCTGATAATACTGGGTGGGGGCCACTGTGGAGCTTATAATACTGGGTGGGGGCCACTGTGGAGCTTATAATACTGGGTGGGGGCCACTGTGGAGCTTATAATACAAGGTGGGGGCCACTGTGGAGCTTATAATACAGGGTGGGGGCCACTGTGGAGCTTATAATACTGGGTGGGGGCCACTGTGGAGCTTATAATACAGGGTGGGGGCCACTTTGGAGCATATAATACTGGGTGGGGGCCACTGGAGCTTATAATACAGGGTGGGGGCCACTGTGGAGCTTATAATACAGGGTGGGGGCCACTGTGGAGCTTAGAATACTGGGTGGGGGCCACTGTGGAGCTTATAATACTGGGTGGGAGCCACTGTGGAGCTTATAATACAGGGTGGGGGCCACTTTGGAGCATATAATACTGGGTGGGGGCCACTGTGGAGCTTATAATACAGGGTGGGGGCCACTGTGGACCTTATAATACAGGGTGGGGGCCACTGTGGAGCTTATAATACTGGGTGGGGGCCACTGTGGAGCTTATAATAATGGGTGGGGGCCACTGTGGAGCTTATAATACTGGGTGGGGGCCACTGTGGAGCTTATAATACAGGGTGGGGGCCACTGTGGAGCTTATAATACAGGGTGGGGGCCACTGTGGAGCTTATACTCCATACAGTGGCTCCTTCATTTTTTTTTTAATTACGCAGGGGCAGGTGAAAAAAACAAAACAAAAAACCCCCCCACAAACTTTCTTTCCTGTCCCCAGTGTCTCCCAGAGCAGTTCGGTCCTGCAGTTCTGTTGTTTTCTTCCAGCTGACGTGCTCTCTGCACGTGACTACCTGTGCCAATCAGTGGCCTAAGGGAAGGGACCTGGGACGTCACAGCCAGTGAGGAATTCCAGCAAAAAGAAGACAGCGGAGCTGCTGGACCAGACCGTGCTGGGAGGACACCAGAGTACCGGAGACAGGTGAGTATGTTTAGCATGTTTTTTTTTTTGGGGGGGGGTAGGGGGATTCACCTCCCCCAGACTAATTATAAAAAAAAAAAAAATTATACTGGACAATCTCTTTAAAGTGTGGTGCATTAGGGTTGTATATTAAAGGGGTTGTCCAGGCATAATTTGTTATGGTTTATCTTCAGGATAGGCCATAGATACCTGATCTGTACAGGGCTGACCCCGGACCAATCAGCTGTACGGAGCCACTTCTGATGCCCGTACTGTACACAGTACAGGGCCAGAAGCAGAAAGCTCTGTCCACTATATAGGGGTCGGGCACCTTCACTGTATCTCAGCACTTATTGAAGTCAGTAGAAGCTGAGCTGCAGTGAAGGCGCCGGGCTGCTATACAGTGGATGGAGCTTTCTGCTTCCGGCCCTGTGTTGTGTACAGAACAGGTGCCGGAAGTGGCTCCAAACAGCTGATGGGGCCATGTGTCAGCCCTCTACCGATCAGGTATTTATGGCCTATCCAGAGCTTAGGCCATGAAAAAGATTAACCTTGGACAACCCCTTTAATATGCCCCACACAGTTTAATTTCCCCCCACAGGATGTTAGCCCCCATCACTGCTCCCACACAATATAATGACCCCATCACTGTTCCCCATACAGTATGGGGGACCAGTGAAGAGGCCACTATGTGGGGGGACCAGTGAAGTGACCATAGAAAAATTTGGCCCAGACAATCCCTTAAATCCCTTAATCCCTTAAAAGAGACAACAAAACACTGGACTTGTTCTTTGCCAATGTGAGGGAGGCATATAACTCATCAGCCCTACCGCCCCTGGGAAGATCGGATCACAACCTAGTATATCTCCGACCTGAGTACAAGCCACTTGTACGTAGAGAACCAGCTGTCACCCGCACAGTGAGGATATGGTCCGAGGAGAGTGATGAGGCTCTGAGGGATTGTTTTGACACAACCGCATGGGAAGTGCTGCAGGATTCTTATGGAGAAGATATAGAAGGACTCACACACTGCATAACAGACTACATTAATTTTTGTGTGGACAACACAGTACCCACAAAAGTGGTGAGGTGCTTCTCCAATAACAAACCATGGATTAACTCTGATATAAAAACACTACTTAAGGAGAAAAAGATGGCATTTAGGACAAGAGATAAGGAGGGGTTGAGGGAAGTACAAAAGGAGCTGAGGCATCAAATCAGGCAGGGAAAAGCCAGTTATAAAGAAAAAATGGAAAAGCAAATGGAAAGAAAAGACATAAGGGGGGTCTGGGAGGGGCTTATGTCAATTTCGGGTCATAAACAGTCTGTCTGCCAGATTGAGGCAGATGTTAATTGGCTTAATGAACTAAACCTATTCTTCAACAGATTTGATCACACACCAGCTCCTCCCACCCCAGTATGTCCTTCAGCTTCCCCCACCACAATGACTTCTCCCCATGCGGCCACTTCCCAACAGACCAGTAAATCCAGAAATCCGTCTTTATCTGGCCACAGTCTGACCTTCACACGGGCCCAGGTGAGGAAGGAGATGAAAAAGATCAAGGCGAGGAAAGCCGCAGGGCCAGATGACATCAGTGCAAGGCTAATTAAGACTTGCGGGGACCAGCTGTGTGGTATAATTACATATATGTATAATATGAGCCTGAGGCAGGAAATAGTCCCTGAATTATGGAAATCTTCTTGTGTGGTACCAGTTCCAAAGAAACCCCACCCTATGGACCTCAACGACTACAGACCTGTAGCACTGACATCCCACCTGATGAAGATCTTGGAGAGATTGGTTCTCACACATCTCCGCCCTCTAGTGAGCCCCGCTATGGACCCCCTCCAGTTTGCTTATCGGCCGGGCATTGGGGTAGATGATGCCATCATCCATCTTCTGCACAGGGCTCTGTCTCACCTGGAGAAACCAGGGAACACAGTGAGAATAATGTTCTTTGACTTCTCCAGTGCTTTTAACACCATACAGCCCAGGTTATTGAGGGACAAGCTGGGCCTTGCTGGAGTGGACCACCACCTCTCCAACTGGATCCTAGACTACCTCACAAATCGACCTCAATACGTGAGAGCCCGAGACTGTGTGTCAGGTACCGTGATCTGTAATACGGGGGCACCTCAGGGTACGGTTCTCGCCCCTTTCCTCTTCACACTGTACACTGCAGATTTTAGGTGCAACTCATCCAGCTGCTACCTACAGAAGTATTCTGACGACTCTGCAATAGTGGGTCTCATCACAGATGATGATGACAGGGAGTACAGAGAACTGAACCGGGATTTTGTGGACTGATGCCACCGGAACCACCTGAAGATTAACGCGGGGAAGACCAAGGAGATGGTGGTGGACTTCCGCAAAGGCAGAAGCCCTCCTAAACCAGTGGACATCCTGGGGACGGGCATCGAGATTGTGAACACCTATAAGTACCTGGGTTTGCTCCTTAATAATAAGCTGGACTGGGCAGATCATATGGAGGCCCTGTACAGGAAGGGCCACAGCAGGCTCTACCTGCTTAGGAAGCTGAGAGCCTTTGGAATCCGGGGGGCACTTCTTAGAACTTTCTTCAACTCGGTAGTGGCATCAGCCATCTTCTTTGGAGTGGCCTGCTGGAGGAGCAGTATATCAACCAGGGACAGAAATAAACTTGACAAGCTGATTAGAAGGGCCAGCTCTGTCCTGGGGAGCCCACTGGACCCAGTGCAGGTGGTGGGTGACAGAAGGATACTGTCCGTGGTGAGCTCCATGCGGAAGAAGAAGTCCCATCCCATGCATGAGACTGTGATCGCGCTGGGCAGTACTGTCAGTGACCGACTGCTCCACCCTAGGTGTGAGAAGGAGCGCTATCGGAAGTCTTTCCTCCCCCACCGCGGTTAGGCTGTACAACCAACACCGACCTAAGCGGAGATCATTACACACAGAGAACTGAAATATCTCTCTGCCTGTTATATCCCTCCCCCCCCCCTCTGCTACGTCCTATCTGTCTGTCTGCTATTAATGTAATGCCTCTCACCTTGGAACATTCCTGTACATGTTGTATTTGTATTTGTATCTGCTTATCTTATCTTATCTTTGCTGCTGTAACACACTGAATTTCCCCATTGTGGGACTATTAAAGGACTATTATTATTATTATTATTATTATTAAAATAGGTTAACCATAAACTGGAGCGACCACTGTGTCGGCCGCCAGGCAGGTGTAAAAATAAGAAAATTTTTAAAAAAGCATACTCACCTGTCCCCAGCACCCCGTTGTCCCCTGCCTGTGTCTGTTCGGTCTCATGGCAGCGCCTCATTTCTGGAAATCCTGTACCTAATTGGTCTTAGCGATCACATGAGGTACAGGACTCCCAGCAAGGAGTCGACGGCATGAGACTTAATGGACACTGGCAGCAGACAACGGAGCACTGGGGACAGGTGAGTATGCTTTTTAATTTACTTATTTTTTACTTTACACCTCCCGCCAGCTACATGGGTTGCTCCAATTCCTTCGGGGCAACTGTGGGAGTCAGACTTGTCTGTTTGAGCTCCTAGCTTCAGAGGCTTACGTGGCTTTTGATATTTGGAGACCGTTTATTGTGTGTGGTTTTCGGTCTTTGTGTTACAGACCGTAGCTCCGACTCCCTTCCCCGTGCGGAAGGGAGCCTTATCATGGAGCGTGGAGCTCCTGCCCCCCAGACCTTACAGGCGGGGGGCAGGAGAATGTCTGCCGACACAGCACCAGCAGAGCAGGGCAGGCGGAGGTCGCTGAGGCAGCAAGCCTCAATGAGACTGGCGACCAGGACAACAGCATCGGGAGCAGCAGCAGCGACGTTGGCGGCTGCAGCATCAGGAACAGCATCGGGAGTAGCGACGCCCATGCAGCAGGCGACGCCGGCAGGGGTAGCAGTGGCGACAGGGGTGTCAGCAGTCCCGGCAGGTGGATCCGTGAAGACGGCGACATCAGCCACGGCGGTAACATCAGCGGCAGTGGCGGGTGAAGCCGGTCCGAAGGGGGCTACGGCCGCAGGATATGCGGTTTCCTCTGGAAGGGTCCCTGCAAGCAGGAGAAAAGACGCCTTACCGTCATCGCTGCCTCAATCACCCGCAGGATGGGGCATCCGGAAAGCTGGAGAAGAGGTTGCCATCTACAGCCGGAGGATCGAGGCGGTCCTGGAGGAGTATGACCGGGCCCGGAGGTCCCTGTTCGCTATGGGTGGAGAGCTGCAAAGCGCTCGTGCCCGTAGCGACAGGGCCTCGAGGAAGGACCGCCCGGTTTTCAGCAGGCAAGTAAAGAGCCTCAAAAAGCAGATTAAGACCCTGGAAGCCAGGTGTGCGGAGATCCTGGAGGGCGCGGGGCCGTTCAGAGAGAAGCTGCTGAACGATGACCGCTTCTTCTGCAAACAGCAGGAGCGGTTGTTGAAGGATGGCCCCGCGTCCTCAGACAGCTCGGGAGAGGACGACTATTGTGAGTCAGACCTGGAGTCGGATGACAGCATGGCGGTACAGTATAGTCGGGCAGCCGTCCCTAGTAGCGGCAGCCTGATACCCACGTATACGCAGGCATCAGTGCCGGCAGTGAAGCAGGAAGTCAGAATGACAGGGCAGGAAGTGACGCAATCTCCCACACTCCCAGAGAACCAACCACTGCCCGAGACGGAGGAGGAGGAGGGCGGAGCCTCGGGAGAAGGCGGGAAGCTGATGAGGCAAATCTACCAATTAGAGTCCCCGTCCAGAATGGACCAATTAGCATTCAGCATGTCAGATCTGGACGGGGAGGAGGCGGGAAAAGGAGCCAAGACCAGGAAGAAGGCAAGGAAGGAAAAAAAAAAGAGAGATAGAGACATTTAAATTTGTCAGGTCGTTGCCTGGGGAGCATCATGCCGGGACCTCAGCCCAGGTTGCGATGCCTCCAGGAGAGAAAAGGGAGGCGCAGGCACCTCGGGTCACGCCAAGTGGTGGGGTGCCCGGGGTGCCAGCAGTCAAAATGGCGCCTGATAGTACCTTTCAGGTGGTGGCGGACAAGGAGCTCATGGTTGCGGACAAGGCGCTCATAGTTGCGGACAAGGGCAAAGGCAAAGAAGCCCCCCCTGCGGAGGGGAGTGGCGTAGGGAAACCTCCCTCCCTGGTAGGAGGTTTTAAAATATCGATGGCTTCCCCCAGAGTAAGGTGTAGGAAAGGGGGAGTGGCAGGTGGGCGTGGCTCATCCTCCTCCAGTGCTGATGAAGCTGGTGATGCGGAGGTCACTTCCGGGGCTAAGGGGGCGTGTCCTCCTACAACATCAGGTGCCGGGGTGACTGTGGATGCGGAGGCCGAGGTAAAAGCGGGGAAGCCATCAGCGAGTGGTGCAGCCGGCCCCGCTGTAAGAAGGAAGACTGCAGGTGTGAATGATGGACGAGTGGAGAAGCTAGTTAAGCAGACAGGTAAGGTAAAGGGGAAAGCGGGTGGGACAAAAGGGGTAATTAGTAGTATTCCTGAAGAAGGTGGTGTAGTATGCATGGGGGTCCAAGAGCCTGTAGTCGGGGAGGCTGCGGGAGGAGGGGCTATTACCATTGCTGCTAAAAAAAGTATTTCTACTGCTGGTAATATTTCTGTTGTGGCCCCTGTTGTTTCTGGTATTTCTGCTGTTGTCCCTGCTGTTGTTTCTGCTGCTGTTCCTGATGCTGTTCCTGATGCTGTCGTTGCTCCTGTTGTTACTCCTGTCACTGCTCCTGATATTGTTGCTCCTGTTGTCCTCTCTGCCGCTGTTCCTTCTGCTGCAGTTGGAGTGACCCGGTCCGCGGCGGCTATGCCAGGGCGGACTGTTGCCGCCTCTGGTGCTCCGGTTGCCGTGGCTGGGCTAAGTAGTTCTGCAGGGGTCCCTGGGAGTGGCGCTGGTACTCCGGCAGCGGAGGTTGCTGCGGCCTCCGGGCCCCCACGCTCCTATGCCAGCGTCGCTTCTGGGGCCCCTGGGGGTGCATCATGTCTTCCGCCCGGCTCCAGGGACGGCGATTTGCAACGGCAGCTCCTGGAGGCTTTACGGGCGGGCCAGTCCACAATGACCATAGATGGGCAGTCGAGAGACCTTAGGTTCTGGATCGAGCGTTTTGGCCTAGGGAAGTTCCGAGAGGAAGGAGGTGAGACCAGATGGACTCTCCCTACACCCGGGCGTAGGGGGCCGACACGGAGGAACGTGGCCCGTCTCGTGTGGGGGGGAGCCGGCCCTTGTCCCCAGAGGAGGGGGGTCGTGGAACTCCTACTCGGGATGGGTTTCAGGGCAAGCGACATCTTTGCCCTGATTCATCCTGTCGGCTCCTCGGAGTTTGACATCAGCTTTGTTACCCCGGAGGGCTTAGAAACCTTCTGGGGAAACTATAGGCTGGTGAAGGACGAGCCCGCCTGGCGTGACTTTATGGTGTGGGCGGTGTCACGCCAGGATAACATTAAGAAAGTGACCGTTTTAACTCGTAACGAGTCACTTTCTTATATGGACATCATGACCTGGCTGAACAGGTTTGGGGAGGTCAAGGACTTCCCAAAGAAAAATCTCGACGAGTTCGGGATATGGTCGGGGGCCTGGACCTTCATGGTCAAATTGCGACACGAGGATAACTCGGTGATGCATATCCCGTCCTCAACCTTCCTTGGGAAAGACAGGATCCTTGTCTTCTACCAGGGGCAGCCAAAACTCTGTCACAGGTGCGGTGACCCCTCACACTTGAGCGCCTCCTGCCGTGTGCAGAAGTGCGCCATGTGTGGGGAGGTGGGCCATCTCGCGGCGACCTGTGGCAGGGTGCGTTGCCACCTGTGTGGTGTCCTTGGGCACCCGATCGGGGCGTGTCCACGGTCTTTCGCCAACACCACCCTTCGGCAAGCGGGAGCAGTTGAGGAGGCTGTCCCTGCTGCGGAGGGGGTGAGTGGGGGAGGAGAGACTAGTCTGCCAAGGCAAAAGGAGAAGGCCCAGCCACCATCAAGGGCAAGGAGGCGCGAGAGGAGGAGGGAGCAGAGGGAGGGAGTTATGTGCCTTCCTTCTGCCCCTGGCTCTGCTGGGCCGGATCCTGATGCCGAGGCAGCAGTGGGCACGACCCTGGTTGAGGAGATGAGGAGACTGCAGAGGGAGGAAGAGGCTGACCAGTCGTCTTCTTCTCAGTACGTCAGTGCTGGGGAGGGAGAGACGGTCAAGCGGAGAAAGTCACCGAGTAAAGTGAGGGCAAAAACATCTGCCCCCCCCCCCCCCGACGAAGGAACGCAGACTCGACGGCCCTCTAGTGGTAGGTCCCAACCGGTACCAATCCCTCTGTGAGGATGCGTCGGCCTCAGGGGAGGCTTCAGAGGGAGAGGTGGAGCCGTCAGGGGCTGCTGAGTCTCCCTCCGGGAGGGGCCCCCTGCCCTCTGGGGGGGAGGCTGGCCTGGAGTCTGGAGGAAGATAAGATGATGCACCCAGGGCCGAAGTTGCTACTGTCTCTGCGACCACTGTAACTCCTCAGGGAGAAGTTGCGGGGGAGGTCCATCCCTCCTGTGGCCAAACCGCACCGGGGGAGGTGATGGACCAATCCCAATGTAAGAAGAGGACCCGCAAGACGAGGAGAAGTCGCGGGTCCTCTTCAGACTCATCTAGGGGTGGTGGTGATAGGAGGAAAGGGGGTGGGAAGCTGAAGGTCATTGAGCTCAATCGGTCTTAATGGCAGTCCCCTCTCCACTGACGCTGGCCACCATTAATGTGGCCAGCATTAAGTCTGATACGGCTAGGTTTGCAGCCTTTGATTTTCTTGGCCGGGTTGAAGCTGACATTTTGTTTTTGCAGGAGACCAGGCTCTGTACTCTGTCAGAGATAAACAGAGCAAGGAGGGAGTGGCGCAGGGGGCCCTCCTACTGGTCTCTTGCGGCTGAGCCGTATAGTGGAGTGGCGGTGCTTTTTACCGCAGAGGTGAAATGCCAGCGACTGATCGAGCTCGAAATGGGAAGGTGCCTAGTCTTAGACGTCTTCATGAAGGGGCAAAGCCTGCGCCTCATTAACATCTACGGTCCCCAGACAAAGTGGGACCGTAAAAGCCTCTTTATGAAAATTAAGCCTTTTCTTTTTACGGGCAAACAAGTCATCTTTGGTGGGGATTTTAATACCATAACTAGACCCCAAGACCGAGGAGGTACCAGAGATAGACTGCCCTATGATGGCGCCGCGTTAAATAGAATAGTGAGTGAAGCTCTCCTGGAGGATATCCACATCAGGCATTCCCCAGGTCACCGTGGGTTCACCTTTCAGAGAGGTAGTGTTAGGTCTAGGATAGATAGGTTTTTTTTGAAGGAGAATTCCGTCACCACCCCTGTGTCCGTGGTGGAGGTGGAGTTCTCTGATCACTGTCTAATTTTGTTTTCTTTAAATATTTCAGAGACCCTCCGGAGAGGAAGAGGTTTGTGGAGGCTGAATTCGTCACTCCTTGAGGAGGCAGCTGTAAGACAAGCCTTTGAGGAGTTTCTTCAGGATCAGGTATTATTACTGGGTCTTGAAGGCACTAGGTCAGAGTGGTGGGAGATATTCAAAAAAAGGGTGGCGGGATTTTTCCGCCGGCTCTCAAGCCTCAGGTCACTGGACACGTACCACATGTACACTGCACTGAGGAAGAGACTTGGACATCTGGTCTCGACTGGAGGTAACCAGGAGGATATCTCCGGTGTGAAGGCTTTGCTCAAAAGGTGTCAGTATGATAGGCACGCATCTCTGGTTCTTGAGAGGGACTTTGGGAAATACCGCTCGCCCGACCCCTACAGGAACTGTAAGATGTCAGTGGCTTGTAAGACAGTAACGGGCCTGATTGACAGTACAGGATCCCTGACAAGATCCAGGTCAGGGATCTTGGAGGTCGTCAGGTCTTTCTACTCGACCCTTTTGGCAAAGAAGGAACTGAATCGGGATCGGATTTCAGGTTTCTTGGCTGAAGCCATTCCTGAGTCAGCAGAAGACCCTTCTCTTGGTGTTTTGATAGAACCTATAAGGGAAGAGGAAGTCGTCAGGGCTATTGGGGGTCTTGCCCTCAAGAAGTCACCTGGCCCAGATGGCTTAACATCTGAGTTCTATCGGACCTTTAAAGGAGCTTTGGCTCCCCTCTTGACTGACGTGCTTAATGAGTGTCTATCCTCGGGCACTCTGCCGAAGTCAATGAGGAGGTCCGCCCTTATAGTTCTGTCAAAGGGTAAGGATCCGAGCCATATTGAGAACTGGCGGCCCATAGCACTTCTCAATACGGACCGAAAGATTCTGGCGAAGGTACTTTTCAACCGGCTGGTACAGTTTGCGCCCCGGCTCCTCTCGCCGGCTCAGCACTGCTCTGTTCCCAGTCGTAGCACCTTAAGTGCGGTCCTGAGTGTCAGGGAGGCTGTGGAGCAGAGTAGGGCAGGTCGGTGGAAGGGGTACTTGCTGTCCCTAGATCAGGCTAAGGCCTTTGACAGGGTGAATCATGAGTATTTGTGGTCAACTCTCTTGAGGTACGGCCTGCCCGTGGGGTTCATTCAGTGGTTGCAGACCTTATACGCTGGGGCTGAGTCTTTCCCGCTTGTGAATGGTTGGGTTGGTCGTCCTTTTGAGGTGGGGTCGGGCGACCGACAGGGATGTCCCTTGAGCCCGCTACTGTATGTGTTCGCCATTGATCCCCTGATTAGACGGATTAATGGTGGGCCGGTGGCGGGAGTCAGGATGGACCTGGAGGGCACTGGCTCCCCTTTGAGGACAGTAGCCTACGCGGATGATGTCACCGTTCTTGTCTCGTCACGGGAGGAGCTTGAATGGGTGATGTCTGAAGTGGACAGTTACTCGGAGGCTTCCGGATCAGCTGTAAACAGGAATAAATGTGGAAGCCTCTGGCTGGGAGGGGGAGAGCCTGTTTTTTCTCTCCCGGACACCCTCCGAGAACCCCAGGGGTCTGGAAAGATCTTAGGCATCCATTTTGGCCAGGGTTATTACCCACTCCAAAATTGGGAAGGTAGGCTTAAGGATGTCGCCCAGAGAGTTGATTGCTGGAAGGGTTGGTCTTTGACCCTGAGAGAAAGGGTTCATCTTGCCAAAACCTTCCTGCTCCCGTTGGTGATCTATCTAGGTAGCGTCTGTGCCTTGCCAGAGTCTTGTTGGAGTAGGATCTGTTGCCTGTTCTTCCAACTGTTATGGGGGAACAGGCTCAACCTAATCAGGAGGGAGGTTACATACCGCACAAGGAGGCTAGGGGGGTTAAATATGGTTAACCCCGTGGTGTTCTTTATGAACACCTTTCTTAAGATCAATTTACCAAACCTCTCCTCCGAGGGGGCTCCTTCGTGGGTAGCCTCCTGCCAGGGGTGGTTTCGGCCCTTCTTCCAGAAATGGGAGTCAGGAGGGCAAGTGAAAGATCTTCGTGCACCCCATGGATATCTCCCGGCCTATGCTTCCCTGGTCCTGAAAGTGATTCGTCGGTGGGGTCTGGGGGCGTGGGAGATCAGGACTCAGTCAAGACGTTTTCTTGACGACAAGGTCCTGTTGACCCGCTTCCAGAAGCCTCTGGCGCTCAAAGATTGCCCAGGAGAAACCTTAGAGGGAGGGTTGCGTTTTCTTAACTCCAAAAGGTTTCCTCGGAAGTTTTGGGATCTGACCTGGCGCTGCCTCCTAGGTAAGTTATATGTGAGGGGGAACTTGAAGTACCGGAACTCCGACGAGCGAGGCTGCCCTCGGGAGGAGTGTGGCGACATGCTGGAAAGCATGGAGCACTTCCTGCTTCAGTGCCCCTTCAATATAAGGGTTTGCAAATTGGTGGGGACCTCCACCGGTTGGCTGCGGCTGGCTGGCCTTTCCTATGCCGAGTGGGCCTATGGGGCATTCAAACACCCAGAGGGCAGGGACTGCCAAACACTTTTTGTAGTTAGTGCAATGGTCAGGTTTCACCTATGGTCAGCACGGTGTTTAGTATCGACGAGAGGCAAAATTCTCCCGGAGGTGGAGGTGGTTAAAAACATCATGGTGGACCTGGTGAGGGTGCGCTCTCGGGAGTACGAGGGGCTGGGCGCAGAAAGGGCTGGTACCCTCTGGAGGGGGTTCACTTTTTCTGTTCCCTGAGGGTTAGATAAGGGATTTAAAGTAGGTTAGTTAGGTTAGGGCCAGATAGGGATAGGTAGGGCAAGGTTTGCACGAGGGGTGGGGTTTATTATTTTCTGATAGGGAGGGACAGGTAGGGACAGGGTAGGGACAGAATGATAGATAGGGACATAGTGGTAGGGCAAGTAGACAGGGACAGGCCTCCTGTGCTCTCTTCCTGGTGGAGGGCTGGCGTGTCACCGCATAGTCATTTTTGTTTTGGAAAAACGGATAGAAGGGTAAGAGGCTTGAGGATAACCGACCCTAGGCCCATGGGAGGTTCATGGGAGGGAAGGTAATTTCAACAGGTTATGTAGGATGGTGGGTTATGTAGGATGGTGGGTTTTGTTGCTTGTCTGGTATTGGTTATTTGTCTGGTACTTGTTGTTTGTTGTTGTTGTCGTTTGTCATGTGTTGTGTCCGTTTTCCCATTTTCCATTTTTCCATATCCCATATTCATTTCCCATTTCCATTTCCATTTTTCATATCCATTTCCATATCCCATATTCATTTTCGATATTCCATTTCATAATCCCATTTGTTTGTTAGTAGTTAAGGGTTTTTTTTAGGGGGGTAGGTTGTTTGGGAGGGGGGGTTTCTTTTTGGGGGTGGAGGGATTGGTTTATAGGTTTTCGTGTGCCCGGCCTGGCTCTGGACTATGCGGACATGAGAGGACATGAGGCGGAGAGCCAGGTCGGGGTTTCAAGGGCTCGGTGGTGGGTGGTGCCAGCACCAGGACTATGCGGACATGGGAGGACATGGGGCGTGGTGCTGGCCGGGTGTGGTGAAGGGAAGGAAAAAAAAAAAAAAAAAAAAAAAAATTCATAG
Organism: Leptodactylus fallax; assembly: GCA_947044405.1. Lineage (NCBI taxonomy): Eukaryota > Metazoa > Chordata > Amphibia > Anura > Leptodactylidae > Leptodactylus > Leptodactylus fallax. The sequence continues at coordinate 4,555,153 of CAMRHE010000084.1, read as the reverse complement.
TAAGTTTCAGTTGGAGTTTATTAGTGTTATATGTTTTCGTTATATGTTTCATTGTACATCGCTCATTTTGTGTTTTTTTTTTCTTTGTTTTTAGGATAGCTAGAGTTTTGACTGACGGATGGCTGAAGAAGAATGAAAGGCGGAGTGAAAGGCAGAATGAAAGGCGGAATGAAAGACGGAATCGATGGGGGCTGGTTTGCGCATGTTTTTGTTTTTTTAATTGTGTCTTGACGTTTTCTTGTATCTGATGTTATTTATGCTATGTTTTGGATTTATGTATTGTCTCTGTTTATGGTTTTTGTATGGTATTTTTCGTATGTGACAGTGTTTGTGAACTTTTTTCTACTTTTATAATAAAATAGTTCCAATTCCTTCGACAACCTCTTTAAAGGATTTATCCATCTTCCTAATATTGATGGCCTCTCCTTAGGATAGGCCATCAATATTACATCTACGATGATACAACAGCCAGGACCTCTGCAGATCAGCTTTTCCAGGACAGTGCGGCTACAGGTAAAGGTAACAATTCTAGGAGCCACACTGTTCACTTGCCATACAAGGTGTAGCAGTAGGTTTAGGTAGTGCAGTGGTGCACATGGTATAGTGGGTGAGCAGCATGGCTCCCGGCATGTTATTACCTTTAGCCGCCCTGTCTCGGTACCGCTGATCTGCAGGGGTCCTGATGGTGGGCCCCTAGAAACAATTCCACTGGTGGGCCCTAGACATCCCAGTCCGACACTGGCTGTCACTGTCTGCACTCTATCCACACATGGGCACTATTAGTTCATAATCATATATCTCCATATAATCATATATCTCCATAGAGATATATTATCATATAACTAGTGCCTCTATGCTTGTGAGTGACCCTCTCTGAATCTACAGCTGCTTGCTAGTGTGAATTGCGGCTAAAAAAAAAAAAACGACTAAACATGCTGAACACAACGTATTGACATACATACAATCTGTCTCAGTGCTATTAAAGTAATCTGTCTGTCTCCCTAACGTTGCTAAAAAAATACCTCTTCACGTTTCGCCATAGGTAAGCTATCGTTCATCAGGAGATATAAGCTCTCCTTCAATGTAGTTCTCAAAGAGGCCCCCCATTTTATATCAAAGACTGGTTTGCTTCTTTGGCCTTATGTTTCATACAAAGATAGTACCACCACATAATGGGTCTAATGGGAAGGAAGTGGTGTCTTGATATTTTTAATTCCTATATATCTGTAAGAGGCTGTATGAACAAATGAGATTTTTTTTATCTTAAACCGCATTGATGTCATACGTTGGTATATTGAGTAGTCTTATGGCTGTAGGCAAATACATCACATGTCGATGTCATGCTATGTACCTATGCGACCATCTTCTATATATACCAATCCGTATGTTCTGCGGCATGGATTAAGTCTTGATAGAGCTCATAGTAGCACTATCCAGATTCTCTTCAGCCTTTATTTGCATTTATTGCGTGTGATCCTGATCACTGCCTCTATATGCCCACTATATGATTGCTATACTGGCCTCGGATTTCCACTATCCCGGAATGTATTTACACTCTCCTTTTAGTTACTACTTAGTCGCTGTAGTCTCCATAGATACAGAGGACGTTTTGGTAGTCCTTTATTCCGTAGAAAAACAGTCAAAAATAGAGATCTAGCAATCCAGGAGTATCCCGTTTAAATAGTTAAAACTTAACTTTTATTGTTCCCATACAAAAAAATAAATTAAATGAGTCGCCATCAATCAGAAAAAAACATCTTCATTGCTTACGCGTTTCGGAACACACGGTTCCTTACTCATAGCTTACCCCAAAACTCAAATGCAAGATTTAACCCCTTAATGAACGGGCCATTTTTTGTTTTTGCATTTTCGTTTTTCCCTCCCCACATTCCAAGAGCCATAACTTTTTCATTTCTCAGTTCACAGAGTCACATGATGGCTTATTGTTTGCGAAACAAATTGTACTTTGTAATGTCACTATTCAATATGCTGTGCAATGTACTGGGAAGCTGGAAAAAAATTCAGAATGAGGTGCAATTGGAGAAAAACTGCATTTGCGCCAAATTCATATGGGTTTAATTTTTACACCATTCACTGTGTGGTAAAATTGACATGTTACCTGTATTCTGCGGGTCAGTACGAACACGGCGATACCAAATTTATATAGTATTTGTAATGTTTTGATACCTTTTAAAAAATTAAAATCTTTGCTAAATAGAAAAAAAATTTTGCGTCGCCATATTGTGTCACTTGTAACTTTTTCATATTTACATGTATGGAGCTGGGTAAGGCGTCTTTTTATGCGGGACAGCATGACGTTTTTATTGATACCATTTGGGGAAAGATCTGATGGTTTGATCACTTTTTATTCAATTTTTTATAGGAGACAAAGTGTTGAAAAAAACGCTATTTGGCCATTTTGATTTTTTTTTTCCCCCGCTATGCCGTTCACCGAATGGGATAAATATTTTAATATTTTAATAGTTCGGGCATTTTGGAGCGCGGGGATACCTAAAGTGTGTATGCTTTCTTTTGTTTATTTACTTTTATATCTGATCTAGGGAAAGGGGGGGTGATTTGAACTTTTGTGTTTTTTTTTTTTTAATTTTTTCATACTTTTAAAAACTTTTTTTTTTATACTTTTACTTGTATGATCAGACTCCCTAGGGACCTTGAAACCATGGGGTCTGATCGCTCATACTATTCACTGCGATACTACTGTATCGCAGTGAATAGCAAAATGCCGTTACTGCTATTAGACGATGCCTCTGGCATCGTGTAATAGCTCTAATGTAATGACAGGCCTGGGAGCCTTCAATAGGCTCCCGGCTGTCATGGCAACCAAGTGCCACCCTCCGATGACGTTCTGGAGGGCGGCGATCAGGTAAAAATGGTGGCGCCCTTGGTGGCTGCGCTATTTAGATGCCGCAGTCCCATTTGACTGCGACATCTAAAGGGTTAACAGCCGCGATCGGTGCAGGCACCGATCGCAGCTGTTAGCGGCGGGTCCTGGCTGTATTATACAGCTGGCACCCGTGGTGTATGGAGAGCGCTCAGCTCCTGAGCGCTCTCCATATATCGTCATGCGACTCAGGATGTACTACTGTATTATACCCTGGGTCGTTAAGGGGTTAAAATACCATTCTCTGTTTAAAACCACTCCCATTTCCTGATTAGGTAAACTACATTCACATGTAAATGAATATCCGCAACTTCATTGAAAAATATCGGAATAAAGATAAATAAGTTAAATTATACATATATATATAAATATATGTTGTCAATACACCACATATCAAGTGTTTATATAAAAACACAATGAGCAAAAAATTATTATTCCATATAAAAATAAAACATGATGAAATATCAAATGATGAAATTATCCAACATGGCTAAATTATTTCACTGATATTAATACGAAATCACCATTCTATCTGATAACATTGGGATCAAAAAACTTTTTAAATGCTACCTTATTAGATGATATTTTTTGCTAGATTTGTTGAATTAATTTACATTCCGGAATGTTTGTTTTTTTTAAGTCTCAGTCACATAAACCACATGATCATCCGATGTCCGCTTGTTAGTTTTAATTCAAATAGCACATAATAGTCCATCTTCTTTCAATCATGTGACCATAAAGATCACATGATCAAATAACATGATAACTCGGCTCCTTCAGATCATGTGACCATAAAAGTCACGTGATCTGACAGTCACATGACACAACTAAAATGACAGGAGCGACACCAGTTCCCTCCCTTGACATATCACGTGATCACAGTGGAGTATCTAATTGGAGGAACAGCTTTATCATCCCGAGCTACTCAAACTTCATAGAAAGACATTGACCTGCCGAGTAAGTTAGAATATCTACCTAGTCTCTATGTTATATATTGCACAAAAATCTCGCTGTTTCAATCTATTGGCTGTAATAGTGATTAACATTGGATAGAGCCATCTAGCAAACTTGAATATAAATATAAAAATAAAAATTATGATTGTAATATAATCCGGATCCCTGGATATCTATGGTTATGTGAGTTGGGCTGTGTACACACTCTTCTTTGTTTAGTTCTCTAATCCGCCCATAGTAGGAGGTAGTGCTTGGTTAACATGTGCTGATTGGATGTCTCAGGTTGTCCTCCCCTAACTCCTGATTGGTCCTTCTAGACCCAAGCCACACCCCCTATGGGCATATCATTCTACCGCTGCTATTTCAGGCACCATGCCCACGGCTGCACCTAAGCGGTCATATTAGTACCAGTAGGAAGGTGGTGTCACTAGCCGGTGGCCACCTCCTGTCCTGCTTTTTTGTTTGTCTCTGTTAGTCTGACATACTTATAGCTTATATCTCCTGATGAGCAATAGCTTACCTATGGCGAAATGCGTAGAGGTATTTTTTTTAGCAACGTTAGGGAGACAGACAGACTACTTTAATAGCACTGAGACAGATTGTATGTATGTCAATACATTGTGTTCAGTATGTTTAGTCGTTTGGTTTTTTTTTTAGCCGCAATTCACACTAGCAAGCAGCTGAGGGTTCAGAGAGGGTCACTCACAAGCATAGAGGCACTAGTTATATGATAATATCTCTCTATGGAGATATATGATTATATGGAGATATATGATTATGAACTAATAGTGCCCATGTGTGGATAGAGTGCAGACAGTGACAGCTATCAAGCGTCACAGTTGCTGCTAATTTTAGCATTGTGGGCATGCACAGATTTGTATTATGATGGTAAAATTATGAGCCATTATATCAAATAACCAACCATGAGATTTATCTGTGCTGCAATTATACGCAAGTATTATGTATGCATGGTAGTATGTGGTCTTCAGTATGGTTAGTCAGTTTATGAGTTAGCTGCAATTCACACTAGCAAGCAGCTGTGGATTCGGGGGGGGGGGTCACTCACAAACACAGAGGTACTAGTTATATAATACTATCTCTCTATGGAGATATATGTTTATAAACTAATAGTGTCCATGTGTGCATAGACTGCAGATAGTGACAGCTTTCAAGAGTCACAGTTGCTGCTAATTTTAGCATTGTGGGCATGCACAGATTTGTATGATGATGGTTAAATTATCAGCCATTATAATAAATAGTTGACCATAAGGTTTATCAGTGATACTGTGCTGCAAATTACACGCAAGTTTTATCAGCAGAATTGTATCATATGTGCGGCTGCACATGATTACATATACACATCATAGTATAATTTTCACTTTTAGTGGACTGTGTTCCTTAATAAAAGTTACGTTTTAGATGTTTTCCTTTTATTTTTGTTGATATCTATAACTTAACACTGTACTCTTACCAACAGAAAAGTGTATTTGGTTTTATGTGGCTGATTGCCTTGTTCATTTTATTGATATTGCAGACACTTTGTCATGTCACAGGTTAAATCATATGAAGATATGACTGCAGCTTACAGCCACACTAAGGCTAGGTTCACATCTGCACTTGGGTTTTCGATCTTCGGGTCCGCTTGGGGACCCGAAAAACGGAGACCCAATCCACTTTGAAAGGAGTTACCTGCAAAAACGCGCGGACCCCATAGATTGTAATGGGGTCCAACAGGATTCTGCCCTGAAAAATGCGGAGAGAAAAGTCCTGCTTGCAGTACTTTCTCTCCGCATTTTTAAAGCGGCATGCCATACATTACCACATCTATAAACTTTGTAACCCCCCCTTTCCCCACACCTTCTGATTTACTTAAATTGGGCCATGCTGAAGTTTCCTGCACAGTTGGCGGCCAAGTTGGGGAAAACAGGGAAGAGAGCTGCGCAGCTAGCAATGCGGCCCCATCATTCTCATGGTTGGTGGGTGTCCTAGAGCAATATGCATACCTTATGAATGAATTAGGTTTGTAGTTACTTATGATGCACCAAATAGGATAACTATAAATTAGAAAATATTTGTCTTGCATTACAAATACAAATTGAGAGTATTTACATACAGAACCCAGGAACTTAATTCTTTAAGCTCTTTAATCACTTTTAGTGCACTATTTAAGCCTTTAACAGGATATGGCTTTGGTACAGGATTTGACTGAAACCATTCTTGAAGATCTGTCAGGACCATACAAGTGTGAGCTTGGTGTATATCAATAAATATAATAGAACACTAAATGAGTGCCCATATAGTACTGCCATCTATAATTGTACATGTATTCTAGTACGGAGTGTGATCATTATTTTCCGGGTTAATCAGCTTTTGTCAGTTGCTCACCGGCGCAACAACTCAGAAACAATGGAGCTGAAAGCACAGCTCCATTCTCTTTGTAGTGGACAGACTGTGCTAATGCAGCTAAGCTTTCAAATAAGATGGTGCTGAGCCGCTATAGCCAGTACACAGAGAACAGAGCTGTGCTTCCAGCTCCGGTCTCTGCATTAATTCTGGTACCTGCTGAAAGAGCTGATCTACGTGGAGAATATAGATTCTCTAACATACCAGTATATGCAAATGTTGCTTTCAGGTACAGAATGAATAAACACAGTGGCGTAAGTACTGCTGTAGCAGCCGAAGCGGGTACCACAGGACCCGCAACCTGCTGCTTTTTTTTTTTTTTTTTTTAAATAGGCCGTAACCATAGCAGGTAATGGGCAGTATTTACTTACTGATCTCTGTTCCTGCTCACTGTCGCCTCCGCTTTGCCTTCTGCCCTCCAGGGAGCCCCATGCATCTCATATCATGTCGCTGGGGCCTCCTGGAGGGAAGAAGGGGAAGGGGAGGGAGCCATGAACAGGAGCGGAGATCGGTAAGTAAGGCCGCGGGCCTGACAAATACTCTCTTCAGACCCCACAGAATTATGAACGGAGACCCAGGGGAGGTGAGCGAACATAAAAAATACTCTTACTCACCTCTCCAGCGCGACGCGTAATGATGCTGGCGTAACCTACATCTGTAATGTCATTGAAGATAACCGAAAACAGCAGTGAGTCGCAGCGGAGCCCATGAGAGCTAAGTACCACTGTTTTTTATGTTTGTCAACTCCCCTGGGCCTCCAATCATTATACTGTGAGGTCTGACCCCAGAGTATAATAATAGTTTGTGGGTGGTGTACCCCAAAAATTTTGTGTTCTGCTGAACCCGAATTTTTTGCAATATTTGCAATGAACACCATTGGGGCCACAATGGGACATAATACTGTGTGGAAGGGCCACTATGGGACATACAGTAATACTGTGTGGAGTGGCCACTATGGGACATAATACTATGTGGAGTGGCCACTGTGAGGCATTATGCTGTATGGAGGCCACTATGGATCATTATACTGTGTGCCGGGGCCACTATGGGACATAATACTGTGTGAAGTGGCCACTATGGGACATAATACTGTGTGGAGGGGCCACTGTGAGGCATTATGCTGTGTGGAGGGGCTGCTATGGGATATTATATTGTGTGGAGGGTCCGCTACGGGACAACATTATACTGTGTTGAGGGGCCACTATGACATCAGTGTTTAAGCTAAGTACCAGCTACACCAGCTTCATCAGGTCCAAGAGATCCTTCCATCCACGGCCATTCTCCATAACTTTTTTTTATTTTACTGTTCACATAGCCATATGGGGGCTTCATTTACTATTCCATTCACTATATTGGGAAACTGAGAAAAAAATATTAATGGTGTAGAATTGGGAAAAAACATCATCATTATTTTATGGATTTTGTTTTAAAGGCGTTCAATCTGCGGTCAAATGACATGTTGCCTTTATTCTGTGTGGTTACAGTGATGCCTCTCCACCCATAGTTTTGGTCTATGGAAATAGTTTTTTGTTTCGTAATAATACTATCTGAGCGGGCGGCATCGGAACCGGGCGTTAGCTGTAACTGACAGCTAACACCCTGCTCCATAGCCTCCGTTCGGAACTTAGTTCCGATCGGAGGCTTTAACCCCTTGGAGGTTTTACCTCCTTGGATGCCGCGGAATCAAAGGGGTTCCGCCATGTTGCCGCGGCGAGATCAGGGGGTGCTGATATCTATAATCTGCAGCCCGGGGTCTGGCCAGGTTCTGGCCCAGGTTCCTACCTGGTTGATCCTGCTGTGACCTCCGGAAGTCAGGCTATGCGTCTGCATAGCGCTGACTTCCTATATAGACTGCAAGACACTTGTATGCTTGTGTCTTGCAGTCTATAATAGTGAGCCAGAGATCAAAGCATTGCTGGCTCAGGTGTCCTAATGGGACACATGAAAAAATAAAAAAAGTGAAAAAAAAATAAAATAAAATGTGTGAAAAAAATTTATAAAAGAATAAAGGCCCAAAAACTCCCTTTTCCTATATAAAATTAATTATATAAAAAAAAAAAACTAAAAATTAATAAAAACAATGCATATTTGGTATCGCCGCGTCTGTAACAACCTGTACAATAAAACTGAAACAATATTTAATGTACACGGTGAACATTGGGGAAAAAAAAACGGAAAAAACCCTCCAGAAGTAATGATTTTTTGCCATCTCACCTTACAAAATATGCCATAAAAAGTGATGAAAAAGTCATATGTACCCCAAAACAGTACCAACAAAAAGCACAGGTTGTCCCGCAAAAAATAAGCCCTCAACTAACTCTGTAAACCGCAAAATAAAAATGTTACACATCTCAGAAGATGGCGATGCAAAAATAATTCATTTATGTCCCCAAATGTGTTTTTGTTCTGCAAAATTAGTATCACTTAAAAAAACAATATAAATGAGGTATTGCTGTAATCGTACCGACCAGTAGAATAAAGGTAACATGTTACTTATGTTTTATGCTTTATGGTGAAAAATTTAAAAGGTAAAACGTAGTGCCAGAATTTTAATCCACCAAGAAAGAGTTAATAAAATTTATTCAATAAGTTATAGGCGCCCAAATTTGATGTCATTACAAAATACATCTCACCCCGCAAACAACAATCCCTCCTATGGCTACATCACCAGAAAAATAAAGAAAATATAGCTTGTACAATATGGAGACAAAAACCCCAAAAATCGCCAAATCATTAGAACATAACTGGCTGCGGCAGGAAGGGAATGTATAAGCTGTGCGAGCGTATATTAGGGTACACCCCAAATTTAGAGCTTACGAGGGAAAATAAACCAGAAGTGACCCCCAGAGTAACCCCCCCCAATAATAGGAACTACTGGGGAAATAGTAGGGAATTTGGTGTTCCCAATGCATTCCGCACAGCTTACCTATTCACTTTTCCCCATCCACTGTGTATTTACGCCTGGGATACTAATGTTCACTACACACCTTGATAAATTCTTTGAGAGGTGCACATTTCAAAATGGGGCCACTCCTTTGGGGAATCCACTTTTATGGTACCTTACAGTCTCTGCAAACATGACATGGCATCAAGATACCAAACATCTGAATCTGCTCTCCAAAAGCCTCATAGCGCACCTTCCCTTCTGAGCCCTGCTGTGTGCCCAAGCAGCAGTTTACACGCACAAACAGTATATAATTTTTTTTTCCCCCGGGATAGCCCACTTAATAGTTTTAGGAGTGCATGTCTCTGATTTTCACTTTGTACATTAATTTTTGGGAAGCGTTTTTAGGCTCAAAATGATAATACCCCTTGATACATTCCTTGAGGGGTGTAGTTTCTAAAATGGGGTCACTTTAGAGGGGTTTCCATTGTATTGGTACTGTGACAACTTGGGGGGATTAGTCTCAAGATGGCGGCAGACTCCTGGTCTGGACAGCAGTGGTTCGTGGTACTGGGCGCCGGATAGATAGCGTTCAGACGGTCCAAGTGTAAAATAAAACTGGCTTTATTCAGCATAGGTGCAACATAGCAAAACAACAAAAAAACCTAGGCCACAGTTAGGGCCCTAACTCACTCCTTGAGCCCCTAACTAGCCTGACTCCTGCTCAGCTCAAGCAAAAGTCCCCTGTGGACCCCAACCCTCCTGGCACAAACCGTCTATCTGTCCAGCTGGTTCCACAGTTCCTGCCTCCTGCAGGATACTCCAGCCTTCTGGAGTTACGCGCCCCCACCCAAAGGCGTGGCTGAGAGCCTTTTCTGGCCTGGGCCTGGGTCGCTCAATAGCGCCCTCTAGTTCACATACTCACAGTACTTTATGGTCTCTGCAAATGCGACATCGCACCTGAAAACTATTCCAGCAAAATCTGCTCTCCTAAAGCCAAATCACACTCTTTCCATTCTGAGCCCCACCATGTTCCCATAAAGCAGATTATAATCACATATGGGGTATTTCTGTGTTCAGAAGAAATTGTGTAACAAACTGTTGGGTGTTTTTTTCTTCTTTAACCACTTGCAAAAATTAAAAATATGTCGCTAAACGGTTTATTGGAAAAAAAGCTATTTTTCATTTTTATGTCCCAATGTTAATAAAATCTGTGAAAGAGCTGTGAGGTCAGAATGCTCACCATACCCCTAGATAAATTCTATGAGGGGTGTAGTTTCCAAAATGGGGTCACTTTTGGGGGTCTCCATTGTATTGGTACTTTAGGGGCTCTGCAAATGCGACATGGCACACGAAAACTATTCCAGCAAAATCTACCCTCCAAAAGCTAAATAGCGCTCTTTCCATTCTGAGCTCCACCATGTACCCAAATAGCAGATTACAACCACATATGGGGCATTTCTGTGTTCAGGAAAAATTGTGTAACGAACTTTGGGGAGCTTTTTCTCCTTTGTCCTCTTGTGAAAATGAAAAATTTGGGGCTAAATTGATGTTTTATTGGAAAAAAAAATAATTTTTAATTTTAATGTCCCAATGTTAATAAAATCTGTGAAACAGCTGTAGGGTCAAAATGCTCACTATACCCCTTGACATGTTCTGTGAGGGGTGTAGTTTCCAAAATGGGATCACTTTTAGGGGGTTTCCATTGTATTGGAACTTTAGGGGCTCTGCAAATGAGACATGGCACCCGAAAACTATTCCAGCAAAATCCGCTTTTCAAACGTCCAGTGGCGCTCCTTCCCTTCCTTGCGCTGCTGTGTGCCCAAACATCAGTTTACACCCACGTGTGGGGTATTTCTGTGCTCTGGAGAAATTGCATAACAAACTGTGAGATGTACAGTGGGGAAAAAAAAGTATTTAGTTAGCCACCAATTGTGTAAGTTCTCCCACTTAAAAAGCTGAGAGAGGCCTGTAATTGACATCATAGGTAGACCTCAACTATGAGAGACAAAATGAGAAAACAAATCCAGAAAATCACATTGCCTGATTTTTAAAGAATTTATTTGCAAATTATGGTGAAAAATAAGCATTTGGTCAATAACAAAAGTTCATCTCAATACTTTGTTATATATCCTTTGTTGGCAATGACAGAGGTCAAACGTTTTCTGTAAGTCTTCACAAGGTTGGCACACACTGTTGCTGGTATGTTGGCCCATTCCTCCATGCAGATCTCCTCTAGAGAAGTGATGTTTTGGGGCTGTCGCTGGGCAACACGGACTTTCAACTCCCTCCAAAGGTTATCTATGGGGTTGAGATCTGGAGACTGGCTAGGCCACTCCAGTACCGTGAAATGCTTCTTACGAAGCCACTCCTTCGTTGCCCTGGTGGTGTGCTTGGGATCATTGTCATGCTGAAAGACCCAGCCACGTTTCATCTTCAATGCCTTTGCTGATGGAAGGAGGTTTGCACTCAAAATCTCGAGATACATGACCACATTCATTCTTTCATGTACACGGATCAGTCGTCCTGGTCCCTTTGCAGAGAAACAGCCCCAAAGCATGATGTTGCCACTCCCATGCTTCACAGTAGGTATGGTGTTCTTTGGATGCAACTCAGCATTCACTCTCCTCCAAACATGACGAGTTGTGTTTCTACCAAACAGTTCTACCTTGGTTTCATCTGACCATATGACATTCTCCCAATACTCTTCTGGCACATCCAAATGCCCTCTAGCAAACTTCAGACGGGCCCAGATATGTACTGGCTTAAGCAGGGGGACACGTCTGGCACTGCAGGATCTGAGTCCCTGGCGGCGTAGTGTGTTACTGACGGTAGCCTTTGCTACGTTAGTCCCAGCTTTCTGCAGGTCATTCACTAGGTCCCCCCGTGTGGTTCTGGAATTTTTGCTCTCCGTTTTTGTGATAATTTTGACCCCACGGGGTGAGATCTTGCGTGCAGCCCCTGATCGAGGGAGATTATCAGTGGTCTTGTATATCTTCCATTTTCTAATTATTGCTCCCACAGTTGATTTCTTCACACCAAGCTGCTTGCCTATTGCAAATTCAGTCTTCCCAGCCTGGTGCAGGTCTACAATTTTGTTTCTGGTGTCCTTCCACAGCTCTTTGGTCTTCACCATAGTGGAGTTTGGAGTGTGACTGTTTTAGGTTGTGGACAGGTGTCTTTTGTACTGATAACAATTTCAAACAGGTGCCATTACTACAGGTAATGAGTGGACGACAGAGGAGCCTCTTAAAGAAGAAGTTACAGGTCTGTGAGAGCCAGAAATCTTGCTTGTTTGTAGCTGACCAAATACTTATTTTCCACCATAATTTGCAAATAAATTCTTAAAAAATCAGACAAAGTGATTTTCTAGATATGTTTTCTCATTTTGTCTCTCGTAGTTGAGGTCTACCTATAATGTCAATTACAGGTCTCTCTCATCTTTTTAAGTGGGAAAACTTGCACAATTGGTGGCTGACTAAATACTTTTTTCCCCACTGTATTTTCTCCTTTAACCCTTTGTGAATGTGTTAATTTTAGGGCTAAATGAAGGGATTAGTGGAAAAAAATTAAATGTCTAAATTTCACCTCAATATCGTTTTAATTCTTGTGAAATGCTTAAAGGGTTAACAAACTTCCCAAATGCGGTTTTGAATTATTTCAGGGGCTGAACGCTAGCGGGGTATGAGCCTCTGCGCACGCGCACAGATAATCCAATAGGAGGTTTAGACTAGCATATACCTCCTAAAAACCCTCCCACATGGGCGTAACCAACAGAAGTTGGCGCATGTCAAAGCACTTAACGTCGGTGATCCATCACGATGTCATATGCAGGTAAATAACCTATTTTCCTCCAAAGGATGCACATAACAAAGACACAGAGAAGGAAAGGCATCTTACAAGAACATAAAAACCACAGTAAGCAAATATATCAGAAGTACTCAATAAAAAGCACTTCATTATAAAAAAGCAGAACATATCAAAATGAAAACGAATCAGGGGTTACATGATGATCAAAGAGAATAAAAAAAACAGCCCAAGATCTAGATGAAGCACGCATAGGAAATCCCTTCGTTCAGACCCCAAGGTTTCATAGTGCGTAGAATAAAGGTCCACCGGGCTTCCCGTTGTAACAATTTACAATCGAAATCACCACCTCTGGGCGATGGATAAACCAATTCAATTACTTGAAATGCCAGCAGGGATGCGTTTCCTCCATGTTGTTCACAAATATGGCGTGCTATGGGGGTATCATCACCACGTTCAATATCATTGATATGCTCCCTGATCCATTTTAATGTGGTATTACTTCTAAATGACTTGCTAGTTTTAATGGAGCAACCAGCTCGACATGAAACACAAGGATATGCGCCCACAATTTCCCTAGATTGTTTTTCCAACCATGTATGTGTCTGTAGATATGATAGTTGACTGTGAACCAGTCTATCTTTCAAGTTTGCACCCCTCCTATAGGTCACCAGAGGATGATCATTCAATAAAGAACCAATGTCAGGATCAGATTTTAAAATATCCCAAACATTATTAAGGACTTGTAGAACTTCTCTATTTACCCCATCACATGTTGCTATAATCCGTAATTCATTCTCTTCTTTCTGCTCCTGGGGTTTTAACAATGAACCTCTATCAGAGGCTAAGGTTGTTTGAGGTTGTTTGATGGGCTTTCCTCAGCACACTATCAGGATATCCCCACTGTTTAAACCTCCCAAAAAGGTCCCGTGCTGCTGTCTGATAGTCAGTCAAAAAAGTACAATTTCTGCGAAGACGCAAAAACTGTCCCTTAGGTATTCCCCGTTTTAAGGGACCCGGATACCAGCTGTCCCATTTTAATAAGCAGTTAGTAGCTGTCTTTTTACGAAAGATAGTAGTATTTAACCTACCCGATTCTGATTTCTTGATATTAAGGTCCAGGAAAGTGATGGAATTTTCCTGGATCTCAGAAATGAAAAAAAAAGCCAAGTTCGTTAACATTGAGGGCCCGTACAAAGTCCTCAAATTGCTGTTTAGTACCCCCCCAGAACATCAACACATCGTCTATGAAGCGAACACAGAATAAAATAAATGATGACCAAGGTTCCATACTTTCTGAAAAAAAACACCTCTTTCTCCCACCAGCCCAGATATAAATTTGCGTAAGTAGGCGCACATGGACTCCCCATCGCTACTCCTCTGAGCTGGTGGAAGAAGAGGCGGTCAAACATAAATGTGTTATGTCTCAATGTGAAATCCAGAAGGTCAATAACTAATTGATTATGCATCCCCATATATGTCCCTCTGGTCCTAAGGAAGTCCCCCCAGCTTGGTCTCAGTCGCAGGTCATGGGCCTTGCAACAGGATAATGACCCAAAACACACAGTTAAAAACACCCAAGAATGGCTGAGAGGAAAACATTGGACTATTCTGAAGTGGCCTTCTATGAGCACTGACCTAAATCCTATTGAGCATCTTTGGAAGGAGCTGAAACATGCCGTCTGGAAAAGGCACCTTTCAAACGCGAGACAACTGGAGCAGTTTGCTCATGAGGAGTTGGCCAAAATACCTGTTGAGAGGTGCAGAAGTCTCATTGACAGTTACAGAAATCGTTTGATTGCAGTGATTGCCTCAAAAGGTTGTGCAACAAAATATTAAGTTAAGGTTACCATCATTTCTGTCCAGGCCTGTTTCATGAGTTTTCTTTTCTGAAAAATTCTGTTGAAGCATGGTTGAAAAGCAATGTATGACTTTCATTTTTTCATTTTCATAGAATTTTTATATATTATTACTTTTGTCAGATTCAAGTTATTTCTGTGACCATTGTGGGTTTTTCTTTCATTAAACAAGGGGTACCAGAAATTTTGTCCACGCGTGTGTATATATATATATATATATATAAATATACATTTATTTTTATTTATTTTTTTATTCTAAGGTATCTGGCAACAGGCGAGAGCTTCTCCTCCATGCCCTTCCAGTTCCGTCTTGGCAAGTCAACAATCTCCTACATCGTCCGGGTTATTTGCCAGGCCCTATGGGATTTGCTTCATAATGAATTTAACAACAGAACAATGGAAGGACATTGCAAACAAGTTCTGGGATGAGATGCAATTTCCAAATTGTGTAGGGGCAATTGATGGAAAACACATCCGTATCCAGAAACCTGCAAGGAGTGGCTCCCTTTTCTTCAATTACAAGAATTACTTTTCGATTGTGCTGATGCCCTTTGCTGATGCCCAGTATCATTTTGTGGCTGTGGACATTGTGGCACATGGCTGCACCAACGACTCCTGAATTTTCAAGGATTCTGCAATGAGACGGAGACTATATTATGGAAATTTTGGATTGCCAACAGCCATTTCCTGGAACTGATGGACCTCCTATGCTGTTTGTGGTTGTTGGCGATAAGGCCTTCCAGATGTGCCGAAACCTTCTTAAACCATATTCCAATTATGGCCTCAACTACCAGAAAATAATCTACAGTTACAGACTGACAAGAGCCAGGTGACTTGTGGAGTGTGCGTTTGGGATCCTCACTTCAAAATGGCATATTTTCAACATTGCAATCCAGCTGAACCCAGAAGCTGTGGATGATGTTGTGAAAGCCTGCGTGGGCCTCCATAGATTTCTACTGACAAGAGAACCGTTGCCAGTTGACACTCAGGAACTGGAGTTTGGATTACATGGTCTTGACTCATTGCTGTCAGCCGCATGGGCGACTATTTTGCAGCATTTTTTCTTTCCAACGCAGGTTGGTTGGACTGACAGGATGGCAAAGCCTAAATTTTTCATTGGACTTTTGACTGTTCAAAAAAAATGTGCTGTAAAAGTCTCAATGATTAATGTCCTGAGCACTGAAAATGAGAGACTTTATTCCTCAGTATGCAGACTGCACCATTTTCAATGCGTGCAGCTGCCACAGCATTTTATAAAACCTTTATTTAGTGTTGATTCTGCTTGTGTTTTGCACATGGTTTCTTTAAAAGTGGTGTCAGGGGAGGGATCCTCAGTTATCAAAGTGTACATCAACATGTTACCCACTGAGGAGGCCTCCCCTGACACTATCTTTAAGAAACCATAATAGTCATCTTTGCCTCTGCTTCTCTTGTTTGGTTGTTAATAAAAAAAAAAAAAAACTAATTTATTTTTAATAAAATAACCTTTATTTAATTTTTTTATTGTATATCTATTTTTGTGTATAAACCATAATTTTTTACATAAATATGCATTTTAAAATAAATTTACACATGTATCCTCAGAGTTATCTTGTCCTTTCTGAGCATACTCAGAAAAAAAACGGACACAAAATAATGGACGGTAACGGCGGTCTGTCTGTTACCGTCCATTATAAGTCCGTTACCCATAGATATGTTAAAAAATAACGGATACTTGCCGTCCGTTATAAAACCATTATTTTTTGCGGACACAAAAGTCCTGCATCCCGGATTTTTGTGTCCGTGAAAAATGACAGACATGTGATGGATTTGGTGTAAACGGACCCTAACGGCCACTAACGCACAACAAATAAAATCCCATTGAAATCAATTGGATTTTTAACAGATTTATGACAGTTCTGATGTATCCGTTGTTAAAATCTTGTAACGGACACTAGCAGCGGACACTACTGACGGTCACCAACGGTAGTGTGAACGCCCTTTTAGGGGATAATGCACTGTAATACATTAGTGCTGTCTCCATAACACCCATAACGGACAATGGGAGCTACGGAAACAGCGCAACACAACCAAGCTACACTGTTTCTGTAGCTGCACAGTATCTAAATGTGCAAAGCTGTTTCCATAGCTCCCATGGACAGTATAGAGCAGCTGCAATCAGAAGTCCTTGTAAGTCCTGCCCTGGTGGTTCAAACTTGCAACCAGCTGTTCCCGTTTCAGCCATGATTTGCCTAGATAGAGCATTATTCATTTTCGCTAACAATACTGAATAGTAGTATGACTTTGTTACAGCTTTTGTTATATACAAACAGTCATGGCCGTATGTGTTGGCAGAGAATGAAGTATTTTCCAGAGAATGAAGTATTTCTCCCAGAAAATTATTGCAATTACACAGGTTATGTTATACACAATTTTTTTTCCTTTGTGTGTATTGGAACAACACAAAAAACAGAGAAAAAAATTTTTGCGTGAAGGGGTTAAAATTGATGGAGGTTTGACTCTAGACATGAGCGGTTTGAAGAGGCAGCGGGAAGTGCCTTGTGCCCTTTATTGATTACCCGGGAAAGTGCCATACTTTAAGGCTGTGGTTCCATGTTCAGGTTTGAGTCATAAGAGGGAGAAACTGTATGAGACAGCCAAAAACCAAAACAAAAAACCTGAATGTGGAAACCCAGCCTTAGTAGTAGCAATGTCCAGCATTGCAGGTCAGTTTAATTGATGCGGTGCTTTCTAGAGTGCCATAGCTTCTTTAAACAGCTGATCTATAGGATTGCTGGGAATAGGACCCTCACCAAGCTAATATCCGAAGGATAGAACTAAGGAAACCTTTAACGTGTAATTATCTTAGATTTCTTCTACAGTCATGTACTGCTTTGAAGTATGATGTCACATCACCTTTCATCTTCAATAAGCAAGCAGAGATCTCATCACATCCAGTTACAGTAGACTCTAGAGAGCTTACAGTTTGTTCAGGGAGATCTTTTCCTTTACAGAACAAAAAAAAATTCTTATTACAAGATTATATTATTTATATTTTCAATACACCAAATGTGCATGATCAATGGATATTTCTTGTTTAAAACATTAATTTTATAGTAATGTATTAACTATTGTGAAGCTATAGAAATGAGAACGGACTATGCTTTCCATCTGACACGTGTAGCGAGTAAAACTTGTATACGTGTTATTAAATATGCATTGGCTGAACATTCTTTGCTGACTTATTGACACAAGCTGAATAGAGTTAGCATACACGTCAGTAGTTCATTTACAGCCAAGTTATAGAACACACCCTTCACTGAATAATGCCATATTAGTTTCCCTTAAGTATGTGTCTAGATGTAGTTACTGCCCTGTGTTAAAACCCTATATTTTAAAACTTTATATATTTCAACATGAAAAATGGGACACCTGTATAAGGGTGGGTACTGGAAATAGGCTAAAAGATTTGTGAAGCATGGAAAACATTAAATGTTGTACACATCCCAACTACATGAGTAACACTGAAATGATATATTAATGCATGCAATGAGGTTTACAGCGCTGTAAAAATCTTGGAATCCTTGCCTAGAACTGTGTTCTTCAAGAAAGTCACATGGCTTACAGGATGTGACTACCACCATGACAAAACTTGGGTGGACTGTTCCAGTGTGTTTTAGCACTTTTGTCTCATGTGGTAAAACATAGACTGTTACGTGAAAACAATTTGTGATAACCTTGCTATGGAACTTTGTTTATTCAATATTTTAGTTGATTAATATTCATTTATGGTTACACTAATATAATAAAAAATTTAACTATAAATTCCAGTTATACTTATAAGTTACATATGTAACCCTTGTTTAGAAATGTCTTTATCTAATGTTCCATTTATAGTCTATCTTGGCTTCTGACCTTATCTTTCTCAGTTGTCCTTCAGCACTATCAACAGTTGGAAGAATCTTGTCATGTTAATATCCTGATATCTTTGGAGACTTCCAATGATAGAGATGTTTTTCAAAATAATTATGCTACCTGACACTGACAATATAATAATTAGAATATGTGAAGAAAATGACTGGTAGAAATTAGGACTTTTTTTTTTCAAGTTGTTGAAAATTTTGTTAAGCTTTTCAGTCATGCTTCTAGTAAAGATAGCATTTCAACATCCATTTAGAGGAATGTACCACCATTTTTTATTTATTTATTTATTAATTTATTAAAAGAAGATTTATCACTTTTTTCTAATATGTTTTAATTTTCTGATTGTAGCCTTTGTAATTCTATTTTCTGTATACGATTATGCAGGCTGCCATCTTGCCTGAGCTTTTTCTTTGCTGTGTTATGTTTTACAATATAGTCATAGTCTTAGGCAGCAATAGTCTGTCAACTCATTGAGGTCTTTGGGAGACTATTCTAGCCATTCTCAGTGCAGGGAGGGGGAGTAGATAAGCTTGAGCATCATTTATTTTCAGTACTGGATGTAATGATGGGTCTATAGAGGTGTGAACTCCTATTGTGATCCTGTCTGTCTTATTTGTGATGTAAATGAGGTCACTGCTGCAATGAAAACTCCATACAGAATTAGCAAATGTGGAGTTGCTATGAGGCTTTAGCGAACAGAATGAAAATGGCAGGGTATTCTTTTAAAAATGTGTTTATCATAAAAACTTGGTTTAAAAAAATAGGCCATTTTTGGTGATAATCCCTTTAGTTTGCTGCCCAGATTCCCCAGACTCATAACCAGTTATACAGCAATGTAGGAGTGACAAGTGCATCAGCTACATTTGCAATGGCGGCCTAGAAAAGCTGCATGATCACTTATAATTGTAATATCTGTCATATTGGTTTGTCTGCAACTTCCATGACTTTGTTGACAATAGTGGTGAATTTCTGTTGTAACAGAGGATCAGAACGAAAAAGGATAATTTCCTTTATTAACCCCTACCCGAGATCTGCCGCAATAGTACAGTGGATGTCGGGTATTTAAATATGGCAGGCGCTCGGTAGATGAGTGGCCGCCATAGCTGTCCTGTCTCTGCTGTATTATACAGCAGACACCCGGCGCTAATGACAATGATCAGTGCCCGCACTGATCGCGGGCATTAATTCCCCCAATGCCTCAGTGAAAGCTGACCGAGGCGCCAGTTTGCTGGCTGCGCCTGCACACCGCCATTTTGTCGGGGATCGCCGGCACCCAGAGCGAGATCCAGGGCCAGCATCCTGTAGGCATGACAGCCGGGAGCCTATTGAAGGTTCCCAGACTTGTCTGCCATTCATTTGTATGGAAGGCTACTTTATGTAGCCTGTCATACAAATGCCGATAGTTTGCAATGTATTGCATTATTGATCAGACCCCCTAGGGGGTCTAATAAATGCAAAAAAAATTTTTTAAAAAAAGTAAAAAAAAATATAAGAAAAAAATACATAAAAAATTTGAAATCACCCACCTTTCCCTAGAACACATATAAAAGTACTATATATAAAATCAAAAGTTCAAAACCACTGTTTTTTCACTACTTTGTCTCTGATAAAAATTTGAATAAAAGTGATCAAAGTAATAGCAATTCCCCAAAATGGTATAACTAAAAAGTACACCTTGCCCCACAAAAAAAGACGCCCCATGCATCCCCATGCATGGAAGTATTAATAATAATCACCGTAATTGGCTGATAAATAAAAAATATTTATTGATCTACACTAATAGTATTAGTATAATATTTATCAGCCAATTACGGTGATTATTATTAGTACTTTTGTCCTCAGTGAATTCCATACATGGAAGTATTAAAAAGTTACAAGTGTTAGAATATGGTGACTCATAGAAAAATTTTTTTAGATTTTTAGTTTTAGATTTTTGTTAAAATGTAAATAAAACCATATAAATTTAGTATCCCCGGAATTGTACCAAAACATAGAATACAGGTGACATGTCATTTTGGCTGCAGAGTAAACGCCGTAAAAACAAAGCCCGTAAGAAAGTCGCACAAATGCACTTTTTCTTCAAATCCACCCCATTCTGAATTTGTTTCAGGCCTCCCAGTACTCTGTACAGAATAATAAATGGTAGCATCATGAAGAAAAATTTGTCCCGCAAACATTAAGACCTCATATGGCTCTGAAAACAGAAAAATAAAAAAGTTATGGGGTTTGGAAGGGGTGGAGTCAAAAACATTTATCGAAAAATTCCTCCAGCGGGAAAGAGTTAATGGATTATAATGGAAGAATTTCTGTTTGTGTACCCCATACTTTACTTTAATGTTAATATAAAAATGAAGGTCCCTTCCATGTTTCCCTTTACAAGCAGTGTGAACCTAGCCTAAAAGTTACAACAAAGAGGCCACTGAATACAATATTTACCAACTTCACAGTAAGCACAGTTCACTAAATTTGCAGGTGATTTTCTTTACTTTAGGGATGATATTTTGATGCCTACATGAAAGACACACATACTCACCATAAAATATTTAACAGTTTTCTTGATATGTTAGATTCAGTTAATGGTTTTTGGTGCCATCTACTGGAAAAGTGTTGCAGCTTGTTTAGCATGCACCATTGTACCTTTAAGCCCCATGTACACAACAATGCTATTGACATAGATGCAGAAAATAAGGCAAAGTAAATAATTCCAGGGGGGAGAGGAGAAGGGAGGAGTACATAGAGAATGAGGGCAGGAAGATGAGTAATAGGAAATGTAGTTTTTCCACAGATTCACTGCATGTAAATAACATTGATACAAGAAGTAAAATAAAGCCAAGTAAAGGGTGCACAAGAGAACAGTCAATATTTAGCACTGCTGTGAATGTATTTGCAGAATATTTTGTAGATTTTTTTTGTAAGTTGGATAACCCATTTAAAGAAAAGAATACACTGTATGGTCAAAAGTATTAGGACATACCACTTAATTCTTGAGTTCAGGTGTTTTATTCAGTCTCATTGCCACAAGTATATAAAATAAAGCTAATTGTTAAATAGCCTTGTTTGTTAAATTCCTTTCCTCCAAGATATTCCATCAACTATGAGTGGTATTTTTTAAAAGCGTTTAGGAAAAGTATTAGACCTTATTAGCGAGAGTGAAGTCACCAAGTGCTAAGAGACATTGGGGCAGATAAACTACAACTGTCTAAGTTTTAGATAGTGCCAATTTAGACTGCACAGTTTTAATCTGCACCAGGTTTTCAAAGTGTCTAATATTGTTTGAAAAATCTGGCACACATTTAGGCTACATTTGCATGATAGTGAAAACTCACCATGTGACATGTGTTTTTCACACAGCAGCATTAATTTCACTGAATGGGAGCTAATCTCATAACCGTTATTGTCACAAACCGTCAAAATATATTTTCAGCCGTTTGTGCATGATGTCAAAAATGGACAAACTCCAAAAAGATTAAAAACATTTAAACTTGCACTGAATGCATACGAATAAACATAAAGTGGATATACTCATAAATAAAATACACCCATCAAAACAATCCTGCCCAAAATACACACGTGGACAAAATTGATGGTACCCCTCCCTCGTTTAATGAAAGAAAAACCCACATTGGTCACAGAAATAACTTGAATCTGACAAAAGTAATAATATATAAAAATTCTATGAAATTGAACAAATGAAAGTCAGACATTTCTTTTCAACCATGCTTCAACAGAATTTTTAAAAAAAGAAAAGTCATGAAACAGGCCTGGACAGAAATGATGGTACCCTTAACTTAATATTTTGTTGCACAACCTTTTGAGGCAGTCACTGCAATCAAACGATTCCTGTAACTGTCAATGAGACTTCTGCACCTCTCAACAGGTATTTTGGCCCACTCCTCATGAGCAAACTGCTCCAGTTGTCTCGGGTTTGAAGGGTGCCTTTTCCAGATGGCATGTTTCAGCTCCTTCCAAAGATGCTCAATAGGATTTAGGTCAGAGTTCATAGAAGGCAACTTCAGAATAGTCCAATGTTTTCCTCTTAGCCATTCTTAGGTGTTTTTAGCTGTGTGTTTTGGGTCATTATCCTGTTGCAAGACACATGACCTGCGACTGAGACCAAGCTTTCTGACACTGGGCAGCACATTTCTCTCTAGAATCCCTTGATAGTCTTGAGATTTCATTGTACCCTGCACAGATTCAAGACACCCTGTGCCAGATGGAGCAAAGCAGCCCCAGAACATAACAGAGCCTCCTCCATGTTTCACAGTAGGGACAGTGTTCTTTTCAAGATATGCTTCATTTTCCATCTGTGAAGATAGAGCTGATGTGCCTAGCCAAAAATTTCGATTTTTGTCTCATCTGTCCCTAGGACATTCTCCCAGAAGCTTTGTGGCTTGTCAACATGTAGTTTTGCAAATTTCATTCTGGCTTTTTTATGATTTGTTTTGAACAATGGTGTCCTCCTTGGTTGTCTCCCATGAAGTCCACTTTGGCTCAAACAACGACGGATGGTGTGATCTGACACTGATGTTCCATGAGCTTGAAGTTCACCTTTAATCTTTTTAGAAGTTTTTCTGGGCTCTTTTGTTACCATTCGTATTATCCTTCTCTTTGATTTGTCATCAATTTTCCTCCTGCGCCACGTCCAGGTAGGTTGGCTACAGTCCCATGGATCTTAAATTTCTGAATAATATGTGCAACTGTAGTCACAGAAACATCAAGCTGCTTGGAGATGTTCTTATAACTTTTACCTTTAACATGCTTGTCTATAATTTTCTTTCTAAGCTCCTGAGACAACTCTTTCCTTTGCTTCCTGTGGTCCATGTTGAGTGTGGTACTCACCATGTCACCAAACAGCACAGTGAGTATCTGTAGCCCTATATATAGGCCCACTGACTGATTACAAGATTGTAGACACCTGTGATGCTAATTAGTGGACACACCTTGATTTAACATGTCCCTTTGGTCACATTATTTTCAGGGGTACCATCATTTCTGTCCAGGCCTGTTTCATGCGTTTTATTTTTAAAAAAAATTCTGTTGAAGCATGGTTGAAAAGCAATATCTGACTTTCATTTGTTCATTTTCATCGAATTTTTATATATTATTACTTTTGTCAGATTCAAGTTATTTCTGTGACCATTGTGGGTTTTTCTTTCATTAAACGAGGGGTACGAACAATTTTGTCCACGTGTATACATGTGCACAAGCGCACAGCTCTGTTTACATTAGGGCTTCAGAGCACAGCTGCGCACCTCCAGCTCCCTGTTTATTGAAAGAAGTGATGTGCGCATGCGCCTACTTTCACTTTGGCCCCGTTGACAGGAAGCAAACACACAGTGACTTTATGGTAGTTCCCTGGTCAGTGTATTTGTAACTACATAGGCCAGTCTCCTCATGTGTCACAGTTTGTTGATTAATTGGTTAACGACTTAAATTAGTGCTAGTTATACAGCTTATGGGTGAAGCATTTCCAATGCAGGAGGGCATTTTCTAATGCAGCTGTCCATCTTAACCGAAGTGCAGATTAACCAAAGTGCACTTAGACAGGGCACAAGACAGGCCAACCATGGAAGAACACCAGGTAAACTTAAAACCAAAACAACAAACTTTAACACATGGTATGAAAGAGCTGCACTGTCACTTACTATGTTAGCAATTGTCTTCCTACAGAACTCCCCTCCATCTCTACCACCAGTGCACACTATCCATATCAGTCCTTCTCTTCTGCCTTCTCCCATGTACAGCTCTCACACACTTTTCACTTTCTTCAACCACCCTAATCCCTATACTGCTTTTAGCAGTGAAACCAAACATAAACATCCACATAAATCACTGAACCACCTTCTGTCTCTGTCCATTTTGCTCCTCCTAGCTGCTGGGGACATCTCTCCAAACCCTGGCCCTCCTTCTTTCCCTAATTTTTCTTCTTCCTACACACACAGGAATCCTACAAACCTAATCAATATTTACCGTGTTCCCTCTCCTTATCTTTCTATTGTCTCTTTTAACTGTTCTCTCTGGAACGCCCGCTTAGTGTGTAACAAACTAGAATATATTAATGATTTATTCCTCAGTAACTCTCTCAACATGCTTTCCCTTACTGAAACCTGGATCCAGCAGTCTGATACGGCCTCCCCTGCTGCTCTGTCTCATGGTGGCCTACAATTCTCACACACCTCTAGGCCTGACAACAGGAAGGGTGGAGGGGTAGTGTTACTTCTGTCACTGCAGTGCACTATTCAGGCCATCCCAACGGTACCCTCACTCACATTCCCCTCATTTGAAGTACATGCTATCAGACCAGTCACTATAATGAAACCCTTAAGAGTGCATTGGATGAGGCGGCTCCCCCTCCACTCGAAAATTTAGACGCAGGAGGCAGCAACCCTGGCACATGCCACAGACACATTTTCTTCAGCAGTGCTCTAGGTGTGCTGAACGTCTGTGGAGAAAATCACGTTCACCTGCAGACTTCCTCCACTTCAAATTTATGCTTAAAACCTATAATTCTGCCCTTCACCTAGCCAAACAAGCCTATTTCACCGCTCTCATCTCTTCTCTCCTGTAACCCTAAAAGGCTATTTGAAACTTTTCACTACTTACTCACTCCCAAGGTGCAGATGCCATTCACAGACCTTAGCGCAGATGACCTGGCCACTTATTTCCATGATAAAATTGATAAGATCCATCAGAAAATAACTGCCCAATCCCCAGGTGGCACTGATCCCCTCACCAGCCTCACTTCAGACTGTTCATTCTCATCTTTTGAACCTGTTACAGAGGAGGAAGTATCTCAGCTACTTTCTTCTTCTCGCCCTACGACCTGTAGTAGTGACCCTTTCCCCTCACACCTTCTCCAGTCTCTGTCGCCTGCCGTCACGACTTACCTTACTAAAATATTTAACCTCTCTCTCTCTTCTGGAATTTCCCCATCCTCTTTCAAACATGCTGTCATAATCCCACTACTGAAGAAATCCTCCCTTGACCCATCCTGTGCTGCTAACTATCGACCTGTCTCTAACCTCCCTTTTATCTCCAAAATCTTGGAACGCTTGGTCTATTCTCGTTTTAATCCGCTATCTTTCTGCTAACTCTCTTCTTGACCACTTACAATCTGGCTTCCGCACTCTGCACTCTACTGAAACGGCCCTCACAAAAGTTTCCAATGATCTCCTGACGGCTAAATCCAAAGGTGACTACTCTCTTCTTATTCTTCTAGATCTCTCAGCAGCATTTGACACTGTTGACCATCAACTCCTTCTCACTATGCTCCATTCTGTCGGCCTCACGGACACCGCTCTCTCCTGGTTCTCCTCTTATCTCTCTGACTGCACTTTCTGTGTATCATTTGCTCTGTTTCTTCCCCTCTTCCCCTTGCCGTTGGGGTTCCTCAGGGCTCGGTCCTAGGTTCCCTGCTGTTCTCCCTCTACACAGCCCCCATTGGAAAAACCATCACTAGATTTGGCTTCCGGTAGCATCTTTATGCTGATGACACCCAATTATATACGTCATCCCGCGACATCACCCCTGCACTAATACAGAATACCAGTGACTGTCTCTCTGCTGTCTCAAATATTATATCTTCGCTCTATCTGAAACTGAATCTCTCAAAGACTGAACTACTGCTGTTTCCACCATCTAATAGATCTGTCCCTGATATCTCCATTGCAGTCTCTGGCCTTACCATATCTCCTAGGCAGTATGCCTCGGGGTTTTGTTTGACTCAGACCTTTCCTTCACCCCCCATATCCAATCACTCGCACACTCATGTCATCTCCACCTCAAAAACATCTCCAGAATCCGCCCTTTCCTTACCACAAATACACTAAAGACACTTATTGTTGCCCTGATTCACTCTCGCCTTGACTACTGTAACTCCTTAGTAATCGATCTTCCCCTTACTAAACTCTCCCCTCTACAATCTATTCTGAATGCGGCAGCCAGGCTCATCTATCAGTCTAGACGGTACAGCGATGCCTCCGGTCTGTGCCAGTCACTACATTAGCTGCCTATTCAATACAGAATACATTATAAACTTATCACCCTCATTCACAAGGATCTCCATAATGCTGCACCTCCCTACATTTCCTCCCTCATCTCTGTCTATCGCCCAACCCGTACTCTCTGTTCACTCAATGACCTAAGACTAACATCCTCTATTATCTGAACCTCCCACGCTCGTATACAAGACTTCTCCCGAGTTGCACCACTTCTCTGGAATGCTCTATCCCGGACTATTAGATTAACCCCCAATTTCCACAGCTTCAAGCGTAAACTAAAGACATATCTTTTCAGACAGGCCTATCACAACTCTTAATGTAAACCCTTCCATAGTTAGAATCCCTAAAACGTACCCTCCTCTGTTGATGCTCCAACATTACCTCACAGGATATGATGCCGTATCAGACTAACTTTATATGTCCAGGCACCATCTGCACGTTAAAAGACACGACTGGTGACGGCTCATACAGCTTATATATGTGTAATGACAGTAACCTCTATTACAAAATTGTCTGACCATTGTACAAGCAATGCTACATCTGTTGCCACCCCTGCTACCTCTTGTGTCACTCCCTCTACCTCATAGATTGTAAGCTCTTGCGAGCAGGGCCCTTAGTCCCAGTGTTTGAATTGAATATTCTTTGTAATGTATCTTTTTTGTCAGTACTTGAACCCTACAAATTGTACAGTGCTGCGGAATATGTTGGCGCTATATCAATAAAATTTATTATTATTATTATTATTATAAATACTTCCTGCACTTTCTGGTCTTCATCTGTATGCTTACACACAGCGGCACTGAGGTATAGTTTTAATTTTACTTTACTTTATTAAGATTGACTAGTTGGGACAATCATGATTTTTAGTATAGTTTATTCCCGTTAATTATTAATATATGTTGTGGACAACAAACAACAGAAAAACCAATTATAAGTGGGCATTTACAGTATGCTTACCTTTAACAGCTATATTACATAAATATAATGATATATACATTAGATAAACTCTTCCTAAGAGCCGGATATTCCCTATAGGTAAATGAGTAACATTCATCATATTATCAGTTATGAGTTATAAATCAAGTAATGTGAAAGAAGCATACTTATATCGATTATTGCTTTTATTATCATAATGCAATTTGTTGTCACCATTATGGTCTATAGCATGTTTGTTTCTATGTAAAATGTACTTGCGGTACTTGCGGTAATAAGTACTTGTGGTACACAAATTTCATGATTCCTTAATATTGAACAAAATCTATGCTTTTATCACACTTATTTTTTCTGTTGTTTATGTGAAATAAGAAAGCTTCTATGGATCAATTCTTTTGTTATTATAATGTATTTTGTTGGCACTATTATCATCAATAATACGTTTTGTTTTTTTTTCTGTGTAATATGTACTTGAGGTACACAAATTTTATGATTCTCTATTTTTTTATTGAATGAAATCTATGTTTTTATTATTTTTATGTTATTTATGTAGATCTGACGAAGGAGTGCGTTTTTCAAAGCGCTTTAAACCCCGAAAAGCGTTATCTAATAAAATCCGAAGTACTCACATCCTTTGGTATTTCCAGTTTATGTTCTTGAGGGGCGCGCTTCCTGGTAATTTTTCTTGGAGCCAACCTAGTTCCATTCAGAATACCTTTTATAGTAACTAGTTACAGATGGTTCTGCACTCCAAGAGGTATTCAGGGTGCCACTGGGAGGGCTTGTTATAACCATATACCAATGTAAAAATATTCCTGACACTCCTTTTGTTTGAATAAATAGTATAAAGATTTATTTAGCGATTTATAGACAAACAAATCCAAGCGGCATAAATAGTTAAAAGTTAAATACAGCATATGAACAACCAGATCATGTCGGTCTCCAGATGTTTTGTTGATACATTACACCTTCAGTGGGATAATGAGCAGATGTGGTTGTATTAGTACTTTAAGCAAGTACAGAATCATGACATACTTAATATAGAAATATTGAAATATTATAGTACATTAAATAAACTCATAAGCAATATAAGGTGGGAATAATACAGCACAGATATAGTGTATCGCCAGAGAGAGGGATATCGTAATATTGAATATATGGAGAGATGTGGTTAAAAAGTCATCCATAGACAATATAAGAGGATAGTAGTTATGTATATGTAGTGTCCATATAAGGCATAACAGTTATGCTTATGTAGTGCCTATATATATTGTACATATGATAAATGTGCATATGTAGTGTCCATATATGCTAAACATAAACAATATAAAGAGATAAAATGGAGGTGATCACACTGCATATATTTTGTACATATGGGGCACAGAGAGCTAGTCATGTATTATAGATAAGGTGGGCAAGCAGGGTACAGGTCAAAACTAGTAGAGCAGTGAGTACAGAAAGTGTTTACCACAGCATATAGAAGCATATAGTGCTTACCAGAATGTATGGAGGAGATATTTTCTCTATATTTTACACAGCTCGTACTCCAAGCCCATACTCCATTCACAGTAACATTCAGTGAGCGGCAACAGCTCTCAATACAAGGACCAAGGAAAGAATTTTAGCTTAATATGCAGCAGTTCATGCTGCATATAAAATCACATTCCTGACTGAGTTTTTAGCTAGCGATATCTTTTAATTCTTTTATATCTAGTCTTTCAGTCTTGGCAGCATACAAAAGTTGAGACGCCACAAGGGTAAAAGCCTTTAAACCAGGATTGAGTAGGTCATCCTTGAAGTTCCTTGCTTGTTTTGCTGTCAAGTGAGGTGGTGAGTCAATATGAGAGGTCATCTACTATCACTCAGT
Source organism: Leptodactylus fallax (assembly GCA_947044405.1). Classification (NCBI taxonomy): domain Eukaryota; kingdom Metazoa; phylum Chordata; class Amphibia; order Anura; family Leptodactylidae; genus Leptodactylus; species Leptodactylus fallax. The sequence goes on along the minus strand of CAMRHE010000084.1, from coordinate 4,525,641 downwards.
AGGAGGCTTCAGTTAGTCTGTAATATCCTATAGACATCACTCCACTGGTTGTTAAAAGTTGTAACCAATCTGGTATCAACAAATCTGGCCTGTTACTATCTTGTAAAGGCTTGGGAAATAACTTTTTGTGGATATCCCCTTGTTTAAGCTTTGTGTAAGATCTATATATTATATTGTATACCACATTCTATATCATTTTTGTTCACTGTGTATTCATTTGTGCATTATTTAGTGAATGAGCTGTCTATAGACGCTATGATTGTTTGGTGCTGGTATCACTCTCATTAGGGACTTGCATTTTAGGGTGCTTGCATTTTATACTAGCATTTTATTTTATAATGCAAACCACTTTAGGATCTGTTTGACATTATGCCCATGCACTGTATTCGTCTTTACGCATACGCCGTGTAAACTTCCTGGCGTTTATTTATTTTCCGGTTATTTTCTGTTCCTATGGGGCATGAACAGAAATTTGCTAGATGGCTACCTGGTTGAGTGATTTAGGAAATTGCTTGGATAATTGCCTTCCTCCAGTGCTCTGGTAATGCGTGGAGATGGTAATGAGGCGTGCACTGGAACCTTGTGTTCCCATCCATTCTTCCCCTTCCCTTTTGTGATGGCTGCCTCTGATCTCAGTTATCCTCAGTAGACAAATAGCAATGGTACTTCACACTCTTTATGTTGATAGGGTTCTCCAACCTACAAAGCAATGTATAATAAAATCACAGTGCACACTTGTTGTCTTGCAAATTCTGTGTCCACTTATTGAACCATAGAAATCTGAGCAGTGGTTTTGACACAACGCTATTAATATAATTCTATGATATGTAGCACAGTAACATAAATGAATGCTCTGAGTAAACAGTTGCAGATCAATAGTAGCCACGTTTCGGTCTCATTCTTCTGGTCTGATCTGTTTAGAGAAACCTTAAAAACAGTGTCATATGCTAGCTCATCGGCCCTATCATAAGTTTATCCAATTTGCGGTAGCCTCTGATCAAGATATCCTCCATTACCAGCTCTCCTTCCTCCCATTTGGCATAAGCACCTCAGATCTTCAGAAATATCACAGCTGAGGTAACATCCTTTTTTAAGAAGACAGGATATCAATATACGGTAGTTATATAGTTAACTGGATGGTCTGATGTTCTCATCATTGTTCAGGCCTTACCATTTCTTAGAGTCCATTTGTAGAAGACCTGTCAGACCTTTTGGGATGTATGTTGGATAATACTCTTCGAAAAGTCCAATCTGTATCCACGGAGTTCTGCTACTTCAGGAGAAAAAGGATCTCTTAGTCCAAAAAATATCTTTATTGCAAAGAAAGTGATTAGACTCACTGGAGAAGCCATATCCATACTATACTCCATGACATCCTGCATTCAAGCTGTTCCCTAGAGTCAGGCTCATTGCTGAAAGCTGCAATCTTTAACACTCTCATCATGGAACAAGAATCACTTATCTCTGGAAAAGAAGATTGCCCTGTCTTTACAGGTAAGATCTTCTCTAAATTGGTGGGTCAATTTACCACAGATGACAGCAAGAGAAGTTGCAGTGCCTGTATCAATCATCATTACTTCCAGGGAATTTGACCCCAAGAAATAACATAGGAATCCTCCAATTTCCAAGAAGTAATGGTATGGGAGGGCCTGAAGACGGTAGCCTATATTCGCTACTAGAGAGACACCTGATGCAAAAAGCTTCAATTACTTGCATGGACAATATTCTCCAGGGCAGAAAAAAAAATATTTCATTATCCAAGGGATTCAGCAACAGGAGTAGATGCCTTAGCTCACCTATAGGACTATCATGTGTTTGCTTCAATCCCTGATATTCCAAGGCTCCTGCAGAATGTCAACTCAAAACTAGTAACTTTGGTTTTAGTGGCTCCTTATTAGCCAAAAGTAAGGTTTCTTCCTGATGTGGAGACACTCCCCTAGATTCTTTTCATCCCAACATTTGGAAGAAACTAGATATCCTTCAAGATGGGGGCTGGTTCCTGTCATGTAACCCAGGTCCAGCATGAAGAAACCACCTGACGAAGTAGGGTAAATTTAACTCTTCGGACAACCCCTATAAGGCTGTCCTGAGGCTTCCAGAGTTTCCATCTTGACACCTACTTGGGATGTGAACTTAGTGCTTCACAATATTAGAAGTCCTACTTCTGAACCTTTAGATAAAGTATATATTAGAAGACTGTCCTGGAAAGCAGTATTTCTTGTTGCTATAACTCCTGCTAAAAGGGTTGGTGAGATTCAAGCGTTCTCCATAAGTGAACGCTACCTCACTGTTCTGGAAGACAGAAAAATCTTTAAACTAGACCCTATCTTCCTCCCAAAAGTAGTTTCAAAATTTCATATGTCACAAGACCTATCTTCATTTTGCCAAGATGCATCAAACCCTAGAGAACAATAGTTCCACATGTTAGATGTTCATAGAATCGTGCTAAAGTATCTGGATTTAACAAGTTTCTGGAGACAGGATCAGAATATGTTTATTTAGTTTCAGGGTCCCAACAAGGGGAAAATTATCAAAGAACATAATCTCTAATTGGATAAAGATCATTACAGAAGCCAATTCTCAAATTCTCATCTTCCTCCTTCCTATGTTAGTCTTCTAGGCTGAGAAGACTAATGCATCAATAAAAACAGATTTACGGACACTACATTCTTGACCTGTGTTCTCAAGGAAACCTCTTCTTTGGGAGAAGAGTTCTTCAAGCTTCAAGATCCTGTCCTGAGGTGGTTATTTGGTATTCTCCTGTGGTGCTGCAAGGCCCCAAAGATGGTACAGAATGAAAATTTAAATTTTTCCAGGTACAGTATATGCCATTTCAGTGGCCACCATACTGGGTAGCTCAGTGGTTAGCACTGATGCCTTGCAGCGCTGGATTACTAGGTTCGACAACACCTGCAAGGAGTTTATATGTTTTACCTGAGTTTGTGTGGGTGTCCTCCAGATGCTCTGGTTTCCTCCAGACTCCTGATAGGAAATTTAGATTGTGAGCCATACTTGGGACAGTATTCACAATATTTCTGTAAAGAATTGTGGAATATGATGGCACTATATAAGTAAGCAAAATAAATATTTCATACCCTTCAAGGAATTTATCAATGGGCGTAGAGGGCATTTTACCCCTTGAGTGTTGCAGTAATTTATATTCCAGAAATGAATGCATAGCTGATTTTCTGAATTTTCCTAGAAATACGCAATTTTAGCATTTCAGCATTGTGCCCAGCTTGTGTTACCAGAGACACATATTCCAAAAACTGTTAATTAGGATATCCCATGCAGAAGAAAAGGGGGGTATTTGGCTTTTAGAGCACAGTTTTAAAATGTTTGGTTTTGGAAGCCATGTCATGTTTGCAGAGCCTCTAGGTGCTAGTAAAGTGGAATTCCCCAGGAAATTACCCCATTTAGGAAACTAAACCTCTCCAGGAATTTATCAAGTGGTGCAGTGAGGAATAGTTTTCCAGATTTGAATGTACAGAGGATAGTGAAAAGTGAATAATAAACCTGTGTTGAATACATTAGGTACATCAAATCCAGTACTATTTCCCCACTAATTCCTGCTGAATAGTGGGGGGAGAGGTCAATTCTGGTGTCTTTTCATAAACTTGTAATTTTGAGTGCAACCTGACATACACCTGCACAGCTTATACAGGTGCATCTCAATAAATTAGAATATTTTTGAAACGTTCATTCATTTCAGTAATTCAGTAATACAATTCATAATCAGCGTCTTCCATGATTGTGTGACCTACTGAACCAGACTGAGGGACCATTTAAAGGCTTAGGAAACCTTGGCAGGTGACACACTGAATTTACAATACTGAACTTTTTTACAATATTCTAATTTTCTTAGATTTTGGTTTTCATTACCTGTAATCCATAATCAACATTTACAGAAATAAAACAGTTGAAATAGATTACTCTGCCTGTAAAGAACCTAGAAAATATAGGAGGTCACTTTTTTAATTTAATTACTGAAAGAAATAAATGTTTCAAAGATATTCTAATTTATTGAGATGCACCTGTACATTCCCTTTTATCCTCCATCCAGTTATGGCATAAAGGATGTGGCGATTTTTGGGCTTTCCGTTGTCGCATTGTACAATGTATCATTTTTTTTTCTCTGTTGATGTTGCCATATGAGGCCTTGTTATTTTGTGGAATGAGATGCACTTTTCAGTTACACCTAACCCAGTGCCTAAAACTCATTGAGGCTAAGGCCCCACATAGTGGGCCGCAGCGAAAAAACACTGCGGGAAAAACTACGGCAGAAACGCATTGTGGTTTTTCCTGCAGTGATTTTAACAAAAAGTCTGTAGAGTTTTCCTCTACGGACTTTCTGCTTCCATTATACCTATAGGGAAACTGCCGGCGTTGACGTGCTGCAATATACAAATACGCAACGGTTTTGGAAATCCCAGCATTTCCGCTGTGTATATTTTTTTTGCAATGTATGTATGGGATTTGCTAGATCTTTGTAGGGCCTGACTAAGGTTTATTAATTCTTTCTGGAGGGGATTTTAAAAAACATTAATTCTGTTACTGTTACATTTTTTGCCGTTCACTGTACAGCATAAGTAACATGTTATCTTTATTCTATGGGTCGGTATGACTAAGGTGATTACTATATAATTTATATTGTTTTTTATTTTATGTTTTATTAATTTTGCAGAAGAAAAACCCATTTGGGGAAAAGTCATCTACCGAGAAACATTTTTTTTTCAGTTTTTTTTGAGGGCTTGTTTTTTGTGGGATGAGCTGTGCATTTTATTTGTACCTTTTTGGGGTATATAAGAGTTTTTGATCCCTTATTATTCCATTTTTTATTATTATTCTATTTTTTGAGAAATTATTATTTCTATTTTTTTGTGAACAGCATTCACAAGGCAGGATAAATAATACTTTAGTTTTAATATATGCGTTGTTACTTATGCAATGATACCAGATATGTATTGATTTTTTAAATTTATTTTTAACATTCTAAAGCATTATACATAGTAAAGGGGCATCTTTTAGTTTATTTATTTAATGTTTTTGAATATTTCTTTTAACCTTTTTTTTTCCTTTATTTTGTTCCACTAGAGGACTTGAACGACAATACATTATACAATACAATACTCATATATTGCAGAGTATACTGGCTGTTAGCCTATCTCATCAATCCTGTCACAGGCAGGATGGGACCATGACAGGAAAGAAGCAGGCCTAGGGTCAGTGATTAGTCTCTGGGCTGCCATAGGAATGGCACAGTGCCCCAAAGGCAGCCCAGTTACCCCTAGTGTTTATAGAACCCCTTAGATGCTGATGGTATCAAAGGAGTTAACACTTGTGATCAGTTATTATCAACCAGGGTTCTACAGTACTACTAATACGTTAGATATGACCTTGTTGGCAGCACCATACTATTACACCACATGTCATTATGTGGTTAAACCCGGCACACTTTTTGACAATCCATGCCCCCTTTCCAAATAAGCCCCACCCACTTGTCGGACAAGATGCAGAAGCTGATAGTGTGTAAAACACAAAATAAGATGCAAAGTGCGGATTCCATTTTTTTGTGTAAATTACTTCAGAATACAGGTGCATTTTCATTAGTCTATATGTACATAAAAGTCGCCAACACTCTGCTGACTCAACAAGTCCCAAATCTCCTCCGGAATTTGTTTCCATGGCCAAGCACCTGCATGTAACCCTTACATTACTGAACACAATTCCAAGCATCAGATGATGTGGTTTAAAGACTGCCAACATGGACTCTCGAGCAGTCTGAGGAACAAATCTAGGGTCATTGAATGCAAGTTGCCTGACTGCAGTGTGCCAACTGTAAAATTTGGTGAAGGAGGGATAATGCTATGGGGCTGTTCAATCAATAATACTTACAATAAAATAATAATCCCCTAATTTTCCTGTGCAGAGGATGCCAGCGATACAAAAAAAAAAGCCCCTAGTTTAGATTTAGATGAGTACTATAAGTACTAAGGTTCTATAAGTTTTAAGGTTCAAAACGACAGTCTGAACCAGTTGATGACACTGTACTGAAGTAAGGAGCACCATCAACAAAGCATGTAACACCTTGGGGATTGTACCATTAGTCCTTTCATTTACATGAGGCAGGCAGGGAATTCTATCATATATTAATACTAGTAGAATACCCACGGCTTCGCTCGCGGAAAATATGTTAAATTGTTAGTTATGCTAGCTAAAGTAAAATTTTCAGTGCTACAGTAAATCTTTTTTTCCACTTGAAATTTTTCTTATTATTTTCGCATTTTACTTATTTGTCGTAACATTGATGTGAACAACTTTTTTTTTTATTTCAACATTTTTATTGATTTTACATATTTAATACATATTATGTAGTATAAACTATTACAACTATTTTTTGAACTATTTTTTATCAAAAATTAAAATTTATGCACCGTACACAAACATATAAAACATTTACACCCAATTAACAACATAGTGCAGCCCTTCCCCCCTCCCTCCAGTGTAATCTATAAGTAGTTCACGGACAAAAGAGTAAAATTGGTTTACAGTTAAACAACTATCTATTGTAGTGCTTTTTGGTAAACAATGTTTCTGGTTTTACCTTCAGGTGCATATGTGAAAAGATTTTTGGGGTTACCCACTCTAAAGCAAGCAACATACAACTGTCCATGTGAAAAACACAGGCTCTCCAAATTAATGCCGGCTACTTTATGTGATTGACCTTGTACTTTGTTTATAGTCATAGCAAATGTAAGTTGGATTGGGAACTGCAGACGCTTAAAATTGAAGGGCATGTCGCTTAGTAGCAAAGGAATACGCGGAATGAAAACATTTGCTCCCTTAGAGTTTCCCATAAGAATAGTGGCTTCAATAACATTGGGCATGAGACTTTTAATGCACAATCTTGTGCCGTTACACATTTTTGGTGGGTCAAGGTTCCGAAGCAAAATTATTGTGGCTCCTATTTTTAAAGTGAGCTTATGAGGTGGCATTCTAGGAGGCTTGTTCACTCTCCATGACTGAATCAATGGACATGTATGTGGTCGCTAGACCAGACAGCCTTCCCTGAATTAGTAGATTTATGGAGCCGACACTATCATTTTTAGGTGCTAGGTTTGCCCGTTCACTAAGCCACTGATGGTTGTTAAAATTGTTCCAAATATCAGGGAAAACTTGGTCAATAAGTTCCATTACCAAAGATGTAATTTCACAAAAATGTTCCGGAAAGGAAATGAGACCAGTAGTGGAATCAGTAGGGAACCTGTCATTTCCAAGGCATAGTAGCTGGTGTGTAAATTTGTCCGCAGTTGTATTTCCCATTAAATGAACCCACATATTAGTAGTAAGAGTTTGCTTCTGAACATGTATCCACAGATAAGAAGATTTTAGACAGGCATTCACTTCATCCACTGGTGTTGCTCCCTTAAGAACAGGCAACGACTGGCAGAAGTCACCTGCAAAAATTACAACAATTCCCACCATTAAACAATCGGTTTCCCGCAGATCTTTCAAGATGCGATCAAGGGCCTCAACTGCTTTCTTGTGCGCCATGGTACATTCATCCCAAACAATTACTTTGCAAATTTGTAATACTTTAGCTTTCCCAGAGCCCTTAGTGATATTACAGACAGGAGTTTCTGGAAGCGCTATATTAAAGGGCAATCCTAGTGCTGAATGAGCCGTGCGCCCTCCATCTAAAAGAGTGGCCGCAATCCCAGATGATGCAACAGCCAAGGCAATGTCATTGTTTGCGCAAATTTCTGCAAGCTGCAAATTAATTAAAAATGTTTTATCAGTACCTCCTGGTGCATCTAGGAAAAATAGTCCTCCATTTCTACTGGAAATCTGACCCATAATTGCCATGTAGGCTGATCTTTGGTCATCAACCAAAAGAGGCTTATTTAATATGACAAATTCTTTACATTTTTCCAAATCATAGCTTTTTTCTTGCAGAATATCTTTGTTCATAATATCAAAGTCTGGTCGATTTGGTGCTGGTAAACCTAATTCTATTAGAGTTTTACTATTGATAGATATGCCCTTTTCTTCTAACATCAAGAGTGCTTTGTTGAATATGTCAACAGTGAAATTTAAGTATAAGTCTGGATTAACTCTCCTTTGCACTCTAAGAATATCTTCGCTAAGATATTCTTTGTATTTGTCCTAAAGCGCGCAGGGATTGGAAGGTGCGCAGGTTGTAATTATTATTGCGAACAGGTCTCTTAGTTGAGGTTGAAATTGAGTGACAGATGCTTCCTGCAATGTCATGTCCCAGTGTTGATCGTCTTCGATCAGACCACGCTTTTGGCATGCTTCCCTGTAAGTTTGACACAGGTCTCCATCAACTATTTTCAAATCTGTGAAAGAGGTTGGCCCACGGACAGTGTGAAGCAGTAATCGGAGGTAGTAACACTCTGCGTTGTTTGCATGCACTGTATTCACACGTCCAAATTATAATTTGCAAATAAATTCTTTAAAAATTGGACAATGTGATTTTCTACAAATGTTTTCTCATTTTGTCTCTCATAGTTGAGGTCTACCTATGATGTCAATTACAGGCCTCTCTCATCTTTTTAAGTGGGAGATCTTGCACATTTGGTTGCTGACTAAATACTTTTTTTTCCCCACTATATATACCAGCAAGTGAAACTCAATATTAAGCGCTCAATGAATCATCGTAAGAGGGGTAAATGGAATATAAACTAATATAAAAAAAAAATTACTGTATATTTATATATAGGATAATTACCAACCTATGTTTGTGCTAAAGGGGTTTTCCAGGTAAAGGGATTTTCCAGGCTAAAAATATTGATGACCTGTTTTAAGGATAGGTCACTAATATCAAATTGGTGGGGGTCTGACATCTGACATTCTGTTCTCAGTAGCGGTTATACAGGGAATAGAGCAGGAAGCAGACAGCACCATTCTTTATGTTATGTCTATCTATGGCTGATGGCCTCTACACAGAAATCAATGTTATCTGCTTCCTGCTGATGGGGTAGTTGGGTATCAGACCGTCACCAACCTGATACTGATGACATCCTTAGTATAGGACATCAATATTGTTAGCATGAAAAATCCCTTTAAGTACATCATGTTACACATTCAGAGGTTTGTATAATATGTGGGAGATGATGTATTACATGGATTATTCAACCATGTTACCTATCAAATCAAAATATATAATATATTACATAATTAATATATACAGTAGTTAATATTCCTACAGATCTTACTATATGTTTTACCAAAGGTAAAAAAGATTTTTTGATTCAAATAAGTATAGCATAGTAATAGAATAAGATATTACTCACTTTCACTTCCTCGATCATGTATTCACAAGGATGAATATATTTTTTTGAGATCTCATTCACATCCAGTTAAAAAAACAATACAAAATTAGACATTAAAGTGGAATAGTATAATATCCTGTGAAATGCATTCTCTTCATTAATGTTCTTTCAGTCTTATTATACTTATGTGGTGCTGGTGCTGTATTATAGTAGCTACCTTAATTTCTGAGGATAAAAAAATGTGGACTTGTCCATGAAAATGTATCAGATATGTTTTAGTAAAACATTACAAAACCCCCAAAAAACAATATTGTAACTCCTTGACATAAATATTAACATTCCATATTATTGGGGGATTCTGTAGGTCCTTGTGATGAATTGCAAGACAAGTTTGCAGGTAGTTATCAGCACAATGGCAATAACAGTAACCAACACAATGGCTCTTATGAGAGCAAAATGTATCTTGTCATCATCAGGAGCAGCAGTGGTAGCTCTGCTCTCTGGATTCTGCTTTACACCAGAAACAGGAGGCCAGTATTGTGTTGTTGTCACCTCTGGCACTAGCAAGTCGTATAGAAGTTCATTGATTTCATTTCTGAACACATCTTCAGCTTTGCGAGTAGCTACTTGTAGAGAAGATTTTATCAAAGTGTTCAGTTTTCGCAGAAGATCCTTGCAGTTACAGTCTTCAGCTATCACATGGTCACCAGAATATTCAGCAGCTGGGGCCATAATATTATATGGTTTAAGAGTTCAGGTGTCTTTCAAAGTGATCAAGCAATCATCAATCTGTACTCATAAATCGATGCATAACCAATAAATAAGTGCAGTCAAATAGGTGTAGACATACCACAAGAATGAGGGGAGAATAGAGGTGGCATCTGGTTAGTCGGATATATAAGCAGAACATCCCCTTGTATGTAGAAACTAATATTGCAAGATGATCTCTTGAATTCACAGATGCAGAACGTTCACTCATCATTGAGGTTTGACCAAGACTGAGAAATCGGAAAACCATGCATTGCATTGACCACAGATCACTTTACTAATGAAAAGCAATGCAATTAAAGTATCCTGAAAGTACATCCAATCCTTTGGCGCTCTGTAATTAAAATTGAAATAGTTAAGTGGGAATAGAATTTTAATAGGATATATATTAACACTTTCCGTCTCTGATAAATGAAATAGGAAAATTGAGAATCCTCAATTCATTAATCATTTAAAGTAACTTTTTTTCTTGTATAGGATGATCAGATACAAAGATGCAAATAATCTAGGATGGAAAGTAGCAACATCCAATACAATGGTTTTTGTAGATCGGTTCTGTGTATCATCAGCCAGTTCTTGGAAATGTAATTTGTACCAGTCAGCAGGAATTAACTTGATTTTATTTTTTCCAGATGTTTTTTCCATTAAAACACACTTATATATACTGTGTATATATATATATATATATATATATATATTTGCTGGAGGCATTTGTCCTACGGTTTCGATCCCAGTGACATTTTTGGAAAGCTGTAGCCTGCTCTGTGTGTGGCACTTTCCCCAGTGCTTTGATGCCAATTTTGAAAAACAAGTAACTTTGCCTCGCATATATGTTATTTATTTTATATGAACAAGAAATGAAGAAAAACCCTGATGACCCCTATACTAAAGTCATATACCACAAGCCATAACTAAGAAGTGCCACCACAAGATGTTTCTGGACATATGCGCTTACTGCTATTTCCCAAGATGCTCCTGTACTTTCCCATTAGAAGCAATTGTAGGGAACTGCCATTTCTACTAGTATATAATGTATCTGGCTTCTTTGCCCCTGCAGTTTGGCTTCAGAGACCCCAGGCATTCAGTGCAAGTTTTGTTTTGTAAATACAGTGAGTCAGACACATGTGAGGCAGAGCTGCTGGGGGGAGAGATGTGAGCAGAGCTTCTGAGACAGACATGTTATGTCTGGGGGAGTCTAAGAGCCACTTGTTCCTCTTTACTTCACAGTATATAGTTAGGTATGTGTTACCCCCTATATACTCACAGGACCTAGCTAGTAACCGTAGTTAGGGATCCATATATATATATATGTAGTTCAGGGCAGTGATAGGTTAGGCTTCCGAAGGCCAACTAGCTAGTTAGAGGCCCGGTGGCACTAGTAGTTTAGCTGGCAGGTTAAGGACTCAGTGTTAGGGTAGTCAGGCCTGCATCTACTGCCGTCACCGTCGCCCTGTTTGCTGCCTGTGAAGAATCTCACCATCATCATCATGTCCTGATCGGCTGTCTGTCATCTCCTGGAAGAATCCGAGGATCCACAGTCATCCACAGGGGCCCCTGCATCTCTTCTGTTGCCTGGAGGTATTGTGCACTGGACTCTTGCTATATATCTATATATATATACCCGGGTATATAACCTAAGACGGTTGAGGACTTGCTGGTTGTTGTAGTATTGCTGTGTTCTGAGTATATTGTATGTATTTACTATTACCCTGTTGATTCTTATAAAGCTACTGTTATAACCTTATGTGGTATCTGTATGTATTCTTCAGACTGTGAGATTAGTACAGTGATCCTTGTTAAGGCTACTAACTGTACTTCATGGGTAAGTCCCAGGAAGAGATCCTCCCTGTAATACAGAGGCTCTATCCTGGGTGGAGGCACTGATATATTTCATATATGTTCCCACTCTTCCCTTCAGCGAAGGCTTCAGGTCCCATTATACACACAGGTCAGCGCCAGAGTCTGTTGCGGGAGGGATAATACTCATACCCCCTCCCCCCCCAAATAGGGCTATATTTGGAGGCACTGCTGAGATTTAGAAGTGGGAATAGTCATTGATATGGAGAAGCGATATAGCTCAGAGGGGAACCTCCCACTAGCTACTACATGGGATTACCGACCTCCTGTTCCTCCCCTGGTTCAGGTAAAGGAAGAACCCCGCTCAGCCAGTTACCCCCCCCAGTATGGCGTCGCTAGCAGTTCCTCTAGTGACAGTGCTATTAGCACTTTAGCCAAGCTGACTGAAATGTTAGCTCAGGGCCTGCAGGCCACTCACTACAAGAAACTAAAGGTATTCTCAGGTAATGTCCCAGTACCACAAGGGGAGGAAAACTTTGAGATATGGAAAGAACATACTCTCCAATGCCTGAAGGAATGGTCTTGCTCTGAAGAAGGCAAGCGGCAGCGTATCAGTGAAAGTTTGCGGTCTCCTGCTGCAGAATTGATCCGCTTGTACAGAGACTCTCATGAAGGAGTGAGTGCATTGGACTATATACAAGTACTGTCTGATCACTTCGAGCCATACTATGACCTTGCCCAGATGGTTGCTGATTACCGAATGGTTCGTCAAAAAGAAGGGGAAAATGTCTCTACTTTTATTAACCGTTTACAGCTACTTCTTTCACGTCTGGTGTACCACGCAGCTATATCTACTTCAGAGGTAGACGCTATGAGAACCAGTCAGTTGGTGAGAGGGTTACAACCTCATCATCCTCTTGCTCAAGTACTCAAGGTCTTACTATCTGATAGAGTCCTTCCATTTCCTGACTTAATGAAGTTAGTGAAGAAACAAGAAGCTGACATTAGTTTTAGTACCCCTAAGAAAGCGAAAAGCATCTCTAAAGAAGATGTTGTTCCTAATTCAAACAAGGACAAACCAGCGGAACGGTCAGAACTTAGACAGTCCGCCACTCCACCCACTGCCACTCAATGGAGGAAGGATGCTAGAACCTGTTATAAATGTGGTCAGACGGGCCATACTGCCAGACAGTGTACGGAGGACAGTGAGGGATTGGGACACAGTGCTGTCTTCTCTATTCAGAATCAAAGACACCGAAGGAAGGCGGGCCGAGTAAAGACCAGAGGCGCTATCGCGGGCTCCAGGTCCGTTGTCAAAGTCACTGTCAATGGTCATGCTGCTCCTGCCCTGTTTGATACAGGATCTCAAGTGACCCTGATTTATCGCTCGTTCTACCAAAAGTATCTGAGGGATATACCTCTTCAGTCTACGGGACAAATGAAATTGTGGGGGCTTAATTCAGGATCATATCCTGTAGATGGCAGCCTACAAGTAGTTATAGCTGTCCCTGAATTAGAAGATCAGAGTGTCGCTCCCATGAAGATTACGGCTCTTGTCTGCCCTGATACAGGAGATTCTTGTGCAGCTCCTGTGATACTTGGCACTAATTGTCCTGCAGTGCATTATGCTTTTCAGAAGTTTCTTGGAAGAGATTGGAACCCTGCAGCTCAGCCGGTGAATATATCTTCTGATCTTAGAGAACTCTGTGATGCCCTGTCTACTGGCTATCGACATGGAATGGTATATCATATCGGTGAGAGAACCGTGGAAGTTCCTGCCGGCGGGGAGAGAGTTCTGAGAGTAACCTGATCAAAGAGTTACTTCAGTTGTTGAACATCCGCAAAAGTCGGACGACGCCTTACCATCCAGAGGGAGATGCCCTTCCTCAAAGATTTAACAGGACTTTACTTGATATGCTTGGTACCTTACGAATTGAGGATAAGCGATCCTGGAGTCGAAAAGTGGAGGCTATGGTGCATGCCTATAATAGTACAAGGCACGAGAGCACAGGATATTCACCATACTTTCTGATGTTTGGAAGAGAGCCTAGGCTACCTATTGACATCTTGTTGGGAGTCTCTACCGATGGTATCAGTCATCGAGATCATTACCGATACGTGGCACGTTTGAAAGAAACGCTTAAGAGTGCTTATCAGCTGGCTGAGGAAAATGCGGCCAAAGTGAATAAAGGAAATAAAAGGAGATTTGATCTTCGAGTAAGATACCGAGAATTGAACCCTGGGGACCATGTTCTGCTACGGAATTTGGGAGCATCTGCAAAACATAAGCTGGCTGATCGATGGCGGAGTGAACTCTTTACAGTGGTAGATCGGTTGCCTGGAATACCAGTCTACAAGATAAAAGGATGGGACGGGAGGATCAGGACTTGGCATAGAAATCATTTGTTGCCTGTACCTCAGATTGATGGTATGGATATCTCCAATGATGGCTCGGCCTGCGATTCTCCACAGTCCTTAGCCGATATTCCACCTGACCTTCCTGAAACTCCTGAGAGTGATTGGACTGTGGCTCCTGAAGTTCCTAGATCACCAGTATCTTCTCCTTCAGGGAGACCTATGAACCCTCAAACTCCAGAATTCGTACCTAGATCTGTGTCTACAGATGAGCAGGGATCTAGCTCTCCTACGCCACCAGCACCATCCCCTCCCATGGCAGACAACCCTAGTTTAGGGCCTGGACATGCTAGTTTACCTCAGAGAGAGGTACGGAGAGGAGAGAGAATTAGACACCCTCCACCTATGCTGACATATGATAGTTTGGGGGACCCCAGATTTACTACTCAGCCTCATTTATACCATGCTTGGGTGGGTGCAGTGTCCACTTTGGTCAATATGTTACCAATTTTCGCTCCTGCTGGCATGTATACCTATTAACCTGTTGTGACTCTGTAAATGCAAAAGCAACCATATTGATATTGTCATTGGTAATGTTGACTGTATACTATGACTTTGTATGTCTTTGACGTGACGTAAAGATTTCACCAGAGGGAGAGTGTAGGGAACTGCCATTTCTACTAGTATATAATGTATCTGGCTTCTTTGCCCCTGCAGTTTGGCTTCAGAGACCCCAGGCATTCAGTGCAAGTTTTGTTTTGTAAATACAGTGAGTCAGACACATGTGAGGCAGAGCTGCTGGGGGGAGAGATGTGAGCAGAGCTGCTGAGACAGACATGTTATGTCTGGGGGAGTCTAAGAGCCACTTGTTCCTCTTTACTTCACAGTATATAGTTAGGTATGTGTTACCCCCTATATACTCACAGGACCTAGCTAGTAACCGTAGTTAGGGATCCATATATATATATATGTAGTTCAGGGCAGTGATAGGTTAGGCTTCCGAAGGCCAACTAGCTAGTTAGAGGCCCGGTGGCACTAGTAGTTTAGCTGGCAGGTTAAGGACTCAGTGTTAGGGTAGTCAGGCCTGCATCTACTGCCGTCACCGTCACCCTGTTTGCTGCCTGTGAAGAATCTCACCATCATCATCATGTCCTGATCGGCTGTCTGTCATCTCCTGGAAGAATCCGAGGATCCACAGTCATCCACAGGGGCCCCTGCATCTCTTCTGTTGCCTGGAGGTATTGTGCACTGGACTCTTGCTATATATCTATATATATATACCCGGGTATATAACCTAAGACGGTTGAGGACTTGCTGGTTGTTGTAGTATTGCTGTGTTCTGAGTATATTGTATGTATTTACTATTACCCTGTTGATTCTTATAAAGCTACTGTTATAACCTTATGTGGTATCTGTATGTATTCTTCAGACTGTGAGATTAGTACAGTGATCCTTGTTAAGGCTACTAACTGTACTTCATGGGTAAGTCCCAGGAAGAGATCCTCCCTGTAATACAGAGGCTCTATCCTGGGTGGAGGCACTGATATATTTCATATATGTTCCCACTCTTCCCTTCAGCGAAGGCTTCAGGTCCCATTATACACACAGGTCAGCGCCAGAGTCTGTTGCGGGAGGGATAAAACTCATACCCCCCCAACCCCCAAATAGGGCTACACAATAAAAGTACTTGTGCAGCAGTCAATTAGTGGTATATGTATGCTTCCAGGAGTACCATGTGGCAGCACACTTAGGGTGGTGACACATTATGTATTTGGATGCTGCTAGAGCTGCATCTAGTCCTAGGCTACTGGTACTTTCACTTGGATGGAAAGCTTCGTTCACATGGTACGTTTTGCACAAAAATGCATGCATTTTTATTGGAAAACTGCCTGCATTTTTGTACAAAAACATACCATCACACAGAATAATGTTCCATAGTGGCCCTTACACACTGTACCTCCATTGTTGTCTTCTGGCAGAAGTATCCGCCACATGTGACTGCTGAGACCAGTGGCATGAGGACAGAAACAGACTACTAGGTTACTACTCCACTCATTTGGATACTGTAATATAGGATGCCCCCACCTGCATAAAAGCAGTAGCTGCAGCGACCACCCTAGTTAGATAAAACTGCAGACATAGTCCTACTGCATACATTACACCTTCAAGTCCCACATGCAGTGGGTGAAATCATGAATCAAGCAAAAACTAAACATATTACCTTAGCTCGACTCTCCAAGTATGAGGTTGACCTACTGGCTCCTCATGTCATCATCCACCAGTGTCACACTCTAAATCCTGCTACTTTGTTGCCTGTGGATTTAGAAAAGGAGGGCAGACTGCATGATGATAGTGCTCCATTGTTTTTACAATTAGCCCCTGAGGATAATCAGTACGATATGACACACCAACATGATTGTGAACAGTTGATACAGCTCAAGTCTAGAGTCCTACCATATGTTACAGATCAACCAAAGATATGGAGCTGTTTGTAGTTCCAGCAATACCTCCCACCATGGTTTGACAAGAAGCCCAGGAGAGGCATGCACCTTGGCCAAGGGAAAAGAGCCAACATCTACATTGATTCCAGGTATGCCTTTTCTATAGCAAATTATTATGGGGTTATCTGGAAAGCCCTTGGGTACATGACCTCCTTAGACAAACCAATCAAAATGCTGAAGCAGTCAAACACCTGTTAGAAGCTCATCAACACCCAACTGCACAGTGGCTATTGTAAAAGTACCTGCACACATACAAGGTGAGGGTCATTTGTTGGAGGGCAATACCCTGGCAGACAGAGCAGCTAAGGAAGAAGCCCTACTGACTCCATTCATGGTTGTCCAAAAGCCAGGTACACCTAGACAGGTAGACCTAGAGCTACTGAGGATCCTTCAAGACCAAGCCTCCCCTCAAGAGAAAAAGGTATAGTTGGATGGACAGGTGGCAAAAAGGAGTGATGGAATACTCAGAATTGAAGGCAAGGTATACCGATCGAGAAACTGTGGAAAGAGCTGAAAACTGCTGTTCACAAACACTCTCCATCCAACCTCACTGAGCTTCAGCTGTTTTCCAAGGAAGAATGGGCAAGAATTTCAGTCTCTCGATGTGCAAAACTGATAGAGACATACCCCAAGCGACTTGCAGCTGTAATCGCAGCAAGTCGTTAAGGGGTTAAACATCCCAAGGAGCGCTGTGCAAGCGATCATATTGAAATGGAAGGAGTATCCGTCCACTGCAAATCTACCAAGACCCGGCCGTCCCTCTAAACTTTCATCTCAAACAAGGAGAAGACTGATCAGAGATGCAGCCAAGAGGCCCATGATCATTCTGGATGAACTGCAGAGATCTACAGCTGAGGTGGGAGAGTCTGTCCATAGGACAACAATCAGTCGTACACTGCACAAATCTGGCCTTTATGGAAGAGTGGCAAGAAGAAAGCCATTTCTCAAAGATATCCATAAAAAGTCTCGTTTAAAGTTTGCCACAAGCCACCTACGAGACACACCAAACATGTGGAAGAAGGTGCTCTGGTCAGATGAAACCAAAATCGAACTTTTTGGCCACAATGCAAAACGATATGTTTGGCGTAATAGCAACACAGCCCATCACCCTGAACACACCATCCCCACTGTCAAACATGGTGGTGGCAGCATCATGGTTTGGGCCTGCTTTTCTTCAGCAGGGACAGGGAAGATGGTTAAAATTGATGGGAAGATGGATGGAGCCAAATACAGGACCAATCTGGAAGAAAACCTGTTGGAGTCTGCAAAAGACCTGAAACTGGGATGGAGATTTATCTTCCTACAAGACAATGATCCCAAACATAAAGCAAAATCTACAATGGAATGGTTCACAAATAAACGTATCCAGGTGTTAGAATGGCCAAGTCAAAGTCCAGACCTGAATCCAATCGAGAATCTGTGGAAAGAGCTGAAAACTGCTGTTCACAAACGCTCTCCATCCAACCTCACTGAGCTCGAGCTGTTTTCCAAGGAAGAATAGGCAAGAATTTCAGTCTCTCGATGTGCAAAACTGATAGAGACATACCCCAAGCGACTTGCAGCTGGAATCGCAGCAAAGGTGGCGCCTCAAAGTATTAACTTAAGGGGGCTGAATAATTTGGCACGCCCCACTTCTCAGTTTTTTATTTTTTATAAAAGTTTAAAATAACCAATAAATTTCGTTCCACTTCACAATTGTGTCCCACTTGTTGTTGATTCTTCACCAATAAATTAAAATTTTATATCTTTATGTTTGAAGCCTGAAATGTGGCAAAAGGTTGAAAAGTTCAAGGGGGCCGAATACTTTCGCAAGGCACTGTATAGGGAAACTGCTGGCATTTCCATAGGTATAATTGATATGCTGCGAGTTCCAAAACTGCGACTGTTTTGGAAATCGCAGCGTATCCGCTGCATGTATTTTACTGCAAAGTGGGGATGGGATGGGGCCCCATGTGGCGAAAACCCACAGAAAAAAACCGTGGCATTCTAGTAAATCCCATCCACACATTGCGGAAAAATATGTGCAGCAGACGCACTGCGATTTCCAAAACCATTGCGGTTTTGGAAATCGCAACATGTCAATTATACCTATGGAAACACTGGTCTCTGGGGACCTTCTGTGAAAAGCGCTGCGGGAAAAACCACAATGTTACCGCCATGGTTTTTCCTGCAGCCCGCTACGTGGGGCCTTAGTCTTAATAAAGCCCAAGTGCCACTTTCATTAAATTAATTGACCCTCATATTATGCCCCTGATTCCCCCTGACATAAATATTGCACCTCTTATGACCCCTTATATCAATGACCACCCCCTTATGTTCATAATGCCTCCTAATATAAATGATGCCTCCTTATATAAATAACCTCCCCCCTTGTATTCATAATACCCCGTAATAACCCTTATATAAATGACCCCCCCATCGTCATAATACCCCCTAATGAATCCTCCCTTTATAGTTATAATTCCCCCTCCTATCCACAACTATAACTAAATAACTATCCTATCCACAACTATAATTCCCCCTCCTATCCCACAACTGTGCTAAAAAAAAAGAAAAAAAAAAGTCATACTCACCTGCGATGCTGATGAATGGAGCCGCCGCCGCTTCCTCCCTGTCCACGCACAGGACTTGTAAACCGCAAGCCTCACGGTTTACAATACTGTGAAGTTGCAGGATACGCTTTAACTACTGTAGATCGGTGTCTGCAGACACTGATCCAGTTAGAAATAAAGGATGTATTAATGGCGGCCCCAGATTGGGCCCCAAAAAGTCAGTGGGCCCGGGGCAGCCGCCCCCTCTGCCCCCCCCGCTAGCTATGCCTCTGCCATGACTATAAAACTAACCTCTTTGCATGATGACATGCTACTCACTATTATGGAACCCCTGATTTCCCTACCGAACCTGATCAACACCCTCTCATGGTTCACACAACTGTCAGACCCTAAACTCAACTCCTCAAAATCAGAAATATTACATTGTAATGTCCACCCAGCAACCAAAAAATTTATAGCCTTAAACTTTGGATTTCAGACTAGAGACGAGTGCCTCCCATATCTTGGAATAAATCTTTGCAGTTCTATAGATGCCCATTTCAAATGGAACTATGCCTCATTGATCCCAAAACAATTGCGGGGTCTCATTGCATGGCATTGCCCCACCCTCTCATGGATTGATAGTATCCAGTCAGTCAAAATGGTTACCTTTCCTCGCATGCTCTATTATTTTCTTACCCTCCTGATTCCAGTGACCTCTTCCGCCTTAGCTAACCTACAGAGAGAGAGATCATACATTTCATATGGGCATATACATGACAATGTATTCGCAGCTGCATTATGTTTTACCTTAAGAGGTTGGATGGACTGTCGGTCCCCCACCCCTATAAATATGTTGCTGCCAGGCTCTCACAACTCTGTGCCATCTCTAACGAGACAGACTGTCCACAATTGATTGCTCTAGAATCGACACTAGTTGCTC
The DNA here is from genome assembly GCA_947044405.1 of Leptodactylus fallax. NCBI lineage: Eukaryota > Metazoa > Chordata > Amphibia > Anura > Leptodactylidae > Leptodactylus > Leptodactylus fallax. The sequence continues at coordinate 4,505,450 of CAMRHE010000084.1, read as the reverse complement.
CAGCTTCCCCTCAAACATTACTTTGGACCCCGCATTTGGCATCTCACCCAATTCCAGCTACGGTAACTGGCTATATGTTGTAACTCCTGGTCTATCTCCCGAGGTATTCGTTTAGTGGAGGCACGCTAGGTTTAGGCTCCTCAACAATTTCCTCTGTGACCGGTCACAGAGGAAATTGTTGAGGAGCCTAAACCTAGCGTGCCTCCACTAAACGAGCCCTTTACTTTATGCTCTATAGCACTGTCCATTTCCCCTCCCTCCCTACTGCGTTTTTATCCTTTTCCTTGACTTACAACTTTAGATCTGTCATTATATCATTGTTTTGTATTCTGCTTATTTTGCCTTTTGGATTGATTTTAATGATGTCCTTATACTTGCTCCTTTGTTATGTTTTTGATAACATTCAATAAATCCATTTGAAACTAGAGGCAAAACCCTGGAGGAAGACCATGAAGCCACAAGAGCATATATTTGCTAGCTTCAGTCCAGAGTCCTCTCTCAGCTGTGTGAGACATCCTCAGCTGTGTGAGACATGCAGCACCACCTCCATGCTACTCTGGAGACTATCTTCAATCTCATCCTACAAGAGCTGTCCTCTCATAATTTTAAACTAGACAGGGCCCACAGACCTCTGTGCCCCAAAGGTACTGTGAATAACCCCAGAGATGTTATATGCTGTGTCCATGATTTTGCCTGAAAGGGAGCCATAATGGCTAAAGCGAGACATCTAAGAGACTTTGACTTTGATGGGGCTAAAAATCAGCTGTTCCAGAACCTCTTGTGAGTGACCTTTCAAAAACATTGCCATGTTTGCCCTCTTCTTCAAATTCTGAGAGATCACTAGCTGCTATGCAGAAGGGGATTCACCTTTGCCCTAACCACATGTAGAGAGGGCCATTCAGCTACATTGTGTACCTTCTCTGACCTGCAACCCTTCTGTGAATGCCTGGCGTCACCCCAACTGTGGCAGGTTCAGAGAAACATCATCACTGCCAACCCTGATGCCACCTACATGGAGACCTCGAGTCAAGGACTCCCCTCCCTGAACTTCTGTTCCACTTTTTTCAGGTTTTACCTACATTCCTCATGGCTAGATGACTTAAATAAGTGCACTACCTCTGATTTGTTAATATGTTCTGCAGGTCCAAACTTTTTATAGTTACTTGAACTTCATATAGTGCAGGATAGGAAGACTCGCACGCTGACTCCCTGCTCCCCCTTTTTTGCTATAGACCCCAACATTCAGGTATGTCCCTAGGCTCGGTCCTAGGCCGCCCCCTTCCCCAGCCATAGGGGCTTTTTCGATCTTTGCTTCCATTTTTTGGACTTGGTTAACATTGTTACGTACTATTTTGCACTTGTTATATGCCCCCTGACAAGAGATTTAGTCCTAGATATAATCTATCATGCTATTCCTTCCCCCTCCCCTTCCCTCTCAGGTATGGAAATCTACTTCCTGGTACAATGCCTCTTTCGACCACCCTCCTGATTCTACTGCTCCGCAAGACTACACTGATTCTCTGCAGATTAGGTGAGAGCCACTCTTACATTTGCACCCTCATACTCACCACCATCCAATGATTAGATGTGTTAAATGTTAAGGGCCTGGGCGCCAACACTAAACACTGGCACCTGTTGCATGAGCTTCGGTCCCTTCAGGCAGATGTAGGTTTTCTTCAAGAAACCCACGGTGGCACATTTTGTTTCGTCTGACATTATTTTCTAACTGCCTACTTGGCTTTTCAAGACCGCCACAAGGCGGGAGAGGCTATACTGCTCTACCGTACATGTCCAATTTTGGTATCAAGTTCCCACTTAGATCCTCAGGGTAGCTATATTATACTGCCATCGTCTGGGAAGCACACAAGGCGGTCATGCGCGGACACTGTATTGCGCTGGCGTCACTACTCAAAAAAAGATAGACAGACGAGAACCCAAATTCCGTAATCAGTCTTTGTCAACTTGTAGCAGCCCGAGCAGATCTGAGAGTCTTGGCGACTCACACAGCGTCTTCACCTTTACACACGCTAGTGCTATTACAAATGGGGGAACAAAGCTCATACCTCGCTAGCCAAAATCCTGAGAGATAACTACACCTCCTCTACCCCTCACGTGGTACGAGACTCAGTGGGTGCTTACAACATCACCCTAACACCATTGCTGCAGCTTTCCAGACATACTATACCAGATTGTACAATTTGCCCTCAATGCTGTCCAGCTACATTGGATGGATTACAGCATCTGAGAGAATATCTGGTGGAATGTTACCTACCTACCCTATCTCCACAAGCATTGACTTCCCTTAAAGCCCCTATTTCAGATGAAGAACTCTCAAGAGTCTTGAAAGACTTACCCAATGGCAAAGCCCCTGGTCCAGATGATCTTACTTATTTGTACTATAAAATCTTCAAGGAAGAACTAGTCCCTCATATGAGAAGACTGTTCAATTCCTTCCAAGATGGTCACCCGATTCCGTCCACAAGGCTCCATTCACATATTACCCTAGTGGAAAAACCCAACAAAGACCTGCAGGAATACTTTAATTTTAGACCTATTGCCCTACTAAACTCAGACCTAAAACTATTCACGAAAATTCTGCCTAAATGCTTGACTTCCCTCTTATTCACAAGGACCAGCTGAGTTTTGTTCCCTGTCATCAGGGGGAGACAACACGAGAAGGGCAACTGATTTCAAAGAGGTAGCCAACCATTACTGTACCCTTGCTCTTTTCCTAGATGCAGAGAAGGTCTTTGATCATTTCAGCTGGTCTTTTATATTAACCTCTTTAGAGGTTTAGATTCTTGGCTTGCTCCAACATGTAACAGTTTATATTTTGCAAATTATCTCTAATTATTTCAGGAATTAAAGACCCTATTGGATAAATGGAAACCCCTACAGATATCTCTTTTTGGGTGTATTTCAGCAATAAAAATTACTCCAAATTACTTCTAAAGCTGTTATACTACTTTGAGACACTTCTGGTGGCTGTGCCACTCTCTGATCTTCGTAATTTCCAGAAAGCCATTTTCCCTTTTATCTGGAATTCTAGGCACCACTGGATCCTGAGATTGTTGATGCTGGCTGGGAAGGGAGATGGGGGACTGGCGGTCCTGCATATTCTACACTACTACTGGGCAAACCAACTTTGCTGCATCCCATTTTGGGCAACTTCACAGGCCTACACAAAGTGGGTCGAAATTGATACACTATGGCTTGTCCCTATATATCCAAATGCTTTCCTATGAACCCGCCCGACCCATCTCTTGGAACCCATTCAATTCACTAGAGTGATCTGGATTACTTGTAGTAAACTGTTTCCCCTTGCCTCTCACAACTCCTCCATGATTTCTTTTTTTGTACCATCCAATCCTCCCTGAGCAGCAGACAGCAGCTATGGTCTGTACATAGTCTAGGGCAGGACTGTTTAAATAAACTGACATGGTCGACCTCTCGACCCTGAAGCTCAGGCCCTTCTACTTTTCATCTTCCAGGAACAGAGTGGATCCACTACCAGTAAATAGTCCACTTTGTTTTCAGCCTGTTTGGTGATCTGAAGGTCTCTCTCCCTACTACATTTTAGAAGTTATGTCAGGCTGGTATTTCCACCAAAGGCTTAATCTCTGCCATCTACTAGATTCTTTCTTCTCCAGAGGGACGATATTTCCCTACCAATAGATACATGGCTAAATATGAAGAGGCTATATGATGCAATTTCACCTGGTCAGTGGCAAATGATATGGTCACATGCTTCTAAATCTTCTATGTGTGTGACCTTCAAGGAAATGAAATACAAGCTATTGATGCACTGGTACCACAACCCAGCCCTTTTGCACTCATTAAATCCAACTATACCATCCAAATGAAGGCATTGCCATAATGAAGTTGGCTCCCTTTACCACATTTTCTGGGCTTGTCCGCTTATACCGAGCTTCTGGGTGAGGGAGTTGACTGGCGCTCTCTTTATATAAGGTGTTCCATTAGATCCCTGCTTAATTTACTCCCTAGAAAATTAGGTAGGAAGTCCTCCTCTTTTTATGCACAGCTCCTAACACGGTAGAGGCGTTCCAAGCCATATGGAACCTGTGAGACACCTATTGCATACTATAAGCTATAATACTTAAAAGCAGGACTGAACATACCTGTAAGTAATAATAATAATTTTATTTATATAGCGCCAACATATTCCGTAGCACTTTACAAATCAGAGGACACATGAACAGACAATATGAGACATTACAATGTGACAAAGAGTTTACCTTCTACGAGGAGATAGGGGGACACAAGCTTGTTTGCTACCATGGTCCAGCCATCTTTTAATAGAAAAGGTTGTATAACTGAAACTGTATGAACCCGTCACCAGCCAGTATCTTTGAATAAACAGATACTAAGTGCAAAGAGTGCAGTGTAACTTCTAGATGGAGGGGCCAAGATCTGAGGAGGAAGGATAAAAGGTGTTATTGTTCTACACCTCCGCACACTACACTGTGATCAGGGCATGTGATAAGCCTAACCATACAGATGTGATTTTAGGGCAGTTTTGAAGCTGCTGTAGTTGGGGATTAATCGGATTGTCTTGGGTAAAGCATTCCAGAATACCGGTGCAGCTCGAGAAAAGTCTTGGAGATGGGAATGGGATGATTGGATAAAAAGGGATGCAAGTCTAAGGTCATTGGCAGAATGGAGAGGACGGTAAGGGCGGTAAACAGTGACGAGAGAGGAGATATAGGGGGGCGTAGCGCTATGGATGGATTTGTGGGTCAGTAAGTAAGTTAAGTAACTTACTTTACTTTAAAACTTTACTGTTTATTGAAATCTGGATAATTGCTAGCAAGAATGGACATATACTTCAATGAACAGTTTGTTATATGTATGCATCACTGGAGCATGAGTTCCAGGGTGAATACCGCTATGGCAGATGTGAGAATGTTGCCCATTGGGAATCGTGAATTAGAGATCTGGAAGAGCAGAATGAAACACTGAGCAAGCAGTCATTGGATTAGATATAGAGGTTGGAGAGCCAGAGGGACATCCGGAAGACCAGGCAAGCGGCTGGGTGAACACAGATAGAAGGAGTGGAAGGGGCTCCAAGGAAATGAAGGCCACTCCTGTTTCTGTTCATCCAAACAAAATTGCCAAGTTGGGTTGTTATGTGAAGATATCAGTGTCAGAAATGGCAGCTCTAGCCGAACAGTCGGGAGAACAGTCTAGCTAGTAGTTGGGAAGGGTGGGGGGGGGGGGGGGTCAGTAGTGCAGGTAGGCCAAGGCAGTTAGTGGTTACAGGGGATTCTATAATAGTGAAGACAGAATAATTTGTCGCCAGGACTGCCTCAACCAAATGATTTGCTGTCTCCCTGGTGCCGGGATTCGGCATGTGATGCAACGGGTAGACAAATTGCTGGGATGGGCTGGGGAAAACCCAACTGTTGTGGTCCATGTGGGTATCAATGACAGAATAAATGGTAGGTGGAGGCTCCTTAAGAATAATTTTAGAGAACTAGGCTCCAAGCTGAAAGGAATACTGCCTGTGCCAAGCGCTACACAGGAAAGGCAGTGGGATCTTAGGAAGTTAAATGCATTGCTCAAGTCTTGGTGCAGGAAAGAAGGGTTTGGGTTCCTAGAGCACTTGGCTGACTTGTCATTTGGGTACAAGCTGTTTTCCACAGATAACTTGCACCTGAATGGAAGGGGGTCTGCTGTGCTGGTGGAGAGAATTCTAGTGGGAGTGGCGGAGCATTTAAACTAGGAATGAGGGGTGTGATGAACCGACCCTCAGTTTTATATCTTTCTTGGAAGTGTGTTTTACTTGCTTAGGTCAGTCCTTCCCCCACTTGGAATGCGGTGCTTTAGTTGAGTCCACATTGCTGGACGATACGCTTCACTGGTTTTATGTGTGTTCATTGGAGATGGCTTGCTATAGCCAGGCACTTTTATTATCCCTGGCCAGATGGGATGGGGGATAGAAAGCCTTAACTTCACCCTTCTCTCCGAAGGTTCTGCAAAGGTGGGAGAAGGGGGGCTGCCTGGGTGCAAGGGGTGGGTGGAGCACTAGCCATATGCTGTGGGCAGACCTGGATTCTGGGGTCATTCAGCAAAGAGGCAGTAAGGAGCTCTGATCTGGGAGAAGATGAGAGGGTCTGCCCTACTGAGGAATGCTTTGAGGGCCTAGTTCTGGACAGCATGTAGAAGGATTGTTTTATGCAACTTGCTTAAGCTTGCGCCCTAGGCCCAAAACTCTGCTGTGGCCTAGAGAAACGGACTACGAGCCTATGCCGGTATTTTCTCTATCTTTTAATTCCCCTGTTTATTTTTGTGTATTGTATCATCGCCCCTTTGCTTGTATGTTTATGCTTGATCGTATTAATATTGTATATTTCTGTATATGCTATTAATTCATACCGACCCACTTGGGTTATTAAACATATAAAATTTATATCGCTCATTTCGTTTTATCCTATGACCCGGTCTACTCACGGCGTGTGAGTGGGAGGTTAAGAAAGAAGTTTGATCGCAGGCGTGCCAGGCGGCTGGGCGAGGCGATATTCTTCACAGTGGTGGCAGCGTGGTGGGATATTAGGGTAACAGTGTGTGGGTGTGGTATCACGCAGACACTGGGGATTGCGGCAATCCTATGGAACGAGCGCGGTATGAGATCAAGCTTAAAATACGGTGAAAGTTTGGTACAGTACTGTTCCCTCCCTTCTTCTTTTTTCTGTCCTATCTTTTATTTGGCAACGGCTTCCAGTGGATGGCTGGTGGGACCAGAAGCATAACCAAACGTCTGCAGGACTTGGTTGCTGCTGAACTCCAGGAGATGGCAGATATGGAAGCTACCATAGCCATGCAGGAGGCGGAGCAAAGTCCTGAGAGGCTGGCACCAGAAAACATCACCATGCCAGATGGTTCCGCAGGTGCCCGGACCCCAGAGGTAACTGTGCCTGGAGGGACCAGTAACCCCAGTTCTGTGGGGGTAACGGACTTATACTTGCAAATGGCCTTACAGCAGATAGACGCCAGTGACTATAGCACCCGTCTGCAGGTGATTCTCCAGTACCGAGAAGCTGCAGAGCGCCGGGTGGAGAGAGAGGCCGCTGCTGCTGCTGCAGAGTGCCGTGTGGAGAGAGAGGCCGCTGCTGCTGCTGCAGAGCGCCGGGTGGAGAGAGAGGCCGCTGCTGCAGAGCGCCGGGCGGAGAGAGAGGCCGCTGCTGCTGCTGCAGAGCGCCGGGCGGAAAGAGAGGCCGCTGCTGCAGAGCGTCGGGCGGAGTTGGAGCATCAGCTTGAGCTAAAAAAGCTGGAACTTTGCCAGCAGGCACAACCTTCCCCTGCACCAACTCCAGGAGCCCAGCACTAAAGATCTGATCCGAGGACTTTCCAATCTTGGAAGATAACGGGGACTTGGACTCGTTCTTGCGGGGATTTGAGAGGGTGTGTAAGCAGCATCATATTCCCCAGGCAGAATGGGCCCGTTACCTGTCTCCCCGACTGAAGGGAAAAGGCCTGGATGTTTCCACGAGCTTACCAGTGGACGCAGACTATGAGACCATCAAAGCGGCGCTGATCCGGAGATACCGGCTCACGCCGGAGGTGTACCGCAAAAAGTTCCGGAATATCCAGCGGGGTCCCACAGAGAGCTATGCGGATGTTCTGCACCACTTACAGGTTACATTCTGGCAGTGGATCAAAGGACTTACTGTCACCACGTTTGAGGGAATTGGGGATCTTATGATAAAGGAACAATTTCTCCAGGTGTGCCCTCTGGAGGTCCGCCAGTTCGTGTGTGATCGGAAACCCACAACAGCAGACAATGCTGCAGAGATTGCTGACGACTATGTGTCCACCAGGGAGCAAGGGATCAAGAGAGGAGCCACACTGCAGAGACCCCCAAGCGGGAAGGAGGGGCAAAGTTGGAGTTCACCACAGCCTGCGGTCTCCAAGTGGGGTAAGACAAACTCTGTCCCGGGTGCCCCCTCTACTTCCCCTGTCCCAAGAACTCTGGGCGCCCCGGGGACCCCCTCCAAGTCCCAAGGAGAGGCCCGGCGGTGTCATGCTTGTAACCAGCCAGGACATTTCAAGGCGGAGTGCCCCAACTGCTCTAAGAACCCCCCTGTTTCCCCAGCCACGGCAGCTGGCTCATCTGTATACTTGGTGGGGAGGGAGGGGGTTGCAATCCAATGCCAACAGTCAAGAGGTCATTGTGGGGGGTAAAGTGGTCATGGGATTTCGGGACACTGGGGCGCAGATTACTCTGGTGCAACCTGACTTGGTCCCTGCGGACAGTATTATCCCTGGAAAAACTCTGACCCTGAAGGGTATTGGACAAGAACGCGTAACTGTGCCCATGGCTTGCGTCCATTTGGACTGGGGTGCGGGAAAAGGGATGCGTGATGTGGGGCTAGTGTCTGATCTGCCTGCCAATGTACTATTGGGAAGAGATTTGGGGCCCTTGGTGTCCCAATACGGGGTGGGAGCAGCCCCACCTCGCTGTGACAAAATGTCTGTACTGAAGGATGATTTTAATGAGGTGTTGAAGCCTGTCACACAGGCAGAGAGAGGGGTCAGCCTTTTGTCTCCCCTTGCTGTGCGTCCAGCTAAAGTAATCAGTGAGCATGTGAATGAGACATTGTGGAATGCTGACCTGGCTGTAGCCCCGCCCACATCTGCGGGTGATGAGAGCCCCCTCAGTGTGACCCTGGCTCAGCCAGTCACCCATGCAGTTCACTGTGAATCAATGAATGAATGCAATATCAATGTAATTGCTAATTCTTGCCTTGCAGGTTTACAGGGTAGCTCTTCTGAGATGCTGGGGGCAACCCCAACTGAGGACAATGCGCCAGGTGGTCAGGTGGGTCACGGGGATCTCAGGGCCGATCCGGATGAGGAACGGACTGCTGGAGTTGCGGTGGTGACCCGCAGCCAGAGTGCTAGAGGGGTGGAAGGCGCTCTGACCCCTGAGGTGTTCCCTCTGTCACCCGGAGATGGCCCTGAGACCGCCATGACTAACCTCCCCAGACTGGAGCCGGAGGAGTCCGGCGGGTATGTGACATGCACATCTCTTCTGTCTGGTTCCAGTCAGGAGTTCAGGGACGCTGTCCAAGCTGACCGCAGTCTGGATGCATTGAAGGAGCGTGCTGGTCAACCTCCCTTGCAGTCGGACAAGGACCGCGTGTACTGGGAGCAAGGGAGGTTGTATCGGGAAACGATCCCCACAAAGGGAAAAGAAAGTCGGCTCAGGGAGAAACATTTGGTGGTACCCCAACCCTATCTGGTGGAGTTGTTGCGGATTGCTCATGATAGTCCACTGGCAGGCCACCTGGGGATCGCTAAGACCAAGGCTCGCCTCAGCCACTTATTCTACTGGCCTAAGATGGGGACAGATGTAGCTAAATACTGCCGTTCATGTGACACTTGTCAGAGGATGGGCAAGGCGGGGCAAGGCTCCAAAGCACCAATGATACCTATGCCCATCATAACCGAACCTTTCCAGCGGGTGGCTGTGGATCTCATTGGGCCCCTGTCCATTCCCAGTCGCACCGGGAAACGTTTCATATTAACGGAAGTAGACTACGCTACTAGGTACCCGGAAGCTGTCGCGCTGTCTTCCACCCGGGCTGATGTAGTGGTCAAGGCTCTGGTAGGCATCTTCTCCCTTGTTGGATTTCCCAGAGAGATGCTCACAGACCAAGGTACCCAGTTCACGTCTGCCTTGATGCAAGGCCTGTGTAAGGTAACAGAGGTGCAACATCTGGTGTCCAGCCCGTATCACCCACAGACCAATGGCCTGTGTGAACGGTTCAATGGCACCCTGGAGCAGATGCTCAGGATGTTAGTCGAGTCCCACGGGCGCGACTGGGAGCCTTATCTCCCGCACCTGCTGTTCGCTTACCGGGAGGTGCCGCAAGCCTCAACGGGGTTCTTCCCCTTTGAGCTCTTGTACGGGAGACGTGTACGTGGGCCCCTAACTCTTGTGAAAGAGTACTGGGAAGGAGAAACAGCCATCCAAGGTGTGCCAGTCGTGCCCTTGGCCCAAGTGCAGACGGCATGGGGTGCTGGAGGTGGGACCCAAGAAGGGGGTGTGTCAAATGTATTACCTGTCAATGTATTGCAGAGGGATGGTTTGGGGAAGCATAATCTCAGTCATTTGCCCCAGGTATCACCATCACCCACCCAAGTACAGGAGGAACAGGGTGTAGGCCCAAAGGGGCAAGGCGTCTGGGAGGGAGGACAGGGTCCAAACATACCTGTGCCAGAACCAGAGGTGCCCCTAGGTTTGGAAGCAAAGGGGGAGGTGCAGAATCCCCTAGAACTCTCCCAACTAGCGGCTAGTGTGGGAGAGACCCTGAGAGACTGCCGGGAAGGGGTCTCTAAACTGGTATCACAAGGGCCTGGGGTTGCGAGTGTGGATCTGCAGGATGCCAGCACTCAGCACGAGGTCCCAGTGCAGGCCGGGGGTAGCCAGGTGGGCGGAGACTGCCGGGATGGGGTCTCAGCACCGGTACCACAAGGGCCTGGGGTTGCGAGTGTGGATCTGCGGGATGCCAGCACTCACAACGAGGTCCCAGTGCAGGCCGGGGGTAGCCAGGTGGGCGGAGACTGCCAGGATGGGGTCTCAGCACTGGTACCACAAGGGCCTGGGGTTGTGAGTGTGGGTCTGAGGGACGCCAGCACTCGGGGGAGGGACCCAGAGCAAGCAGGAGGTAGCCAGGTCTACTTAATTCAGAGCCTGAACCTTAGAAGAGTCTCCATTCAGACAGGAGAGGAAGAGGGTATCAGTACGCCAGGAATATGGTCAGGGACCAGCGCAGGTCCCGGCGGGGTGAGGCCACCAAGGTGTCCGCGGAAGGCGATCTTAGGATCGTCCTTCCTCCTGACACGCTCTAAAAGGGGGAGGTGTGATGAACCGACCCTCAGTTTTATATCTTTCTTGGAAGTGTGTTTTACTTGCTTAGGTCAGTCCTTCTCCCACTTGGAATGCGGTGCTTTAGTTGAGTCCACATTGCTGGACGATACGCTTCACTGGTTTTATGTGTGTTCATTGGAGATGGCTTGCTATAGCCAGGCACTTTTATTATCCCTGGCCAGATGGGATGGGGGATAGCAAGCCTTAACTTCACCCTTCTCTCCGAAGGTTCTGCAAAGGTGGGAGAAGGGGGGCTGCCTGGGTGCAAGGGGTGGGTGGAGCACTAGCCATATGCTGTGGGCAGACCTGGATTCTGGGGTCATTCAGCAAAGAGGCAGTAAGGAGCTCTGATCTGGGAGAAGATGAGAGGGCCTGCCCTACTGAGGAATGCTTTGAGGGCCTAGTTCTGGACAGCATGTAGAAGGATTGTTTTATGCAACTTGCTTAAGCGGACTACGAGCCTATGCCGGTATTTTCTCTATCTTTTAATTCCCCTGTTTATTTTTGTGTATTGTATCATCGCTCCTTTGCTTGTATGTTTATGCTTGATCGTATTAATATTGTATATTTCTGTATATGCTATTAATTCATATCGACCCACTTGGGTTATTAAACATATAAAATTTATATCGCTCATTTCGTTTTATCCTATGACCCGGTCTACTCACGGTGTGTGAGTGGGAGGTTAAGAAAGAAGTTTGATCGCAGGCGTGCCAGGCGGCTGGGCGAGGCGATATTCTTCACAAGGGGGGAGAGTCAGGCAGATATAGGGGTAGATAGGTCACAGAGTGGTGATGGTGAGTGGAGAAGTAGATTGTGGGATTAGAACAGCTGATAGGGAGATTCATTTGTTACAACTGAACAGTATACAGGTAGTACTGGGGTTACGATGGTCTTGAGTTACATCGTTTCGTGGTTACGACGCTTTATGTTGATAATTATGTAAGGTACTGTGTTAGGATAGGTGTTAGGATAGGCTAAGTGTTTACAGTACAGTACTGTTATTATGGTATAGTATTGTATGAACGTATGATCCGACTTACGTCGAAATTCGGTTTACGACGCCGTGTAAGAACGGATCAACATCGTAAGTCGAGGACTACCTGTAGATGAATGTGGCCATAAAACTTCAAATATGCACATTTCTGGAAATGAATGTGTGAACTTGGATGGCAAGTTAAAGTGTATGTAAACATATGCCAGAAGCCTAGCAAGCAAACTTGGGGAGCTTGGGGCCCTGGTCCAGGAGGAACACATTGATGTAGTTGGTGTAGCTGAGATGTGGCTAAAGCCCTCACATGATTGCAGTGTCACACTGGGATGTCTAGGGCCCACCAGTGGAATTGTTTCTAGGGACCCACCGCCAGGACCCCTACAGATTAGTGGTACCGAGACAGGGCGGCTAAAGGTAATAACATGTCAGGAGCCATGTTGCTCACCCGCCATATGATGCACCACTGCACTACCTAAACCCACTGGTACACCCTGTATGGCAAGTGAACAGTGTGGCTCCTAGAATTGTTACCATTACCAATCTGTCCTGGAAAAGCTGATCTGCAGAGGTCCTGGCTGTTGTACCCCACAGAAAGATGGATAAATCCTTTAAAGAGGATTCCAGGTAGTCAAGTGCAGAGGGAACTTCCACTGGAAGAAAACAGAGCTGCAGGACCAAACCGCGCTGGGAGACACTGGGGACAGGAGAGAAAGTTTGGGTTTTTTTTTGTTTTTTTTTTTCCACCTGCCCCGACATAATTAAAAAAAAAAAAAAAAAAAAAAGAAGTTATCTTGGACGACCCCTTTCATGCCCCCCAGGCTATTGGCCTCCATCACTGCCCCCCCACAATATAATGGCTCCATCAGTGAAGGGGACACTGTATGGGGGGGCGACCAGTGAAGGGGTCACTGTATGTCGGGGAATAGTGAAGGGCCCATTGTGTGCCTATACAGTGACCCCTTCACTAGTCCTCCTATAGTGAATTGGGTGATTACTTATCTGTCTGCTCCCTGGTCCCGCTCCTTCTTGCTCTGGGTGCACTGATGTGACGTCATGTGCGCCCGGGGAAGGAAGACGTAGGACGTGCCGGAGAGCAGGTAAGTATCAGAGCTGAGCTTGTAGGCCACAGGCTCAATGTGGCCTGTGGCCTACAAATCTGTGAGTGGTAGAGCAGGAATCCAGTGGCTTTCTGCTCTTCTAGTAGCAGAATCGGGTCGGTGGTGCAGAACCTGGCTATATCACTTACCTCTCCCCGCTCCTGCTCGCAGCTTCTCCTCTTCCCGCTTGAGCCTGGGCCCTAAGTGTCGCGATGAAGTAATGCGCGGCATATGGGGGGCCCCCTGGCCAGGAGTGGGGAGAGGTAAGTGAATCGGGGCTATTACTGCACCTCCACTGCCTATTCTAAAAAAGCAGTGGGGGTCCAGTAGAGCTCCTTACTGGCACGGGGCCCAGCGGGGGATTCACCGTTCCTCTGATGGGCCAGTCCGACCCTGCATGATTGGGCTTTTAACCCTTTAAGGGCACAGGGTAGTTTGTACGTTAATGCTTGGCGACTTTTTCATATGTTCCCTCCCCGCCTTCCATAATTCTTAACATTGTTATTTTTCTACTGACATAGCTATGTGAGGGCTTATTCTTTGTATGACGGGTTGTACTTTCATTTGCCACTATTTTGGGGTACGTATAATGTTTTGATTAGCTTTCATTTACAGTTTTTGGTGGTCCATGTGAAATAACACACAATTCTATCATAATTTTTCTGCATTTCGTTTTTACGGTGTTCACTCTGCATTATAAATGACATGGCAGCTTTATCCGGTGGGTCATTTTGATTACAGCAATACCACATTTATATTGGATTTTATTGAGTTTTATCGCTTTTACAAATAAATGGGGTCAAGGTATTCTGATGCCTGTTGTAAGGGAATTGGTAGAGGAGCGATTCCACAGTAGCTGCTGGTGAACCCTGGGGGGAGGGGCACGACAAGACAGTGAGCCCTAAGCTGAACCCCCCATTGTCTCTGGCTACTTGCCTGAACTGTCCTAGGCGACAGCCAGCAACTGGGTGGCAATCCCTTCTTGATATAAGTGATAACACAGAACGCAGACAGGACAAACAACAGCAACAGTCGAGCAACACAGTACAGAATCAAAATCCAAGAGAATAGTCAAAGTTAAACTGAAGGTCAGGAATAAGAATACAGGTAACCAAACAGCAAGAGAAAATAGCCAGCACGCAAAAGGCAATAGCAAGCGCCAATGTGAAAGTGAGCAAACAATAAATAGGAAGGAAGAACCCACCCCAGACTTGATAGGATGATAGGCTGTCAATCACACAGGTAAGGCTAAAATTAACTATTAGAGGAGCAGAGGGAAACCAAGGTGAAGGAGATGGGTATGGTGGAAAATCAATTAAGGAGGTGAGGGAATGGGACAGTGTTCAGACAATACAAGAGGAACCCAAAGGAAGGAATCACAGCCAGACCCGCCTCCTGCGCCGCAGCATGCGGTCGGATGGCACAAAAGTTCAAACGAGTGCAGACGTAACAGTATCCCCCCTTTTATGAGGGGCCACCGGACCCTTATCAGTCAACCCAGGTAAAGAAGGGTTCTGCTGATGAAACAACTTAATGAGGCGTGGCGCATGAAGGTCCTTGCCAAGGACCCACATCCGCTCCTCAGGGCCATAACCCTTCCAATGTACCGGGTACTGGACGGAGTTCCGTACCCAACAGAAATCTAGAATTTTTTTTCGACCTTATATTCTAGTTCCCCCTGAATTATCACAGGCTCGGGTGGAGTGGATGAAGGAATGACAGGCGTAATGTACTTTTTCAAAAGAGATTTATGGAACACATTGTGAATGCAGAAAGACTTAGGCAGTCGTAGTTTAAATGATAGTAGTATAATGTTGTACCGTGTTAGCCATTGAAAGTAGTGGAAGAGTGAAGAAATCAGGCGATACCTTTTAGAGGCTAACTGAGTATATTTATAAGTAAGCTTTCAGGAGTACTCGCTCCCTTCATCAGACATGGTGTGATACAAGAACTGAAAATTAACAGATTTTTATACACATGGTTTTCAAAGCATTTTAGAGTCCTTAAAAAAAAATTGCAATCTAAGTAGAGAAGTTATTTACAACAGGTCAAAAAAACAGTCTGGAAACTTGTGGTGCGTGATGGAGGGATCAGTAATTCTTGCTGTTATCTGTTTGCTATCAGGAGGTGATTTGTGACCCTCACAGGTCACACATAGTGTGATTTGAAGCTGGCATGAATATTGAGTTCAGTTCATGGTTCAAACATAGTGTGACATGAAGCTGGCATGAATATTAAGTCCAAATTGCAGAGTTTGAAATTTTTGCATAAATTTGTACTCCATTTCTTTTCTTTTCTCCTGTGTCTTAAAATGTCCCATTAAAACCAAAACCCGCAAATCTTCAGTAGAGTGGTTTTCTCCGGAGAAATGTGCGGCCACTGGGAGATCGGTTCTGCTGTTATTAATGGTGGATCTGTGTGAGTTCATTCGTTGACTGAGTCTCTGCCCTGTTTCCCCCACATAGAGGCCTGTGGTGGGACATTGCACACACATTATGAGGTACACCACATTGGAAGACCTGCAGGAAAATGTCCCCCTAATTCTGTGCACCTGTTGTGACTGTGGGATAGGTACACTGTCAGCGGTGTGGATGTGCTTGCAGGTCATGCACCTTTTATGTAGGCAAGGTGAGGTGCCATTTTCAGTTGGGGCCTTCAGGGCACTCCGGACGATAATGCGCCTCAGGTTTGGTGGTTGTCGAAAGGAGAGGAGAGGGGGGACTGGAAATATGTCCTTGAGTCTGTTGTTCCTATGTAGTACAGGTTGGAGCTCCTTGGCAATCCTTCGTAGGCTCTCCAGCTGTGGGTTGTAGGTGACAACTAGGGGCACTCGGGCTTCTTTCTGGGTCTCTCTATATGTGAGCAGACTGTCTCTGTTAATGGCTGCTGCTTTGTTTAATTGGTTGTCTGTCACTTTTGGTTTGTATCCCAATCTGAGAAATTTCATCCTCAGATCCAGGAGGTGCTTGTCCAGGTCTGTTTTGTCGGAGCAAATACGATTGTATCGTATATCCTGGCTGTAGATTATAGATTGTCTTGTGTGCTTGGGGTGGAAGCTGTCGTTTCTCAGGTAGGCCGTTCTGTCTGTGGGTTTGTGGTATATTGATGTGAGTAGCCGGTGGTCTTTAATGTATATTGTGGTATCCAGAAAGTGAATTTCACTCCCTGAATAGCTAAGTTTAAGGTTGATGGTCGGGTGAAAGTCATTGAAGTCATTATGGAATTGAAGTAGGGCCTCCTCACCTGCAGTCCAGATGACAAGGATATCATCGATATAACGAAGGTAAATCATAGGTTTGGTGGTGCATGTTTAAATGTTTAAATGACACAGGATTAATAACATCAATGATGGTGTACAGCCCAATGTAACGTGGAGCAAATTTAGAAGATGAAACCCTAAGGCGCAGATTTTTTGTGGACAGCCAAACCCGATCTCCCACCTTGTATTCAGGATCTGGTAAGCGTCTCTTATTTTCCTGACTTTTTTGATTTTTCTTTGGCTTTTACCAGGTTCTGCAGAGCCTGGGCCCATACTGTGCACAGTTGTCGATAAGTCTGTTTGGTGGTAGGATTTATAGATTCAGTGCTACGAAAAGACGAGTACCTAGGGTTACAACCATAGTTACAGTAAAATGAAGACATCTTAGTGGTGGGTTCCTTCTGTTAATAAATGCAAACTCGGCCAACGGAAGAAACTTCCTCCACTGTTCCTGGGCATCAGACACAAAACACCTCAGGTATTGTTCAAGAGACTGTTTGAGTCTCTCTGTCTGTCCATTAGTCTCCGGATGGAATGCGAAAGAAAAAGACAGAGACCCCTAGACGACCACAAAATTCCCTCCAAAACCTGGAAACAAATTGTACTCCCTGATCAGGCACAATATTTTCTGGTACCCCATGCAAATGAAGTATATGGTTAATAAACAGAGAGGCTAAGTGTCGAGCACTAGGAAGCTTTTTTAGCGGTATTAAATGGCACATTTTAGAGAATTATTATTGTTTATTTATATAACACAATTAATTCCATGGTGGTTTACATTTGCGGATTTACATACGGTATACAAGATGTACTAAACAGATAATACAAACAGTGACCAACTGGCACAGTGGGATAGAGGGCCCTGCTTGCGAGGGCTTACAATCTATGAGGGAAGAGGGATAGATACAGAAGGTGAGGGGAGAGACTGTACAGGTGGTGGTGTGGTGACAGTAGTGTTATTGGAGGTTGTAGGCTTTCCTGAATAGGTGAGTCTTCAGGGCCTTCTTGAAGCTTGTGAGGGTGGGGGACAGTCTGATGTGTCTTGAATCTATCCACCACCACCCATACCACAGTTTTACCTTAAGAAACAGGCAGATCTGTAATGAAATCATTGAAAGATGGGACCACGGTTTTTTAGATATAGGAAGAGGAGGAAGAAGGCCCTCTGGTAACCTTCTAGATACCTTCATCCTAGCATATATATAAGCTTTGGGTATATATTGCTCAGGTGATCTGCCCAAAGGCTCTTTCAACCCTCCCCTGGACCCAGAGTCCCCCACACAGTATTAGATGCTTCACAGTGTCCCCCACACAGTATTAGATGCTTCACAGTGTCCCCCACACAGTATTAGATGCTTCTCAGTGTCCCCCATACAGTATTAGATGCTTCAGTGTCCCTCACACAGTATTAGATGCTTCAGTGTCCCCACACAGTATTAGATGCTTCACAGTGTCCCCCACACAGTATTAGATGCTTCACAGTGTCCCCCATACAGTATTAGATGCTTCACACTGTCCCCCACACTGTATTAGATGCTTCACAGTGTCCCCCACACAGTATTAGATGCTTCACAGTGTCCCCCACACAGTATTAGATTCTTTACAGTGTCCTCATACAGTATTAGATGCTTCAGTGTCCCTCACACAGTATTCGATGCTTCAGTGTCCCCACACAGTATTAGATGCTTCAGTGTCCACCACACAGTATTAGATGCTTCGGTGTCCCCCACACAGTATTAGATGCTTCAGTGTCCCCCACACAGTATTAGATGCTTCACAGTGTCCCCCACACAGTATTAGATGCTTCACAGTGTCCCCCACACAGTATTAGATGCTTCACAGTGTCCCTCACACAGTATTAGATGCTTCACAGTGTCCCCCACACAGTATTAGATGCTTCACAGTGTACCCCACACAGTATTAGATGCTTCACAGTGTCCCTCACACAGTATTAGATGCTTCAGTGTCCCCACACAGTATTAGATGCTTCACAGTGTCCCCCACACAGTATTAGATGCTTCACAGTGTCCCCCATACAGTATTAGATGCTTCACACTGTCCCCCACACAGTATTAGATGCTTCACAGTGTCCCCCACACAGTATTAGATGCTTCACAGTGTCCCTCACACAGTATTAGATGCTTCAGTGTCCCCACACAGTATTAGATGCTTCACAGTGTCCCCCACACAGTATTAGATGCTTCACAGTGTCCCCCACACAGTATTAGATTCTTTACAGTGTCCTCATACAGTATTAGATGCTTCAGTGTCCCTCACACAGTATTCGATGCTTCAGTGTCCCCCACACAGTATTAGATGCTTCAGTGTCCACCACACAGTATTAGATGCTTCAGTGTCCCCCACACAGTATTAGATGCTTCAGTGTCCCCCACACAGTATTAGATGCTTCACAGTGTCCCCCACACAGTATTAGATGCTTCACAGTGTCCCCCACACAGTATTAGATGCTTCACAGTGTCCCTCACACAGTATTAGATGCTTCACAGTGTCCCCCACACAGTATTAGATGCTTCACAGTGTACCCCACACAGTATTAGATGCTTCAGTGTCCCCCACACAGTATTAGATGCTTCAGTGTCCCCCACACAGTATTAGATGCTTCACACTGTCCCCCACACAGTATTAGATGCTTCATACTGTCCCCCACACAGTATTAGATGCTTCACACTGTCCCCCACACAGTATTAGACGCTTCACACTGTCCCCCACACAGTATTAGATGCTTCACACTGTCTCCCACACAGTATTAGATGCTTCACACTGTCCCCCACTCAGTATTAGATGCTTCACACTGTCCCCCACACAGTATTAGATGCTTCACACTGTCCCCCACACAGTATTAGATGCTTCACACTGTCTCCCACACAGTATTAGATGCTTCACACTGTCCCCCACACAGTAGTATATGCTTCAGTGTCCCCCACACAGTAGTATAAGCTTCAGTGTCCCCCCCACACAGTAGTATAAGCTTCAGTGTCCCCCCACACAGTAGTATAAGCTTCAGTGTCCCCCCGACACAGTAGTATAAGCTTCAGTGTCCCCCCCACACAGTAGTATAAGCTTCAGTGTCCCCCCCACACAGTAGTATAAGCTTCAGTGTCCCCTCCACACAGTAGTATAAGCTTCAGTGTCCCCCCACACAGTAGTATAAGCTTCAGTGTCCCCCCCCACACAGTAGTATAAGCTTCAGTGTCCCCCCACACAGTAGTATAAGCTTCAGTGTCCCCCCCCACACAGTAGTATAAGCTTCAGTGTCCCCCCACACAGTAGAATAAGCTTCAGTGTCCCCCCCACACAGTAGTATAAGCTTCAGTGTCCCCCCACACAGTAGTATAAGCTTCAGTGTCCCCCCCACACAGTAGTATAAGCTTCAGTGTCCCCCTACACAGTAGTATAAGCTTCAGTGTCCCCCTACACAGTAGTACTGTATAAGCTTCAGTGCCCCCCCCACAGTAGTATAAGCTTCAGTGTCCCCACCCACACAGTATTAGATGCTTCAGTGTCCCCCCCCCCACACACAGTATTAGATGCTTCAGTGTCTCCTCTCCCCCCACCCCCACACAGTATTAGATGCTTCAGTGTCCCTCCACACAGTAGTATATGTTACTTACTGTAAAATAATATCTGTCCGTAAACTATAAAATAGTCTACTATTGAATGAAATCCTTACTCACGTGTTGACCCCTAAGGTAACATTATTGGAGGACTCGGCTTCATATAAAACATGGAAATTTATTGAAGTCTTCATAGGAAAAACAGATACATGGAAATCTTCCAGCATAACAGAAATATCAGTCAATGTGGAGGTAGGTTTCTTCAAGGTGGTTCTCTTGCATCATCTTGGCTCAAGCTTATTCATCAATGTGTGTTAGTCTTCTGAAGGACGATTCTGCCATTCTTCCAGGGTCTTAGAGGAAGTAGACACAGGTCGGAAGAGGGAGACACCCAAAGTGAGACACAGAGACAGATCCCCACAGGGAGAGGGAGACCCCCACCGAGTAGTGAGACCACGACATGTGTGTCTGTCAGTCATTTATATACATGAAAGGGGGTGTTTCCCAACATCCTTCCACTTTCTACTACTGTATTTGGCCAATACCAAAATAGTCATAGTCTATCCACACCCATGCACCATAAGTTACAAGAGTTATGTCAGCAAAATACAATTAACCCTTAAAGGTCTTAAATATTGCATGTCAAATATTATTTAACACTTACCTTGTCCCACGAAGAGCGTCCTCCTTCTGCTTCTGATCGCAGGCGCTGATGAATGACGTCATTGCGCCTGCGTCGGGACAGAGGTCACACTCTGCAGTCAGTGTAGGCCATGCTTCCGCGGCCTACAGTGACAGCTTTCAGCTGTATGTACATTTGCACATACAGCTGAAAGAAACGATTGCTCACTAACCAGGAATCCTATACCGGATTCCCCGTTAGTGAGCGATCATGGCGACGGCGCCTGTGCCAACTCAGAGGGCTCTGTGTGCCATAGGTTCACCATCCTGACCCTAGGGGGTCTTGAACCGCAGGGTGTCTGATCACTAATGCCATACACTGTAATGCTAATGCATTGCAGTGTATTGTAAATTTCATAGAGCTGTATTACAGGTTGCCTAGTGCAGCTTGTAATAGAATTACATTGTTGACAAGCCGCACCAGGTCTTATTCTGGGGGACAGCAATCATTACCAACAGGGTGGCACCCAGGCGCCACCAGTGAAAGATGCCTCAGTCACATTTGACCGAGGCATCTGTAGGGTTAATACCCTCGATCACTACAGACTCTAGTCACAGGTATTGCTGCTGGGTCTCCACTGTTTAACCCCTTAAAGACCAAGCCAATTTTTTGATATTCACCATTTAATATTCTGTACAATGTACTGGGAAGTTGGAAAAAAATTCAGAAAGAGGCGGGATTGGAAAAAAAACACATTTGCGCCAGTTTCTTATGGGTTTAATTTTTACGGCATTCACTATGTGGTAAAAAAGACATATTACCTGTATTCTGTGGGTCAGTGCGATCATGGCGATACCAAATTTATATAGTATTTGTAATGTTTTGATACCTTTTAATAAATGAAAAACTTTGCATAATAGAAAAAAAATGTTTGTGCCGTCATATTCTGAAACCTGTAACTTTTTCATATTTACATGTATGATGCTGGGTAAGATGTCTTTTTATGTGGGAAAAGATAACTAGTTTAGATCTGATGGTTTGATAACTTTTTATTCTAATTTTTTTAGGAGACAAAGTGTTGAAAAAAAATCACCATTTGGCTATTTAGATTTTTTTTTCTCCGCTATGACGTTCACCATATGGATTAAATATTTTAATAGTTTGGGCATTTTTGAGCGCAGGGATAAAGTTTTTTCTAATACTTTAAAAAAAAAAAATTTCTATCATTTTCAGACTCCGTAATGACTTTGAACCTTAGAGCGTCTGATCGCTCTTACAATACACTGTAATACGAATGTATTGCAGTGTATAGCAAAATCTATTCATTACACGCTGCCTATGGCAACTGATTGCCGCCCTCCAATGACATTCTGGAGGGCAGCAATCGGTAAGTGATGATGGCACCCATGGTGTTTTAACTGCGGCATCTAAAGTGTTAACAGCTGCCATCAGTGTTGGCACTGATGGCAGCTGTTAGTGGCAGGTTCTGGCTGTATTATGCAGCCGGCATCTGTGGTGTAGGGAGAAGGCTCAGCTCCTGAGCGCTTTCCATACAGCCTTTTACGACGTCATTGGTCCTAAAGGGGTTACTATCGCCCACTGCCGCCCAGCTCCGCTACCCATTGCTTGAGTGACAACTTCCAGTTTGTCACACTTTGTCTGCAGTTAGGGTTGGTTATCTAGAGCAGAAAGCAAAGCCTAACAGAAGAATAAATGCCTCTAAAGCCTTTGTCAGCTAACTTGTATAAGATGAAAAGGCTGATTTTCATGTAAATGGAGCTGCAATAGGAACAAGAAAAGCATCTTTGGAAAGTGTAGAAGCCCTCCTACAAGGTACTGTCATTAGTTTTATAAACATTCTCCTGCTGACTCCCTTTAAGTGGAGATGTGGAATAAATAATTCCCTTTTATGACATCTGAACGTATTATTTTTGTCTCATTTACTGATAATTGCTCATTGACCAGCAGGGAATTTCCTGTGATGTCCTCCCCCAGCCAGGGGCGCACCCCTAATGAGGCGAGGTGAGGTCGCCGCCTCAGGCGGCACTGTCCGTCACTGTCTGGGGGGGGGGGGGGGGCGGCATTTTTTATTGTCTATTTAATGTAAACCAGCCCTGGACAGGTCGCTGGACTGGCTAACGAGACCTCTGCATGTCAGCGCAGGCGGTGATACAATGACGTCATCGGGCCTCCTACTCTGAGACGCAGATGTCCTATGCGCGCGGACAAGAAGAGGAGGCGGCCACTCCATCAAGGGATCGCAGGTAGGTGATGATAAGTTTTTTAAAAATATATCAATAGGCCATTATCTGCTGGAGTAACGCCGGCACGTAACGGCCTATTTACTTATCGATCCCCGCTGCTTGTTGTGGCCGCCTCCGCTTCTGCTATGGGACACAGAAGCGGCTGTGAGCAGGAGCGGGGATGGTAAGTGAGGCCATGGGCGCACAAACCCCATCAAATACTACTATTATTATACTCCGGGGTCTTTTCAGATCCGATGTTACTCCCAGCAGGCTTCGGCCTTCTTTGCTGACATCCCAGGAGTCACGTGAGCCAGGCCGACGTTATTATGTCGCAATGCCGGTCTGTGCGACATTGAAGAAGGCCGAAAGCAGGGAGTGCACCGGAGCCCAGGTAAGTAACACTGGTTTTATGTTTGTCACCACCTGGGTCTCTTATCATTATACTCTGGGGTCTAATAATAGTTCATGGGTGGGTCACTATGGGGCATAATACTGTGTGCAGGAGACACTGTGGAGCATAATACCGTGTGCAAGGACCACTATGGGAAATAATACCGTGTGCAGGGGCCACTATGAAGCATAATACCTTGTGCAGGGGCAACTATGGAGCATAATACCGTGTGCAGGGGCCACTATGGAGCATAATACCGTGTGCAGGGGCCACTATGGAGCATAATACCGTGTGTAGGGGCCGCAGCGGGGCATAATACCATGTACAGGGGCCGCTGCGGGACATAATACCATGTAATACTGTGTGCAGGGGCCGCAGTGAACCATAATACTGTGTAATACTGTATTTAAAAAAAAAAAACACCTACTCACCTGTCCCTTGTGCTCCGATGTCTCCCACCATGGTCTGGTTCTGCTGCTCTGGTGTTTTCTTCTGGCGGAAGTCCCCACCGCACATGATCGCTGACACGGGACGTCACAGGGCTGTGGGGAAGAAAACACTGGAGCAGCAGGACTGGAATGCGCTGGAAGACACCGGAGAACCTTATCTGGCCTCATATTAAAAAAGTGGTTACCTGGACAACCCCTTTAAGGTGGCACTTGGGCTTTATTAAAGGGGCTTTCCAGATCATGTTTATTGATGATCTATGTAAACAGAGAAGCGGTCACGGCACTTACACAGGTACCACAGTTCATTCAAACAGCTGATCAGTGTGGGTCCTGGGTTTTTGAGCCCCACTGATTATTTTATTAATGACCTGGAAAACCTTTTAATTAGGAAACCTATGGGGCATTGATAAGGGGCACTATTTATACAGGGTACACATGGACACTATTAATTTAAAGATGCACTTGGGAGTATTATTCATTATGGGGGGTTATATCATATATTTTATAATTGGGGGTAGGAGCAGGATGGGTGTGCAGGTGAGGACAATGTGGGTCAGGTGCCTGTAAAAGTGAGGAGCCAAAGATGTCTGCGTTGCAAACTTTACAGAGACAAGTCACAGCTGGAAGAAGTGGTCATGGCGGTCCAAAGGGAAATGTGACCGATTAGTCAGAGACATCACCTGTAAGTCACAAAATGTTACTGCCCTGTATTCACCTAAATGAGGATAAATACCTGATTGATGGGGGTCTGTCTGCTGAGACCCCCACTGAGCCTGAGAATTGGATTTTTTTCCCCCACTGGGTTGGAATACAGCCTGACCGCAGCCAGGCTGAATATAAGCGTGTCACATGGTGGATGGACGAACCCGCTTGGCTCTCATTCAACTTTGATGGGAGTGCCAAAGATACCCGAAGTCCAGTACTCAGCTATCTGCGGCGTTCCTATTATAGAGAATGGGGGCCATGTGGGCTCGTCCATCCACCAAATAGAAGATGTGTGAAGTTATTGTCATTGTTAATGCCATGTTGTTGATCTGATACTGAAGTAATACAGGAAGAAGAAACCTTAAAAACTGTTTTATCACTTTGTGTATGTTTATTGTACGACGATAACAGCGTGTGAAGCTAGTAGCATGTAAACGCAATTTTATATATATATATTTTTTTTTTTGGGGGGGGGCCTTTTTATAGTCCACCTCAGGCAGCAAAGAGGCTAGGTTCACCACTGCCCCCAGCAGTATGTAAGACTGGGGTGCCAGGCAGGAATCATATTTACCCATGATCCCTTCCGGCAGACTGTTACTACCTAGAGCAGGGGTCGGCAACCCCCGACACTTGGCTTATTTCCCTGGCACAGCAGCAGAGTCGTCCTCGCCCAGCAGCTTTGATCGGACCAAGCACGGCCGAAACTGCTATTATTATATTGTGGGGTCTCTTCAGACCCCCGAGTATAATAAGCAGAGACTTAGGAGAAGTGATGAAACATAAAAAACAATGATACTCACCTTGCTCCCTGCGCTACGCAGCGGCTGTGCGATCTGCAGGCGCTTCTGACAGCTGACAGGGCCTCAGGGGTCACGTCCGGCGTCATTTCGCATAATGACACAACGTGAGTCCAGAGACCCAATCAGCGGTCACTGACGTCAGGCAGAAGCGCCGAAGAGAACAGAGCGGCAGCGGAGCGCAGTAAAAGGTGAATAACATTGTTTTTTTATGTTTGTCACTTCTCTTGGTCCTGCACTTATTATACTCGGGGGTCTGAAGAGAGCTATGGAACATAATACCGTGTGCGGGGCCCGCTATGGGACCTAATACCGTGTGCGGGGACCGCTACGGGACCTAATACCGTGTGCTGGGGCCACTATGTGAAATAATACCGTGTGCTGGGGCCACTATATGACATAATACCATGTGAAGGGGCCACTATGTGACATAATACGGTGTGCAGAGGCTGTTATGGGGTATAATACCTTGTGCAGGGGCCGCTATGGGACATTATTCTGTATAACGATGTGTCTTCTGCATTAAGGATGTGTTTTTGCACAGAAAACACAGGCATTTTTTTTGTGCAAAAATGCACCATGTGAACGCAGTTTTATATTGAAGTAAAAGTTCCAGTGGCCTAAGAATATAGCTGCATCCAGATACATAGTGTGTATTCACCATAAGGTGCCGCCATACGGTGCTCCTGGACACTTACATTTACCACTAATTGCAGGTTGCACATGTACTTTCATTGCTTCTAATCGGAAAGTACAGGAGCGTCCCAGAAAATAGCAGTAAATGCATGCGTCCTGAAGCATCTGGTGGCAGTACTTCTGTGTTATGGTTTGTGGTATATAACTTTAGTTTAGGGGTCATCAGACTTACAATTATTGACCGGCACTCCGAGTACCTCATCTTTGATTTTTTTTTAATTAAAATCAGCACGCCAAACAAAAAAGGTTGCCTACCCCTGACCTAGAGAAACCGCTCTAATCTTAAAACGGGACATGCAGAGGACGACTAGAGCGGCGCATGCGCAGTGCGCGAGTAAACTTGGACTAACTAGGAAAGTCTCTGTTGTACGGAGGCTTCCGAGGAATGTCACCGAGCTCTGTGTACAGAGTGGAGGCGGCGGTATATCCAGCAGTGTAGTGGAGACTCGTATACAGAATCACAGGCCCTGACATTAGTCACTCCCTGTGCCTGCTGATCCGTTACTTTCTCCATTGCAGGGGGTGCTGTGCGTGGCAGGCGCCGAGCCGGCTCCGGACTTTGAGACTGACCCCTTCCTACATGGAGTGCACGATACCAGCTCAGTGTCAGCTGCTTTTCCGAGCTTGTGAAGATGGGGATCTGGAAAGTGCCCGCAGACTGCTGGAACCGGACACATCTAGCGGGTCGTCCAGCATTGGGAGCCGGGTTGGGGATGGAGCGTCGGTGCCTGACACTGCCGGGGAGAGCTCCACTCTGGTGCCCGTAGACTCCACAGACGAGGACGGTAATACCGGGCTGCAGCTGGCGGCCGGGGGCGGACATGAGCCGCTCGTCAGGTTTCTGCTGAGGAAAGGGGCCTCTGTGGACAGCAGGAACCACTATGGCTGGACGCCGCTCATGCAGGCTGCCAGGTACTGAGCAAATTGCCCTTACTTCTACACATTTCTACACCCTCCTATAATAGTGGCGCCTCCATTGTTGTGGCACTACAGTTGCCAGCATGTCCTCACCACTCAAGATTTTGCTGTCGAATGGCCCCCATATATGTCAGTGTAGGACACTTACCTGAAGTCAGAGGCGTAGCTAGGGGTTCAACACGGGGGGGCAAACATGTCCAAGTATACGGTGAGTGTATAGTGGTATATAGCAGCTCTACACAGGGTTCTGCAGACGATTTAGGTGAATACAGGGCAGTAGCATTTAGTGACTTACTGGTGACGTCTCTGACCAATCCTTCACATTTCCCATCTCTTTCATCTGGACAGCTATGACCATTTCTTCCAGTCTCTGTAAACTTTGCAGCACAGACATCTTTGGCTCCTCACTTTTCCAGGCACCTGACCCACATTGTCCTCACCTGCACACCCATCCTGCTGCTACCCCAATTATAAAATATATAATATACCCCCCATAATGAATAATACCCCCAAGTGTATCTTTAAGTTAATAACTTCCATGTGCACCCCTTTAAATAGTGCCCCTTATTAATAATGCCCCAGATGTTTCCTAATTAAAAAGGAAAAAAAAATTATTGGGGTTCCAATACCCCGGATCCCCAGGATCAGCTGTTTGACTGAACCGTGGTACCTGTGTAAGCGCCGTGACACCTTCTCTGTTTACATAGTGTCATTCTTTTCATAGCGGCCATGTAATGTAACTACAACCTCATCCTATACACGTCTATGTGACAAGGCTGGAATTACATCACACGGTTACTATAAACAGACAGCGTATGATATAAACAGGCGCCATAGCCCCTTCATACAGCTGATCAGTGGGGAGTCACTTATCTCTTATTGATGTTTTATTCTGAGGATAGATCATCAATAAAAATGAGCTGGAAAACTCCCTACAGAGGACCTTTCACGTCCTCATGTATATGCTGTTTTACATACCGTTAGAAAGCAGACAGCACGCTGAATTCAGCGCACTGCCGGCTTTCCCGGTATGTGCCCCGGGGCTGGAGATATTGGCGGTGTAAGTTTCACGGTTTACTGTCAGACGGGCGTTCCTGACAGTCTAGCTGCGCTGTGAGGAACGCCCTCCCTGACTGTTCTCATTCATAGACTGGTACTTAGGGGGCGTTCCTCACAGCTCAGCGTCATCGCCGGGCAGTAAGGAACGCCCCGTCTGACAGTACAGCGCTATAGACGAGTACAGAGAGGGGGCGTTCCTTACCGCCCAGTGATGACGCTCAGCTGTGAGGAATGCCCCCCCAGTACAAGTCTATGAACGAGAACTGTCAGGGAGGGCGTTCCTCACAGCGTAGCTAGACTGTCAGGAACGCCTTTCTGACAGTAAACCGTGAAACTAAGACCCCCGATATCTCCAGCCCCGGGGAACATACCGGGAAAGCCAGCAGTGCGCTGAATTCAGCGTGCTGTCGGCTTTCTAGCGGTATGTAAAACAGCATATACATGAGGACGTGAAAGGTCCTCTTTAAAGCTAAGGCCCCACATGGTGTCCTGCAGCAAAAAAGAGTTTTTCCTGCAGCACTTTGCACAGAAAGTTCGCAGAGGTTTCCTCTGCAGACTTTCTGCTTCAATTATATCTACAGGAAAACCGCCAGCATTTCCGTTGGTATAATTGACATGCTGCAATTTCCAAAACTGCGTCTGTTTTGGAAATCGCAGCGTATCCGCTGCGCATATTTTACTGCAAAGTGGGGATGGGGGCAACATGTGGCGAAAACCCACAGGAAAAAAACGGCATTTTACATCTAGCAAATCCCATCTACACATTGCGGAAAAATACGTGCAGCAGATGCACTGCGATTTCCAAAACCGTTGCGGTTTTAGAAATTGAAGCATTTCAATTATACCTATGGAAACACTGGCGGTCTCCATATAGGTGTATTGACATCAGAAAGTCCACAGGGGAAACCCCTGCGGACCTTCTGTGAAAAGTGCTGCGAGAAAAACCACAATGTTACCGCTGTGATTTTTTTTCTGCAGCCCACTATGTGGGGCCTTAGTCTTATTAAAACCCAAGTGCCACCTTAATTAAATTAATTGACCCTCATATTATGCCCCTGATTCCCCCTGACATAAATACTGCACCTCTAATGGCTCCTTATATTAATGACCACCCCCTAATGTTCATAATGCCTCCTAATATAAATGATGCCCCCTTATATAAATAACCTCCCCCTTGTATTAATAATATTAATAATACCTCCTAATAACCCTTATATAAATGACCCCCATCGTCATAATGATAATGCCCCCTAATGAATCCTTCCTTTATAGTTATATTTCCCCCTCCTATCCACCCCTTATACTATTAATATCCCCACAACTAAGCTAAAACAAAAACAAAAGTCATACTCACCTGCGATCCTGACGAATGGAGCCGCCACTTCCTCCCTGCCTACGCACAGGACGTCTGTGTCTGAGCGCAGGAGGCGCGTTGTTGTGACGTCATCGTGCCGCCTGTGCTGAGAAGCAGACATCGTCTGTGGTCTCAGCGTCTTGTAAACCGCAAGCCTGTAAGCCCGTCTTGTAAACCGCAAGCCCCCTCTGCCCCCCCCCCGCTAGCTACACCTCTGCCTGAATTGGAAAAACCTGCCAGTGCATCCCAAAGATCTTCACACACATCTTCCTGCCCACAAACATTTTTTGATTTTTGTTTTTGACTCCAAACGCTATAACTTTATTTTTCTGTTCACAGAGCCATATGAAGGCTTAATGTTTGCGGGACAAATTGTTCTAGATAATGGTACCATTTATTATTCTGCACAATGTACTGGGAAGCTGGAAAACAATTCAGAATGTGGGGGGAACTGGATAAAATCTGCGTTTGTGCAACTCTCTTATGGGCTTTGTTCACTGTGCAGCCAAAATGACACGTCATCTGTATTCTATGGGTTGGTACAATTCTGGGGCTACCAAATTGATATATATATATATATATATATATATATATATATTTTTTTTTTTTAACGTTTTAACCTCTTTAAAAAAATCCAAAACATTGCAAAAAAAATAAAAATTTCTTCGAGTCGCCATATTCTGACACCCGTAACTTTTTATATTAATATGTACAGGGATGCTTAAGATGTGTTTTTTTTGCGGGGCCAGTTGTACTTTTTAGTTATGCCATTTTTGGGAATTTCTAATGTTTTTATCGCATTTTATGGGAGATGAAATGGCGAAAAAATGGGGGTTTGGGTCTTATAAGTTTTTTTTTTTTTTTTTTTTTTTTTTCTCCTGCTATGTCGTTCACTGTATTGGAAAAATATTTTATTATGTTTGTAGACTGGTCGTTTTCAGACGGGGACGTATGATTTGTTTGTTTTTCTTTATTTCAAATCTAGGAAAAGGGTGATGATTTGAAATTTTAGGTTTTTAGTTTTTTTAAATTTTTTCAAAATGTTATTTTTATTACCCCCCTCCCTAGGGGGCTTGAACCTGCAATCTTCTGATTGCAAGTCTTGTAGACTGCTAACAACTCTTTTGCAGTCTATTGGACTTTGCTACATTTCTATTAAGGCTGGTCATAAACCAGCCTCAATAGCAATATTCCTATGGCAGGCCTGGGAGTCTTCAGAAGGCTGCTGTAGGAACAGGATGGCTCCTGCAACAAAGAAAGGATGGGGCTGGTTGGGACCGGCCATGAGGGCAATTTTCTGTGTTTCAGTACACAATGCCCATATCAGAGTGGAATCTGGTTGCGGACATTAGCACTGGGTCTCTGCTGCTGATCTTTAATCAATCTTAATTCCACCCTTAAGTCAGCAAGGATGTTAAGATACCCCCCCCCCCCCTAAAAGTCTACTATGACTTTATGGGGTGCAGAATGTAAAAATAAATAAATAAAATAAAACGGCAGAGGTTAAATGTTTTCTGTAAGTCTTCACAAGGTTGGCACACACTGTTGCTGGTATGTTCGCCCATTGCTCCATGCAGATCTCCTCTAGAGCAGTGATGTTTTGGGGCTGTCGCTGGCAACACGGACTTTCAACTCCCTCCAAAGGTTTTCTATGGGGTTGAGATCTGGAGACTGGCTAGACCACTCCAGGACTTTGAAATACTTCTTACGAAGTCACTCCTTCATTGCCCTGGCGGTGTGCTTGGGATCATTGTCGTGCTGAAAGACCCAGCCACGTTTCATCTTCAATGCACTTGCTGATGTAAGGAGGTTTGCACTCAAAATCTCACGATACAAGGCCCCATTCATTCATGTACACGGATCAGTCGTCCTGGTCCCTTTGCAGAGAAACAGCCCCAAAGCATGATGTTGCCACTCCCATGCTTCACAGTAGGTATGGTGTTCTTTGGAGGAGAGTGAATGCTGAATTGCATCCAAACACGACGAGTTGTGTTTTTACCAAACAGTTCTACTTTGGTTTCATCAGACCATATGACATTCTCCCAATACTCTTCTGCAACATTCAAATGCTCTCTAGAAAACTTCAGAAGGGCCCAGATATGTACTGGCTTAAGCAGGGGGACACGTCTGGCACTGCAGGATCTGAGTCCCTGGCGGCGTAGTGTGTTACTGAAGGTAGCCTTTGTTACGTTAGTCCCAGCTTTCTGCAGGTCATTCACTAGGTCCCCCCGTGTGGTTCTGGGATTTTTGCTCACTGTTCTTGTGATCATTCTGACCCCACGGGGTGAGATCTTGCGTGGAGCCCCTGATCGAGGGAGATTATCAGTGGTCTTGTATGTCTTCCATTTTTGCTCCCACAGTTGATTTCTTCACACCAAGCTGCTTGGCTATTGCAGATTCAGTCTTCCCAGCCTGGTGCAGGTCTACAATTTTGTTTCTGGTGTCCTTCCACAGCTCTTTGGTCTTCACCATAGTGGAGTTTGGAGTGTGACTGAGGTTGTGGACAGGTATCTTTCATACTGATAACAATATCAAACAGGTGCCATTACTACAGGTAATGAGTGGAGGACAGAGGAGCCTCTTAAAGAAGAAGTTACAGGTCTGTGAGAGCCAGAAATCTTGCTTGTTTATAGGTGACCAAATACTTATTTTCCACCATAATTTGCAAATAAATTCTTTAAAAATCAGACAATGTGCTTTTCTGGATTTGTTTTCTCATTTTGTCTCTCATAGTTGAGGTCTACCTATGATGTCAATTACAGGCCTCTCTAATCTTTTTAAGTGGGAAAATTTGCACAATTGGTGGCTGACTAAATACTTTTTCCCCCCACTGTAAAAAGTTTTAGCGCTCAAAACTGCATGAAAAAAACCAAAAATGTGTCCAGTCCTGATCCAGGGAAAACAACCCGGTACTAAATACTGAAGTGGTTAACCCCTTCCTGACATCCGCCGTAATAGTACAGCGGATGCTGGGTGTTTAAAGATGGCGGCCGCTCGGGAGTCAAGCGGCCGCCATAGCCGGCGGGTCTCTGCTCTTTTATACAGGAGAAACCCCACCCTAATCCCCGCAATCGGTGTCTGCATTGATCGCGGGTTTTAACCCCTTTGGCCATTTTACTGGCGGCGTGCGGGCGCCGCCATTTTCCCCGGTGTCCCATTGCTATGACAGCCGGAAGCCTTCTGAAAGCTCCCAGGCCTGTCTTTCATTAGTTTCTGTTGCAGGCTACTCTATGTAGAATATATAAAATATTAAAAGTTCAAATCACCCCCCTTTCCCTAGAACACATATAAAAGTAGGTATCCCTGTGTCGGAAAATGCCCGGTCTACAAATCTATAAAAATATTTTTCCCATATGGTAAATGCCATAGTGGGAAAAAAAAATCAAAAGTGCCAAACCGCCGTTTTTTCACTGTTTTGCCTCTGATAAAAATTTGAATAAAAAGTGATCAAAGCAATAGCAATTCCCCAAAATGGTATAACTAAAAAGTACACCTGGTCCCGCAAAAAAAGATGCCCTATGCATCCCAGTACACGGAGGTATAAAAAAGTTACGTGTGTAAGAACATGGCGACTTTTAGAAAAAAAAAATTTTTTGCACAGTTTTGGATTTTTGTTAAGGGGTTAAAAAGTAAATAAAACCATATAAATTTGGTATCCCCGGAATCGTACCAAAACATAGAATACAGGTGACATGTCATTTTGGCTGCACAGTGAACGCCGTAAAAATGACGCCCGTAAAAAATGTTGCACAAATGCACTTTTTCTCCAAATTCACCCCATTCTGAATTTTTTTTCCAGCTTCCCAGTACATTGTACATAATAACTAATGGTAGAATCATGAAGAAAAATTTGTCCTTCAAACATTAAGATCTCATATGGCTCTGAGACCGAAAAAATAAAAAAGTTATGCGGTTTGGAAGGGGGGCTGGGGGGAGAGTTAAAAACGAAAATTGAAAAATTCCTATGGCGGGAAGGGGTAAAAGACCCGACATCTGCCATAATAGTACAGTGGATATCAGAAAGGGGTTAAACGTTTAAAAAAAAAAAAAAAGTTCCACCCCCAAATAGATGAGCTCTTTGAAGAAACAGGGGTTGACTTGGCATTTCAGGGGCCCCAAGCAAAGTTATGTCAGTGGGGCCCTAATTAAAAGTTTTGGGACATTAATCCTTATTTTCACGTTAAAAAAAAAAAGTGACACAATAAACCCCTACCTATGGAATTATTCCAAAAGATAATTCTCTGTTTTACTTCCCATAATAATTTGAATAAAAAGTGATCAAAACCTCAGATGTTCTCCAAAATGGTATTACCAAAAAGTACATCAGTCCCTGCAAAAAAAGACGTCTTATGCATCCCTCATGGAAAATTAAGGGATTCAAATGTTAGAAAATATATAAATTTGGTATCCCTGGAGTCGCACCAACCTATAGAATACAGGTGACAAGTCATTTTGGCTGCACGCTGAACACTGTAGAAACAAAGCCCAGAAGAAAGTTGCATAAACGTAGTTTTTCTCCAATTCTTTCCCAGTCTAAATTTGTTTTCCAGCTTCCCATTACATTGTATGGAATATTAAAAAGGTACCATTCGAAAGTAAAATTTGTCCCACAAACCTCAAACTCTCATATGGCTTTGTGAATGGAAAAATAAAGTTATGGGGTTTGGAAGGCGGGAGTCAAAAATGAAAATCGAAAAATGCCTGTGGGGAGGGGGGGGGGGGAATTAAAAAGTGAGGAGGATCATTTACCACATCTACCAATTCTAGTTCTTAGCATTAATAGGAGATGTGAGTAACACAGTGGTTTTTTTTATGTTTGATCACCTGCCCTGGGGCTCTGCTTAATATTTTCTGGGCTTTGAAGAGACACCAGAGTGTAATAATAGCAGTTCTGATCAGACGTTCAGTCCAAACAAAACTGCAAATAGAATCTCACAAATATTGTAATAACCGAACTGAAATAATGGACGTGAACAAAATCATGTGGTTATCCTGGTTGATTTTCGTTTTTTTCGAACAGCCTTAGTTATACTACAGACTCTGACAGTTTTGGTGTCTGTCATTTTCCCAGGCAAAAGGTGGAGCTTGAAAGACTTCTTTTTTTTTTTTTTTGTAGAGGATATTTTATAGAATCTATACAGGAAACTTCGGACAGACCTTACAATTCAGACATGAACATAGCCTTATAGGGTACATGACATGCACATATTAGATGAATGCAAATATGAACGTAGTCTTGCAGAATACATAAATGTGCACATATTAGTTGAATGTTCATGTGAATGTACCCGTACAGAGTACAGTCATGGCCAAAAGTTTTGAGAATGATACAAATATAAATTTTTACAAAGTCTACTGCTTCAGTTTTTCTAATGGCAATTTGCATATACTCCAGAATGTTATAAAGAGTGATCAGCTTAACAGCAATTACTTGCAAAGTCAATATTTGCCTAGAAAATGAACTTTATCCCCCAAAACACATTTCAGCATCATTGCAGCCCTGCCTTAAATGGACCACCTAACATCGTTTCAGTGATTGCTCCATTAACACAGGTGTGGGTGTTGATGAGGACAGGGCTGGAGATCAATCTGTCATGATTAAGTAAGAATGACACCACTGGACACTTTAAAAGGAGGCTGGTGCTTGCCATCATTGTTTCTCTTCTGTTAACCATGGTTATCGCTAAAGAAACACGTGCAGTCATCATTGCACTGCACAAAAATGGCCTAACTGGGAAGAGTATTGCAGCTAGAAAGATTGCACCTCAGTCAACAATCTATCGCATCATCAAGAACTTCAAGGAGAGAGGTTCCATTGGTGCCAAAAAGGCTCCAGGGCGCCCAAGAAAGACCAGTAAGCGGCAGGACCGTCTCTTAAAAGTGTTTCAGCTGCGGGATCGGGCTACCAGCAGTGCAGAGCTTGCTGAGGAATGGCAGCAGGCAGGTGTGAGTGCATCTGCACGCACTGTGAGGCGGAGACTCTTGGAGCAAGGCCTGGTCTCAAGGAGGGCAGCAAAGAAGCCACTTCTCTCCAGAAAAAACATCAGGGACAGACTGATATTCTGCAAAAGGTACAGGGAGTGGACTGCTGAGGACTGGGGTAAAGTCATTTTCTCTGATGAATCCCCTTTTCGATTGTTTGGAACATCTGGAAAACAGCTTATTCGGAGAAGAAGAGGTGAGCGCTACCACCAGTCTTGTCTCATGCCAACTGTAAAGCATCCTGAAACCATTCATGTGTGGGGTTGCTTCTCAGCCAAGGGAATCGGCTCTCTCACAGTCTTGCCTAAAAACACAGCCATGAATAAAGAATGGTACCAGAATGTCCTCCAAGAGCAACTTCTCCCAACCGTCCAAGAGCAGTTTGGCGCTCAACAATGCCTTTTCCAGCATGATGGAGCACCTTGCCATAAAGCAAAGGTGATAACTAAATGGCTCAGGGAACAAAACATAGAGATTTTGGGTCCATGGCCTGGAAACTCCCCAGATCTTAATCCCATTGAGAACTTGTGGTCAATCATCAAGAGACGGGTGGACAAACAAAAACCAACAAATTCAGACAAAATTAAAGCATTGATTCTGCAAGAATGGACTGCTATCAGTCAGGATTTGGTACAGAAGTTGATTGAGAGCATGCCAGGGAGAATTGCAGAGGTCCTGAAGAAGGGTCAACACTGCAAATATTGACTTGCTGCATTAACTCATTCTAACTGTCAATATAAGCTTCTGTTACTCATAATATGAATGCAATTATATTTCTGTATGTGATAAAAACATCTGACAAACACACTTAAAAACCAGAGGGCAGCAGATCATGTGAAAATAGAATATTTGTGTCATTCTCAAAACTTTTGGCCATGACTGTACATTGAATGTGCACATATTGGTTGATTTGGATTTGCTCTTCGCATCATTGAGCTGTTACTGATACTGTGTGCTTATAGCACATCATGCATGTTATTTATAGCCTTCATGTACAGGAAAGATCCTTTAAGATTAGTCATAGTGTTATTTTTCTTTTTGTGGACTGGTTGCCTTGGGGTATACCACTGTGATCGAATCATCTGCACTGATTCATCTGTGCATGATAACCCATGCACAAAGGAAACTGTCCACGTGTAAATTGTCCTGCTGATGAATAAGGGTAAGTATACAGCAACCTATCCAAAGGCCCCCATTTACCAGCTGGAGGGCCAAAAGTATGTTGAGCTGGTATGTTGGTTTAAATGTTTTTTTTCTAATCTGCTGCGTGTAATAGCGCAATTCACTATGCGGGGAGCCTATGTATGAAAAAGCAAAGTTCACGGTGCAGTATAGAA
This sequence comes from Leptodactylus fallax, assembly GCA_947044405.1. Lineage (NCBI taxonomy): Eukaryota > Metazoa > Chordata > Amphibia > Anura > Leptodactylidae > Leptodactylus > Leptodactylus fallax. Next base: position 4,469,075 of record CAMRHE010000084.1, on the reverse strand, counting down.
GCCTATGGGTGGTGTACTGAGCTGGCTACAAAGTATACTTCTGTTACATAATCCTTAGAGATAAGGGTTGACTCTAGGGCTGGGTCTTTTCCAAGATTTATTATAGTAGGACAGCCCTTAAAAATGCATACTCTCACGTACATGGCGTTTTCTGGTAAAGTCTGAAGTGGGGAAAAAAAAAATATTTTTTTTTTTCTCAGTGTCCATGATATCACCCATGTGAGGAGACTTCCCTTCCTGGGAGAGGAAATCTGCGGAAATAAAAGGGTCCACACCTCAATTCAGGTTTCCTGTTCTCTGGATATGAAGTGCCTGTGACACTTAGTCTGAGGGAAGGACTGGGTCCTCTGTATGAGGTCTTGGTCTTTGTCCCTTTGAGGCATAAGTTTTTGCATGAAGCCGCCTATCTGTAAGTCTGGCTTCTCCCTCATGCTGCCTTTTTGGCCTGCACAGTTTTCTATGGAGTCTGCCGTGGCTATGTTCGGGCAGGCTAGGCCTGGAGTTTCTTCCCCCCCTTCCTGGATGGCCTATGGACTGCTGAGACTACCAGGGAAGGAAGTCTGGGGGTGTGTTGCTTGGTGTGCCATCTCATCTTAGAGGCAGAAGTTGGTGGTGTTTCACTTCTTTGGTGTGTCCTGTCACTGGGATAACACCTGCCAGGCAGGGGAGAGATCCTTTTGATAGGGTTCTCATAGCAGGAGTACCAGGCAAATTACAAGTTGGCAGCTATAGGGGAGAGCCAGCCCCTTCAGCGGGTTTGTAAGCTTAATCACAACCTGCATAACATCTGAAGCAGGAAGCACAGGCTGCGCCAACAACTGTGTCCTCCTGCCCTTCTAAGCCTTGTCTGGATGGATGACCGGACTTCTTCAGGTACTATATACTGTCTTCCTTTGGGTTCCAGTAGAGGTAAAACCATCTCAAAAAGAAAAAAAAGGAGGAAGTGGCATCTTCACCCCCGTGGCTCGATAAACTTTTAGGATTAGGTATTTCCCCCTCCTGTATATTTTGTGGTGGTATCTCTATTTCCTTTTATTTATTTTTTTTGGAAGAGTGGTTTGTTTATGTTTATTTGCTCCCCTCTTTCTCAGGATGCCTCTAGTCTTTGGTCAGCCTGGAGCTGGTGTAGGAGTACTATGATTTTTGGTGCTGTAAGTTTTTGCATTAAGCTAACAGACCTTGAATTTAGTACACAATGAGTCTTGTAGTTTTTAACTTCCTCTGGCTTTTATAGATCCCTAATATGGGGGGGGTTGTTGATAGATGTTTCTGTCTTCTTCATTTCCGATGGCAGTGTTTCAAAATCAGACATGCCTCGGCTGAGACAAAAGATGAACACCAAGAAGACAGATGTCAGTTAAGTAGTGGGGGCGTAGCTCGCCTGCAGTTAGGTAACGCAAATAGTGAAGCTCAGAGATGTAAAGAAACACCCCTAGAGCCCATTTTCATGGAGATAAAAGGCTGATTTTTATAAAAATGTAAACTGTACAAGATACTGTGATTTGTTTATATCCCAATTTTCTGCTGACAGCATCATTTTTAAAGGAAGTCTACCAATGATAAAAAAAAAAAAAAATGGACAGAACCCTGAAGATAGAGATGAGTGCATGAGGCCTATAATATTTCTTGCACCATTAAAGCATATCCTCAGGTCACCCACTTAGAAAACACGACCAGGGAGCTACTTTGTAGAACATTGGTTGGTCATTTATTCAGATATAGGCCGAATCATAACATATTTCTTCTTTTAAGTTAGTAGATGATCACTGAAGAAGCAGCCAATCCTATGATAAGATTGCCACAGACCTGAAGAATAAAGCCAGATTCACAAAATTGCTTTTTGAACAGCTGTCACGGCAATCGTGGCAATGATCCGCAGTTTGTATCATATAAATAGACCCATAAACTCAGCTCTGTAAGGTTCACTATACAATTATTAAAAGGGATAGGCCTTCTTCACATGACACTACTGATTTTATCACAAGGTTATTTTAAAACCCATGAATTTCTATAGATCTACTCACATGTCTAATTCTGTCCAAAATAATTAATAGATCCATAGATAATCATAGATTTTAAACCGTTTGACCGACATTCACATTCAAGAAGCAGTCGTGTCCTGTATGGCGGACCACCTCACAGAGCTGAGAGTTTATGGGTCTATTGACATTGTGCAGTTAATTGCTGTGATCACAACAAAATTGCGTCAGAATTCTGTGGGTTTGCCAGTTTCACAAAAAAAAAAAAACTTTCAAAAACTGCTGTCACATGACCATTATTCACTGCCATGTGCATAAGAGCTTTCCGTACACTTGTACGGACATGCATGGCCGTTTTCTATGAACATTTGGTCAGCGAAAAACAGTACAGCAGTGTGCACTATGCCTTTAAAGAGGTTGTCCAGGCTAAACATAACTTTCTAATTAGGCTGGGGGAGGTGAAAAAAATGGGAAAAAAAAAATTACTCATCTGTCACCAGTGCTCTGGTGTCCTTCCAGGGCGGTCCAGTCCCACAGATTGGCTACTTTCTTCCTGTGAAATTTGTCGCCAGCTGTGACGTCCCAGGTTCCCTTCCTGTGGCCGCTGATTGACCTCAGCGGTCACATGCGGCGGGTACTTCGACAGGAAGACGACAAAGGAACTGCAGAACTGAACCATGCGGGGAGGCACCAGGGACAGGTGAGTATGTTTTATTGTTTTTCACCTCCTCTGGCCTAATTAATAAATAAAGGCCTAAAATAAATAAATTTTAGCCTGGACAACCCCTTTAAGTCCTTGTTAAAGAGTAAGTGCCATTTCAGAGAAAATTTTAAAAATGCCCACAGAAGCATCCTTATGACAGTCTCTGACACTGTTACCCATTCTAGCTAGTCTTAGTCCCACGGTTTTTTGTTTTTTTTTTTTTGTTGTACCTGGTAAAACTCACTTCTCAAAAAGAGCCATTTCCTGCTTCTTTCCCTGAACTTGGTGGGTGGGACATAGGATGTTGACGTTTGCCTTCCTGTGTGTGTAGGACTTTCATGCATAGGAGTCTTCTGCACAAATGTGAACGTGACCTTAGTCCCTATAAATCTATACAATGGAATGGTCTAAAAATGGCATCAGTAACGTGACTCCTGGTATTCAGTTGCCACTGTCCTGATATCTCACAGGTGAATAGTAGTTTATTGAGGGACAGAACATATACAATATTAAAAGGGTTGTCTAAGAATATTGGTTTCTGCAAGTAGGCTTGGGAAGGTGAAAAAATAACCAACATACTCTCCTGTCCCTGGCGCCCCAGAGGTTGTTGCAGTGGAAGTCCTTATCGTACGTGACTGCTGAGGCCAATCAGCGGCCTAAGGAAAAGAACTGGGATGTTCCAGATCCTTTCCTGAGGCCACTGATTGGTCTCAGTGGTCAAGTGCAGAGAGAACTACTGTCAGAACAAGCCCCAGGTGCCACTGGACCATACTGCAGTGGGGCACACTGGGGACACGTGAGTATGTGTGTTTGTTTTTATTTTTCACCTTCCCCAGCCTCCCTGCAGAAATCTATAATTCCTGAACAAACCCTTTAATACTGCACTTCATCATGTCCATCAAGGTCTGTGGGGAAGTGACTCCCACATTCTTCTCCCTGTCTTGTCTTTGTATGCTTTGTATTTTTTCTTAACAGACCACCTTGATCTTCACCCCACTAGAGATCAAGTCTTAAAAAGTGGCTAGCGTGGTGGAAAAGGGGCAAAGTGGTGCATCTTTGGTACAAATTAGTACTGTGCACCAGTAATGCACCACTCCCATGCCAGTTTTCTGGTGTCAGTCTCCCCCCTAGTGTTTTAAAGCTGAGGCCACGTGTTGTGGAAAAGCTGCTTTTTTTGTGGCAGATTTTGCTACTTTTTTTTTTTTTCCCAGCCAAAGCCAAGAGTTATTTTAGGGGAATGGAGAAGAACTTCCTTCACATTTCCCATTCCTTCTCAAGCCTCCTCCTTCTTGGCTTTGGCTAAAAAAATTGCAGTGAAATTTGCAACAAAAAAGCAGCTTCCGCTTTGCACACCCCATTGAAATGAACGAGAGGCAGAAAATAAAATGCTAGCGTTTTTTTGGAGCAGTTTTTAGAGCAGTTTTTTTTTGTGCCTCCACTTCTTTCAGTGGGATTTGGAAGGCAGAATCTGCCTGAAGATAAATCTTAAGCTTCTTGAATCTGCCTGACTCCCACTGAAATGAGTGGGAAGGTTAGGGTATGTTCACAAGGCGAAATTTACTGCTAATTTGGTTTCAATGAGAGGCAGAGATCGCAGCAGGACGCGGAAAAAAGAAGTGTCTTGCTCGATCTTGAAGCAGATTCAGCCACGGAGTCCGCATCTTGAGACTCCCTGCTGATTAGGCCCATTCATCTGGGCCTAATCAGCAGCGGAGAGCCGCGACGGAATGTCGATGCACTGCATCAGCATCCGGTTGCTGCTGACCGCAGGCAAAAATGCCTGCAGAAAATGAAAAGGAATTCCTCTTCATTTTCCGCCGTGTGAACATAGCCTTAGCAGGCATTGTTTCAGGCAGATTCTGCCTCAAAAATCCACCTGCAAAAAACTCTACGTGAACTTACCCTTACAATAAAGCATTTAAATGGAAAAACAAATATTTCCGCAATTGACTTTTGCTTAGGGAGTTTTTCTTTATGTGCTTTGTCTGAAGCCACAAATAATCAAAGCAAAATAATAAGGGACTATCTGGAATAGGACAGTGGTGTTACAATTGGATGCTGAAGACCATAGCAAGTTGACAAAGTTACCAGAACACGTGGATAATTTGCAGCCTTCATTTGCTATGTCACCTAAGAATTTTGGTAAACTAATTAAACTAATTGTTTTTGGTTTTATGTTATCACTTGTTTTACACTTTAGATCTGGACATCTGAATGTTGCACTTATACTACTTGAAAATGGTGCTGATGTCAATGCCCAGAATCGTCTAGGAGCAAGTGTCTTAACAGTGGCCTCAAGAGGAGGCCATGCAAGCGTGGTGAAGCTGCTTCTCGAGAGTGGAGCTTTTGTGGACAATTATGACCATTTTGATGTGAACATAGTGAGTAACAAATGCCACAGAGAGGATATGCCAGAGATTACAGCTCTAATGACATCTTCCCAGCACGCTCATGAGACTGTGGTACGCTTATTATTGGATTGGGGCGCTGATGTGAATTATCGTGTAAAGACAGGATGGAGTCCATTGATGTTGGCAGCTTTGCATGGACGTGTAAGTGTTGCCCAGCTGCTGATAGATAGGGGTGCTGATCCGGATCAAGTTAACAGTTTGGATAAAACTCCTTTTGAAATTGCCATGAACTTCAAACACAAAGATATGAAGGATTATCTGGATTCTATAACCACGATTAGACCCAAGACTGGTACGAGACAACTGTTCTTTTTGTTATTTGTAAATTTACTAGAAAAGAAATCTTGGGGGGGGAGGAGGTAGAAGGCAGAATTTGTACCAAAATGAGCTACTTTGCTACTTTTTAAGACAGTGGGTGGAGCTGGGTGGAGATCAAGGCATGCCAGGCAAGGGCATCTCTGCCCATCAAATTTAAAATAACTCCTGCCAGAAAACTTGAAGTATACCTGAAATCTGTACAAACTTGAGCCTCTCCCAATGGATTTCTGACCAGCCCAAATTTTGAAAAATGCATGCCCAAAATACGCAGATCCACCCACAGGTCTGTTGGTCAAACCCAGACACATACGATTACAGGTGACAGATTTTGGTTGTGACCAACTTTAGTTGATTGTCAGCTGTATGGGACGAACGTTCACCTAATGTTCAATATGTTCTGCCACTTCAGCAATCTAAAGTTTGATCTGTATGGGCATCCTTATATATGACAAAAAGCAATGGAAATCTGACAGAACTCAAAAAAAGCTCAACTCTTCTTTAGTAATCTTAGTTTTTATTTTTATTTTTTTTGTTTTGTTTCTTTACAGATGAAGAAAAGAGACGACCTGACATTTTCCATGCTGTAAAAATGGGTATGTTATTATTTGTCTGTGCACATTATAGCAAATGTTGTTGTTGTACCCTACAGTCTATGTGATTGAAAAAGTGTTTGTGAAATTGTATATAACTGGAGTTACCACTGGGAAATTTTATCTTGTGATACATTCAAACCAAAAAACTGGATTCCTAAAGTACCAGGTTTGCTTGGAATAGAGCTTGGGTTTTGTGACTGTAATTTATGAACTGACTTTTCCTTACTAATGGTTGCCCTTGCCCTATAGTCGGGATCTTTGAGTGTCCCAGTGGACAACATCTTTGATTTATTGGGCTTTTTAAGGGAATGTACACATTCAGTAGACTTATTTGCTGACTCAGACTCTTTCATAAGTGGCTGATGGATATGGTCATACTGAAGTAGAAAATCTCCTCTAATCCAACAAAATATTGCTTTGAAAATAAAGATACAAAAGCCTATGTATTCAGTTAGTTATGCCACACTAATAATTGTATAACATAATTAAAAGCAATAATTTTATTTTGAAGCTACAGTCGGTAACTTTTTTTTCTGACTCTGACATAAGGCTCTTGGCTGTCATTGAGACAGTACGGCTTCTGCTGTCTCACTGCATGGAAACCATCCTGCGATATTTCAATAAGGGCAATGGTGGGGGCACAGTGGAAGGGGAATCAGGGATGGAATTGTGACCACATCAAAGGGTTAATGCCCTTTGTTGGGTAACGATCAGTCATACAGATCGCTGTATGAAACAGTTGAGACCCAGTGGTTATGGCCTTCGCTCAGCTTCAGAGTGGGTGTCAAATTTAAACAACTGACATCCACTGTACTATTATGGCGGATGTTGGGAAGGAGTTAAAAAAAAAAAAAGTTGTATGTTGGGAAAACCGCTTTAAATTGGAGTAATGATTAATAACATGTAAGACTATGGGGAGCTTATTGTCCCTGCCATTGTCCTCCAAACGCAACAGCAGACTTGGGCTGTTTCTAAGACGATTGGTAGGCTTTTTCCCCATCTCTGAACATTAAACAGCAAATTGACTTTACTAAAAGTTTCTCGGGACGACGAAGAACTTGAAATTCTTAAAAGTCCTGCATATCATTCTGGATTCAGTCTCACAAGAGATATTAGGCAGGTGTAATCGGGGTGCTGAAGGTTTCAGTATATCCATATTGTGTTGTATATTAAGTCTATACAAATGTAATCCTAGTACTGAGTTGCTCCTTAATTATCTCATACCCTGGACTTCTCAGGCTTGAAAGGCCCTCTACGACATAGATGGTGGGACTAGAGGTGGCTTGTGCTTATGAAGTGGTGTGTCCCTCTCTTACTGCTACTGCGACTGATTATCTGGGGTGTGACTGAGTCTGGGAAATCTATACATTACTGTATCTTCCTATGCCTGACTTCTCTTGCCTAACTAGTTTGTTCTTGTTAATTTGTATTTGTGTTTTGTGTAAAATTAAAAGAGGAGAAAAGGAGTTAAGGAGACAATAATAAAATTGCTCTGATTTAGAAAAAAATCATGGACATCCAGCTAAGAACTATTTAAAACAACACTCTGGTGATTTTTTTTTTTTTGAAATTCATTATGTACCTTTTCCCCTAATATACAGTATATATTACCTTATTCAGTTTTAGCAGAGCAGAGCTAAGACTAAGCAAAATATAAAAGCCAAGATGGTATCTGATGAGGGGCTGAGGAGAAGCTACATTGCAGGGATATGAGTGAAGTATAGATGAAAGAAGTCTGGAGAGTGACAAACAATTAGGTGAGGGGTGCAGGGATGGAAATAAAGGGTTTTTGCAGGAGTGCTTCTTTAAAAATCTTTACAATTATTACAACTGTGTCTTAATATAAATTGCATGGCCTGGTATGTCCTTAAAGACTAATGCATTGAAAAACCTTGTTTCCATCATTGCATCTCATTGTCATTACCTTATTGAAAGGTAGTCTGTTGGCACACAAATCGTCACGCATGGAAATAGAACATTGTGTAGGGTAATGTCTAAACGTTCCAGACATAACCTATTTTCTAGTGCTGTCTATTTAGAAAGAAAAATTCTGTTTTTCTATTTATGCAACTGAGCTTCTTGGTGCACCAGGGGAGTAGCTACTCCTGCTAATGCACTTATTTTTTTTCTCTCTCTGCCATATCCCACCACAGTTGTAGATGATTGACATCCTCGGTCATTCCCATGTCAATTTATTGCATACAGAGTCGTCACTGCTAGGTGGTGTAGAGGGAAGAAAACTGGTGCGCCAACAGGCGTTTGCATTTAAATTTCTTTAGCTGTACTGTTCGCATTTACTATACACTTGTACTGTTTCGGGTCAATATGACCCGACCTATTAAAATGTTGATTTTAGCTACTGTGTGTTTTTTTTTTTTTTGAATACCTATTTCATTATTAAACTGTATGTGAATATGGTTCATCATAAACAAATGGGATTTTCCTAATTCTTCAATAAACATTCTTCTTTTATGCAGCTTACTTCTGTTCCAATTGGGGTCGATTTCTCTCCATAAAACAAATGCATTGTTTGCCGAAACATCCAGAATGTTGTAAAACATTATCATTGACCAACGATTAGTTTTGCGTTTGCATGTGTATGTTGATATTGCTTGATCTAGTGTATCAACTGCCCCTTTTGTGGCATTATAATCTAATATCATGTCCGGCTTTTTGTCTTCTCGATTACTTATTGCATTGTCATGGTGCATTGTGCTCATTAGAATTACCTGTTTGTTTGTTTTTTGGGAACATAAGACACAACTGTTGTATCTCCAGTAAAGTAAAAAGTAGAACTATACACTTCTCTTTTACTAAGGATACCCAGCATGGTAAGTTGTCTTTTTCACAACATCTGGCCCAGTTGCTAGGATGTGAAAAAGTTGTCACGTGACATTTTGTCCTTTTAGTCCATGAGTCAAATCGAGAACAACTCGCATACCCTGAAATTTTGCAAGCAGAAATAATTAGTGACCTGTAAAACTGTTCGGGTCATATTGACCTGAACAGTACAAGTGTAACAATCAGCGTGTAGCAAAAAGTAAACAAAAAAAACAAAAAAAAACACTCATAGTAAGAACCCCTCACATGAGGAAAAGTCAATTAATCCCAAGTTTCAGATCCGCATGAAAAATAATCTACAGGGTCTCAAATTTCATTTTGGGTCATATAGACCCGAGCAGAACAGCAGGGTTAAAAAGTTAGGCCTTTGGTAAACCAAAAAAAACCCCAAATATGTCTGGAAAACTTTAGTACTGCCCTACACAAAGCTTTCACTTGTGTGGTGAATTGGGAACTGGTAAAATCCCTTTAATAGATAAAATATATTTACACTTCAAACTTTATTTTCTAGGGAATCTGTCATTGGTTAAAGAGATTGTGGATGAGGATGCCAGTCAGGTCAATGCTGTTAATGCAGATGGGGCATCACCACTAATGATAGCTGCAGTAACTGGCAAACTGGAACTGGTGCAACTCCTGGTTGATAAGAATGCAGATATAAACAAGCAGGACAGTGTCCATGCCTGGACAGCCCTCATGCAAGCCACCTACCATGGGTAAGTTTACTGAAGGTTACCAACATTCAGCAGATTAAATAATAGATAGGTGCAAATGTAATTGTTTTTTAGTCTTTGTTAGTTCACACAAATGACTCAGAAGCTAGCATCACTTTAGACAGTCTGATTTATGGAATATAGTGTAAAGCAAAATAGGCTTACTGGATGTTTCTTAAAGACTAGTCCAGTGAAAACCCTTATTTCCATCATTGCATTTGATTGTCTTAAATACTCTGCACTTCTTGCAAATATTTACACTTATTTTCCAGCTTAAAATTCTGTCCAACCTGGTCAAACTTTATCCTGATCTCTCGGTCTCGGTCTCTGTCGGTCTCGGTCTCGGTCTCTCTCCTGCTATTAATCCCATGATGAATAAGCAAAATATTACATCAGCAGCTAGAGGCAGTACTATGGCTCAGAGATTATGACCTAAATCAAGATTAATTGAACATTTTACCTTCATTTCTATAAATGATTTATTTTAGGACTCTCCTCATTTTACATGCCATGCCCCCTATTTATATGCAGTGCCATGCCACTGGTTTTTGGTTATGTTATTCATATATCAACAATTCTGGTTGGATAATGTACAGTTAGTGACATATTCTTTAGCCAATGGCAGTGCAAGACAGGATGGCAAGGGTGCAAAATTGAAATAATCCATGTGAGCAAATTCACTTTAATGAAGCTAACTTTTGGTTTCAGTTTGGGTTAATTTTGCCTGCGGGGGGGGCAGTGTATTTATCTGCCTCTGTAGCTTCCTAAATAATCTAAGGCTGGGTTCACATGCATTACGTTCGGTGATTTTGTTCCCCTCTCCGCATGAAAAATGCGAAGAGAAAAGCGCTGCAAGCAGGACTTTTCTCTCCACCTATTTCCACCATTTTCAGGTGGAAACTGAGCGTAAACTACACGGACCTCATTATAGTCTATGGGGTCCGCGGGTTTCCTAAGGTAACCGCCTTTTTATGCAGATTAGGTTTCCATTTGGGGGGTCCACAAGCGGACCCCCTGAATGGAAACCCAATCGCAGATGTGAACCTAGCCTAAGACAGTGGTTTCCAAATTTTCTTAAGGCGGGACCCACTTTTGGTTGAGAATTTTGCTGGGGACTCGCCTCTATTGTACTTGGCCACATTTGAAAACTAAATGCCCTACCTGTATTCTGCCTCTTATTCTGCAGTAATCTTCCCCTCATTCTGTCTTTTGGCACCGTTTTCTGCCTTTTATTCTATTATCAGGAATTTTGGGGCCCTCTCCCCTCCTCCCCAATGTGTCTTACAATTTCCTGTCCTGTGGCCCCCACACAGTATACATGCAATGTTCCCCAGTTCTCCTCACACAGTATAATGCTCCATATTGGCCCCACATTGTATAAAATGTTCCCAAGCCACCCCACAGTGTAATGCTCCACAGTGGCCCCACATAGTATAATCTGCTCCACAAGACCCCCCTCACAGTATAATGCTCCACAGTGGCAGGATGCCTCAGGCCTCTTCATTAGTAGAGATTGGTGAACCCCATATGATTCATAGATGAATATTTGTGAGGTTCGCTCCCCCCCCCTTTCGGTTTTGTATTGTGCTCTGGAGTCTCCCCAAACCCCACAGTGTAAGTGGAGGTCTGGGAAAGGTGAGGGAAAAATAGCAAACTCTTATTTTCATCTTTCTTCAGCTTTCCTGGGTATTCTTAATTGTCCTCTTCAGGTCACTTGCTAATGTCACGCTAGTGACATTGCCAATGTCTTGTCTGATTGAGATCAGCAGCCATGTTGGGACTGTAGTGCAGCGCTGCAAAGCATAATTGCCACTGATCTTTATAAATCAGTAGTACAAATTGAGAGCTGTGTTATAATCCGAGATACGCTGTTTTTACCTTGCTTTAGCAAAGACAATTGGTCACAGGTGGATATCGCTTTAGGAAGGTGAACACAGACTGGGAGGGACATAAAAGATGAGGCTTATTTTTTAGTTTGCTTTAGCTAATATTCAACTACCATTTTAGTTTTTTTTTTCAAAGCCTGGAAAATCCTTAATGTTTTCTATAGATACTAAATCAACAACTGTCACTCTGATCTCCATTTTCATGAACGTTAATTTGTTAGAAAAATTAAGTATTGGACAAATTAAAATATAAAATGTTTAACTTATTGTCTAATTGTCCACAAATTTAAAATGGTTATGTTCATGGGAAAACCCCTTTAATCTAATTTGGCGTGTAAGTTGGATTCAATAAGGAATTACAGTTATGTTAGAAAGTTTCCAAGACCTTATGCTGGATGCGACTTCGGGTTCGACACCCGGACCACAGAGATCAACTGATCTGGCTGCCTAAAGCTGAACGGATAAGATACTGATGACCATCAGTGTCCAATACACTTGTGGCCTTGGACAACCTTTTAAATTTTCCGTACCCATCCAATTGTCAGGTCATTGCCTCCAACCTGGACTGATTAACCCTTTAAGGACACAGCCCAAAAGTGCGTTAAGGACCAGGCCTCGTTTTTCAAAACTGACATGTCACTGTATATGGCAATAACTTTGAGATGCTTTAACTTACTTAAGTGATTTTGAGGTTGTTTTTTCCTGACACATTGTACTTCATGTTAGTGGTAAATATTGACCAATATTTTTGTATTTATTTATTTAAAAAAATACAAAATTTGATGGAAATTTGGAAAATAAATCGCAATTTTCAAAATGTGAAATGGTCTGTTTTTCAAACAGTCATATCTCACAAATACATTAGTAAATATTATCTACCATATCTTTGCTTTATATCGTCATTATGTTTTAATCATCCTTTAATGTATTTTGGACATTATAAAGCTTACAAGTGTAACAGCGATTTTCCAGATTTACAAGAAAATTTCCCAAACTAATTTTTTAGGGACCACTTCAGTTCTGAAGGGGATTATAAAGGCCTATATATTAGAATCCCCCATAAATCACCCCATTTTCAAAACTGCACCTCTGAAATAATTCAAAACAGCTTTTGGGAAGTTTGTTAACCCTTTAAGCGTTTCACGGAAATTAAAATATGGAGGTGAAATTTTTAAACATTTCATTTTTTTTTTTTTTTCAATAATACATTCATTTAACCCTAAAATTAACACACTCACAAAAGGTTAAAGGAGAAAATGCATCTCACAGTTTGTTATGCAATTTTTCCCAAGCACAGAAATACCCCACATGTGGGTGTAAACTGATGTTTGGGCACACGGCAGCGCGAGGAAGGGAATGAGTGACACTGGACGTTTGAAAAGCAGATTTTGCTGGAATAGTTTTCGGGTGCCATGTCTCATTTGCAGAGCCCCTAGAGTATCAATACAAAGGAAACCCCCCAAAAATGACCCATTTTGGAAACTACACCCCTATACCCTTTATCAAAGGGTATAGTGAGCATTTTGACCCAACAACTTTTTCACAGATTTTATTAACATTGGGATGTGTAAATGAAAAATTACTAAAATGTCACTTTATCCCCATATTTTTCAATTTCACAAGGGGTTAAAGGAGAAAAAGCACACCAAAGTTTGTTACACAATTTCTCCTGAACACGGCAATACCCCATATGTGGTCATAATCTGCTGTATGGGTACATGGTGGGGCTTGGAATAGAAAGAGAGCTATTTGGCTTTTGGAGGGCATGTTTTGCTGTAATAGTTTTTGGGAGCCATGTCACATTTTCAGACCCCTTAGAGTAACAACACAATGGAAACCCCCAAAAGTGACCCTATTTTGGAAACCACACCCCTCACAGAACATATCAAGGGATATAGTGAGCAGTTTGACCCTACAGCTGTTTCGCAGATTTTATTAACATTGGGATGTAAAAATTAAAAAGTACTTTTTTTTTCCAATAAACCGTCAATTTAGTCCCAAATTTTTTATTTTCACAAGAAAATAAAGGAGAAAAAGCTCCCCAAAGTTTGTTACACAATTTCTACTAAACATGGTGATACCCCGTATGTGGTCATAATCTGCTGTATGGGTACATAGCGGGGCTCGGAATGGAAAGAGCGCTATTTGGCTTTTGGAGGGCAGATTTTGCTGGAATAGTTTTCAGGTGCCATGTCGCATTAGCAGAACCCCTAAAGTACCAATACAATGGGATCCCCCAAAAAGTGACCCCATTTTAGAAACTACACCTCTCAAGGAATTTATCAAGGGGTATTATCATTTTGAGCCTAGGAGTGATTCACGCCAATAATGTGCAAAGTGAAAATTTAAATTTTTAAAGAAATATGCCATTTCGGTGCCCAGTATGTTGCTCCCAGTTTGTCTCATCAGAAACATGAACTCCTAAAGAAGTTGTATATGTGGGTATAAACTGCTGCTTGGGCACACAGCAGGGCTCAGAAGGGAAGGAGCAGTGTGCTTTTTAGCTTTTGAAGTACAGATTTAGAGGGATTTTCTGGATGTTGTTTTTGCAGAGCCCTGGAGGTGCAAGTAAATTGTAATTCCCCAAGAAATAACCCCATTTTGGAGGGGCATTTTTAGAGTCTCTACAAATGTGACATGGTGTCCAAAAACCAATAGTCTAAATCTGCGCTCCAAAACACATAGCACTCCTTGACATCTGCGCCCTCTTGTGTGCCCAAACGGCAGTTTACGCCCACATGTATGACACTGTTGTACCCAGGATAACGTACTTATCAATGCCATATGTGGGTATAAACTGCTGTTTGGGAACAGCCGGGCACAGAAGGGAAGGAGCGCTAATTTGGTTTGTGGAGCACAGTTTGGTTTTTGGACGTCATGCCACTTTTGCAGAGCCCATGAATTGGCAGTAAAGTGGAACCTGCAGACTCACAACTCCACTTTGGAAAGTACACCCCTCAAGGGATTTATCAAGTGGGGTAGCGAGCATTTTTAACCCTTGAGCGTTGCATTAATTTAATTTCCAGAACAGAATGCACAGATGATAATGAAAAGTGAAAACTGCAATTTTTCCATAGATACAGCATTTCAGTGCCCGATATATTGTGCCGAACTTGTGTCAGCAGAGACACACACTCCAAAAACTGTCAAGCAGGTATCCCGGGCACAACAGCTTTTGGAGAATTCGTCTCTGATACAAGCCGGGCACAACATATTACACACTGAAATGAGGTATTCCTGGAAAAATTGTCATTTTCACCTTTCACCATCAGCTGCGTATTCATTTCTGGAAAATTAATGCAACACTTTGGGGTTAAACATGCTTACTGTACCCCTGGATAAATTCATTCAGGGGTGTAGTTTCCAAAATGGGATCACATGTCAAGGGTTTCCACTGGAGTTTCAGGGTTCTGCAAAAACGTAATGGTATCCAAAAACCAAAATAGTTCACCTTCCCTTCTGTGCCCAGCTCTGCCCAAACAGCAGTTTATACCAGATATGACATTAAGTAGGTTATCCTGGTTACACCATTGTCATACATGTGGACATAAACTGCAGTTTGGGCGCAGAAGGGAAGGAGCTCTATTTGGCCTTTGAAGTACATATTTAGATGTTTGGTATCTAGACGCCATGTCATGTTTGCAGAGCCTCTAAAGTACCAGTAAAGTGGAATCCCCCATTTTGAAAATGCACCCCTCAAAGAATTTATCAGGGGGTGTAGTGAGCATTAGTATCCCAGACATGAATGCACAGCGGATGGTGAACAGTGAATATAAACTGTGCGGAGTACATTGGATACATTAAATTCCCTACTATATCCCCAGTAGCTCCTATGATTGGTTGGGGGGGGGGGGTTCACTCTGGGGGTCACTTCTGGTGTCTTTTCCCTTGTAAGCTCTAAATTTGTGGTGTGCCCTGATATATGCTTGCACAGATTATATTATACAATTCTCCTCCTGCCGCAGCCAGTTATGTCTAATGATTTGGCGATTTTTGGGGGTTTCTGTCTTCACATTGTACAAGCTATATTTTCTTTATTTTTCTGGTGATGTAGCCATATGAGGGCTTGTTGTTTGCGGGGTGAGATGTATTTTGTAATGACAACATTTTTGGGTCCCTATAACGTATAGAATAAATTTTATTAACTCTTTCTTGGTGGATTAAAAAAAAAAATCCATCAATTCTGGTATTGCTTTTTACCTTTTTAATTTTTTTTTCTGTGCAGCATAAGTAACGTTACCTTTATTCTGCAGGTCGCTACGATTACGGCAATACCTCATTTATATTATTTTTTTATGCGTTACTAGTTTTGCAGAACAAAGACCCATTTGGGGAAAGAAATCAGTTATTTTTGCATCACCGTCTTCTGAGATGTGTAGCAATTTTTTTTTTCAGTTGACGGAGTTGGTTAAGGGCTTATTTTTTGCGGGACAGTTTGTCCTTTTTATTGGTACTGTTTTGGGGTACATATGACTTTTTGATCATTTTTTATAGCCTTTTTTAAGGCGAGATGGCGAAAAATTATTTCCTTTTATTAATTTATCTATTTATTTTTTTCATACAGTTCACTTTTTTTTTTCAAACTTTTTTTTACTTTTTTAAATGTCCCACTAGGACACCTGAACCTGCGATACATTGATTGCTGATTCAGCACTATAGATTGCAATACACGTGTATTGCAGTCTATAGAGGAAGTCAGTTTATATAGATGCATAGACTAACTTCCAGAGGTCCCGGCAGGATCAACCAGGTACTGGGGGCTCCATGCAGCCTGGGGTCACTGGCCAGACCCCGGGCTGCAGAAAATACATATGGGCACCCCCCCATCTCGCCATAGGGGGTGCTAGTGGGGACACATTTGGCTTGGTGGAACCCCTTGGATGCCGCAGTCAAGCTCAGCTTTGGTCGGGGCTTAAGGAGCAGGTTGTAAGCTGTCAGATACTGCTAACAGATAACAAGTGTTTGAAGTGTTTTCAAACACTTAAGATGCCGCAGTCGCTATTGACCGCGGCATCTTAAGGGTTAAATAGCTGGGATCGGTGTTATCACTGTCCCCGCTGTTGCAGCGGGAGCCTGGCTGTCAGATACAGCTGGGCTCCCACGGTGATCGCACGGGCTCTGCTTCTGAGCCCGCTCTATCACAGTCACATACCTGTACGTGGGGATGCGGTACCTAACCACATTCCCTGACGTACATGTATGTGAAATAGCGTTAAGGGGTTAAAAAATTCTAGTGATCTGATTAATCTATTTGTGTATAGGATTGAAAAATAATACAAGGTTCTCTCAGTCTTGGTTTATATGATCATGAACAAATTCCTCTTACTGATGATGGTTTTTACTATTTAAAAAAAAAAATAAAAATCTCCAAGAGGAGACTTCTTAACAATGAAAGTCACATCATGTCTTCAGGACATTGCTGGGGACCTATCTCTCAGATTTCCATCATTCCAACTTCCCTTGTAGATTGTAAGCCCTCACAGGTAGTGTGGTCTTTTTATCACTTATTGCACTGGGGGACACAGCCCCATGGGTATAGACCCAGCCACTAGGAGGCTGACATTAGGAGAATGAAAATTTGTCGGCTCTGCCTCTGGGCTATACCCTCTCACAGACACTGTGCTTAGTTCGTTTTTAACCTAGTGTCCATAGGAGGCAGACACGACCTGACTCAGGTCTTTCTGTCTTACATTGTTTGTTTTTATTTTTCTTTTCTTTCAGGTGCAGGGGGTCTCCAGCGTGTATGCCACACTAGTTGTACCCCCTGCAGGCGCAGCGCTCTACAGAGTGCACCTTGCTGGTCACCTAGTCCCTACTCCTTACTCACTGCATCGGCGGCCAGATTCCCGGTGACCCCACTCCCATATGTGAGGTTTACCGAAGGGGTGACCCTGCGGCACCTGAAGATGCCAGACAGGTGTGTATAAGAAGATAGGTGAGAATTCCTCTTCTCTTCTCACAGGTTTTTTTCTGCTCCTGGGGAGACATAACACCTGGGGATCTCTCTCTGTGCAGCCTTCACTGAATTAGTCAGTGATTAGACATGCTTCCGGTGGCCTGCTAGGTTAACCCCCTCGGTTACCCCTCTTTTTCCCTGCGCCCACTACACCATGTCCTCCCGTGTAGAGCAGTCTCACCCCTTGGCCCCTGCCCCTGGTCCCGCCACGTTTACACATGCGCCTGCTCTAAATAGTTACCATACGGCCATTCTGAGCCCATCTGTCCTCTCTGCTTTCCAGTGCTTGCTTCGCAGCACCTATAGATACAGAGCAGATTAGCAGGCTCCTGCGCAAGGATGACACGCATGTTGCGTTAAAGCCTTAGCCATTCCGGTCCCTCTCCGGCAGATTTCCCTCCCGGATTGGACGGCCTCCCTTGCTCGGGCCATAGGCACTCTTGCCTGACTTATCCAGTGGTGGAGACTCTGGAACGGCTGCCTTCCCAGATTGCTGCTCAGTTGGTGATTTCTAGGCCCCTCCCTGGGCGCCCTCATCGTTCTCTTTCCAGCAGCCTGACTCCAACCCGTAGCATCAGGTAGGCACAGCTATATCCGCTGCTACACAGGAGCTCTGCTGTCCGGTCAGAGATACTTTACAGATCGCAGAGGACCCGGACCTTACTTGTCAAGACGACATCTCTGTCCACCATAGTCGCCGCCCTACTCTGACCTCCCCTAATCTTGGGGTGTGGACCATATCTTGAAGGAACAATGACTTCACTCGATTCGTCCCCCCTTTCCTTCCTCTGGAAGTCAGACATCTTTTTTTTTTTTTTCCAGACCAGCCTGTCTCCAAGTAGTCAGTCTACCGTGGTGGACCCCACGATAGCTAGGCTCTCCCAGGCTACTATCCTGACTTTAGAAGAGGACTCTGCCTCCCTCATCAATCCCTCTGAGGGCGAACGCTCCCTCCGCTGGAGCCACTAGCCTTAATAGTGTATGGCTCCTCCCTGCGTCCTTCCTTTGTGCCTTCTTGGTCAGCAAGACCTGTATTTCCTGGGCTAAACCATTCCATGTGGTCTCTCTTGTGTTGTCTCCCTCCAGGGGCATTGACAAGGGTAATCAGCTGCTTGTCTCTCTAATCCTGAATGCCTCCAGTTTCTGTGTGATGCTTCCCCGAAGCAGCTCACCGTTCTGCCTAGGCGACCGTCTATGCTGTGGCAATCCACCATTGCTTTTGGATCCGTTCATGGCTTGCTGTATCCACATCTAGAAGGCAGTTGTGGCCCGTCCCTTCTCTTGGGACTAACAGGGCCGGCTTTTTGGTAAGGCCTAGCTTCTGTGGCTATAGGACGAAGAAGCTCTTTCCTCCCCCCAACGCCAGCCACCCTACTCCAGCCGCTCTCTGCTTTTCTGCTAGCCCAGGTCTTCCTGGCTGCCTCGTCTCGAGCCACTCAGGTTTTTTCCTCTTCCAAGCCCTTCTCTGCTTGAGGTCTTACCCCTCTTGTGTGGGGGGACAGCTGCCTCTTTCCTGGAGACCTGCCTACTTCTCATGGGTTTCGAGAGGTGGTGTTAACTCCATTGAGTTCTCCTCCATTCTAAATGGAAGTTTTTTTTTCTCCAAGCCGCCTTCACTCTTCAGCGGCAGGGCGTCATTGTTCCCATCGCCGTTTCAGGAAGGACGTCTCTTTGTCCCAGTGACCTGAAGAGGCTTATCCAGTTTGTCTGTATCCGCAGGTTGCGCTTGTAGCCCTGTGGTCGGTGGTAGCATCCCTGGAGACCTGGCGACTTCCTGTTGCCGATCGACTTCCGCAACGCTCGCCTCCCTGAGTTTTTTTTTTTTTTTTTACAGGTGATGGCGTCGCTTCTGGCCATCCCCCGTTCCAGAGGAGTTGCCGTGATTCTGTACTTGGACGTCCTCCAGGTGCAGGTTCCCTCTAGGATGGACATTCTGACCAGCTTGCGGATCACCTTGGACGCCCTTTGCTGATTTGGCTGGTTCATCAGAAAGGAAAAGTTCTGCCTCTTGCCTTCTCAGCACATGGAATTCCTGGGCATGATCCTCTGTACGCACCAGGGCAAGTTGTTCCTCCAAGAGTCCAAGTTCCTGGCCCCCCTGATCCGGTGTATCCCGCCTTCGGGGGGATCGCTCGGTGCTCTCTTCACTTCTGCCTGCAAGCCCTGGGCACAATGGTCTTGACCTTCGAGGCTCTCCCTTTGGCTCAGTTGCAAATGGCGTTTGTGTCCCACTGGGACTAGTCTCTGTCCAGCTCGATCGCCTGTCTCTCCTGCCTCCCTGGGTTCGCCGAGAGCTTCTTTGTTGGCTCCAGGAATCTTAGGGGAAATCCTTCTCCCCCCCTCCTTTGGCAGGTTATCCCTCCAACGCCAGTCTTCTGGCTGGGGAGTGGTCTTCGGTGCCATGACCATTCAGGGCCTCTGGTCCAAAGCAGAGACCTCCTCCGAATCTATCTCTCGAGCTTGGGTCCGTCTTTCTAGCCCCATCTCATTGGACCTCTCTCCTCAAGGGCGTCCGGTCAGAGTCCAGACCGACAGTTCCACTGCAGTTGTCTACTTGAACTTACAGGGGAGCACCAGGAGCTGTGTGGCCTTTCTAGAAGCCTCCCGCTCTCTTCTGTGTGGGCGCAGCGTCTCGTTCCAGGCATGGATAATTGGGCGGTAGACTACCTAAGGCAAACCTCGACCCGGGTGAATGATGGCTTCATCAGATTTTCCTCCAGCTGTGCTCCCGGTGGGGCACGCCCAATGTCGACCTCTTCGACTCCTGCCTGAACCACAAAGTGCCTCGCTTTGTGGCCAGGTTCCTGGACCCTCGACCCATCGCCTCCGACGCTTTTGTGATTCCCTTGTCGGACTTCCACCTTCGTTACCTGTAATCTCCCCCTCATCCTCTCCCTCTGGTTCTCAAGAAGCTCAAGACCGAGGGGATTCCAGCCATCTGGTGGCTCTGGATTGACCACGCTGGGACTGGTATGCGTATCTCATGTTCCTGCTGGCAGACGCTCCTTGGCCTCTTCCTCTGCAGGTCGACCTTCTTTCTCAAGGACCGCTGTTCTACTCCACCTTACATCAGCTGCATTTAATGGTGTGGCTGTTGAAGCCAAGGTTCAGCGGCGCTGTGGGCTTTCGAAGCCTATTATGCAGACCATGCTTAAGGCCCGGAAGCCCCAGTCAGCCAAGATCTACCACCGCACGTGGAAGTCTTACGTCTGCTGGTGTGAGAGTACCAATTTTCATTTGCTCTCCTTTTCTTTTTTCAGGATTCTGGCTTTTCTCCAGTCTGGTCTGGATGAAGGTTTTGGTCTTTTTTTTCTCTTAAAGGACAGGTCTCTGCCCTCTCTATTCTTTTTTGGAAGACCTTGGCCTTCTGGCCTCAGGTGAAGGCTTTCCTGCAGGGAGTGACGCACCGTGTCCCACCCGTGGAACCATGGGATCTTAACCTCATCCTTGAAGCGCTTCAGACTCCCCACTTCGAGCCTTTGTGTTATATACCTCTTCGCCTTCTGTCCTAGAAGGTCGCTTTCTGGTTACCATTACCTCCATCTGCAGGATTTCCGAGCTGGCTTCCCTGTCCCGGCAGCCTCCCTTTCTGGTTCTCCACAAGGAGACGGCTGTCCTTCGTCCTCCACCGTTCTTTCTGCCTAAGGTGGTTTCTTCCTTTCACATCTTCGACAACCTAGTCTTGTCATGTTTCTGCCCGGACCCCAAGCTTCCACGTGAGCTTTATCTTCACTACCTGGATGTCGGGGCGATTCAGGTCTATTTGTCTCTCACTGATCCTTTTCAATGGATTCGGTCTGCGATCAACGAGGCTTAAGGGTAGGGCTCGGCCTCTTGGGCTGTTCGGCATTAGGCTTCTACCGCCCAGGTCTGCAAGGCTGCCACCTGGGCCACCATCCACACTTTCACTAAGTTTTATTAGATCCATTCTGTCTCTGCCGATGCCATTTTGGGTCGTAAGGTTCTGCGAGCGGCTGTGCGCTAGGTTGTTCACATGGCTGAGTAATTCTCACCCTCTGGGACTCCTTTAGTACATCCCATAGTGCTGTGTCCCCCAGTGCAATAAGTGAAAAAACTGGATTTTTTTCACTGTATTCACTGGGGACACAGATCCTACCCTTGTTTTTACTGTTGTTCCATCCTGAGCTGTTTTGATTCTCTTTTGGGTTCAGGACATGTGTGTGGTTCCATGTACTTTTTTTTTTTTTTTTTTATTTTTTTGTCGTCTCTCTCTCTTTCTGCTGCAGTACAAACTTACTAAGCACAGTGTCTGTGAAAGGGTATAGTTCAGAGGCAGAGCCTACAGCTTTTTATTTTCTTAGCGGCCGGGCCTATACCCATGGTACCCATGGTGCTGTGTCTCCCAGTAAATACAACAAGAAAAGGATTTTATGGTGAGTACAAAAATTCCTGTTTTTTTTCCACTGTCCCCAGTTCAGTCATCTAGTTAGTTTTGTTTACTTGTTTTTGACCTTTTTCAAGGGTAGTGCACCAAAAAAAATGTTGCCCTAAAAGAAGTGGAGCTCAGAAAATCACATCTTCCAAATATTGTGCTTTTGTTTGTGTATATAGTCCATTTTTGTTCTTTATGTGGTTCAAATTTTGTGATCCCTTGTGACATGTATGGATAAAATAAAGGAGAAGTTGTGAAGTACAGTTACCTTCTTTGTTTCATATTTGGATCACTTCCATTGGGGCATCAGGGCCATTTCCCTATTAGGTGACAGACCTGGTGTTACTTTACTACATCTTCGTGCCTGAAAATTATGTTTGGGACAACCTTTATGGAATACATGTTGATTAACTTTCTTTTGCAGAAAAATGCCAGCTATAGCATCAACATAAGAGTTGTATTTTTAACTTTCTTTTTTTTTTCTTTATATCAACTTAGAAACAAGGAAACTGTAATATACCTGTTAAATCAAGGAGCTGATGTGAACCTGCGTGCAAAAAATGGCTACACTGCGTTTGACTTGGTGATGCTCCTAAATGATCCAGGTTTGTAGTTTTATCCTCTTGATAGTGGTTGATATTCTTCTTAACTACTCTGCATACAAGTCCTTCTTTGACTGTCTCTTGTAGGGAGAGTGCACCTTTTATAACTGCCAACAAGGACTTGAAGCTAGCTAGCTTTAGAAAGGCTATTCTAGTCCTACCTTTCTTTTTCTCGTGCTCCCAGCCATTTTTAAATATTTTTTTTTGTTTTTTGCTGTTATGTAAATAAAACTCAGGGAGCACAGGGTGCGTTCCCCATGTGTTCCGAGTACAATAGCGTCATACCCCGAATTCCACCTCCTGGCCCTTTCCTTCACACTCCCTTCAGACAGATGAGTTCTCCTCTACTCTTCGTTGCGTCAGCAGCAGCAACGGTTTTCAGCGGGATTCAATCCTGCGCGTGCACTGTACTTTCGGGTTCAGATCGGCACAGTACGCTCATTGAGGAAGAGAATAAAGATGGCCGGCGGAGCATGCGTTGTATGCTTGGTCCAAATTTGAGCATGCATTGCATGCGCAGAATTGGATCTCGCTGAATACAGTTGCTGCTTCTGATGAATCGAAGAGGGGAGGAAAAGTCATCTGCATGAAGGGGGAGTGACTTACACCATTATAGTCAATGGGGTCTGCCGGGCTTCATGTTGAACTGCTATTTCCAGGACGTCCCTCATTACAGCACCACAGCAGGTTGCCCTCTTGACCTCTGAGCGGGACAGGAAGTTAGAGAGGTTAAAGGTCCCAAACCCACCTCCCCTCTCCAGTGTTCTCCCTGTCCCTCTGAGGCAGGACGTGGAGAGGATTCTCTTACCTTGGCAGGAAGGCAGATCGAGGGTCTCTGTCTGCCTTCCTTTACAACTCCCTGGTCCGTGGCCAGCACCCCTCGGGATAGGGGTCCCCTAGCCAGGGGGTCCGGGGGCAGTTGCAGGAGTTCCTCTGCTCCCTGGGCCCCCATTTGTGCGGCAGCCGCTCCCCTCTCTGGTGTTCTCGTCCTGCCTGCCGGCATTCCCCGCTCTGCTCCGCGCACTTCCGGTCGCCGTATGACTTCATCACGTGACCAGAAGTGTCGCGTACGCCGGAGGTGGCATACTTTGGATAGGCAGGTTGGAGCACGGAGGCTGCGGCGTCAGCCGGATGAGGCGGTGCACCAGTGATACCTCCTACTGCTCACCTGCCTGAAGACTTCAAATGGTGAGTAGGACGCCACAGCAATGTGGCCTTCGTGATACTGTGTGTTACAACTGTTTTGTTGTAATGGAGCAGAGAAAGGAGGGAACCCAAAAACCTCGCCCTGAGGCTGACTTGTCCCAGGGGCATGTAAGTACTGCTATGCAAGGGGGCTTGGCACTGTTTATTGTATTGTGGTGTTCTTAGACTAGCTTTGTTGTGTTTTTTAGGATAAAGAGATTCCACAGAAATTCGACACTAAAAAATGTAGGAAATGTGTTAATGTGTTAATTGTGCCAAGCCCTGCCTGATGCATATATGTCAGGACTGTCTTGACTAAACTGATTAAAGATGAAACACTTGCCTTTATGTCTGAGTTAAGGACACTAATCAGGGACGAAGTAAAAAGCTCTGTTTCCTCCCTGCTCCAGTCGCAGGAATCTGTGTCCTAGAAAGAATCTCCTGTCAAAAGACCACGGCTGGTTTCTGATCTTCCCCTGAGCTCTCATACTAAGGGGTCTGATTCAGAGGAACAGTGCTTCTATCTCTCTGAGGGGGAATTAGAAGAAGAGGGGAGCTTATTCACTCCCCAGTTTACCAGGAAAACAGAAGAGTCTGTTTTTCCTCCGTGAATGTGGAAACTTTAATTCAGGCAGTAAGGGCCACAATGAATATACCTGATGAAGAACAACCTTGTTCTATTCAGGATGAGATGTTTGGTGGCCTGGTGCCAAGAAAGTCGGTGATATTTCTGGTTAAGCACCTAATCTTGGGAGGACGCAGAGAAACGAGGATTCCAGATTATGGGATGAGCTACCCAAAGTAGATATTCCGGTAGCTAAAGTAGCCAAGAAAACTGCTATTACCTTTGAAGACTCTTCGCAGCTAAAGGACCCTATGGAGAGAAAGGTGGACGGTCTGATTAAAAAATCATGGGAGTCCTCATCCGCCATTATTTCCTCTAACATAGCGGCTATCTCCGTAGCCAGATCCATGTTTCTCTGGCTGGGTCAACTAGAAGAGCATTTTAAGAAGGGAACCTCTAGGGAAGAGATCTTGAGCTCCATCCCCCTCTTGAAACAGGCAACAGGGTTTGTGGCAGATGCTTCAGCTGAAACAGTCCGTTTCGGTGCCAGAAACGCAGCACTGTCAAACTCCACCAGAAGGGCCTTATGGTTCAAAATGTGGTCAGGAAACACGGCTTCAAAGAACAAGCTTTATAATATCCCCTTTACTGGGGGTTTTCTGTTTGGTCCTGTTGTGGATGACATCCTTAAAAAGGCAGGTGATAGGTAAAAGAATTTTCCTGAGGAAAGAGTTAAAAGGCAGTCCTTTTGGAGGAACCGCCAGTTTCCCTCTACCACCTCCAGTTCCTATAAAGGGAAGGGGAAGACTGGTCACTGGAGCTATCCAAAAGGAGGTAAGGGCCGAGGGTTTTTGCTTAACCCCAAGAACACCGGCTCTTCAGGGAGACAATGACGCCAGCTCAGTAGGAGGAAGATTGGCAGCCTTTTCCAACCAGTGGTCCCGTATTACTTCGAACCCATGGGTATTAAATAACCTAGCAGAAAGGTACAGGATAGAATTTGCAGAGCTTCCTCCATAAGAAAACTGTTGCGCCTAAATTCGATTTCCCCCGTCCCAAAGGAAGAATATTTCAGGGGCCATTATTCAAGGCTCTTCTTAATAATAAAAAACCAAAATGGTTCCTTCCGGACTATTATCAATTTAAAACACCTCAACAAGTCTGTAAAATATATAAGATTCAAAATGGAGTCTATAAGATCTACGATTCCCCTGATACATCCAGATGCGATGATGTGCACCATAGATCTCAAGGACGCATATTATCATGTGCCGATTCATCCATCTTACCAGAAGTTCCTAAGGTTTGCAGTTCAGATAGTGAAGGGTCCTTCTATCAGTTCTGCTGCCTACCTTTTGGGATATCATCTGCTCCAAGGGTTTTTACAAAAATAGTGGTGGAAATTATGGCCTTCCTAAGTTCTCAAAATATCCTGATCGTTCCCTATCTCGACGACTTTCTCCTGATTTCCAACTCCAGGGAGGAGCTGATCGATCAGAGAGATTCAGTTCTATCTCTACTTCAGTCTCTGGGATGGATCATAAATTGGGAAAAATCGCACCTGTTACCTTCAGCTCAAGTAACCTTTTTAGGTGTACTGTTAGATGCTACTCGTCAGACATCGTTTCTCCTCAAAGAAAAACAGGAGAGCGTTCTCCAGAAAATCCTGAATTTTTCCAGGAAGGAGAGCTGTTCCATAAGGGACGGGATGAGAGTCTTGGGTCTCATGACCTCTTGTATTGAACCTCTTGGTTCCTTGGGCCCAATTTCATTCAAGACCCTTACAAAATCTTCTGCTCTCAAATTGGGATGGAGATGAGAATTCTCTAGACAGCAGGATTCCGATTCCCCAAGAAGTAAAATCTTCCCTTCTATGGTGGCTCAATCCAGCAAACCTGGGCAAAGGAGTGCTGTGGTACCTAGGTCCTCAGACTTTCATAGTCACGGATGCCAGTGGAATAGGCTGGGGAGCATCTGTAAAGGGCTCTTATCTTCAAGGTCTTTGGCCTGTTCACATTCAGAGCCGCTCCTCGAATTACAGGGAGTTGAGGGCGGTTTGGGAGACTCTGAGAAAAATCAGGTGATCTTCTACACGGTTCACACCTGAAGGTGATGACAGACAATGTCACAGTGGTCTCCGTTCTTTGTCACCAAGGAGGAACCAGGCACGCGCACCTTCAGGCATTAGCCACAGAAATCTTCTCTTGGGCAGAGTTGAATGTTCCCTCCCTTATGGCAGTGCACATAAAGGGCTCAGAGAACCTGTCTGCAGACTTCCTCAGCCGCAAGAGGTTAGATTCAGGGGCTTGGTCCCTAAATCGGGACGTTTTCTCCCAACTAACACTCAAGTGGGGGATCCCAGACCTCTTTGCTTCTTCAGAGAACACCAAAGTAAGGCGCTTCTTTTCCATCAAAAAAGAGGGACAAGAAGCAGCAATCGATGCTCTGTCTCAGGATTGGGACATGAAGCTGACGTATGCCTTCCCTCCGTTTCCTTTAATTCCCTTGGTTCTAAACAAATTATTAAGGGAAAAGACTTAATTGATCCTGGTGGTCCCATCTTGGCCCAAGAGAAGTTGGTTTCCCATCCTAAAACAACTGGCCCTGGAGGACCCAGTTCCTCTTCCCTTGAGACTGGACCTCTTATCTCAGGGGCCGCTACTACATCCAGATCTAGAAACTTTGAAACTTTCGGCATGGATCCTGAAAGGGCCATCCTGAGGAGGAGAGGATTATCAGGCGAAGTTATTTCCACTCTTAAACAAAGTCATAAAGATGTAACTTCGGCCATCTTTAAAAAGATCTGGAAAAAGTCCTCCTCCTGGCAGCTTCCGAATATCCCGGCTCCATTCCATCCAAACATAGCAAATATCCTTGATTTCTTGCAGGCAGGATTTAATAAGGGCCTATCTCCCAGTACCCTAAAAGTACAAATCTCTGCATTAAGTCACTTCTAAGATTCTAGTCTAGCTGATCATAGATGGGTCAAAAAATTATTTTCAGGCGATTTCTAGACTGAGGCCTTCTTTTAAGAGATCTATAGCATCCTGGGACCTAAACCTAGTCCTTAGAGCTTTAGTTTCTCCCCATTTTGAACCTATAAATTGTCTAGACCTTAAACTCTAACGTTAAAAACAGCTTTTTTGGTAGAAATTACATCTGCTAGGAGAATTGGGGAAATTCACTCCTTGTCTATACGGCAGCCATATTTAAGAATTCTGGGGGACAGGGTTATATTTAGACTAGACCCATCCTTTATCCCGAAAGTAGCTTCTACCTTCCACAGAAATAAGGAGATTGTGCCTCACTCTTTCTGTTCAGCTCCCAAAAACCCAGAGGAGGAAGCATTCAATTGCCTAGACGTAAGG
The DNA here is from genome assembly GCA_947044405.1 of Leptodactylus fallax. Classification (NCBI taxonomy): domain Eukaryota; kingdom Metazoa; phylum Chordata; class Amphibia; order Anura; family Leptodactylidae; genus Leptodactylus; species Leptodactylus fallax. The sequence continues at coordinate 4,441,562 of CAMRHE010000084.1, read as the reverse complement.
AGGATAGTTCTTCATTACTTGGAAGAAATGGTTCCCTTCTGGAAAGATCAGAACTTTTGTCCTTTTCTCAGAGAAAAACAAGGGTAAGAAGGTATCTAAAAGCACCCTGTCAAGCTGGATGAGGACTTTAATCCAAGAAGCCTATATTGCACAAGATCTCCCTCCACCAGAGGGAATCAAAGCACACTCCACTAGGGCAGTAGCCTCTTCCTGGGCAGAGAGAGGGGAAGCTTCCGTTGACCAGATTTGGCTGCTACATGGTCTAGTTTTCATACCTTTATTAAACATGATAGATAGACATTCTTTCCAGTCAGGATACTGGCTTTGGACGCAAAGTTCTACAAGCAGTAGCACCCCCCCTGACTGGAGTAATTTGATACTGCTCCTGTGGTGCTGTCATTCCTGGAAAATAGGAATTAGATCTACTGGTAATTGGGTTTCCAGGAGTCCTTCATGACAGCACCCTGATATTCCCTCCCCTTTGCGTTACTTCTGGTTAGCAGATATGTTTATGGGGTGTATGTGATGTAACATATACCAAAAAAAAAAAAATATATATGCAGTAAAGACCAAAAGTTTGGACACACCTTCTCATTCCAAGAGTTTTCTGTATTTTCATGACTATAAAAATTGTAGATTCACACTGAATGCATCAAAACTATGAATTAACACATGTGGAATTATATACTTAACAAAAAATTGTGAAACTACTGAAAATATGTCTTATATTCTAGGTTCTTCAAAGTAGCCACGTTTTGCTTTGATTACTGCTTTGCACACTCTTGGCATTCTCTTGATGAGCTTCAAGAGCTAGTCACCTGAAATGGTCTTCCAACAGTCTTGAAGGAGTTCCCAGAGATGCTTAGCACTTGTTGGCCCTTTTGCCTTCACTCTGCGGTCCAGCTCACCCCAAACCATCTCGATTGGGTTCAGGTCTGGTGACTGTGGAGGCCAGGTCATCTGGCGTAGCACCCCATCATTCTCCTTCTTGGTCAAATAGCCCTTACACAGTCTGGAGGTGTGTTTGGGGTCATTGTCCTGTTGAAAAATAAATGATGGTCCAACTAAACGCAAACTGGATGGAATAGCATGCTGCTGCAAGATGCTGTGGTAACCATGCTGGTTCAGTATTCCTTCAATTTTGAATAAATCTCCAACAGTGTCACCAGCAAAGCACCCCCACACCATCACACCTCCTCCTCCATGCTTCACGGTGGGAACTAGGCATGTAGAGTCCATTCGTTCACCTTTTCTGCGTCGCACAAAGACACGGTGGTTGGAACCAGAGCTCTCAAATTTGGACTCATCAGACCAAAGCACAGATTTCCACAGGTCTAATGTCCATTCCTTGTGTTCTTTAGCCCAAACAAGTCTCTTCTGCTTGTTGCTTGTCCTTAGCAGTGGCTTCCTAGCAGCTATTTTACCATGAAGGCCTGCTGCACACAGTCTCCTCTTAACAGTTGTTGTAGAGATGTGTCTGCTGCTAGAACTCTGTGTGGCATTGACCTGGTCTCTAATCTGAGCTGCTGTTAACCTGCGATTTCTGAGGCTATTGACTCGGATGAACTTATCCTCCGCAGCAGAGGTGACTTTTAGTCTTCCTTTCCTGGGGTGGTCCTCATGTGAGCCAGTTTCTTTGTAGCGCTTGATGGTTTTGGCCACTGTACTTGGGGACACTTTCAAAGTTTTCCCAATTTTTCGGACTGACTGACCTTCATTTCTTAAAGTAATGATGGCCACTCGTTTTTCTTTACTTAGCTGCTTTTTTTCTTGCCATAATACAAATTCTAACACTCCATTCAGTAGGACTATCAGCTGTGTATCCACCTGACTTCTGAACAACACAACTGATGGTCCCAACCCCATTTATAAGGCAAGAAATCCCACTTATTAAACCTGACAGATCACACCTGTGAAGTGAAAACCATTTCAGGTGACTACCTCTTGAAGCTCATCAAGAGAATGCCAAGAGTGTGCAAAGCAGTAATCAAAGCAAAAGGTGGCTACTTTGAAGAACCTAGAGTATAAGACATATTTTCAGTTGTTTCACACTTTTTTGTTAAGTATATAATTCCACATGTGTTAATTCATAGTTTTGATGCCTTCAGTGTGAATCTGCAATTTTTATAGTCATGAAAATACAGAAAACTCTTGGAATGAGAAGGTGTGTCCAAACTTTTGGTCTGTACTGTATATATGTTTAGTGGGTATCCACACAGTATGATGATTTAATTATATATTTCTCAGTAGATTTCTGTTGAAACTCTGGAGTGGTAATTTGGAAGAGACACTGGAGAGGGGAGGTGGGTTGGTGATCTTAAACCTCTAACTTCCTGTCTGCTCAGAGGTCAAGAGGGCAACCTGCTGTGGTGCTGTCATGAAGGACTCCTGGAAACCCAATTACAGGTAGGTCTAATTCCTATTTTTTAGTCCGTCTCTTCGTTGTTCAGGTCTCCTGGGAGACCCAAACAACGGATAGCCAGTGCTAGCGTGAACCTAGCGTAACCAAAACAAAAAGTAGACACAAAAAAATCTAAAAGAATGAGGCAGTATTAGAAATCATGTCCAATAGTTAGTGTAACGTTAGACTAGACAGGTTTTAAATGTGTGAGATTACACTGGATTATTCTGAATCTGGCATATTTTACACCACCTATTTGTTGCCTTGATGATGGGACACATCTTAAGTCTCACACCTTCCCTGCTAAGAAGAGCTGTGACAATGGAGCTGTTAGGCCAAACCCTCACTTCGACTCCTCTATTTTTCTAGAGCCCAAATTCTTAATAAGTGGCTGGCAGCCATTGTCCTCCAGATGCAGTCAAACTGACTTTCTGTAAAAGTATGCAACAAACTATACAAATATGCAACAAACAAATATGCAACAAACTATACATCTAATTAAAGGAGTTGTCCTTATAAATTTGATTATTTAAAGGTGTTATCTGGTTTCTAACATTCTATCCGGTTTGGGATAGGCCATCAATACTAGATCTGTGGAGGTCCGACACCCAGGACCCCCACAGATCACCAATACCCAAACAGCATGGCTCTCGCTGCAGTACCTACACTTGCCGATACAGTTTGTACGGCGAGTGAGCAGTGCGACTCTCGATATCTAAACAAAACCGAGAACTGCTCTGTCTGGGTACCAGTGATCTGCAGGGGTCCCGGGTGTCAGACCCCCGCAGATCTAATGTTGATGGCCTATCCTAAGGATAGGCCATCAATGCCAGAAACTGGTTAACCTCTTTAATACTGCTGCTGAGGGGCCCTTAAACATAACAAACTGTTACTACCCTCTCGCCAGTCCTCCACCTACTTCGGCAGCAGCTCTGCTTACCTGTATACAGGTCCTCCAATCACAGGCTTCAGTGTTCCTCTTCATTCTAGCAGTTGTGTGGTGTTTGTAAAGAGGTTCTCATGGTCCCCTTGCACAAATGGGACGTCACTGGTGATGAGAGCCAAAGAACCTGTATACAGATGAATGGAGCTGCTGCCGTCTGGAGCTGGAGGTCCATTATGTATGTTTACTTTTGTAACGAAAGATAGTCGTTCATGCAGGACTTTATCTTCCATTACAAAAGTTTGTTTACTTGTGTGTTTTTTTTTTTTTCTTTTCAAATTAAGACCTGCATGCTTTCTTGCTTATTTCACTGGGGCACACGGCACCATTGGTATAGACCTGGCCACTAGGAGACAGACACTAGGGAAGTGTAAAGCTGTTGGCTCCACCTCCAGGCTATACCCTGCTACAGACACTGTGCATTAATCAGTTTAAACCTAGTGTCCGTAGGAGGCAGACACGACCTGAATCAGGTCTTTCTGTCTTACATCATTTTTATTTTTATTTTTCTTTCAGCGTGTACGCCACACTAGTCATAACCCCGTGCGGGCGCAGCACTCTTCTGAGCACCTCGCTGGTCACCCAGACCCCACTGACTACTTGCTGTAACGGCAGTGACCCCATTCCCACGTGCAAAGTCTACCGAGGGGGTGACCCTGCGGGGCATGATGACGCCAGTCAGATGAGTATGAGAAAAGTAGAAGACAGGCGAGTATGAAAGTTACCTCAGCCCCTCTCCTCCTCCACCTCAGGCCCCCCTCAGCTCCTCAGTGCTCTCCCAGGGGGGAAAAAAGCATGGGTCCTGTTTAGGGGAGCATGACTGGGTCCCCCAGAGCTGGGCCTTAAATTTTTAGATGAGCCCCTTTTTTCTGTGGCGTTTTGGGCCTTTCTGGTCGCTCCTACCGTCGGGGGGGGCACCTTATCCCCCCCCATCCTTGGTGTGGAGACCCCCCCCCCCTTGGTGTGGGGATCACCCATTCCTGGCCCCCCGGTACCTTTTCCAAGCCTCTATTGGACCTTCGGGGACTAGGCTGCAACTTTTTTGGCCTTCAGACCCTACCTGGGGCCTTCCATTGGCCAGGGGGCTGCCCAATAGCATTGAGTTCGGGAATTACCGGGGGGGGAGGGCTTTTGCTCTCCTCAGAAACACTTTTTATTTATTTCTTGCCTTTTTGGCTTCCTGGGACAGCGGGGATGCCTCTGACTCTCCTCACAGCTCCCTTGGAGACATTGCACCTGCGGAGTCCTTTCTGTGTAGCCATCTCTGAAGGCAGTTGGCGGGCGGCCATTTCCTGCGGTCTGGTAGATTAACCCCCTGGGCCCCCTCCGCCTTGTCCTCCCGTAAAGAGCCAACCTGCTCTCCGGCCCCTCTGGTTCCGTCACAGCGGGCGCACGTATAAAATGTATCACAAACAATTGCTGGGCAGACAGCCTGAGCCCATCTGCTCTCTCTGCCTTTCTCCTCTGCCAGTTCAGGAACCTCCTGGCCCCTCTCCGGTTCATCCATCCCCGGATTGAACGGCCTCCCTCACCTGGGCCATGGTGTCCTTACGAGACTTAACTAGTCAGTGCTGGAAACTTGGAATGGCTGATTTTCCAGATCACTGCTCAGTCGGTAGCTTCTAGGGATCTCCCTGGACACCCTCATAGTTCCCATCCCTGCTTTAGGAGCCGTCCCTACAAATGGACCAGGAAGTCTTCCTACAGTTCACGGTCCTCCACCCCTTCCTCAGGCGGATCCCTGTCTCCCCCTGCTCGGTCTGTTTCTCCTGGGGACGCCTCTGACTCCGACCCGGAGCATCAGCTAGGCTCATCTATATCTGCTGCTACACGGGAGCTCATCCATGCGGTAAGAGATATCCTACAGATCTCTGAGGACCCGGATCCATTCTCTCAAGTGGACATCTCCTTCCGCCACTGTGTGTTTGATCAAATCTTGAGGGCTTAGTGGCTTCACCTTGGTCCATTCTCTGTCTTCTAAGAAGTCGGGCGTCTCTTCCTTCCCCTGACCTGTGTGTCTCCAAGTGGAAGTGGAAGTTGAGCTTAGGGGCAGTTCTGCCAGGCTATGCTGTGACACTTGTCTTTAGCTCCCACTGGCTGGCAATGATGAACATCCGAGGTAAAGGAAACAAGTTGCTCCAGTGGCGCAATTGGTTAGCGCGCAGTACTTATATACATATATATTAGTAACTAGTAAGCGCAAGCAAGACTGTCTTGAGATCTTGTCAGCTAGCTGCCGCATGTGTCCCTTCCTATCATTTATAGCCTTCAGCGGTGGATCCTGCCATAGCTAGGCTCTCCAAGGCTTCTATTCTCCCTTCAGTGGACTCTGCCTCCCTCAGTGATCCCTCAGAGTGAGAATGGATCACTTCTGTTTTATTATTTGCAATGCAGAAGTGAAACATTGTATTGTCCTAAATGCTGACGGTTGTATTGCTGCAAGGAGGTGAATTCCCTCACCAGGGTGGCCTTTGTAGTGGCTGGCTTCTCCCTGTGGTCTTCCTTCGCTGCCTCTTTGGTCAGCAAGGTCTGTATTTCCTGTGCCAAACAGCTCCAGTCAAGCCACCCTGATGCAGCTTCCCTCCAGGACAACCAGCGGCTTGTCTCTGAGCTCCTGAACGCTTCCATGTACCTGGTGATGCCTCCCAGTTCTGCTAAGTCGGCTGCCAACGCAGTGGCTATCCGCCGTACTGTTTGGATTCGTTTGTGTACACTGAGTTCGCCTCTATGAAGGCGGTCATGGCTCTTCCCACTTTCCAGGACGAACAGGGCCGACTTTTTGTTAAAGGAGTCCTAAGTGCCAGCCGTTCTTCTCTTCCAAGAAGCCTTCTTTCAAGCCCAGACCTGCCTTACGGTCCTGCACCAAGTTGTCCAGGCCTTCCTCTTCCAAGCCCTCCTTGGCATGAAGGTTTTTCCCCACTCGGGTCCTCTCGGGTGGCGGGACGTCTGGGTCCTAGGTCTGAGAGGTGATGTCGTCTGGCTACTCCAGAGTCCGCCAGAGTCTCTTTGCCTTCCCTACGGCGGACAATCCAGGATGTCTCCAATCTCCCGCTTCAGAGCGTTTCCAGGGTTACTATTCCTACCTGTTCTCCGTTCCCAAGAGGGACGGCTCCATTCATCCCATCCTGGACCTGAAGGGCTCAACAGGTTCGCCCATGTCTGCAGGTTCCTCTGTAGACTCTGCAGTCTGTGGTGGCATCCTTGGAGATGGGCTGATTCTTTGTCCGTCTACATCAGCGTTTTTCTTCATTTTGCAGTGGATTCGCGACCTTTCCAGTTGTCAGTTTTCCCTTTGGGCTGACCCCTGCCCTCTGGGCATTTACCTAGGTGATGGCGTCTCTCTTGGCCATCCTCCGGCCCATACTCGGACATGTTGGTGGTGGTTGGTTCCGTGTTCCTTTGTGTCTCTCTCCTACTGCTGCAGTACAAACTGATACATGCACAGTATCTGTGGCAGGGTATAGCCTGGAGGTGAGGCCAACATCTTTTCATTTCCCTAGTGTCTGTCTCTTAATGGCCAGGTCTATATCCATGGTGCTGTGTCCCCCAGTGAATACAAGAAGAAAAGGATTTTACAGTGAGTACAAAAAAAATCCCATTTTTTAATTCCACTAATGCCTAGAACATTTACTATGCATTTCAGTTGTAAGCTGGTTTTCAATTTAATAGCCATAGGCTTGAAATACATAGTAAAACGTTCTGCCCGTTACTGCAGTTTAAAAAAAAGTCATGCAGTTCTTGAAAGACAGAAGAGCCATGTAAACCTGGCTTTATGCCTAGCCTTTCAGTAGCACTACTAGTTGAATAATTGATTTTAGCTGTCAAGCTACAGTTGCTGTGCAAAGTAGTAAACTGAGTTGTTTGCAGTCTTGTGCACTGCAAAAGACACTTGATGATAAAATCCAATATTAGTCCTACAAGAAGTTTAGGGGTATGGCCACATGCTGTGACAACATGTGGCTGAAACCCCGCCTACCTACAGTGCCCATTTGCAGCACCTGCAGTTGCTGCAATGTGTTATACTCTAATAGAGAGAGTGCAGGTTGATTGGTAAGATGAATATTTGTTAAACAATATATATGTTTTAGATTATAGAACTATTTTGCTCTGTGGATTTTATGTTGTAATTCTGGTCACATACATTTTGTTGGCCAGTTTTATGTAAGAAAAATATTTTTTTAATACTGTGCACATCATATAAAACTGTAATCATTGTAACACAACACTTGAGGGCAGTATTATACTTGTTTTGGAATGCTCTTCCTATATTTTAGATATCGTCTGACAAGCAATATTAAGTGTCTTATTTTACACAATTAGTTTAGCATACATAGTCCTTAGAAGCAACATTGGCCCAGATTTACTATTGTGGTTAAAACTAGACAATGGAGTAAACATGGTGCAACTGTTTTGGGCTAAAAAATTTTAACTTGTTAGATATGTGGGTTGTAAGAAAAGGAACGTGGCTTAAATGCACACGATGCACCAAAATTGAAAAGTGATATAAAGTTAGATCACAGAGTCTAAAGATAATTTTGGCGTATTTTCAGACTACTTAAGTTTACATTGTCGATCTATTAGTAAATCTGGGCTGTTGTACTTTCTAGTGTTTCACTAGAGGTGAGTATATACTATGTTTGGATGATATTTTAATTGAAGATGATATTTTGTCTCTTTCTTTTTGATTGTAGACACGGAGCTTGTGCGACTCCTAGCAACTGTCTGTCTGCAAGTGGACAAGGAAAGAGCAAAACAGAAGAGCAAAACACTTTTCTCCAAGAGCAAGCAGCCATATACCACGCCACTTCCACCAGATGACAAAGCTGGATTAAAGGTTCAGCACAGATTGTTTTTGTGAATTGTTTGAAGTACTGCTTCATTCTACTTTTAGTAAGCAGTTTGTAAGTTTGCTTTGTGCCATTGTTCAGTTATTGAGCTCCCTTTACAGGTGGCACACGTGTTATGTTTTGAAGGGAGCATCGCTCTAACGTAAATGCCAGCACAGTGATCTTAGTTTGAAATGGAAAAAGTTGATAACTGGTTCCATTAAAAAAATACATTTGATTATAAAATATTACAGAAATGCCTTCATAAGCTGCCACTATGAGCAAGAACATGGCAGATGCATTTCAATGTGACACTCATGGACCAAAAAAATAAGGTACCAAGAGTTGTTGAAATAGGATGAAAGTTTCCATGTGAATGTAATGATGATATATGCAAGTTATTACAAATGTTAGATTCTAGCGAATAGATAAGTTTATTGGGGTAAACTGAACTGAAAGGAGGCTCTAGTACCCTGTTTGGCTGCCGCTAGCTTGGATTGGATACAAGATGGGATAAAGTTGGGCAAGGGGGCATACAGGTTCTTTGTGACACATTTACCCACAGATGTTGGTTGCTGAAGCTGATGCCCCAGGTGTTCCCATAAATGCTTGATTGTCAATAATTCTGGTGACTGAGTAGGCCAAGGAAGTGTAATCTGGCGAATAATTCCTAGGAATTCCTGGCTGTGTTTGGGTGAGCATTATCCTGCTGAAACTTGCCAGTTGGAAGCCCTGCCATGAGAGGCAACCCATCTTGCTACAGGATATCTTGGACATATTGTTGAGCTGTTGTGTCCCTCGTATCACTACTAGGGGTGACCAACACTATTATGCGATTCCTCCCCAGATCATCACACTGGCAGTATTACAAATTTTTTTAGATTTGCTAATATATTCACTAAATTATTGATATATTTGTTTAAAGTTATATGATTTAACATGATACTTATAATACTTCCATGTGAAAATCTTCCCTTTTGGAGATAAATTCACCCTCATTTCACAGGTATCTGTTGGAGGATCTTCTTCTTCTTCAATTCTGTGTTGTGTTGGGTCTTTTTTTGTAGCATATGTTTGTTAATTTATGTTTTTTTAAAATAAATAGGATGGTGCTTTTTCTGCTTTTTGCTATTTACTGTATACGTCAATCCTTTTAGTCATGGTGGAACAGGATGTCTAATCGTTTCCGTAAGCTGAAGTTGACCCAGACCCTAAGATATGGGTTCGCCTCCAATCGTCTTGTTCCTTTGACTGAAAATGCTAGTGCATCTCTTGACTCTATAATGAGGACTCCTTCTCAGACAGACTTAAGGAACCCACGAAGACCAGAGTCTACTGCAGCCTGGACAACTTCCTCCAAAGATAGTGGTGAGGATACACATATTAAGAGAAATCTAAAAACAGGCAATAGTATTGTAGTTATTTCTATACAGTAAGATATAGTCACACTCAACCAGTTAGCATATGCCTTTCAACCTATTTACTAATTAAAATTTTCCTAATAATATGGAAAACCTAAGCAACACTGTAAAATTGTGATGCTTCAGTGAATGCCAGGACATCAGTTGAGGGGTTGTAGGAGGACATGATCACCACTGTTGAGAAACTCCACAGTCTACTCAAATTTACCTACACCTTAGCTTGAGCCCATTTTCATTATATTCAGAGATAGGAAAAGTTTGACTCCTACATCAGTACATCAGGGACAAATTTGGAAATAAAAAGGTGCTTTTTTAAGTTACTGAAGCGTTAGGTGCTGTTAAAGGGATTGTCCCACAAAAAATGTTGTTTGTAATTAAACCCAGACCATAATTATAAACATTTTTTGTATATACACCTGTGAAGAAATGATCTGACAAGCAGAGGTGCATGTTTACTGAGGTGGACGCAATGAAAGTTCTTCATTGAAAGAGCAGGTGGTACTAGTCTAACATTATTCATGGAATTATTCATAGAATTCATGTTTTGTTTTGTTTTTAATAAATTCAAAAAATACTTATAATGATGGGTTGGTGTTTACTATAAACAATATTCCTCAAGGGACAGCCATTTTAAGACTGGGGAATACTCCATATATATGTGTCCCAGAGTGCATAGTAGTCTAAAAATATCCTGCACTCCTTTATTAATAGGGTTAGGTACTAGTAAAGGACTTGTCACAATTACTAGTCAATGTAGAATAAATTCATAGCACTCCTAAGTGATTCAGTTATTCACCAAGTAATTTTATTGAAGAAATCTGAAACTAGGCAGTAGTACTGCAGTATTGTATGTGGTAAGAAATAGGCATACTGCTTATATAAAATGTCTCAGCTTAATGACCTCAACAAGTATCTCTGGCTCCTGAGTAAAGTATGGAATGTTTGCCTTGATGCTCAAATTATGGACGGTTATAAATCTTCACAAAAGCCCAGTAGACCTTAAAAAATGCTAAATAACCTCATTTGATTCTTGTTGTTCTCCAGATCAATTTGATGCTTTTCTTTTTAAAATACGTCCACCCAGTCAAAGGATACAGCCCATGAAAGATAATATGTAAACTATGATTCTCCCTGTGGGTGGAAACCTTTTATTTTTACATAGAAAAACATAAGGTTCCCTTCCACATGGAGAATCAGAGCTTGTTTATATATAATCTTCCAAGGGCCATCTTATTTAAATGTGTGGAAGTATTTTAAAAAAGGAATAACACCAAATTGATCTGGGAAATGACAAGAGTCAAATGATGTATTTTATTTAGCATTTTCTACTTGGTGGCAGATTCTCTTTAGAGGGCATGAAAGGTTCTTTTTATGGTAGGAAGTGTGATATACCATAGCAAAGCTGACGTCGCACTCATAGCGCTCTTTCAGCTTTGCCGATATCTTCCCCCATTGCACAGATATTGGTTGCTGAAAATAATGGCACTGATATCAATGCTGAGCTCACAGCTCAACGTCATCATAGGGGAGGTGTTCCTCACTGCCCTAACAGTAGACTTTTATAGGCTTGTAGTGTGAAGGGGAGGTGTGACGCTGAGCTGTGAGGCCAGCCTCTCTGACAGTGCAGTGATATTGGTAGCCAAAACTAGAGGCACTGATATCTCTGCAATGGGGGAAGATACCAGCAAAGTATATAACTTTCATGTTCTCGAAGTGTACCTGAGCCTGAGAGTGCGGGAGACCCTGCAGAATAAGGGCTATGAGTGACTGACGTAGAAAGTCTATACGCCTTTCACTAATGGATTAAATGGTCACTAGCTTTTTTTTTTTGCATAAATCAGTAGTACAGGCTAATACTAGAAAAATGCTTCTCTCCACCTATCCCCCCCCCCCCCACTGAAATTCACATAAAATCTCTGTATACCATGGTCTTACAAGGAAAACTTTTAGCTCACTGAATTATCAACTTACAGCCACCTTGAGAAATCCAAGGTGGGGGGGAGGAGTGAGAGAGAAGAGACTGCTGAAGTGAATATTTTTCTGTCTCACACTAAATATGCTTTATTTACATCAATACTGCTCAGTAATAATGCTTTTGAGTGAGTGAGGAAGAGTTAGGGAGCAGAATATCATGTTTTCTTTGCGCTACCCATGTGAGATGTCATAACAGCTTGCAAGATCCATTTGTAATTCTCAGTTGTCAATAAGTTAGTGGGAGAAGATAGAGGGAAAAAATAAAAAAATACAGGATACAAGTCAATAATTGAGAAAAATAGTGATGTAACTCTTGTGTACAAACATATGGCAGCTTATCCTAAAGAATCATTTGAAAGTTTAGGAATGCTTTAATAAAGACCTTTGCCATGTTTCCCAAGCAAAACTGATTTTTCTTTCCAGCAGAAAACCAACCTGCCACTTTCCTCTCTGGTAAATTATAATAAATTTCAATTCATCTGGTCATCTTTGTGAAATTATTATTAACTTTACCTCCTTATACTATTGGATCTCTCTCAATACAGATATTTAGTGTTAGGGCCTGTAACAGTACCATTCCATTCCTTTTTTTTTTTTTTTTTTTTTTTTGGATCATAGCAAAATCTGATTCTCAGTGGACGAGATCATGATGTGAATTTTCAAAGTCCATACAACTTGAGGACATCAACTTCATAGGCTAATCATGCCTGCTGAAAAGGTTCACATTGCTCACCCAACTCTAATATAAACCTTGGGCGCAGCTAACATTTGGTGGATGAAGGATAGTGCTCTCGTCCAATATGAGCTGATGCAAGCTAGAGTTCCATATTATTACAATTTATGGTTACCCTGGAGAAACTATCTGGGAGACTGTTAGATGATGTTGTCTATTGTAATCATGGCGCTGATCGTGTTTGGCTGTCCTTCTGATATACTTACCTGCACCTCCTGTAGGCTTCAAAGGGTGGGGGAGCTTGTCATGGAAGGCTTCCGGCGTTCATTATTATATCCAAGGTCTCCCCCCTTGAATCATTTTCATCATTGTATACATGGGTTCAGCTGCTCTGCAGGTTGTGTAGAGATAATGATTATATATTTATAAATGAATGACCAGTCTGTTTATAGTTTATGGCTTACAATATATTTCTGTATTATTTCCATCACTTTCCCATGTTCTGGTGTTTGTACACATTATACATGACGTTGTGTTCCCCTTTGTTGGTCCATTTTGTTTTTAAATGATTTTAGTGTCTAGTGCTGTGCAAGAGTAAGGGGTCAGGATATCCTGAAATGCATACATTGTACATTTTGGATTACATAGGTATTTTTAACGTGGATTAATAAAAGTATTGTTTATATACAGAGTTGATGCAATCTAGAGTTCTATATTGGATTGTAAACATAACCAATACCCATCTCACCCACTTTTCAAAAGTGGAGTGAGTGGCTTAAGTGCAGAATGTTTGTGTAAATAAGTCTAAAAAGATGCAAAACCCTATTTTGCTACTTTCTGAAGCCAGAGTTTTATCTGTGCAGGGCTTGATAAATTTCCCCTATTATCTTTCTTTGATTCCAGGACTGGGAAGCACAAAAACTGACAATGATGATGTACTACTGGCTACTATGGTGAGTTATTATTACAAAAATTATTACAACAAAATTGTAGATCTATAGAACATGCATAAACTTTAATTCCCTTGTAAATATTTATTATTAAAAAGTTAAATTACAAGTAGAAGAAATCCAGTATACAGAGGGGATGTCATTATGGTCTAGAATATTTAACAAATAACATGAAAAACAACCCAACATGACCTCCCCCTTACGTGTTTCGCCCAATGAGCTCACATAATGAGTTGCATAGTTTCTTGAGGCAAACATCAGAAGCTTTAAGTTTTATGGATTCAGGAACACGCAAAGAAATTACATGACCCCAACCCTATTATAAGCTTCCGCCTCTCCAATATATTGCTGACCATAGGTGAAAACTGCAGAGGTAGTATATCAAAACAAAAACATCTTTCTGTTACATATCCAAGTGAAAGAGCGTCCTCCGCCCAAGAGTGATATCAGCATGTAAAGGATCATGGCCATCAGTTGTGTTCTAGGGGTAAGTCCCAGAGTATCTGGCCCTGGGGGGCCCACAGATACTCAAATTTCTTTAGGGTGCCTCGTTCCTAGTACACATATTTCTCTAGCATAGTATTTACTTTACGTTTAAACTCAAACCAGGTGGGTACGGGTCACCAACTTTCGAGCCTGGTATAGAAGGCATTGAATCACTAGCTGCTGACTCTCTATTGCAGAAAGGGTGACTACATAGCCCAGTACATGTACAGTCAGATCCAGCACACTAGTAGACATTTCCTACAAAGTGAGTTACAGCATACCAAAAGTTCCGCAGTCTTGGGCAGTTCTACATAACATGGGTAAAATCTGCCTCCTTCACCAAACATCTGTAACTTTTGGAATCTGCTTTAACCCTTTCATTGCCAGGGGTGTTCAGATTTTTCTCTCCTCTGGCTGCCAGGACAATTTTCATTGTTTTGAGATGGACAAATAAAACCTAAATTGCAACATAAAAAAATACTAACCCCCCCCCCCATACATATATATTTTCGTAAAGTAGACACCTGTAGCATTGTCAAAATACCACTTGGTATTGTATGCGAAAAGGCACCTTCATGGAGTTTTGATTTAAAGTGTATGTTTTATTAAAAAAAAAATGCAAATAAATGTATATTAGTTGCTAAAAGTGGAAATCAAACAAAAAGTTATATGCACCAAACCTTCTAAAAACAAGAGTTCAACATACAGAGTTCATTCATTCATATCACTAAAGCCTACACCTGCATGCACATATCTTCATAAAATCACCAGAACTGGAAGGAACAAAAATCTGCTTTGAAGCTGGAAATATTAAAAAAGTATCATCCTATAAAGTGTAGGGATTACAGACCGTGAAAAGCAAGTGAACCCCTAAACCCTATATATTTATTTGAAAGTAGACAACCTGAAGATTACATGTCTCAATGGGTTATCAATAGCCATGTCCACCTTCATGTAACTTTGTGACGAGCACAAATAATTTTTTGAAATAATGCACTAAAACATACAGTTGTGCTAAAAAGTTAACCCCGACCAGATTTTTTGTTTTTTTTGGCCTTTTTTTAGAGAATATGGATGATAACACAAAAACGTTTTCTCCATTCATGGTTAGTGATTGTTTGAATCCATTTATTGGTCAAACTTCTATGTTTTCTCGTTTTAAATCCTAATGATAACCAAAAACCTCAAAATAACCCTGTTGAAAAGTTCACATACCCTGGTGATTTTGGCCTGATAACATGCCCAGAAACCAAACCAAATTTCGGCCACAACTGCCCGGAAAATTGTTCGGGATGCAAAGAAAAACCCACAGATAACATCAGCTGAAATACAGGACTCTCTGAAAACTATGGGTGTGGCAGTTTCAAGATGTACAAGAATGAGGCACTTGGGCTGCATGGTCGAGTTGCCAGAAGAAAGCCATTACTGCACAAATGCCACAAAGAATCTCACCTTCAATACGCCAAACAGCACAGAGACAAGCCTCAAAACTTCTGGAACATGGTAATTTGGAGTGATGAGACAAAAATCGAACTTTTTGGCTACAACCATAAACGTTACATTTGGAGAGGTGTCAACAAGGCCTATGATGAAAGGAACACTATTCCTACTGTAAAGCACGGAGGTGGATCACTGATGTGTGAGCTTCAAAGGCACAGGAAACTTGGTCAAAGTTGAAGGAAAGATGAATGCAGCACATTATCAGCAAATACTGGAGGCAAATTTGCACTCATTAGCCAGGAAGCTGCGCATGGGACGTACTTGGACGTTCCAACATGGCAACGATCCAAAACACACGGCCAAGTCGACCTGTCATTGGCTACAGCAGAAGAAAGTGAAGGTTCTGGAGTGGCCATCTCAGTCTCCTGACCTCAATACCATTGAGCCACTCTGGGGAGATCTCAAGCGTGCAGTACATGCGAGACAGCCCAGGAATTTACAGGAGCTGGAGACTTTTTACCAAGAAGAATGGGCAGTTTTACCATCTGAGAAAATAAAGAGCCTCATTCACAACTACCACAAAAGACTTCAAGCGGTCATTGATGTTAGAGGGGGCAATACACGGTATTAAGAACTGGGGTATGTGTACTTTTGAACAGGGTCATTTGTTTTTGGTTGTCATTATGATTTAAGAAGAGAAAACACAGAAGTTTGACAATAAATGGCTTCAACCAACCACTAACCATGAGTGGCGAAAAAGTTTTTGTGTCATCATTCATATTCTCTGAAAGAAGGCCTAAAAACCAAAAAATCTGGCAGGTATGTAAACTTTTTAGCACAACTGTATATTTGCACCTAAAACTCCTATTCAATCTTACATTCACATATAAAATAATAGATCAAGGTGTACACAATTTATATATCGCAAACATCAACTGCAACAAGAGCTTGTATTCTCAAAAACACTGGTACAAAAAACAAGCAGTATGTTGCTGTTCTTCACTAATATGTTAAAAATCTATACTGCACATAGCAAACTGTGGAAGGGTGAAGAAATCAGCCGATACCTTTTAGAGGCTATCTGAGTATATTAAATGGTCAGCTTTAGGAAGTCTAGCTTCCTTCATCAGACATGGTGTTATACAAGAACTGAAAATTACAGATTTTTTTTATGCCCTATGCACATGGTCTTCAAAGCATTTTAGAGTCCTTTAAAAAGACAACAAAATGCAATCTAAGTTTACAACCGGTCATAAAATAAACTGACACTGTGATACTAAAATTTAACTTTTTTGAGATTGCACAGCATACAGTATATAAAAACACACAACTTAATATTTCATATATACAACCACCTTCACGCAACTTTGCAGCAAACCGAGATTACAAGCAAAAATTGTGCAAAAATTCAAATTTGCCTCTAAAGTGCATGCTCAAGCATTCCCTTTCTGCAAACAAAATGTACTTTCCAAAAAACTGCAAGATGTGAGGAATTCATACATAACACACACACACACACACACACACAGATATATAAACTGTAAGTATGTGAGCCAGAGGGCGCTGTTGAGCGACCCAGGCCAGGCCAGAAAAGGCCCTCAGCCACGCCTTTGGGTGGTGGCACGTAACTCCAGAGGGGCTGGAGCATCCTGCAGGAAGTAGAGGACCAGCTAGGACAGACAGAGAGGGTCTGTGCCAGAAGGGCTGGGTCCCACAGAGACTCTTTGCTAGAGCTGAGCAAGAGTCAGGCTAGTGAGGGGCTCTATAAGTGAGTTAGGGCCCTAACGGCGGCCTAGGTTTTGTTTGTTGTTTTGTTATGTTGCCCTTAAGCTGTAAAAAGCTACTTTGTTTTAAATTGGCACCGTCTGAACGCTGTCTCACCGGCGCCCAGTACCACGAACCACCGCTGCTGGGACCAGGAAAAGCCACCATTTGAGTCTAATTCCCCCAAGTTGTCACATATGGTGGAGAATCGCACGCATAAAGAGATCCACGCAAGTCCTGGAAGACAAGTGAATGGTGACTGCAGTACTGCTAAGTGTGCATTGTGGCCTACAGCTGGAAGAAATCGGTGATTTCAACTGAGAAGCCCAGAATGGGGTGAGTGAATTGCAACATAGCAAAAGTGTGTGCAAAAAACCTGGTGAAAGTAAAACTCTGGAAGAGGAATCCAGGGAATGGACTTTGTGTATACTGTGGCACAGAAGTCTGTGAAGTGTTTGCTGATGGCAAGAAAGTATGCAATGTGTATAGAAGATGGATATTGCAAACAGTCTATGTGAAAGGTTATGGTGCCATGTTGATGTTTTCTGTGGAAGACAGAAGAAAATGCTGGTTGTTGTAGTGCCACATAAACAAGCGTATGTGAAAGGCTATGGTGCCATGTTGGTGTTTTCTGTGGAAGACAGAAGAAAATGCTGGTGGTTGTAGTGCCACATAAGTTAACTGTGTGAATACAGGTGACTGCAGAAGATAGCAAGAAGTTGCTGCCGGTTGAACCCAAGATTGTTGTGGAATATTGTGTAATCTTGTTAGTAAACCATGGGCAAGAAAAAGAGAATTTCAGCTTGTAAAAAAGCAGAGAAGTTATGCACAGGTGTATTAGTGCAGCAGTCTGAATGCAGAGAGACACAAAACCCGGAACAGATCATGTGGAATGCAAGTAAAGATAAAGGGTTGCATGATGGTGACTCAATTTTTCTAAAGCACCTCTGTTCTATGATGGAATATGTCCCTGCTGAGTGTGTGTCTCATAATGGAGTGCAAAGCGCCAAAGATGAAAATGTTATGGTGCAGCAGCTTCAAGATGAGAATAAAACCATCAGGTTCATGAATGAGAATGAAATATCTGATTGGAAATGGCAACTTTTGGTGTCAGAAAGAGAGAACTTTAAGTTGAAGAATGAGCTTGACTCTATGAAGAGGTTATATCCTAGTCATTGTGAAAATGTGGTACTGGGTTTGCCTGGAATGGACTGTGTCACTAAGAAGGAGTTTGCTGAAATGAAATGTGCTCTGTCTAAGGAAGCTATACAGAGTGTAGAGCAAAAGCAAGTGCTTGAGAAGCAATTGCAGGATTTAAAGGAGCAGCATGTTCAAGACTCCATTGCCAAAGAGAGTGTCATTGAAAAATTAAGAGATGACCTTGAAACTGCTAAACGTGAGAGAAGTGAATTTTTGCAGAGTCAATCAGAATGTCTGGATGACAAAGTCAGGATGTGTGAAAAACTTTCGGTTGCCTTATCTGACAAAGAAGATGA
Organism: Leptodactylus fallax; assembly: GCA_947044405.1. Taxonomy (NCBI): domain Eukaryota; kingdom Metazoa; phylum Chordata; class Amphibia; order Anura; family Leptodactylidae; genus Leptodactylus; species Leptodactylus fallax. The sequence goes on along the minus strand of CAMRHE010000084.1, from coordinate 4,423,188 downwards.
AATTGCCGAGCTGAGGAAGTATGTGTCTGACCGAGAGAGCGATTTAGAATCTGTGGTGCAGACATTGCAGTCAGAGCAAAACTTGCATCAGGTTCGCCTAAATGGTGAAATCCACGAATGGTGAAGTAAAGCTGGAGTTCTGTAACAAAGAGAAAGTGAACTCAAAGCTAGAATATGTAGCCTGGAGAGGGCGCTGTCAGGATCTTGTGAAGATAATGAGAAGTTGTCTGTTTTGGTGCAAAATAAAGACAAAGATTTGATGGAAATGTCGTCTGTCCATGCTCAGAAAGTGCAAGCCTTACAGGAGAGTCATAAAAATGTAGAGACTCAACTTCAAGTGATGCAACTAAAAGTCACAGAAGGGGACAGGTTTCAAGCAGAACTACAGGCTCAGGTGACTGATATGAAGAAAAAAATGGAAGATAGTATTGGGTCCTTGGACTCTGTTGAAGAACTAAACGAAAGGTTGCAAAAGGAGCTAGAAGCTACAAATCAACGGTTTGAGGAGAAGGTTGCTGCTTATGACAAACTTGAGAAGACGAAAATTAGACTGCAGCAGGAACTAGAAGATGTAGGTGTAGACCTTGATCATCGACGTCGGATGATGTCAAATTTGGAAAGGAAGCAGAAAAAGTTTGATCAGCTGCTTGGTGAAGAGAAAACTCTTTCTGCTAGATACAGTCATATGAAAAAGTTTGGGCACCCCTATTAATCTTAATCATTTTTAGTTCTAAATATTTGGGTGTTTGCAACAGCCATTTCAATTTGATATATCTAATAACTGATGGACACAGTAATATTTCAGGATTGAAATGAGGTTTATTGTACTAACAGAAAATGTGCAATATGCATTAAACCAAAATTTGACCGGTGCAAAAATTTGGGTACCCTTATCATTTTATTGATTTGAATACTCCTAACTACTTTTTACTGACTTACTGAAGCACAAAATTGGTTTTGTAACCTCACTGAGCTTTGAACTTCATAGCCAGGTGTATCCAATCATGAGAAAAGGTATTTAAGGTGGCCAATTGCAAGTTGTTCTCCTATTTGAATCTCCTCTGAAGAGTGGCATCATGGGCTCCTCAAAACAACTCTCAAATGATCTGAAAACAAAGATTGTTCAACATAGTTGTTCAGGGGAAGGATACAAAAAGTTGTCTCAGAGATTTAACCTGTCAGTTTCCACTGTGAGGAACATAGTAAGGAAATGGAAGACCACAGGGACAGTTCTTGTTAAGCCCAGAAGTGGCAGGCCAAGAAAAATATCAGAAAGGCAGAGAAGAAGAATGGTGAGAACAGTCAAGGACAATCCACAGACCACCTCCAAAGAGCTGCAGCATCATCTTGCTGCAGATGGTGTCACTGTGCATCGGTCAACAATACAGCACACTTTGCACAAGGAGAAGCTGTATGGGAGAGTGATGCGAAAGAAGCCGTTTCTGAAAGCACGCCACCAACAGAGTCGCCTGAGGTATGCAAAAGCACATTTGGACAAGCCAGCTTCATTTTGGAAGAAGGTCCTGTGGACTGATGAAACAAAGATTGAGTTGTTTGGTCATACAAAAAGGCGTTATGCATGGCGTCAAAAAAACACAGCATTCCAAGAAAAACACTTGCTACGCACTGTAAAATTTGGTGGAGGTTCCATCATGCTTTGGGGCTGTGTGGCCAATGCCGGCACCGGGAATCTTGTTAAAGTTGAGGGTCACATGGATTCAACTCAGTATCAGCAGATTCTTGAGAATAATGTACAAGAATCAGTGACGAATTTGAAGTTACGCCGGGGATGGATATTTCAGCAAGACAATGATCCAAAACACAGCTCCAAATCTACTCAGGCATTCATGCAGAGGAACAATTACAATGTTCTGGAATGGCCATCCCAGTCCCCAGACCTGAATATCATTGAACATCTGTGGGATAATTTGAAGCGGGCTGTCCATGCTCGGCGACCATCAAACTTAACTGAACTGGAATTGTTTTGTAAAGAGGAATGGTCAAAAATACCTTCATCCAGGATCCAGGAACTGATTAAAAGCTACAGGAAGCGACTAGAGGCTGTTATTTTTGCAAAAGGAGGATCTACTAAATATTAATGTCACTTTTCTGTTGAGGTGCCCATACTTTTGCACCGGTCAAATTTTGGTTTAATGCATATTGCACATTTTCTGTTAGTACAATAAACCTCATTTCAATCCTGAAATATTACTGTGTCCATCAGTTATTAGATATATCAAATTGAAATGGCTGTTGCAAACACCCAAATATTTAGAACTAAAAATGATTAAGATTAATAGGGGTGCCCAAACTTTTTCATATGACTGTATGTAGAAGAACGTGACCATGCTGAAGCAGAGGCCCTTGAATTGAAGGCCGAGTTAAAGAGGCTCAACAAGCAACTGTGCACTGAAATGGAGAATTTGGTTAGCTCCAAGGATGAAGTTGAGAAAAACCTGGAATCTGTGCAGATATTGTATGAGAACAAAGCTAATGCTTATGACAAGCTGGAAAAGGCCAAGAGAGAATTGGACCTCCAGATAGAAGACATGAAGAATCAGTTTGAGGGAAACCTGTCTAATTTGTCTGCTGAGATTATAGATCTAAAAATGCTTGTTGCTAAACTAAAGGTGCAAGTGAACCAGCAGGAGGAAGTTGCACGCATCAAGAAACAGCTGGAGGTTCAGATGGATCAAGTGAAGCGCGAGTCAGAAATAAAGTTGGAAGAGCGCACTTTTCAGATAGCACAGTTAAAAACCGAAGTGGAATCTAAAAGAGAAGAATTGGATCGATTGCAGTAGTCTCTATCCAATACTGAACAGTCGGCATCTGCCCTATCTTCAAAGCTGTCAGCACTAGAAGCTGAGAAGGATTCGCTACAGAACCTGTTAACCTCTAAAGAATCAGAGCTGCAAGGTGCACTAGTAAAGACTGAGATGGAAGCGGCACAGAAAAATGTCGCAGTGAAGAAAGTTCTGGAGCTGGAATCAGAGATTTGTGTGCTACAGAAGGCGTTAGAATTGGGAAAAGCTGCCAGCATAGAGGCAGAGAAAGGAGAATCATTGAGTCAGACAGACATGAGTGACCTGTCCAATGATGTTGATACTAATGATCAGATTATGATGAAACCATGTGAGATGGTAAATAAGGTGAAGGGTCACCAAAAGCGTGGAACAAGAGTCCATGAGAAGACTGACCACGCATATGTTGTCCCAACAGCTAAAGTGTCTGAAGCCATTGTGGATAACGGTGTTGCTGTGCCTGTCTCTAGCCAAATGTCTAGTGGACAAACGGTGAATAATGACTCCATGTTGTCTGTGAAGGGGGAGTCAGGAAGTAAGAGATGGTTACATGTCACCAATGATGTGACAGTTGTTAAAGGCATGCCAGAAAATGTAGTTCAGCGTGAGCTATTTTGTGAGGGTGTACGGTATGGCCCTCGTGTAGAAGGAGAAGATATTGCAGTACAGAGATTGCTTATCTCAAACAAAGAGGAGAGCAAGCAGCCTATGTCTCCTAAACTTCCAAGCCTTGATGGTGATGGCAAAATTTGCTTTGAGATGAAGGTTACGGAAAAAGTTCCCGTGATACAGTTATACTCTAAAGACATTGATGTGCATGAAATACGTGTTACTTGGTCTCTGAGTTCCTGTGGATTCATGATAGGTGAAGATGAAGATTTTTACGGCTCTTCACTAAAGGGATCAAAGTCATGCAATGGGATGGCTGAAGACTATCGTGAAAAATGTGATGAAAATGATGTGATACCCTGTGTGGTGAATTGTGAAGGTGATGGAGTAAAACTTGTCTTTTCTCATCACTTTCGATGCTACGCCAAGATCCTGGCTATTCTGTGCAGTCGGAAAACTCGATGGAGCGGAATTTGGAAGAAAAAACCGCCAGATTGTGACTACTGGAGAGACACTGGACAGGCCTACTTGGTTGATGAGGGACTTCGTCATAGGATGTCTCGTCCCATTGTAGCTCACTCCATGAGTAGCGAGCTGAGGGGGAGGGTATGTAAGTATGTGAGCCAGAGGGCGCTGTTGAGCGACCCAGGCCAGGCCAGAAAAGGCCCTCAGCCACGCCTTTGGGTGGTGGCACGTAACTCCAGAGGGGCTGGAGCATCCTGCAGGAAGTAGTGGACCAGCTAGGACAGACAGAGAGGGTCTGTGCCAGAAGGGCTGGGTCCCACAGAGACTCTTTGCTAGAGCTGAGCAAGAGTCAGGCTAGTGAGGGGCTCTATAAGTGAGCTAGGGCCCTAACGGCGGCCTAGGTTTTGTTTGTTGTTTTGTTATGTTGCCCTTAAGCTGTAATAAAGCCACTTTGTTTTAAATTGGCACCGTCTGAACGCTGTCTCACCGGCGCCCAGTACCACGAACCACCGCTGCTGGGACCAGGAAAAGCCACCATTTGAGTCTAATTCCCCCAAGTTGTCACAAAATATATATATATATATATATATATATATATATATATATATATATATAACAGTACAGACCAAAAGTTTGGACACACCTTCTCATTCCAAGAGTTTTCTGTATTTTCATGACTATAAAAATTGTAGATTCACACTGAAGGCATCAAAACTATGAATTAACACGTGGCATTATATACTTAAAAAAGTGTGAAACAACTGAAAATATGTCTTATACTCTAGGTTCTTCAAAGTAGCCACCTTTTGCTTTGATTACTGCTTTGCACACTCTTGGCATTCTCTTGATGAGCTTCAAGAGGTAGTCACCTGAAATGGTTTTCACTTCAAAGGTGTGCCTTGTCAGGTTTAATAAGTGGGATTTCTTGCCTTATAAATGGGGTTGGGACCATCAGTTGTGTTGTTCAGAAGTCAGGTGGATGGAGTGTTAGAATTTGTGTTATGGCAAGAAAAAAGCAGCTAAGTAAAGAAAAACGAGTGGCCATCATTACTTTAAGAAATGAAGGTCAGTCAGTCCGAAAAATTGGGAAAACTTTGAAAGTGTCCCCAAGTGCAGTGGCCAAAACCATCAAGCGCTACAAAGAAACTGGCTCACATGAGGACCGCCCCAGGAAAAGAAGACCAAGAGTCACCTCTGCTGCGGAGGATAAGTTCATCCGAGTCACCAGCCTCAGAAATCGCAGGTTAACAGCAGCTCAGATTAGAGACCAGGTCAATGCCACACAGAGTTCTAGCAGCAGACACATCTCTACAACAACTGTTAAGAGGAGACTGTGTGCAGCAGGCCTTCATGATAAAATAGCTGCTAGGAAACCACTGCTAAGGACAGGCAACAAGCAGAAGAGACTTGTTTGGGCTAAAGAACACAAGGAATTGACATTAGACCTGTGGAAATCTGTGCTTTGGTCTGATGAGTCCAAATTTGAGATCTTTGGTTCCAACCACCGTGTCTTTGTGCGACGCAGAAAAGGTGAACAAATGGACTCTACATGCCTGGTTCCCACCATGAAGCATGGAGGAGGAGGTGTGATGGTGTGGGGGTGCTTTGCTGGTGACACTGTTGGGGATTTATTCAAAATTGAAGGAATACTGAACCAGCATGGTTACCACAGCATCTTGCAGCGGCATGCTATTCCATCCGGTTTGCGTTTAGTTGGACCATCATTTATTTTTCAACAGGACAATGACCCCAAACACACCTCCAGACTGTGTAAGGGCTATTTGACCAAGAAGGAGAGTGATGGGATGCTACGCCAGATGACCTGGCCTCCACAGTCACCAGACCTGAACCCAATCGAGATGGTTTGGGGTGAGCTGGACCGCAGAGTGAAGGCAAAAGGGCCAACAATTGCTAATCATCTCTGGGAACTCCTTCAAGACTGTTGGAAGACCATTTCAGGTGACTACCTCTTGAAGCTCATCAAGAGAATGCCAAGAGTGTGCAAAGCAGTAATCAAAGCAAAAGGTGGCTACTTTGAAGAACCTAGAATATAAAACATATTTTCAGTTGTTTCACACTTTTTTGTTAAGTATATAATTCCACATGTGTTAATTCATAGTTTTGATGCCTTCAGTATGAATCTACAATTTTTATAGTCATGAAAATACAGAAAACTCTTGGAATGAGAAGGTGTGTCCAAACTTTTGGTCTGTACTGTGTGTGTATATATATATATATATATATATATATATATATATATATATATATAAAATCTTTATTTACAGGTGCAGGAGTTAAATGGCAAATTAGCAGAAATGTGCCAACCAATTTTGTGCATGCAAATTAAATAGAGACTTACATAATTGAATTTTCTATCCCCCTATAAAAATTGTAGCAATTTATACATTCATCTCTAGTGATGATCGTTATTGCTATTAGTTTAGCATGTAACGGCTATCGCTAGAGAGGCGTATTTTTTTCTATAAAGATCAGGTATGGACTGGGTGAAATGTAAACTTTATTGGTGACTTTGTGCATGTGTTGTGTAAGTGTTTGGTGTAACTCTTTTGGCGCTGCAACCTGGACGATGGTAAACATCTGGGTCACAGCGTCAATAAACTTCCTGGTTATGTTCAAAGTGGTATTACAGAAGAATACCCCTGTGATAAGGCTCAGTAGGTTATTATATTATCTCTCTATGTGAAAGAGGGCAAAGGTATAGTATGCTCTCTGATTGATAGGAGAGGGGATAACATGGACAGAAGTCCTCGCTACCCCTCCCCCTGGGGTCACATACAGGTTATGCACAGATGATGATGATTTATCATTGTCTCTGCAGTCTGTAGCTCTGCTCCTTCCTCCTTCATCCTTCAGTAGCTCTTAAGATGCTGTCTGAGGCAGGAGGGGGGAGGACATTTTAGAGCCCCATATCTCAGGATCTGTTAGGGCTATGAAGATGACCTTGGATTCATTTTAATGTTGAGAATCTTTAAAATGATACCAAGAACATCATGATGGCCCTTGCAGATTTGGAGCGGTCTGCTGTTAAAAACACTGTTGGGAATTGAGATCTGTATTGGGATCTCAATGCCGAATAGCGTTTTCTACAGTGAATCTCTATGGATCTGTAAGGGCTATCATAATGATTTTAAAGGGATTCTATCATTGGGAAACCCTATTTTCACCAACAGCATGTCGGAATAGCCTTCAGAAAGACTATTCTTTTCCTACCTTTATTTTTCTGCTCCGCGTCGCAGTTTTGGAGAATTTTCTTCTTTATGCAAATTAGTCTTCAGAAAACACAGAGGGTGCTCCCCCTGTGCTCATGTCACATGCTCTTTGGAAGATCCAGCGCCGCCTCTCCACAGTGTCAACACTCGCCGATCGTGTCTGTTTGGGATCCAAATCGCGCGCATGTTCAGTCGACTCTAATTTTCATAAAGAAGAAAATTCTCCAAAACGGCAGCGCAGTCCTGAAAAATAAAGGTAGGAAAAGAATAGTCTTTCTAAAGGCTATTCTGATGTGCTGTTAGTGAAAATAGGGTTTCCAAATGATAGAATCCCTTTAATATCATTTTAAATATGAGATTCTCTTCTTTAAAATGAATCCAAGGTCATCTTCATAGCCCTAACCAATCCTGAGATATCGGCATTAGTAGTAAGGACATATTAGATACATCCTCGGCTAAAAATGTGCCACCTTGGGAGGACGTATAAATACGTGGGTGGCAGGGAAAGGGTTTGTTTTTGGAACACAAGTGAGGTCTTTATAAACTCTATGTAAAAGAAATACTTGAAATATTTTATGCATCTTGCTGACCAGTACCTTTGGCGCAGCCTCTAGGATGTCTGCCTGGCCCTCCTCTGAGTGAGTGATGAGGCCCACATCTCTCACTCATCGAGCAAGCAGGGTAAGTGGCCAGGTTCTCAGGGTAACCTCCAGCTTTACCACTTTGCTGGGCTACAAGATCTAAAAGGATGCTTTCAAGGCGTGCACAAGTGGGCCCAGACACTGCTGTGCCTCAAATGCATGTGTTGTCTCAGCTGTAGGTATTGGTAGAATCTATGGTTAGGTAGGTCTAGTTCCTGCTGAAGTTCCGTAAAGGATTTGACTTGCCCATACTTAAACAGCTGAGGAATAGTCTTATGGTCTGCCAGTGCTCAAACCCCCAGAGCTTAGAGAATTCTGAATATTTGGGATTCTGCCAAATAGAGGTATATTTAGTATAGCCCTGTATATCCAGCACTCTCTTAGCTCTGCCTCACACTTTATGTATGAGTTGGAAGTTGGGGTAGTGGACCCCCAGCTTTCTCAGCTTGCTTCCAGTAGGTGTTGAAACACCAGGATATGTCATATTAAATGCCCTGCTGCCGTATCAAGTGTTGTCTCTCCAACCTCTAACATGCTGCAACTGTGAGGAGAGTTGAGACATCCAGACCACCATCCTCTTTAGGCGTTTGACGGGTTTCCAAACTAATATGTTGGGCACTCTGCTTCTAGGTCAAGTCCCTAAAGATGCCATTAAAGGGGCTTTCCCATCTCCCTGTCTCAGAAGCTTTGCCTGCAATCTCTTCTTCTCACTTCCTATATTCTTCAGCAAGCTTTGAATGTTTGACACAAGACATTATGAAGTATCACAATATAGACTTTGCCTTTACCATGAGAGATAATTTATTATGATTACTAGATCTCTAATATAAATGCAGATCAAATAATATGGACAGTAGATGCATATTACATTACACATGTTTGTATAGAAGGCATACCATGCTTCTACAGAGAATGAACTCTTTAGTGTTATCTTTGTGTTTACTTAGCGAGATAAGACACTATCCAAGCATATATCAGCAAACTGCAATTAGCTGAACTGATTGTCCTAACAGCAGAGCTGTAGATAACCATGAAGACACTCAGCCTCATAGAGAGTAGTGACTCACGTCATCCATCCTGTTTATCAGACCCAGGCCGTTCACTATAGAAATGCAGTGTAAACAATGGGATGAATAATTGAACATAGCAGGGAAACAAAGCAGCATTGCTAAAGCAATGTATTTAGGAAAATTCTTGAATTTACATAAGTTGGTAGTATAGATAGGATCCTTGAGATGGGAATACCTCTTTAACCACTTCCATACCAGATGCTTAACCCCCCCCCCCTTCCCAGGCACATTTTCAAGTTTTAGCCATGTTCCAGTTTAACTGCAAATTGTTTTTCTAAACATAGACATAGACATAATGGCCTTTCACATTTTATAACAAAATAAGCGATATATTTTACTTTTTTAAAAAATATAGAGGGAAAAGGGCAAAAAAAGTTTTTAAAAAGATGCTTTTTCCTACGTTTATACACATTAACCTCAAAAAAAGAAATTGTAATAAAAAATATAAAATCTACAATATGTGTTCTGATTTCTGCTGTTTGTATAAATACCACATTTGAGTATTTTCTCCATTATGTGGGCCTACAGCAGAGCCTGCAATGAATGGTGTGCAAACTGGCTTTTGAAGGCCAAATTCTCCATAGCTGGTTTGCTAACACCAAACTATCATTACAGCTGCTGTGAAGACCCAAAACAGTATGAACACCCCCAAAATGATTCCATTCAATAAATTAGACCCCCTCCAAGGTATTCAATAAAGAACATATAAAAGATATTGGACCTCTGGTTTTTTTCCAGACTTTTCAATGAAGTTGGTGGATAAAAAATGAAAACATTTTTTTCCCAAATATGTGAATTCAGGTGACTGTTTTTGAAATATGGTGAGTGCTACTTGTGAAACACACCTGATAACATATTTAGCAACTGATGCCGTTTTCCTTGATACCAAATGTAGGTGCATTCCTTACTTTCTGGGCCTACAGCAGAGACTGCAATGAATGGTGTGCAAACAGTCTTCTGGAGGCCAAATTGTTCTTAGGGTGGGTTCACACCTGCGTTTGAGTCTGTCCGCTGCCAATCCGAGTGAAAATCTCGGGAAACAGGATAGGCATTGGATTCCGACAGGTTAGCGACGCATTGGTTAAAAACCCATTCATTTGAATGGGTTTTTAAAGCATTCTTGCGGGTGTGCGCTTACACCCTCTGTGCTGCGAAGCCGTATTTTTCGTCGGATATGAAGTCCTGCATGTCCAACTTTGTTTCCGACGAAAAAAAAGGATTCGCAGCGCAGAGGGTGTAAGCGCACACCCTCTCGTTGCTTTAAAAACCCTTTCAAATGAATGGGTTTTTAACCAATGTGTCGCTAACCTGTCGGTATGCGATGCCTATCCTGTTTCCCGAGATTTTCACTCGGATTGGCAGCGGACGGACTCAAACGCAGGTGTGAACCCACCCTTAGCTGGTTTGCTGACACCATACAATAACAAAAATGACAATAACTTTCATGTATATAGCACAAAAAAATCTGCTTTTATATGGCAAATTTAGTTTAGGTTGCCTCTGACCGCAAGCCAGACGGCCAGTAACAAGTTGTAGACTATAAGCAATACATTTCTTCCCTATACTGTGTGCATTCAGAGCCACTGCATGTCTGCACCCTAAAAGTATGACAATAACCTTTATGTATATAGCACATAAAAATTTACTTTTATATGACAAATGTAGTTTAAGCTGCAGAATCATGAAGCGGCTCTGACCGCATACCAGACAGCCAGTAACAAGTTGTAGATAATAAATTTTGTGAACCGCTGCGTTTCTGCATCCTAAAATTGTAATAATCTTTATTTATGGGTCACAAAAAATATGAATTTATGTAGATGGATGGATGGATAGATAAAAAAAAAAATAGAGATAGATAGATATAGATATGGGAAACAGAGGAGAGTGGGGGGCACTGAAGGGTGGGGGGGGGGTGTGTGTATGTGTAGTGATTTTATTTACTAATCTCCCTCTGCCAGGATCTGCGGAGAGAGAGATTAGTAGACACTTTTTATATTTTTATTATTTACTAAATAAACTTTGTGAGCACTGTGACAATCTCCCTCTCTGACAGGCTAAGGAGAGGGAGATTGGCATTCCATCAATGAAGTTTGTGACAAACTTCTTTGTGATCGCTGTGACTGGCTGTCACAGTGATCAAATGCCCGGAGACCACACAAAGTGGTCTCCGGCCAAAGCTCTGAGGTCCCTACTGCCTTTTGACAGCGGAGACTTTGGAGCTGTGTGCAAGGGGGATGGAGGGAAGGAGGGGGGGAGCGCAGTGGAGCAGAGGAGCACATTTTGCTCATGCGCCAGACAATGTGATCGCTGTGACTGGCTGTCACAGCGATCACATGCCCGGAAACCACACAGGCTGGTCTCCGGGCAAAGCTCTGAAGTCAATAGACAGCAGGACCTCAGAGCTAAGTACAGGAGAGGGGTGGGGGCACAGCAGAGTAATCTGCTCATGTGCCGATTGTCAACGTGACGGTGTGTCATAGCGATCACAGACTTGGAGACCACACAGAGTGGTCTCTGGGCAAAGCTCTGAGGTCTCTGCTGTCTATTGATAGCAGGACCTAAGAGCTCAGTACAGTGTGGGGGGGGGGGGGCGCAGTAGAGCAAGTTCTGCTGGACGTAATGTTACATCCTTGCAGAACCCGGCAACCACCTTCCGGACGTATATAGTCTATGGGCGGTCCAGAAGTGGTTAAATTTATGGAATATACAAAGTGGTAGCCTTGTGTAATATGTGGTAAAAATATCATGCTGACAAGATTAACACATCCAATTACACTTGGCCCATTGCACTTGACCTGCAATACATGACATGTAATACATGATCATGTATTACACAGATCAGTGTGCAGGCCGACAGTCTGGGCCGCAAAACTCAGGACAGGTCCTATTTCTGTCCGTTTTTGCAGCCGTTTTTTCCACGGCTTCTATTCATTGAATGAATGGGGCTGCAGAAGCGCGGCCCTGCACGGGTGTCGTTCAGTCATGGCCAGAGGCCCATACATGGTCATGTGCAAGGCGAAGTTTACACCATGCCACTATTTTATTATGAAGACTCTGCATCAGTGGCTGAATACTGAGGGGCTTTAAAATCATGTACTCTAGCATTAACATACAGTATACACCTAGGTATTTGAATGTTGTTACAATTTGAATTTGTCCCGCTGCTGATTGGACCTATGGTGGTTACGGGCCCACTAAGAGGAGAGAAACACTTTCTACCAGAGAAGGCCATCCTAACTATTCGGGTATGAAGCACAAAATTAGCTTCAAATTCCGCCTGAAATCTGCCATCCATTTATTTCAATGGCAGGCAGGGGCAGATTTTTTTCTGGTAGGTTCTGCCTGAAACTCCCATTGGAATGAATGGGAGACAGATTTTGGAACGGGTTTTCAGAATGTGCTTCAAATTCCTAAAGTAGAAGTTTTCTGCCTGACAAATTTAGCATCAGATTCCTCCATGTGAAACAGCCCTTACAGATGAGTGATCAGATAGACCACGTACACACACAGAACATCAGTAATGATTTGTAAGGATCTAGTTTTGCCCAATACCCAGTCAGTGCACAGCATAGCACCATGTGAAACGGGATAACAAGAGTTTTGCGGCATGGTAAGGTGCCTAACCCTAAACAAAATGGAGTGAAACACCCTTTTATCCCATCTTGCCCCCTTTGAAGGTTATCTAAGGAAGTGTTGAGTATAATATTATAATATCCCAGTAGACGCCATGGAACCTGCAAAACATAACTAGTAAGCTGGATCACCCTCTGTAATAAATCCCCAGAATAAGGAGGAGAGACATACAGCACCACAAGAATAGATATAATATATGTCCAGGTGAGATCAGACATTCAAAGGGAATGTAACGGAGGAAAAGAACACTGCTCTAGAGTAAGCTGTATGCATGGAGTGGAACTGTTGTACAGTATTACCCAGGAGATCTGTTCATGAAGTGTACTTGTGTGTTTCCAGGAGGCATAGAATTAATGGCTGCTGCGGATTCAAAAAACTCATAACCTCCCTCCGTTTATTAGGTTCTCCCAGACCTTGCACGTTCCATGCCACAATATTATCATAATTAGTCATGAGGTCATAAAGTCCAAAGGTAGTTGAGAGAGAGTTTTGCCTCAATCTGTAGATTTTCTTGAAATTGTCCTTTCATCTTCTGGCTTTCTTCAAGGCTATATAGGTGGAAGTAAACTGTTTAAAAGGAACTGGACATTAAATGGTCATCACACCATTCACTCACATTCGCACTCCTAGCAATGTGTTTTGAACATGATACATTATGTACAATATATGTCGACATATGTATCATATTTACAATATACTAATAAAATACAAAACAATTAACATACACAAAGCATAAGTAATAGGTATGATGTTCTTTAACCTTCTAATCTTATGAATATTTCACAAAAACTCACCATAGTGCTTACTAATCAACTTTCCAAGTTCATAAATATATACGTATATTTATATTTGTACTATATACTATATTTTCACTACTACCGATACACCATGGTTGTGTACACAATAATTCAACTAACACATACACCTATACCAATATCTCTACTCTGTAAAGTATGCATACTCTTTTGCAATATCTAGAGTACTTGTACACCCTTTTAAGTCCCTAATTCTACAGATATATATGGAAAATCATAATAGGTGGCAGTTTTGAGTCCAGAACTATTCTTGTAAGGTTCAAACAGACTTACAAGAGTCCTTGGCCATCTCCAGATCTAGGAGTATCCCCAAAGGGGTATGTCAATAAACAATAGATTCATATCAGGAGAATTGTTCACATATTTACAGCCCAATTTTTGACTTTTTACTGTACAGGCTATTAGCTGAGATCTAAAACATGCTTCCAACAGGCTGTCAGGGGTTATTTCATTCCACTCATTCAATCTTGCACTCACTGTTCACTCAGGCTGCAAATTGAGTGTAAATCACACCGCCAACACAGTCCACGTTTCCCAGATACATGCTGACCCCACCTACTGTTTTTGGGGGTAGTTGGAACTCCACTCATATGCCCTTGTCTATCTAACAAGCAGGAATTTTGAGCCCCCCCCTACAGTATAATGCTCCACAGTGGCTCCCGCACAGTATTATATGCTCTACAGTAGCTCCCAGCACAGTTTAATATGCTCCATAGTGACTGCACAGTATAATATGCTCCATAGTGGCCCCCGCACAGTATAATATGGATTGCGCATACGGAGTCCATATTATATGGCGCTATATGCTGGCAGGATTACCTGCCGTCTCTTCTTCTTTGACCCCACCCCCCGGCCCATTTTACACTTACCTTTGCTTCCTTTCAGCTTCAGACCTGGGGGGGCATCATCGCCGGCCGGAACCTCCTCTTTGTAATGTGTGCCAGCCGCCTACTGTATTGTGCATGTGTGGGTGGCCGGCACACACAATGAAGAGGTGGCCTTTCAGTGGTGATGTCCTGCGGTCCAGATATCTACAGGAGAAATGGTGAGCATAATAGGGCTGGGGGGCAGGTACTTTCCACTGACGTGAGAAGTGCTGCGGAATATGATGGTGCTATAGAAGTAAGCTTAATAAATAAATAAATAATGTGTCCTGCTTGATTTTGCCGTGGATTCCGCAGCTGGATCAGCCACAGAGACCGTGGCTTGACTCTTTCTTCTTATTAAGCCCATTCATCTGGGGCTAATCATCAGTGAAGAACCACAACAAGATGCTGATGCAGAGCAATCTGCTAGACCGCAGCCAAATATATGCCGATATTGAACTTTTTGTGTCATTGCTGGGAGATCAGGATAACAGCATGCTTTTCTGATGCCTTGACTCTTTGTCATGTAAGCAACCTCACTTTACTGCGTGTACTTGGAGTAGATGTCATAGTGACTTGGAGGGTCAAGAAAGTGGGTTGAAATAGAAGTCTTCTTTTCCCTGGCAATTCTATGAAGAACCCCTAATCTGTGCCACGTGGGACTTGTGTTCATAATGGTAAATTGACCCTTTTGGTGCAGCATGTACACTGCCAAAAATACGGAGGCATGTATGTGTATATAGCTCAGACAGCATACAATAGGTGGTAAACAGCTATTAAATGTAGCTGTAGTATCTATATATGTGCCTTATTGGCAGCCTGAAATACTTCACAGCAGGGAATACTTAGTGCTTGTTTTAATAGAAGTAAATTGTTTTAAATTTTTCTTTGTCTTAAATTTGATTTATATTTTATATTGGAACAATCATCCTTATATATATATTTAATCCCTGTTAATTTGGTTGTATAGACACTTATACACAGGATAGAGGAAAAGTTTCTGATCTCTGGCCGTCTGACGACTCCAGTACTCCAAGTAAATGGGAGCGGTGGCCATTGCTCCATTCACTTCTATGGAACTGTTGGAATGGTCATCTCTGGCAGCCTCTGACATACATGCACAGCGCTGCACCATTCACATAAAGCACTTGAAGTTATGAGCCCCCATTCTCCTGATTGCTGGGGTCCTATCAGTTTCATCCCTAGCAATTAGGCACTTATACACTTTCCTTTGAAGGGGGAATAAATGTATACGGTAGGAAAACCCCTTTAATTTTAAGTTTTTGTTTTGTTTTTTTTTTCTAGCAAACACATGGAAGTAAAATTCATTAAATGTTTTTTTGTGTCTTAAAGCTAAAGAACGGTGCTCCTTTTGCTAAACTTCCCAATGACAAGCTGAAGGCTGTCATACCTCCATTCTTGCCTCCATCAAACTTTGAGCTGTGGAATTCCGATCGGTCCAGGATCAGTAAGGATGGAAAACTAGAGCAGACTCGAGCTTCAATGGCAAGACTCTCAAAACCCAGCTTTAACAGCAGTGGAAATTCTGATATTGTAAGTTTAAGACATGCAAAAAAAAATGAACAAAGCAACACTACAAAACCACTGTTCTCCCAGCACAGCCATGTTTGTATCAAGTTTATAAATAATCCTTAGGGTTCTGTATGTTAACTTGTAGTTTTATGCATTTCTATATCACATGGCCTAGAGAGGACAGTGTCCAGGTCTATACCTGACCTGCTCACAAGTTGCAAAGACTTAAAAATAATAATTTTAATTTTATTTATATAGCGGCAACATATTCTGCAGCACTTTACAAATCAGAGGATACATGAGCAGACAGTATTTGACATTACAAAATGTGACAAAAAATTAACATCTCAAACAATAGGCGTTAGGGCCCTGCTCGCGAGAGCTTACAATCTATAACTTTAATCGTTATTGGTAATTTTCACTCGAAGTAACCTACTCAAAACAGATTTGTATATCAGCTTTTACTCACCATCGGGCACCTGTTACATAGTTACATAGTAGATGAGGTTGGATGAAGACATCAGTCCAACCTATAACCCTACAGTCCTCTACAGTGTTGATCCAGAGGAAGGCAAAAAACCCCTGAGACTTATGCCAATTGCCCCATTTCATGGGAAAAAATTCCTTCCCAACTCTAATCTGGCAATCAGTATAAAACCCTGTATCAGCATGTCCTTAAAATCTAGAACCTGTAATGTTGTTCTGTTCGAGAAAGGCATCCAGGCCCTCTTTGAACTTGTTCAATGAATCCACCATCACCACTTCCTGGGGCAGAGAGTTCCATAGCCTCCGCTGTTCTTACTATAAAGAATCCTCTTCTATGTTGTTGGTGAAACTTTCTCTTCCAGTCGTAGAGGATGTCCCCTTGTCACGGTCACTGGCCTAGGAGTAAAAAGATCATTAGAAAGTTTTGTGCTGTCCCTTCATGTATTTGTACAGTGTTATTAGGTCTCCCCGTAGACATCTTTTCTCTAAACTGAATAACCCCAAGTTTGTTAATCAATCGTTGTACTCCAATCCACCCATTCCCCTAATAATTTTGGTTGCCCTTCTTTGCACTCTTTCTAGTTCGATTATGTCTGTCTTGTATACTGGGGCCCAAAATTGTGCATAATAGTCTAAGTGTGGCCTTACCAGTGATTTGTATAGAGGCATAACTATGTTCTTGTCATGAGAATCTATACCTCTTTTGATGCATCCCATAATTTTATTTGCCTTGGCAGCAGCTGCCTGGCACTGGTAACTACAGTCCCCAAGTCTTTTTCGTTGGCAGTCTTACCCAGTAATTTATGACCAAAATGCATAACCTTACATTTGTCAATATTAAACTTCATTTGCCAAGTCTCCGCCCATGCGTCCAGTTTCCTTAGATCCCCTTGTAATATTCTATTGTCCTCCTCATTTTTGGTTACCTTACAGAGTTTAGTATTATCTGCAAATATGGACACCCTGCTTTGCAAACCGTCTACCAGGTCATTAATAAAGATATTAAACAGGAGAGGACCCAATGCTGACCCCTGTGGCACCCCACTGGTGACTGTTACCCAGTCTGAATATTTACCATTAATAAGCACCCTCTGTTTCCTATCAGTGAGCCAGTTGCGAACCCAAATGCATATGTTTTCCCCCAGTCCCAACATTCTCATTTTGCATACCAACCTTTTATGTGGTACAGTATCAAAAGCCTTTGAAAAGTCCAGATACACCACGTCCTCTGCGTTACCCATGTCCAGTCTTGAACTGACCTCTTCATAGAAGCTGATGAGATTAGTCTGACAGGACCGATTCCTCATAAAACCATGCTGATTGGGTGTTATAAGATTATTTACATTGAGGTACTCCAGGATAGCATCTCTTAGAAAGCCCTCAAATATCTTACCCACCACAGAAGTCAGATTTACTGGCCTATAGTTTCCTTTTGAAAATTTGCACCACATTTGCTATGTGCCAATCAAGTAGAACAGACCCATTTATTACTGAATCCTTAAATATTAGATATAAGGGTCTGTCTATCACCGTGCATAATTCCCTCAGAACTCGGGGGTGTCATCTGGACCTGGTGATTTATCTATTTTAGTGTTTTGAAGGCGGCGCCGCACTTCCTCCTGGGTTAAACAGGTGACATTTAATTGAGAGTTAACATTACCCCTAATCATGTTGCCAGCCATTGGAATTTCTTGTGTGAACACCGTAGAGGAGAAGGCATTTAATAGTTGTGCTTTTTCCTCATCCTCCTCCTCCATTACACCCAGATTATTTTTGAGGGCCCACATTGTCAGTTTTTTATTCTCTTGTTATTTATGTAATTGAAGAAATAATTTTGGATTATTTTTACTTTCCTTAGCAATTTTTCTCTCCGCCTCGATCTTCGCCTCCTTTATTTGTCTTTTACACAATTTATTTTTCTCTTTATAGTTATTTAATGCTGTGTCACTACTTTCTTTTTTTAGCACTTTAAACGCTTCCTTTTTTATCCCTCATTGCACTCCTTACTGTTTTAGTTAGCCATATTGGTTTTCTATGATTTCTGGCCCGCTTATTCCCATAAGGTATATATTTTTTAGTGGTCCTATTTAGAAGGCTTTTGAAAATGTCCCATTTTGTTTGTGTTCCGGTCATTTTGAGGACATTGTCCCAGTTTATGGTGCTAAGCTCCTCTCTCAAAAACCTGTTCCCTTTGTTGGACCTGCAGGTTTGTGCCTCCCAATTGATATCTTGGTAGTTGAAATCCCCCATAATAACGACTTTTATTATGCTTTGCTGCCTCATCTATTTATTTTATTAGTATATTCCATTATATTTGGGGATTTATAAAAAACCCCTATTAGTATTTTATTCTTTGTTCCTCCCTTAATTTCCACCCATAAGGACTCCACATATTCATTTTCCTCCCGGATGTCCTCACGCAGGACTGGTTTAAGGCAGGATTTTACGTATAAGCAAACCCCTCCCCCTTTCCTATTCATACGCTCCTTTCTAAACATACTGTACCCCTGTATATTTACAGCCCAGTCATAGCTAGAGTCCAGCCATGTCTCACTTATCCTCACCATGTCATATTTTTCTTTCAACATTATCACTTCCAGTTCCTCCATCTTGTTAGTGAGACTTCTGGCGTTAGTATACATACATTTCAAGGATTTATCATTATCCCTACTCTTCCTCTGCCTACTGACTGTTCTAACCCCACCCCCTGCTCTACCCCCAGTTACATTATTTGGCCCTCTTTCCATTTCTACACTATATTGCCCTCTACATCTGTTACCCTCCCCCCAATCCCTAGTTTAAACACTCCTCCAACCGTCTAGCCATCTTCTCCCCCAGCACAGCTGCACCCTCCCCATTGAGATGCAGCCCATCCCTACCATAGAACCTGTAGCCCACAGCAAAGTCGGCCCAGTTCTCCAGGAACCCAAACCCTTCCTTCCTACACCAGCTCTTGAGCCTCTTGTTTACCTACCAAATCTCCCGCTGCCTTTCCTGTGTGGCTTGCGATACAGGTAGTATTTCTGAAAATACTACCTTGGAGGTCCTTGCCTTCAACTTGATCCCTAGATCCCCTGAAACCATTTTTAAGGACCTTCCTTCTACCGTTAGCTTTGTCATTTGTGCCAACATGCACCATGACCGCTGGATCCACACCAGCCCCACCCAGTAATCTATCAATCTGATCCGCGATGTGTTGAACTCGAGCGGCAGGAAGGCAACACACCGTACGACGATCCCGGTCTTTGTGACAGATTGCCCTGTCTGTTGCCCTAATAATTGAATCCCCCACTACCAGCACCTGTCTAGTGTTCACTGCACTCCTATCCCCATTCTTACTGGAGCAGACATTCCCCTGGCGGTCAGAGGAAGTGTCTTGCTGCAACAGTGTTACCCCTGTACTAACATCCCCCTCATCTGCCAATTTAGCAGACTTGTTGGGGTGTGCCAGTTCAGGACTAACCTCCCTGGCACTCTTCCCTCTACCCCGCTGCTTTCTAACTGTCACCCAGCTAGCTGCCTCATGTTCCTGCACCTCCATGCTACCATCCCCCTCTGCACTTACCCCAGCGAGTTCCTGCTCTGTGAGCAACAAACTCCTTTCCAAGTTATCAGTGGATTTCAGCCGTGCAATTTGCTCATTTAGATCCATGATCTGGGCTTCCAAATGTGCAACGTGCTTACATCTTGCACAGCAGTATGCTCCCTCATACGGCTGCTCAAGCAGAGAATACATGCTGCAAGATGTACGCTGGACTGCATTGGTAAGCATGGAGCATATCTTACTTGATGGGGATTTTTTTTTTTTTTGTAAAGTCCCTGAATCTAAAGTCACTTAATCTTAAGTCACACTTAGATCAAACACTGTTGGAATCAAACCACACTCGCCAGCTCACACACTTGCTTTATACTTAGTTTTTAAAGCTGCTCCAAGTTGCAGAGAAAACTGCCACTGATTCCTCTATTCCCAGTGCATGAACAGTTTTTCAATGAAGCAAAGTATGCACTATACCTCCAGGCTTTATATAATGATATTTGGGACATTAAAGCGGTTTTCCAGGACTACTGACTATTTTCCAAATGCACTGAGGAACCTGTATGTAGTGTATGCAGAACTGCAAATTTTCACACTCTGATGGCGGGAATTGCTGAGTGTGACATCCAACTCCACCCCCCCCCCTTCCACACCAAAGTATTACAACTACCCCGGGGCAGGTCCCCACCACGATAGCTAGCTCCAAAAATAAACCCTAGTTACAGCTGGGTTTAAGCCCTTCCCGACATCTGCCATGCGATTATGGCGGATGCTGGGTCCTTAAAGATAGCGGCCACTCTTCTCCAGGACGGCTACTGTACCAGGTCTCCGCTGTACATTACAGCGGAGACCTGGAGCTAATGCCTGCAATCAGAGTCCACTCTGATCTTGGGCATTGCTGAGTGTGATCCCCCAAAGTACCGTGTTTCTCCAAAAATAAGACCTACCCCGAAAATAAGCCCTAGCTAGATTTTCCAGGTTTTTTGGAGTAGGCTTGAAATATAAGCCCTACTCCAAAAATAAGCCCTAGCTAATTTAACCCCTTCCCGACATCTACCATGCGATTACAGCGGATGCCGGGTCCTTAAAGATGGCGGCCGCTCTGCTGCAGAGCGGCTACCATAGCTACTGTGCCGGGTCTCTGCGGAGACCTGAAGTTAATGCCCGCGATGAGTTTCTACCCTGATCACGGGCATTGTTCAGCGTGACCCCCTCTCCTGCCCACGAAAGTAGCACAACCCATAGTTAATGCCCGCGATCAGAATGGACTCTGACCGCGGGCATTGCTCAGTGTGACCTCTCCCCCCCCCCTCCCGCAGTCCCCAGGGCCGGTCCCAACCGCTTATACCTACTATACTATAGCTACAGTCCCTTTAGCCCCCCCCCCCCCCCAGTCCCGTACCGTTCACGTTACAGGTCGGCTCCTGCGTGGCGAGATCGCGGGAGCTGACCTGTTCCTTTGACAGCCGGGAGCTTTATGAAGGCTCCCAGGCCTGTCATAGGAATATTACTATTGAGGTCCAGCCTCAATAGGAATGTAGATAATCTCCCATAGACTGCAATACCTTGTATTGCAGTCTATGGGCTGATTGCAGGTTCAAGCCCCCTAGGAGGGGTTAATAGTAAAAGAAAAAAAAAAAAGTAAAAAAATATTAAAAAACAAAACAATAAAAGTTCAAGCCCCCCCACTTTCACTAGAATACATATAAAACTAAAATATTACTGTGAAACACATTCACATTAGGAATCCCTGTGTCCGAAAACACCCACTCTACAAACTTATAAAAATATTTTACCTTTATGGTGAATGCCGTAGTGGGGAAAAAGAAAAAAAAAAAATCCGAACTGCAGTTTTTTGGCTGTTTCACCTCTGATAAAAGGTGAAATAAAAAGCGATCAAATGTGTGATTGTTGTTCATGGAAAAAATTAAGACCTACCCCGAAAATAAGCCCTAGCCCTTTTTTCGGATAAAAAATAATATAAGACCCTGCCTTTTTTTCGGAGAAACACGGTATTACAACTTTGCCCCCTTCCCCCCTCTGTACCTTTCTAATTCTAGGTTGGCTCCCCTTCGGCAAGATCGCAGGAGCCGACCTGTTCCTTTGACAGCCAGGTTCCCAGGCCTGTCATACAAATATTATTGAAGCTTCTGCCGCTCAAAAACATGTCATAATTGATAATGCCAACGTTTTATACATTTGACACTTCTTTTTTTTTTTTTTTTTTATCTGGTTCTCTATCTACTTTCAGAACTTCTGAAACTCTGATTTAGTTTTAGGTCAAATTTAAAAAATTCTGAAGGGTTCACACACTTTCATGCACCACTGTAGGTGACAGGTTCCCTTTTATAGGAGAAGGTTGTAGGAACTTCAGCAGTTTTTGTTCCTTTCCTAAATCTGTTTTGTAGGGGAAAGTGAGTCAAAAAAGTGTGATTTGTTATAGGAGTTTTTAGTTTTCACTTTTCTTAATTGATTTTGTAATAAATGCCTGATTCTGTTTTACATTAAGACTTCAGTAAGCAGAGCTCCAAGAACAGTCAAATTTCCTTCCTTGCCAAGAAGCCCTGCCTCACCTTCAAATTCTGGCAATTTTAACCATTCACCACATTCTTCTGGTGGCGCCAACAGCATTACAGGTAAGCAGATGATGTACTTGCAGTGTGGCCAGACATGCAGACAGACTTTTTTTTTTTTTTTTTTTTTTTATTGGCAAAAATAGTTTGTGTTAAGGGACTTTTAATTACACTTTGGGCAAATGGAAGGTTTCTGTGAGATGTGCACTTTTCTTTTAAAAGACATTTTTGAAGTTTTTGTTATTTATATAAAAATGTAAAAGTAAGGTCAAGAAGAGTAGAAAAAACAGAGTGACACTGCTAGCCCAAACCAATATTAATTTGAGAATGTCATAAAATCTTGCTTCAATTCACAGACTTTCTGTTTCAATTATACCTATAAGGAAACCGCCAGCATGCTCATAGGTACAATTGACATGCTACAGTTTCCAAAACAACAGTAGTTTTGGAAATCGCAGCATATCCGCTGCGCGTATTTTCCTGCAATGTGTGGATGGGATTTTTAGGGGCCCCTAATAAGAAATACTATGCCTGGTAGTAACAGGTGGTTTTATTGCTTAAGGAAATGTGTTACTAATGGACATTCACACACAACCTTCATAATAAACAGGACCGTGAATATTTAATATAGTTATACTGCACGGACAAAGTCATCAGAATGTTCTATTATTTTCTCTTACTTAGTAAATGAAATGCTCAGATTAATTGAAAAAACACATTTTGAATGTTTAAAGTTGCAATGGTTTTAATATGGTACTAATAAATGTCATTCTCTTCGTTGGAGGTGGAAGCGCAGATAATGTCTTGTCTCAAATAGCTGCCCAAAGACGAAAAGCAGCCTCTCTATCAAAGCAGAAAGAAACTATGCCACAGAGTCTGGTCAGCACAACTTGTGCACCCAGTGTCGCTGAGCAGCCAGCTGCGCTACCCACTAGCAATGGACATTTACTAAAGGTGACTGAGCTTGTATACTCAGACATGTTACTGAAGTTCCTTTATGATTCCCTAAACCATTATCTTTTCACTCTTCTATACAGAAAATTGAAATTGTTAAGAGACCTCCTTCTGGGACTTCCTCTACCTCTAAGAGCACATCACCTACACTAACACCTTCACCATCACCTACTCCCAAAGGGCGTCTAGCGGAGTCATCTGTATCATCTTCCTCTTCTCATAAGCAGTCAAAGAGCAGCGGAGGCTCCAGCAGTGGGACCATCACTGACGAAGGTACATGCTACTTCTATTCCTGAACCAAGATGCAAATAATCCAAGAACATGGCTGATTTATCAGCTTGAAAAAGGAATTTTGAAACAAACTCTGCAGTAGAACTGATGCTGTTTTGCTAGTCGCAAAGAGAAATTTTAAAATATAGGAACTACATTGCAAATTGCCATTGAAATGGGAGGCAGACCTCAAGTGTTTTCTATGCTGATCTATGTAGCCTGTAATAGAATTGCTGGTACTTTACAATGCATTGCATTAGTGATCAGACCCCCTGGGGCCCAAGACCCCTAGGGGTTCTATTTAATACAGTATAAAAAAAATATAAATAGTAAGACACCTAGGGAGTCTATTTAAATACAGTATGAAAAAAGTAAAAAAAAAAAAAAAATGAAAAAAAAATTATATAAAGAATTAAAAATTTGACCACCCCCCTTTCCCTAAAACACATACAGTACAGACCAAAAGTTTGGACACACCCCTTCTCATTCCAAGAGTTTTCTGTATTTTCATGACTATAAAAATTGTAGATTCACACTGAAGGCATCAAAACTATGAATTAACACATGTGGAATTATATACTTAACAAAAAAGTGTGAAACAACTGAAAATATGTCTTATATTCTAGGTTCTTCAAAGTAGCCACCTTTTGCTTTGATTACTGCTTTGCACACTCTTGGCATTCTCTTGATGAGCTTCAAGAGCTAGTCACCTGAAATGGTCTTCCAACAGTCTTGAAGGAGTTCCCAGAGATGATTAGCAATTGTTGGCCCTTTTGCCTTCACTCTGCGGTCCAGCTCACCCCAAACCATCTCGATTGGGTTCAGGTCTGGTGACTGTGGAGGCCAGGTCATCTAGCACCCCATGACACTCCTTCTTGGTCAAATAGCCCTTACACAGTCTGGAGGTGTGTTTGGGGTCATTGTCCTGTTGAAAAATAAATGATGGTCCAACTAAACGCAAACCGGATGGAATAGCATGCCGCTGCAAGATGCTGTGGTAACCATGCTGGTTCAGTATTCCTTCAATTTTGAATAAATCCCCAACAGTGTCACCAGCAAAGCACCCCCACACCATCACACCTCCTCCTCCATGCTTCACGGTGGGAACCAGGCATGTAGAGTCCATTTGTTCACCTTTTCTGCGTCGCACAAAGACACGGTGGTTGGAACCAGAGCTCTCAAATTTGGACTCATCAGACCAAAGCACAGATTTCCACAGGTCTAATGTCAATTCCTTGTGTTCTTTAGCCCAAACAAGTCTCTTCTGCTTGTTGCCTGTCCTTAGCAGTGGTTTCCTAGCAGCTGTTTTATCATGAAGGCCTTCTGCACACAGTCTCCTCTTAACAGTTGTTGTAGAGATGTGTCTGCTGCTAGAACTCTGTGTGGCATTGACCTGGTCTCTAATCTGAGCTGCTGTTAACCTGCGATTTCTGAGGCTGGTGACTCGGATGAACTTATCCTCTGCAGCAGAGGTGACTCTTGGTCTTCTTTTCCTGGGGCGGTCCTCATGTGAGCCAGTTTCTTTGTAGCGCTTGATGGTTTTGGCCACTGCACTTGGGGACACTTTCAAAGTTTTCCCAATTTTTCGGACTGACTGACCTTCATTTCTTAAAGTAATGATGGCCACTCGTTTTTCTTTACTTAGCTGCTTTTTTCTTGCCATAACACAAATTCTAACACTCCATTCAGTAGGACTATCAGCTGTGTATCCACCTGACTTCTGAACAACACAACTGATGGTCCCAACCCCATTTATAAGGCAAGAAATCCCACTTATTAAACCTGACAAGGCACACCTGTGAAGTGAAAACCATTTCAGGTTTAATAAGTGGGATTATTATACCTCTTGAAGCTCATCAAGAGAATGCCAAGAGTGTGCAAAGCAGTAATCAAAGCAAAAGGTGGCTACTTTGAAGAACCTAGAATATAAGACATATTTTCAGTTGTTTCACACTTTTTTGTTAAGTATATAATTCCACATGTGTTAATTCATAGTTTTGATGCCTTCAGTGTGAATCTACAATTTTTATAGTCATGAAAATACAGAAAACTCTTGGAATGAGAAGGTGTGTCCAAACTTTTGGTCTCTACTGTATAAAAGTAAAAAAATACTGTGAAACACACATACATTAGGTATCTCTGTGCAAAGAGCACCTCACTGGTCACCCAGTCCCCACTCGCCGCATCGGCGGCCGGAATGCCAGTGATCCAACTACCATGTGCGAGGTCCACCAAAGGGGTGACCCTGTGGCGCTTGAAAACGGCGGAGAGCTATGGGCGTTTTTGGCCCTTCTTTACCGCTCCTCTGAGTGGCCCTCTTTTGGGGGGAGGGGCACCTGGTTTTTAGTAGGGACCCCTGTTCCTGGTGCGCGGCACCCTTTTTAGCCCTCCATTGGCCCGGCCGGCACCAGCACGGGAGTGCCGCAACTAGGCGTGCTCTCTCCCTGGGCTTCTTGGACCTCTCCAGACCTTTCCTAGACCTTCTTTCTCCAGCAGCCCTGCAGGATCCTTGGAGATTTTCTGCCTTCTTGAGGGATACAGCACCTGCGGAACCTTCTCTGTGCAGCCTCTCTGCAACAGTTGGTGATCAGACATTCTTTCCGGTGGTCAAGTAGGTTAACCCCAAGGTTACCCCTATTTACTTTGGGTTCCCTCCGCCATGTCCTCCCGTGAAGAGCCACCACCCCCAGTGCCTCCACGTTTTATACGTGTGCCCGCTGTAATTAAAAGTTAAAAGGCCATAGGCGACCTTGCCAGAGTTAACCAGCCTGTGATGGAAACTTGGAACAGATGCCTTCCCAGATCGCCACTCAGTCAGCAACTTCTAGGCACTTGCCCGGGCACCCTCATCGCTCCTGTTCCAGCTCCAAGAGCTACCCTCGCGAAAGGACCAGGAAATTTTCCTAGAGGACATTGTCCTTCTCCCCTTCCTCTGGGAACTCCAGAGGACAGCTCCATCCTGACAAGTGGAACCTTGTTTGTCCTGTGGATGCCTCAGACTCCGACTCGGAGCATTAGCTAAGCACATTTATATTCGCTGCTACACAGGAGCTCATCCGTGCGGTCAGAGATACTCTTCTGATCAAAAGAGGATCCGGACCTTCTTAAGAGGACATCTCCTTCCCCAACTAGGGGGCATTTGACCATATCTTGAAGGAACAATGGCTTTGCCCCGACCATCCCCTTAATTCCACTAAACCCAGTGTGTCTCCAAGTGGTCAGAGCCTCCTGTGATGGACCCCGTGATAGCTAGGCTTTCCTAAGCTACTATACTGACTTTAGCGGATTCAATCTCCCTCAACGATCCTTCGGACAAGAGGGTGGACTTTCTCGCCAAGATGGCCTTTGTATCGGCTGGCTCCTGCCTGTGGCCTTTCTTCACTGCTTCTTGGGTCAACAAGGCCTGCATTTCCTGGACCAAGCAGCTCCAGAAGGATCTCTCCAATGAAGCTCCCATCCAGGACAACCAGCTGCTTGTCTCTCAAATTATGAACACTTCCAATTTCCATTTGTGTGATGCTTCCCTGGAAGCGGCTCGCCGTTCTGCCAAGGTGGCCGTCAAAGCAGTGGCAATCTGCCACCCTGTTTGTATCTGTTTGTGGAATGCTAAATCTGCCTGTAATAAGGTGTTCGTTGATCTTCCCTTTTCTCTTCGGACGACCAGGCCCGCTATTTGGCAAAGGACTAGAAAAGCTTATCTCTAAAGCTACAGGAGAATAAAGTGGAGGACAGTGGACAGTCTTCCTGGAACTCTCTCTCCAAGTAGCCCTCTTTCAAGCCCAGGCATGCCTGGCAATCCCGCACGAAGTCCTCCAGGCCTTCCACTTCCAAGCCCTCTTCTGCATGAAGGTCTTCCCTCACTCAGGACTCCGCGGGTGGGGGTATGGCTACTTTTCTTCTGGGAGATTTTTCTTGCCAGCGTTGATGATGCCTCGGTCCGAGAGGTGGTGTCAACCGGCTACTCAATCGAGTTCTCCTCCCTCCCAAACGGAAGATTTTTTTTTTTCTGTCCACTTTGCCTTCTTCCTCCACTTGAGTGGCCGCCTTTCTCCAGCCTATCTCCATGCTTCAGTGGCAAGGCGTCATTATCCCTGTTCCCATTTCAGAGCGTTCCGGGATTTTCATTCTAACCTGTTCACCATTCCCAAGAAGGATGGTTCTCTTTGGCCCATCCTGGACCTGAAGGGGCTCAACAAGTTTGTCCATGTCTACAGGTTCTGCATGGAGTCCTTGCAGTCATTGGTGGCATCCCTGGCGATCGGCGAATTCCTGTTGTCCATTGACATCCGTGTGCCATCAGTGTTTGTTTTTTTTTTTTTGTGTGTTTTTTTTCGTGGTGGATTTGCATTATTTTAAATTTGTTGCTCTCTCCTTCGGGCTGGCCTCCGCCCCCTGAGTATTTACCAAAGTGATGGCGCCCCTCATGGCCATCCTCCATTCCAGAGGAGTTGCCGTAATTCCATACTTGGATGATGACCTAGTGAAATCTCCCTCCAAGTCAAACAATCTGGCAAGCTTGCGGATCACCTTGGACCTCCTTCACTGGTTTGGTTGGCTCCTCAACGAGGAAAAAGTCTGTCTCATGCCTTCTCAGCGCATGCAATACCTGGCTATGATCCCTGACACGCACCAGGGCAAGATGCTTCTCCCCGAGTCCATTATCCTGGCCCTCCGATTTAGTTTGACCCACCTTTGGTGGAACTCTCCATGCTCTCTTTGGTTCTGCATGCAGATCCTGGGCACGATGGTCTCGACTTTCGAGGCTATCCCTTTTGCTCAGTTCCACTCATGTCCTCTGCAATTGGCGCTTATGGCCCGTTGCGTCAAGTATCCGTCCAGCCTCAACCATCTGATTCTCCTGTCTCCCCAGGTTTGTCTAGAGCTTCTTGGTGGTTCTCCTCTCCAAGAATCTCAAAGGGAAATCTTTTGTTCCCCTCCATTGGCAGGTGATCTCCACTGACGCCAATATTTCCGGCTGGGGAGCTGCCTTTGTGTGCCTTGACTATTCAGGGCCTGTGGTCCAAAGTCAAGACCTCCCTCCAGATCAACCTGCTGGAACTGAGAATCATCTTCTTAGACCTATCTCATAAAACCTCTGTCCTCCAAGGGCATCCAGTGAGAGTCCAGACTGACATCTCCCCTACAGTCGCCAACTTAAACCATCGGGGGCACCAGGAACAGTGCAGTCATACATGAAGTCTCCTCCTCTCATGTTTGAGTGGAGAGTCATGTTCCAGCCCTTTCAGCCGTCCACATTTCAGGCGTGGACAGTTGGTCATTATCTCAGCTGAGTTTAATGGCGTGGCTGTTGAAGCCGAAGTCCTGAGGCTGCGAGGTTTTTCGGAGCCTGTTACCCAGACCATTCTCAGGGCCCGGAAACCTCAGTCTGCAAGGATCTATCGTTGCACATGGAAGGCCTACGTATGGTGGTGTGAGAATCTGCTCCACTTTTCTCTTACCAGGATCCTGACGTTTCTACAATCCAGTCTGGACCAAGGACTTGGTCTTTCCTCGCTTAAGGAGCAGGTTTCGGCAGGGAGTGGCGCACTGTGCTCCTCCCTGCTGTCCTCCCATGGAACTTTAATCTCATCCTTGAGGTGATCCAGACTCCTCTTTTTGAACCTTTGCATGAGATTTCTCTTCGCCTTCTGTCCTAAAAGGTTGCTTTGTGTCAGCCTCCTAATGGCCAGGTCTACACCAATGTTGCTGTGTCCTCCAATGAATACAACGAGAAAAGGATTTTACGGTGAGTACAAAGATCTATTTTTTTTTTTTTTTTGCAGAGTTTTGGATTTTTTTTACAGGAGTTTAAAACGTAAATAAAGCTACAGTGCTGGCCGAAAGTATTGGCACCCCTGCAATTCTGTCAGATAATACTCAATTACTTCCAGAAAATGATTGCAATCACAAATGCTTTGGTAATAATATCTTCATTTATTTTTCTTGCAATGAAAAAACACAAAAGAGAATGAAAAAAAAAGTCAAATCATTGATCATTTTACACAAAACTCCAAAAATGGGCCGGACAAAAGTATTGGCACCCTCAGCCTAATACTTGGTAGCACAACCTTTAGACAAAATAACTGCGAACAACCACTTCCGGTAACCATCAATGAGTTTCTTACAATGCTCTGCTGGAATTTTAGACCATTCTTCTTTGGCAAATTTCTCCAGGTCCCTGAGATTTGAAGGGTGCCTTCTCCAAACTGCCATTTTGAGATCTCTCCACAGGTGTTCTATGGGATTCAGGTCTGGACTCATTGCTGACCACTTAAGAAGTCTCCAGTGCTTTCTCTCAAACCATTTTCTAGTGCTTTTTGAAGTGTGTTTTGGGTCATTGTCCTGCTGGAAGACCCATGACCTGTGAGGGAGACCCAGCTTTCTCACACTGGGCCCTACATTATGCTGCAAAATTTGTTGGCAGTCTTCAGACTTCATAATGCCATGCACACGGTCAAGCAGTCCAGTGCCAGAGGCAGCAAAGCAACCCCAAAACATCAGGGAAACCTCCGCCATGTTTGACTGTAGGGACCGTGTTCTTTTCTTTGAAGGCCTCTTTTTTTTTTTTTTTTCCTGTAAACTCTATGTTGATGCCTTTTCCCAAAAAGCTCTACTTTTGTCTCATCTGACCAGAGAACATTCTTCCAAAAAGTTTTTGGCTTTCTCAGGTAAGGTTTGGCAAACTCCAGCCTGGCTTTTTTATGTCTCTGGGTCAGAAGTGGGGTCTTCCTGGGTATCCTACCATAGAGTCCCTTTTCATTCAGACGCCGACGGATAGTACGGGTTGACACTGTTGTACCCTCGGACTGCAGGGCAGCTAGAACTTGTTTGGATGTTAGTCGAGGTTCTTTAGCCACCATCCGCACAATCTTTCTTTGAAATCTCTCGTCAATTTTTCTTTTCCGTCCACATCTAGGGAGGTTAGCCACAGTGCCATGGGCTTTAAACTTCTTGATGACACTGCGCACGGTAGACACAGGAACATTCAGGTCTTTGGAGATGGACTTGTAGCCTTGAGATTGCTCATGCTTCCTCACAATTTTGCTTCTCAAATCCTCAGACAGTTCTTTGGTCTTCTTTCTTTTCTCCATGCTCAATGTGGTACACACAAGGACACAGGACAGAGGTTGAGTCAACTTTAATCCATTTCAACTGGCTGCAAGTGTGATTTAGTTATTGCCACCACCTGTTATGTGCCACAGGTAAGAGCACAGGTGCTGTTAATTACACAAATTAGAGAAGCATCACATGATTTTTCAAAGGGTGCCAATACTTTTGTCCACCCCCTTTTTTATGTTTGGTGTGGAATTATATCCAATTTGGCTTTTTGACAATTCTTTTTGTGGTTTTCCATTGACGACAAATTAAATGAAGATATTATTACCAAAGCATTTGTGATTGCAATCATTTTCTGGAAGAAATTGAGTATTATCTGACAGAATTGCAGGGGTGCCAATACTTTTGGCCAGCACTGTATATATCGAACCGGCCCATAGAATATAGGTGACTTGTCATTTTGGCAGCACAGTGAATGCCATAAAATGAACCCTTTAAAAAGTCTTACAAATGCACTTTTTCTCTAATTCTACCCCATTCTGATTTTTTTTTTTTTTTTCCAGCTTACCAGTACATTTTACGGAATATTAAATGGTACCATTTTGAAGAACAATTTGTCCCACAAACATTAAGTCCTCATATGTCTCATGTGAACAGAAAAATATAAAAGTTATGAGGTTTAGAAGGCGGGGAGTCAAAAATTAAAATCGAAAAATGCCTGTGTCGGGAAGGGGTTAAAAGGGTTTGTCAAGAGTAGACTATTGATGACACCTGGAACCACTATATGTCAGCTGCCCAAAGTGGCTTCTGCTTCAAAGGCCAGTGACCGCACATTTATTCGTCACTTGGCCTGTTTGTAGTTCACTCTTATTCAAGTGAATGGGGACAAACTGCTATACCAAGCACAGACCCTACATACAACCATTAATATCTGATTATCAGTACTTGGCTGTCAGAAAACTCTTAATAGGGCCTTTTCTCTTCACCTTTTACATATCAGGTTTATGGGGATTATTAGGTAAACCTGGTGACATAATAATTTTCCCGATACTACACAGCAGTAACCCCATAGACAGACATTTTCAGTCAATGATCCCTTACTGCTGGAGACCATGCATTGCTGTGACAAATCCAACCAACAGTGATTTTACCTTGACTTTCCTGAGTGGCAGTACCACACAGTATTTATCTACTGTAGGTCTGCAGTATGCTGTGGTAGAATTGTAATAATGTAAGTTTTTTTTTTTTTTTTTTTGTAATTTATAGATGAGCTATCAGCCATCCTGAAGAAGTTATCACTGGAGAAATATCAGCCCATTTTTGAGGAGCAGGAAGTAAGATACTAAACGTCTTTATTGATTTGTCAGTCATTATTCATGCAGCAATGATGTCAAAATTATATAATACATTTACCAACTTCTTAACTCACAAACTACAGGCTCTCCTGTTAATCATCGCTATATGCTTAAATGGGAGGAGGCGGTGGGTAAACCCATCTCCCAGGAACAGTGGCGGATTGTATGGTCTCGGGCCCAGAAATCATCTCAGTGCATTACGTTTAGGGAAACGCAGTATAAGCTGTTGATGCATTGGTATCATACTCCGGCTCTCCTTCATACTTTAAACCCATTAGTTCCCCCATGGTGCTGGCGCTGTGGAGCTGCGGTGGGTACCCTGCACCATATCTTTTGGACGTGCCCTCTCATCCTCGGTTTTTGGAGGGAGGTCAGGACTCTGACGACTGCTCTCTTTTTGCAAGAGGTTCCTCTTGACCCTCTTCTTTATCTCCTGAACCTTCCCCCCAGACACCTGAGCAATAAGTCATCCAGGCTTTTCTTGCATCTTTGTACTGCAGCTAAAACTCTCATAGCTAGAAACTGGAAGAAGGTGAGTCCCCCATCTAGTCTTGAGCTTGTGGCTAGAATGAAGGATGTGAGGAGTCTTGAATACCTGACTGCTGGCCTACATAATTCACGGGAAGCCTTTGGGGCTATTTGGGCACCCTGGGACATGTATTGTACATTACAGGGTCTCTGATCTCTAGTCCTCTCCTTCCCTCCCCCCCCCTTCCCTTTGGTCCTACCCTTGTCTTCTTAACCCCTCCATTCCCCCCTCCCTTGTTCACTGCTTAATTTAAATGCATATTGCTTAAGGGGGAGGAGGCAGATAGCCTCTATTTACCTCAATGCTTCCTGTTTGTTTGATTATTATTGTTTTTTTGTTTTTTCTTTATTCCTTGTTAATGAAAAATTTTTCAATAAAATTACAGTTATATAAAAAATTATATAATACATAACTTTTAATAAATAATATTAAAAATTGTAAGTCCATGAACAATCCAAATAAATCATAAATTGACCAAATTTTTTCAAATTGGAGTGCTCCATATGCCAGTTAAGCATAAAACACATAAATATTAAGTATTTTCAAGTCTATTCAATAATCTGTGTAAAGCAGGAAAAAAAAATACTATATACAGAGGAGATATGCTGCAAATATCAGTCCAAGATATTATACCCTGTTTCCCCCGAAAATAAGACGGCGTCTTATATTAATTTTTGCTCCCAAAGATGTGCTGTGTCTTATTTTCAGGGGATGTCTTATTTTTTTTTTCAATGAAGAAGAATTCACATTTATTGCTGAACAAAAAAATTAACATTTATTATATACGGTACTGTACAGTAGTTGTCATCACAAACCAGCATAACCAGACAAACTGTGAATCCTATCAAGAATTTCTTACTACCGTACCATTATTTCCATGTACAACAATTAACAGTATGGTACATTTACCAATATTTACGGTATGAATAGAAAGTAAAATTTATTCAATGACAGTTATGTCATCATCTTCTAGGACATCATCATAACAATCCAAACCATTAATTTCCCTGCACACAGTATCATGCCCCATAGTGGCCCCTGCACACAGTATCATGCCCCATAGTGGCCCCTGCACACAGTATCATATCCCATAGTGGCCCCTGCACACAGTATCATGCCCCATAGTGGCCCCTGCACACAGTATCATTCGCCATAGTGGCCCCTGCACACAGTATCATTCCCCATAGTGGCCCCTGCACACAGTAGTTTGCCCCATAGTGGCCCCTGCACACAGTAGTTTGCCCCATAGTGGACCACCCATGAACAATTATTATACTGTGGGGTCTTTTCAGACCCCAGAGTATAATGATCGGAGACCCAGGAGAGGATAGAAACATAAAAAAACAACGTTGCTTACCTGTTCCTCGCTCCGGTGCATGCCCGTGCGCTACTCCGGCCTTCTTCAATGTTAGACCAGGCCACGTCACGTGATCCGGCCGGCGTCGCGACGCAAAATGACGTCCGCTGACGTCTGCGACGTCACCAAAGAGGCCCGAAGCCTGGAGAAGCGTAGGACAGGTAAGCACATAGTTTTTTATGTTCGCTCACCTCCCCTGGGCCGCCGATTATTATACTCCGGGGTCTGAAAAGACCCCGGAGTATAATGATAGCAGAGATTGTGGGTTTCTCCCGCGGCCTCACATATCGTATATACCGTATGTTCTGTTCGGGAACATACGCCTTACTTTCGGGGGATGCCTTATATTAGGCAATTCTCCGAAACCTCTCCTATGCCTTACTTTCGGGGGGTGTCTTATTTTCGGGGGAAACACGGTACTGCACAGAGAAAACCAGTGCTATAATCAAATTGGTTCAATCTCACCCGTTTCCTGTTGGTCTCCTCAGGGAGTCGGTTAACAAAGGGCAGTAGGTCCAGTTGATACAATCCCTCCCTTGCCCTCAATACTGTTAACCTGGCCCCCAATAAGACTCCTGCCCTTACAAGGACAGTACCGCAGAGCTGTACCTTTTAACAATGTCCCTTTGTTTCCCTATGTTTCATGGATGGCTAGGCCAATTTTCAGGGCTCCTTTGCCTAATGGGACTGTCTAGTATCGACAGCTAATATCAGGGCATGTCTATCCGGGGGTGGTAACTTCCGCCACATTAGCCATGAGGTATGACTTATACCGTATGTCTGGACATAACAGTTTACCCCTGTACTAACTAAGGCAGGAATCTTTATCCACCACTGTGGTACTTAGCCGAGAAGCGTCATGTTCCCTTACCACTGTTGAAGGGAACTACTAGCTGTAAATACTAGACAGTCCCATTAGGCAAAGGTCCCCTGAAGATTGGCTTTACACAGATTATTGAATAGACTTAAAAAGACTTAAAATTTCTGTGTTTATTGCTTAACTGGCATATGGAGCACTCCCATTTGAAAAAAATGGTCAATTTATGATTTATTTGGATTGTTCATGGACTTACAATTTTTTAACATTCTTTAGTAAAAGTTTGTTTTATATAATTTTGACATCATTGGTGCATGGTATGTTTTGATCTATGATTTGGATACTGATGTAAATACATCAATATTTTGCTTATTCAGTCATTATTCATGCAAAAGTAAATACATGTATAGAATATATCAAGACTAATCTGGTACAGTAAATAAGTGAAATAGTATAGTGGTGCCCAGAAATGTATAAGTATATTTGTATTAATATTTCAGCAAATTTCATTAGGTGTAAATCTTGTGATTTAGTACAGCGGTTCTCAACCTGTGGTATGCATACCCCAGGGGCTATGCCCCAGAGCTAGGATCCACCGGTCTGTATTATATGCTACACTGCATACAGGTTCCCCCCTACCCAGGGTAGACGATTACGCAAGGGTGTATGCTCTATGCTTGCTTTAGAAGTGCTGTGAGCACTTGCTTCAGTACTGATGGAGGCAGTCATTGCAGTTAGTGGCTTCCTGGGAGTGGTGAGCTGTATTAAGCACTCACCACTCTGCTCCCCACTTCCTCTGTTACATGTGGGGTTACTGTGAGAGTCATTATGCCACATGTGGGGGCACGATGGGGACCACTATGTTACACATGGAGACACTGTGGGGACTGTTAAGTTACATGTGGAGGTAGTCTTTTGGCCTGTTTTTTTGGATACTTTTGAATTGGAAAAGCTGTAGTACCAGCACACATAGCTACATTTGTGTGGTTGATCATTGTTCCAGGAACTGTGTGATTACTGTGAACTGTGTGGCTTTGTTCTGTTGTTCACTGATCATTCTAAGGGTCAAAACAGAAACAGACTCTAGAAGTCTGCTGACAAATTTATTATCTATACCCTGGGACCCACTTTACATATGGGCGACTCTTGATGTTGCGACACTATATAGCAACATACCCTCTAATAAAGGTCTACTGAGTATAAAAACAACTTTAGCAAGAATCACAAATATGCCACTTGAACAAAAGAATTTTCTAATACAGGGTATTCAATTCATTCTAAAACATAATGTTTTTAAATTTGAAGGGAAAAACTTACATTCAAGTTCACGGTACAGCTATGGGGACACTATTTGCGCCTGCATACGTGAACCATTATGTTGGGGAATTTGAAGACCTTTATATTTATAAACCTCATAGTTGGTCTAGTAATATCATCTAATACAAACATTATATTGATTATTTATTTTTTATCAGGAGAGGTGCATCTGAGTCCTTTGATTTCACCCAATATCTCAACAACAATGATTGGGGCCTCTCTTTCTCAGGGAAAAAAAACAAATTACAGATTGAGTATTTAGATCTAGTATTGATAGGTGACGATAAAAAAAATCCATTCCAAAACATATTTCAAAGATGTTGATTGTAATAGCTTATTATATTTCAATAGTCAACATTTCAAAAAGTGGAAACAAAATGTCCCCTATGGTCAGTTCAAAAGGATCAGGCGCAACTGCTCTAGGGACTTTAGATTTTGATACACAATGTAGGATACTTAAGAAAAGGTTCCTTGAGAAAACTATCCGAGCAAACTGATAGAAACAGCCAAGGTAAAAGGGGATTCTCTCATACAGGCCGATTACCTTATACCCAAAACTAAGAAACAAAATGATAACCATAAAAATAACTTCATCACTACATACAGTAAAGCACACAATAACATCTGTTTAATTTTATCAAAACACTGGCACATACTTTTGGGTGACCAATTTCTAAAAAATATTCTTCCAAGCAAGCCTGGCATCACCTTTAGAAGAACCAGAACATTAAAAAACATGCTAGCACCAAGCAGATTGAGAAAAACCCGCACTGGCAACATCATTACCACTTGTGGGCGCAATGGTAGTTATAAATGTGGTCACATAAGGTGCAAGTGTTGCAACTGTGTTAGACACAACAGAACGAAAGTCACCAGCCGTTCAACTGGTGAAACCTTTAAGATCAAAACAAGACTGGATTGTTCCTCCAGTTATGTTGTTTATCTATTGGAATGTCAGTGTAAGCTCCAATATATTGGACGCACAATTATGACACTAAGGGATAGGGTTAATAAACACCGCTCAAATACGAACAATGGATACTTAAAACATAGTGTCTCCAAACATGCAACACAAACACATCATAGTGACTTCTCTGGTTTTTGGGTAACCCCCATAGATCAAATCCATGTACCTGTACATAATCGTTTTGAGACTCTCAAAAAGAGGGAAATATTTTGGATCTATAAATTTGACACGTTGGCCCCCGTGGGACTTTATGAGACAATAGAGGACATTACGCCTGAGTCCTCTGTTTATTTCTGGTATATTTGTTTTCTATATATCAAATGTTTTATGTGCATATTTATAAATTTTTATTTACTCGTTGTGTTTATACATGCACTATACATTATGTACATGATGTATTTATTTCCTTTTGAACTTATTAATTTATTTACACATATATATTAGTATATCTATACTCATACATTAAGAGATATTCT
Source organism: Leptodactylus fallax (assembly GCA_947044405.1). Classification (NCBI taxonomy): domain Eukaryota; kingdom Metazoa; phylum Chordata; class Amphibia; order Anura; family Leptodactylidae; genus Leptodactylus; species Leptodactylus fallax. The sequence continues at coordinate 4,385,833 of CAMRHE010000084.1, read as the reverse complement.
CTCTATTATATACTTTTAGTTTTAGTTCTATATCTACCATGGTTCCATGTTTTTCTATATATGGTCTTAGGACTTGTACACATGTAATATATTATTTGTGCGTATATTAATATATTTTGCACCAATATATATACCTACTTAGTATTCCATTCACACACTAGCGCTTCATTTGGATCTCATAATAGAACTTTATCCGGATCTCATACAATACTCAAATTATTTCCCTCCTCAGAGGCTTCCATTTGATGCCCTACAATTAATTTAGCAAGCTCATTTTGAACTGAAGTCTTGGGACTCGCCAACATCTGCAATCTATTGGAGAACAATGTATAGCGCTCAGAGTGAGTACGCATGCGCGGACATGTTAGTTCGTGCCTGTGCTCTTCTCCAGGGTAGCCTCCGCATCTATTTTCCACAATTCACACTGAGCATGCGCAAATTGTATTTCACGCAAGCAGGCTATGAGCCCTATTCCTAGAGTATAAATCAAGTGTGAGCGCTCATGCGCGGACAGATTAGTCCGCTCCTGCACTCTCTGTCAAAGTTATTTTCCTATGTATTTTGTATAACTCCAACAGAGCATGCGCAAACTGATTTTTTTCGCGCATGCGCACTAAATAACTCTTCTCCCTGGAGCGGGAAATAAGTTTTTTAAATCGCGGGTTTTATTTCTGGCATGCGCAATGCCGTTTAAGACGCCAATGCATACTTTACGCAGTCTCTTGAGTTTTAACATTAATAACTGAGTCTTTTGAATCCCCACTTGTCTCTTTTATTATGTATATATTTATATAGCACAGATCAGTGTATATTAATATTTCTGTATTGACTCTCTCATGTTTTCTACTGGGAAACACCCAGTGGGTGGATCCCAGTATCTATGTTGCTATTTATTCCTGCCTGGTATGCTACCAGGTCATACAACCAATTCTGTACACTTGAAAAAGGAGCATAGTCCTCCGAAACGCGTTGTCTGTGTGTTGGTTTTTAATCAATAAAGGAATTCATCTTCATCTTAATCGGTGGGTCAGCGCTGGTCCATTTCTTCATCCGCTACGGTTATTGCATCACTGTTTGGATTTGGTCCTTCTCTCCTGAATTCTAAGGGTCAGACACAGACATCCACATCTCATCAATGTCTAACCTCTGTGACCTACAACAATAACTAAAACTAAATGTCACTTAACTAGCTTAAAATGAAAAAAACGGGGGAAATTTATCATGCTTTGTACACCAGTTTTGTGGCATACGATAATGTCATTATTTTGTGCAAGCTGGGTTTTTGCGCAAAAAAAGCAACTTTTTTTTTTGTCTTTTACATTGACCTCCTCACTTTCCTGAAAGGGGTATGACCAACCCCTTCACATGTATGATTATTAAAGCCTGCTTATTGACGTAAATAATGCCTGAAATATAGGTCTAGAGACCTGTTAGAGGCTGTATTTCATTTATGAAGCCAGTCTTCATAAATGCCTCCCCCCCCACCCCTGATACTATAATAGAAGGTAAAAGCAGGGGCATTGCAGTGGTAGAGTTATATGGGAAGATTATCATATGTTCATCTACAATGGAAAAACATCACACAGTTGTACACTGACACTATTTTCATTAGTTTCCACTGGGTACTCACTTTTCTTGCTACATCATTTTGGATACATGGTGAATTGACATTCTGTGAAATGTGCCCTAGCGTGTATGGGTAGATAGGGAATTTAGAATGTGAGCCCAACTGGGGATGAGGGAGATGTGAATGGTGTCAATCTCCTCTAGAAATGTGGAATATGTTGTTGCAAACGAGCTAAAAGTAGTTGAGAACATATAGTAAAACAATATTTTCATCATATTGTTGTGGATGACTATTATAAGCCGAAGAATTGTATGCATATTTCATTAGTTTTTTTTTTCTTCCCACTGGGTTTTTGTCTCTTTACACAACTCGCTGCTTAATCTACCTGTCTGCTAAGAAAACATGGTAAGATGCTGTATTCTGGAAATGTATGAACTGATCAGTGACAAAAAGGATGAAAGATTGCTGAACCTATTAAGAACAGGGAACTCCCCTGTGCATGTTTGGTTCATTATTTATGCATGTGTATTAATTAGAGGAGTGAGTGACCACCAGATAGCTTCGGTACTACTTACCGATAAACTGTAGAATCAGATCTTAAAAATCCTTGCCAAACTTTCTTTTAGAGCATAGGGTTTAATATCTTCAGAAGACATGTATGATTCTATCTGGTTACTTTCCTCTTGACATAGGAAGTCACGAAAACATGGCAATACTTAGTGAGTCTCTTGATTTCTCATAGGTGGACATGGAAGCTTTTCTTACACTGACTGATGGTGACTTGAAGGAACTGGGAATAAAAACCGATGGTTCCAGACAGCAGATTTTAGCAGCCATTTCTGAGCTCAATGCAGGAAAGGTGAGTATCTTCTTGAACATGGCTACAATGAAACTTGGAAGAAAGGAATTGCTGTATAATGCCCCAATACATTAAAGAGGACCTTTCATGTCCTCATGCATATGCGGTTTTCTAAACTGCTAGAAAGCCTGTCGGCTTTCCTGTTATGTGCCCTGGGACTGGAGATATTGGTGCCGTTAGTTTCGGCACCGATATCTCCCCACTGTCAGAAGGGCGTTCCTCATAGCTCAGCATCATCGCCTCCTCTGACATTACAGGGCTATGGACGAGCACTGTTGGGGTGGGGGTGGGGGGAGAGGGCGTTCCTCACAGCTCAACGATGACACTGAGCTATGAGGAACGCACTTCTGACAGTACAGGGCTACAGCGATGACGCTGAGCTATGAGGATCTCCCTTCTGACAGTGGGGAGATATCAGTGCCAACACATACTGGGAATGAATTCAGCGCACTGTCTGCTTTCTAGCGGTATATAAAACCGCATATGCATGAGGACATGAAAGATCCTCTTTAAGGCAACATTTCCAAACCTATTCAGACTCTGGGAACCCCTGGAAAAAAAAATTTGTCAGGGCACCCCTACAAAACTATTTTTGTATCAAAAGCCAAAAAATGACAATGTTTTGATGTGTTTTTTTAGCACGGTTACATCGCTAACGGAAAGGGGCCTGGCAGAGAAAGTGAGTAAAAATAACAAACATTTATACTTGCCTCTCCTGGGCATCGAACATCATCTTCTGGCCATTTCTGGCCTGTGGCTGATTTCACATGTCCCGGACATCAATGCTGAGGCCTGTAATTGAGCCTTAGTGGTTATGTGGAGTGCGTTGGTGTCAAAATGTCAGCATGACCATCGAGGCCCAGTAACAGGCGGAGACAGCCAAACAATGCGAGGATGTCCAGGATAGGTGAGGCAAGGTGTTTATTTCTCACTTATTTCACAGGGGAACACAGCACCATGGGTATAGACCTGGCTACTTGGAGGCTGACACTAGGGAGATGAAAAGCTGTCGGCTCCGCCTCCAGGCTATACCCTGCCGCAGGCACTGTGCATGAATCAGTTTAAACTTAGTGTCCGTAGGAGGCAGACACGAATTGACTCGGTCTTTCTTTCTTACATCGTTTTTATTTTTCTTTCAGGTGCAGGGGAGTCTTCAGCGTGTACGCCACACTAGTCATACCCCCTTCCCCCTTGCGGGCGCAGCACTCTCGAAGTGCACTTCGGTTACCTAAACCCCACTTCTCACTCACCACATCGGTAGCTGGATTGCCGATGGCCCCACTCCCAGTGAGTATGAGAAGATTAGAAGGTAGGTGAGTATGTGAGTTCTCTCAACCGCTCTCCACCTCAGGCCCCCCTGAGCCCCTCTAATACCTCTCTCATGGGTCCTCTATTTATGGAGTCATCACTAGGGCCCACAGAGCTAGGCCATACATTTTAGTGAATAAGCCGCTTTTCTCTGGGGAGATTTTGGGCATTTCTTGTTGCTCCTAATGAGCTCCACCCTGTCCCCCCCCCTTGGTGTGGGGGACCCCCTTTCCTGGCCCCCGGTACCTGTTTTCAGGCCTAAGTCGGGCCTCCCCGTCAAGGGTGGCTCACGGCCGTCTCCATTTTCACGCAAGTCCCAGGCCTAGCCAGGGACTAGGCCGCAACTAGGCCCGCCCCTTTCCTAGGCTTCTATTGGCCTCCAGACCCCACCTGGGGCCTTTCATTGGCCAGGTAGCTGTCCTGGCAAGCAATCCAGACTGCCCAATAGCCCCTGAGCGTGGGAATTCCCAGGGGGAGGGCTTCAGCTCTCCTCAGTAAGACTTTTTATTTATTTCTTGCTGTTTTGGCCTGCTGGAACAGCTCCTCACAGTCCACTGGGAGACACTGCACCTGCAGAGGGTGGGGGACGACTGTCCCTGTCTGTGCAGCCATCTCTGCAGCAGTCGGCGAACGACCAGTTTACTGAAGTCTGGTAGGCCAACCCTGGGGGTCACCCCTAAATTTTCTGGCCCCCTCTGCCAAAAATTGCCATGCGGACAGCCTGAGCCTATGTGCGCTCTCTGCCTTCCGCCTCAGCCAGTTCAGGAACCTGCTGGCCCCTCTCCGGTTCATCCTTCACCAGATTGGGCGGCCTCCCTCGCCTGGGCCATGGTGTCCTTACCAGACTTAACCAGTCGGTGGTGTAAACTTGGAACGGCTGCCTTCCCAGATCATCGCTCAACCAGCGGCTTCTAGGGAGCTTTCTTTTAGGACAACCAGTTGCTCATCTCTCAAATGCTGGACACATCATCGCTTGTTTCATGACTCCCAGTTCTGCTAAGGTGGCTGCCAACGCAGTGGCTATCTGCTGTACTGTTTGGATTGCTCGTGGAATGCGGAGTCCGCCTCCAGAAGGCGGTCGTGGCCCTTCCCCTTTCCTGCAACGAACATGGCCAACCTTTTGGCAAAGGCTAGAGAAGCTTATCTCTGAGGGGGATAAAGGTTCTTCCTCCCCTAAAGGCGCCCTAAGCAACAGCCATCCTCTTCTGGCCGTTCTCAGCGTTTTTCGTTCCTTTCATGTCTCCATCTCTTGCTCGGAGGACAACCTTCCTGGGTCTCCAGTTCCAAGAAGCCCTGTTTCTAGCCCAGACCCACCTAGCAGTCCTGCACCAAGTCCTCCTCGGCATGAAGGCCCCCCCCACATTCGGGACCTCTCGGGTGGGGTACAACTGGGTCCGATAGGTGGTGTCATCTGGCTACTCCACTTTGCCTTCTTGCTTGAGCGGCCACGTTTCTTCAGGCTGTCTCCACACGTCAGCGGCAGGGATTCAGCTACCCGTTTCCGCTCCTGAGCGTCCCGGGGTTACTATTCCTACCTGTTCTTCGTTCCCAAGAAGGACGGCTTCATGCCATCCTGGACCTGAAGGGGCTCAACAGATTTGTACATGTCTGCGGGTTCCGCCGGGAACTGAGGGCTATCTTCATAGTCTCTTCAGTCCGTGGTGGCATCCCTAGAGACGATCGAAATCCATCAACATCTGCGACGCTTATCTTCACATCGCCATAGTGCATTGCCGTTAGTGTTTTCTCCATTTTGCTGAGGACTTTTTCAGTTTGTCACTCTCCCCTTCGGGCTGGCCTCTGCCCTTTGGGTATTTACCAAGGTGCTGGCATCTCTCATGGCCTTCCTCCGCTCCAGAGGTGTCACCGTGATTCCATACTTGGACAACCTCCTGGTGAAGCTCCCTCCTACTTGGATAATCTGACCAGCTTGCGGATCACCTTGGACCTTATTCGCTGGTACGGCTGTTCATCAGCGAGGAAAGGTCTTGTCTTGTTCCTTCTCAGCGCATGGAATTCCGGGACATGATCCTCGACATGCACCAGGGCATGATTCTCCTCCCAGAGGCCAAGATTCTGAGGTCCCATGTGTCCCACCTTCAGAGGAACGCCTTGCTCTCTTCGGTTCTGCATGCGGGTCCTGGGCTCGAAGGTCTCAGCTCTTGAGGCTGTCCATTTCACTCAATTTCACTCGTGTTCTCTGCAGTTGGAGATTCTGACCTGCTGGGACAACTCTCTGGCTAGCCTCAACCACCTGTTCTCCTGCCTCCTCGGGTTCGCTGAGAGCTTCTTTGGTGGCTCTCCTCTACAGGACTATTCAAGGGGAAGTCCGTCTTCCTCTCCGTTGGCAGGTGATTTCCACCGATGCTAGTCTCTCCGGCTGGGGAGCGGTCTTCGATGTCTTGACCGCTCAGGGCCTGTAGTCTAAGGCTGAGTCCTCCCTTCAGTTCAACCTGCTGCAACTGAGGGCTATCTTCTTAGCCCTGTCTCCTTGGACCTCTCTCCTCCAAGGATGTCCGGTCATAGTCCAGACCGACAACTCCACCGCGGTCGCCTACTTGAACCTTCACTGGGGCACAAGGAGCCATGTGGCCTTACTAGAAGCCTCCTGTTCTCTTCCTTGGGTGAAGCGCCACGTTTCGGCTCTTTCGATGGTCCACGTTCCAGGCATGGAAAACTGGGAGGCAGATTACCTAAGTCGAGAATTCTCGCTTCAGGCAAGTGGTCGCCTCATCAGCAGATCTTCCTTTAGCTGTGCTCCCGTTGGGGCATGCCCAACGTCGACCTCTTCGCCTCCTGTCTGAACCACAAGGTCCTCCATGGATCCTCGAGCTATCGCCGCTGACGCTTTTGGTTTTTGGACTTTCCCCTCCTCTTCCTCTTCTTCCTTGGGTCCTATAGAATCTCAAGACCGAGGGGGCTCCAGCCATCCTGGTGGCGCCAGACTGGCCCTGCCAGGCCTGGTGTGCGGCTCTCATGTTTCTGCTGGAGGATACTCATTGGCCTCTTCCTCTGCAGGTCGACCTGTCTCAAGGACCATTGTTTCACCCCATCTTGCCTCAACTGGGTTTTATGGCGCGACTGTTGAAGCCAAGGTTTTGAGGTCTTGTGAGTTTTCGGAGCCTGTTATCCAGACCATTCTCAAGGTCTGGAAATTCCAGTCAGCTAAGATCTACCATCGCACGTGGAAGCCTTTCGTCCGCTGGTGTGAGAGTAACTATTGGCATCTGATCTTCCCGGGTTCCTGGTTCTTTTTCTCCAGTCTGGTCTGGTTCAAGTTCTTAGTCTTCTTCCGTTTAAAGACTTCCTGCAGGGAGTGGCGCACTGTGCCCCTCCCTAACGTCCACCCTTGGAACCATGGGGTCTTAACCTCGTCCTTGAGGTACTTCAGGTTCCCCTCTGTGAGCCTTTGCAGGATATCCCTCTTTGCCTTCCGTGGTGGAAGGTCGCGTTCCTGGTGGCCATTACCTCCATCAGCAGGATCTCCAAGTTGTCTGCCCTTTTCTGGCAGCCTCCCTTTCTGGTCCTCCACAAGGATGAGGTTATCTTCCGTCTGCCACCATCTTTTCTGCCTATGGTGGTTTTCTCCTTCCACATCGCGTCTTACCATCTTTCAGCACGGACCCCGAGCATCCACGTGAGGGGTCTCTTCATTGCCTGGATGTTGTTGGTGCGATTCAGGTCTCTTTGTCCGTCTCTACGGTTTTCCGTCGTTCTGACGCTTTGTTCCTTCTCCCTGTGGGCCCTCGTTAGGGCCTGCCTGCTTCTAAGGCTTTCATCTCCCGATGGCTTTGGTCTGCGATTTGGAGGTGTATTGGTTTAAGGGCAGGGCTCTGCCCTTCCGTGACTGCTCACTCATCGAGAGCTGTCGGAGCCTCCTGGGCTATTTGGCATCAGGCTTCTGCTGCCAGGTCTATAAGGCTCCCGCCTAGGTCTCCATGAACACTTTCACTAAGTTTGGGTTGTAAGGTTCTTCTAGCGACTGTGTGCTAGGTGGTTCACATGGCTGTATAATTCCTACCTTCTGGGACTGCTTTAGGACATTCCATGGTGCTGTGTCCTCCAGTGAAATAAGCGAGAAAATGGGATTTTTGTATTCACCATAAAATCCTTTTCTCGTATTCACTGGGGGACACAGATCCCATCCTTGTTTTCCACTGTTGTTCCTGTGTTGGTTCCTTTTCGACTCAGGACATGTTGGTAGTTGTTGGTTCCGTGTTCCTTTTGTGTCTTTTCTCCTACTGCTGTGGTACAAACTGATTCATGCACAGTGACTGTGCACCTGGAGGTGGAGTCGACAGCTTTTCTTCTCCCTAGTGTCAGCCTTCTAGTGGCCAGGTCTATTCCCATAGTGCTGTGTCCCACAGTGAATTCAACAAGAATAGGATTTTACGGGGAGTACAAAAATCCCATTTTTTCCATCACCTCCCCTGGGCCTCTACTTATTATACTCTGGGGTCTGAAGAGACTCCAGAGTATAATAATAACAATGAAATGAACCAGAGGGACTAACCTCACGAATATTCATTGAAACTAATTTAGTGGGGTTCGTCTGAAGGCTCGAGGCTCTTGGGAGCTTATTATACTGTGTGGGGCTACTGTGGATCATTATATACCATATGGAGCCACTGTTGGGGGGTGCTCAGTGAAGCATTTTATACTATGGAGGGCACTGTGGAGCATTATATACAATGTGGAGCATTATATTGTGGGGCGGGCTCAAAATTCCTGATGGCAGCCCTGTGTGCTGTGCCTGCATTACAGTTCCCTCACTAAAATCTTGCGCATGCGTGGGTGCATCATGGCAGTGTCATTCCCTGTACAGTACTGTGCATGGATCTGTCGGGGCATGCACAGTACCATAATGGAAGACGATACTGTCAAAATACTCAGTAACGCTGGATAGTCAGCACATATGCAAGATTTCAGTGAAATAGCCATGGTGTAGGCTAGTAACAGGAAGCTGTTGCGTGGGCCCCCAGAACAAGTTCCTCTGGTGGACTGTGGGCCATTCAGTCAGACACTGTCTCCAGTAGTTGTCACATATATGAAAAAACAAAAAACAAAACAAGGAACACTTACCCTTGTTCCCCAGGAAATCTGCTGTTGTTTCTGCAGTTCGATGCATTGCGTTATTCAGCAGGCATCACTAGCAGATGCCTGAGTGTTAGAGCAGGAATAGCTTCCTGCTTCACAGTTCTGTTCAACTACATTGGCATCCTAAGGTTGGGAATCACTGCATTAAGGTTTTGGATGTAACTGAACTTTTGGATGCCCCATTATACTAATGTGTGCTATGTGTATATGCCATGCATTTTCATTGAGTCCTATTGGTCACTCAGAAGTACTGATCTAAGTTATTTGATACTGGACTCATCAAAAAGTAGCTTCTGTCTCAAACAAATCAATGGATGGGTACTTTTGAGCTTTCTTGGCACCAAAAAGGGGCCAGTCAGTGAGTGAAAACTTTATGAATATGTTTAGCTATTCATTCTTTTAAATATTTTTTTTTTTCTGCTTAAGGGCCGAGAGAGACAGATTCTACAGGAAACCATTCACAATTTTCATTCTTCATTTGAGAGCAGTGCTAGCAATACACAGCCAGCAGGAGCTTTCCAGTGTAAGTACTTAATTGGACTGGTGGGGTTTCAAATAAAAGTTCCCCAGTCTTCCAAAAATTGTGCAAGTTGAACTTTTTACAGTATATACATATAATGAGACTTTTAAACATCATGCATCTAGAAATGTACACATGTATGTGAAGAATATATTTTATTAAAGTGTAACCAAACTTTCAAACGACTTGATTTTCTGGCATCAATTGTGACATGAATAAATATTGTAATATTATTATGTAATTTTATAATGTAATAGTGATTCTGGTGTCATATAAATGGCAAAGTTCCCAGCTTTCATGTGACACCAAGGTTGCAGGTTCTGCCTATGTTTTTAGAGATATATCACCTGTTGAAAACACGGTACTGGGAGCAGCTGCATATAAATATGCCAATCTCGACTTTTGTTGCAACTGGTGATATCTTTACAAATAAATAGAAGTGCAATCTACTGTGAGCTAGGGCTGGACAATTAAAATAAGACCTGAAATTGAAAGTCAGCTCAATAATTGATATGATCTTGTTCATATTGATTGATTATTTCAATTGTTTTGGATCCATGTCATTCTGACTCACACTGCCATTGGCTAAAGTACATGTCACTAACTGTAAACTACCCAACCAGGCTGCTTACCTTTTTCCGTTGTGATAAGCCACAACTACTGAAAGGGCATGTATCTCACAAATGTATGGCGGGCAGCGTCCACTGGCACCCGGCTAACTGGAAACCACCAGAGTCGTAGGTAATGCACAATTTCGTCTTATGGGGCTGGAAAGCTCCAAAAAAAAAACAGGAATACGCGCTGCTCCTCAGGAAAATAGGAGTCACAGTCACCACCGGACTTGATATGACAGAACTTTTATTACAGAAATGACTAGGATAACGTGTTTCAGGGTATCACGCACCACAGAGAGTGCACCCCTTCCTCAGATCCAAACAGTAAACGGACTACAAACAAAAACAATTTCTCTATAAAAGAACTAAATCAGAATAATCGGTAAACTAAAAACAATAAAACTAATTTTTCCATGTAAAATCTAATACGCTAGATCCAATAAATAAAATAAAATGAAACATCCACAATAGAGGGCATATTACAGTGTATAAAAAATATATGTAAATATATTATGCTCTAAAAGTGCAAATGTAGTATCAAAGAAACAAATCAAAAAATCAAGTGCATTCATATAAAATATAAAGCATACAAATGCGTATTCATCTGGTCTTGGGTCTAAATCAAGAATATTATGTAAATAACAGATGCATATAACAGTGTCATCATGTCCCTTTAAAAGCTCATATCAAAACATTTAGGTGCAAATATCTTGAAATCGTCTATATAAGAGTTAAGAGCACTGTAGGTGACTAGGGTCCTTAATGAAAAAACAAAAGGTTGTGACTTCATAGTAAATGTATGTATTATATGGTCATAACAAAGGCTTGTAAATAAGAAAAAGACCAACCTGTGTCCTAAAAGCTACAAGAGATCATCAAGACTGATTGTCAGGACAAGGGGAACCTTATAAAGCAGCAGAGTTTGGATCTAATTAGTCGTTAACCATTTTCAGGTTATGTGTTAACCCAGGTTTTGTTGACAACGCCCTGTTATTTTGGGGATTAATTCCTTAACTAGTAATCTATCCAAATACATAGACCAGGGTTGTGGTGGTACACTTAATACCAAAGTGTTTAGGAAAGCTACAGCCACCAATTCCTTTCTTCAATGGAGGAGTAATCATCCTTATCCATTGAAGAGGGGAATTCCTCGTGGTCAGTATCTGAGACTTAGAAGAAATTGCTCTGGGGGGCAGGACTTTGTGGACCAGGCTGCCGACCTTAGGTCAAGATTTATAAAACGTGGGTATCCTGATAGGATCCTAAGGGAAGCCTATAAATCTTCCCTGAAATGTGATCGTATGCAGTTATTGACCCCTAAAAAAGGTAGAACAAGCTAGTTCAGAAAAGATTGTCCGTTTGATTGGAACCTTTGACAATGGATCCCGATATCAAGGCAGTTGGAAGTGAGAGACCACACATTACTTTTAGAAGAGGAAGATCTTTGAAAGACCGTTTGGTTCATAGTCATTTGGATGTACAGAAGACAACTACATTATGGCTTTCCCCACCAAAGGGTTGCTATAAATGTAGCGGTTGTTCCTCATGTCCATTTATACTGGCAGGACGAGATTTTTTCTCAGAAAATTTAAAAACCTCTTTTAAAATCAAACACTTTATATCTTGTCGATCTAGAGGAGTGATCTATAAGATCACATGCCAGTGCAAATTGGAATATATCGATAAAACCAACCGAGAACTGAGGAAAAGAATTGGTGAACATCTTGGGGATATACGGCATGAACGGGATACCCCAGTGGCGAGACATGTTAACTCATGCCACGGAGGTAATGTTAACTGTCTACGTTTTACAGGAATTGATTTAGTTAAACCCCATCCAAGAGGAGGGGACTGGCATAGAATGACATTGCAATGCGAATCCAAAATGGATATTTAAATTAAAAACTGAGATTCCAGGTGGTCTTAATGAACGCCTTAATTTCTGCTGTTTTATTTGATCTCTCCCTTCTTCCCATTTATTTAGACAAATTTCATGGCTAGGATATTTCCTTCATATCTAAATACAGGTCTAGATCTACTTGTTAGATCTGGTAGACTATACATTTTGGTGCTATAATTAGGTAACTGTGGTATTTTATTTGCATATATATCTGTACAAGATGATATGTATATCCATCCTTAGAGAAATCTTTGTGCCCCTGACCAATTTTGCTGACTCAGTCCAGCCCTTAATGTTCTGGGGCTACAGTACCTGGATTTAGACTGACAGGGTCTCTCCAGGTTCCTTTCATATTGGTATACTTTGCTAGCAACTCACTGGTTGTGGCATAGCTTTGTCTAATAAACATTTCTTATCCTTCCAGGCAGTTTATGCGCTTTGTGGGACCTTTATTATTCAGGCCCACAGCGCATATCTGCCTTAGGTCTCTCAGCGCCGTCTGTAGGAGGATATGCGCATGTGCGGGGTGTTTTCTTCACGCATGCGCACTTTCGACTGTGATCGAGTGCTTCTGCGCATGCGCGGAGATTTTTTACTTCGCGCATGCGCAATTTGGTTTTTATCGCTCGCATCAATATGGGCAAACGCGACATTATGCATTACATCATAAATGTGCGCGTTTTTTAGCTCCATATTCAAACAAACATCATTTTATGTGAACTTGAGCACACCTGTTTGTAGGCAGAGTTTATCGCTATATAAGTTGCCCTGATTCACTTTGCTCTTACTGCCATTGTCACTACATGGAGTCAGTTAGCATCTAGCGGTTTTCCTCCATTGTGGGGTTTTCTTTATGTTTTGTTCTACCACTGTAGGCAGCATGTATTAGTATTATTATTTTTTACATATAGTTGACCAAGTTTTTTGGTTCTTATGAGTAGTCTAATAAGTCCCCTGATGATTGGTGCATTACTGTACCAGGAAACGCGTAGGGACTAGGGTTCTATAGGGTCACTTTAAGGACAGCTTGGTACTGGCCTTGTTAGGGCAGGAGTCATTTCGGGTGTTAGTGGAAAGTACAGGGGCATGAATAGGGACTTAGTTCATCCTCCTGTTTTGCACCATCACCTGCCGGGTTCTCCTGCCTCAGATGTTGGTAAGATCGTTCCATTTTCTAATTATTTAACCACCATGATGTTTTATGGTATATGGTGGTGAATGTTTATATACTTGTTATAACGTTGGACTCCATTGAGTGGCTATGTTAACTTTGATGTTTGTTCTACATTTTTTGACATTTTTTAATGTTTAGTAATTAAATGTTAAGTTTTATTATTGTTTGCATCAGTGCTTTCCTGATTAACTATTGTCTGTTGCATTTGGTGGATTATCCTTGTCCGATGTCATAGTACTCCACTTCCTTTTGGCCCCCTTTTTGCTTCTATGAAATACATAGACCACCATCTGCAGCGATATGTACAAAACCTACCATCTTATCTAAAAGATTCATCTTCACTAATTATCAAATTAAGGGATATTACATGGTCCAATGAATATCTTCGGGCAACACTAGATGTCAGCTCATTGTATTCAAACATACCACACCATAAGGGGATTTGGGCAGTGTCTTAATACCTAGACTCAGATCCATCACTACCCACTATTCAAAAAAACTTTTTTCTTGACAGCATGTTGTTTATTCTGCAACACAACATCTTCTCGTTTGAATGCACCTTATATCAACAATGCCGAGGAACAGCGATGGGTACTGAGTTCACACCCAGCTTCGCAGACTTTTATATGGGCAGTTTTGGAAAAAACATATATATACCAGCAACACATATGGTCCACAAACATTATCTTTTACACTCGCTACATAGATGACCTTCTTTTTATTTGGAAAGGGTCATCAACTTATCGCAATGAATTTATAAAGTACCTAAACTGTAATGATTGGGGCCTTAAATTCACCAGCTCCCAATCAAAACCCCACATTGAGTATCTCGACCTTGTTCTAAATTCAAATCACTCTAAAATTATCACAAAAACGTTTTTCAAAAAGGTTGATGGCAATAGCATGTTAGACTTCCACAGTGACCACTACAAAAAATGGAAGCTGAATGTAGCATTCAGCCAATTCAAACGTTTTAGATGAAACTGTACTCTAAATTGTGATGATCAAACAGAGTGTTGTCATGTCTAAAAGTTTTTATAAAAAAGGTATCCAAAACCAGTGATACAGGCAGCACAAACACGGGCAGGAACTCTAACACAAGCAGAATGCTTAAAACCAAAACCTACTATCAACACAGAAGAGAAATGGCAGTTCAGTTACCTGACCACATACAACCACTCTCATACAGCTATTAGAAATATCCTTAGCAAACATTGGTACATACTTCAGAGTGATCTGATCTTAAGTAAAATAATACCACAAAATCCAGCCCTCACTTTCAGACAGGCAAAAAAAAACAAAAACACATCATTGCACCAAGTAAACTCAGTCAACCGAAGACGACCAAAAATGCGACAAACTATACAAATAACAATACTAAGGGGAGTCTTCAAATGCGGCAAAAGCCATTCTAAATGCTGTTTTTCTATTTCTAATAAAAGTACATCTTTCATGAGTAATGTATCGGGAGAAAAATTTGATATTAAACAGTATC